>OY757312.1:155245422-156445422 GCA_963583905.1 Stenurella melanura | reverse complement strand
AAATTTATTTTATAAAAATTGTACTGGAAGCTAGAATATAAAAAAGTAATTAATATTTTATTATTAAGGCAAAATTATGTCATTTTCCTATTCCAATTATTTAATTAGCTATAGTAGGCGAAGCGAAATAAGAGTCCCACCTAAAATAAAATACATGAATCAATATTTCCATTTACTACATTTATTTGTAGGAAATCCGAATCTGGAAAGCGCGACTGAAATAGGTAACGAAATATGAAACTGTTTTCTAGATGGGATATGACACATGCATACGTCTGAACTTACGTATGGATATGCCACTAAGGATCTGTTTATTTGGTATTTTCGGAGATACTACGTTCATCTTTGTCAGTGGGAAGAGGAAAAATACTGTTTTTCATAACATGTCTAATAGTTTAAAAGTGAATTATTTATTATTTGTTTGCTTATAGTAATGAAACATATTCTTTATGGGATTTTGCAAACAGCGGAAAGAATAACTATGTGTAAAAATATTAATGAAATCTTTGCATTCTTTCGATAACCTGACTTCTGGTTATGCTACCAAGTTAAAATTCTGAAATAAATTTGTTCAACTTTTTATTTGACATTCTCATTATAACACTAGCATCGAACATAGACGCCTACGGCTAAGCAGATTAAACTAGCATCTATACGATCCCCTACGGTATGTAAATTTAGTTAAAAATGAGAACAAAGGCCTGAAATTAATTTATTTACCTACCTTGTATTTAATTTTTTTTTCATTCTAATGGGTTACATTTTCATAAAATCTCTCATACAGTTTCTTGAAAAGTTTTTCGCCCATATTCTGAGCTCATCAGAAAAGCACAAAGCCACTCCAAATAGGGGGTCATGTAGATACTAGTTTAATCTGCTTAGCTGTAGAGGACTATGTTGGATGCTAGTGTTATAATGAGGATTTCAAATAAGAAATTGGATAAGTTTGTTTTAGAATTTTAACTTGCTAGCATAACCAGAAATCAGGCTATCGAAAGAATGCAAAGATTTCATTAATATTTTTACATACAGTTTTTCTTTTAGTTTTCATAGATATTTTTCTTTCTGCTGTTTGCAAAATTTCATAAAGAATATGTTTCATTACGTCTAACAGTGAGTCAAATTGATATTGTTACGTTTATTCACCTTTTAGGAAACACCCTGTATGAATCCGTGGGTTCTAAATAATTTCAACAAGAGATAAACCACTAACACTTTATTTAACAATTTACTGACTATGCAATACTTCAAATTCACTTTGTTTACTTGATATCTAACCTCACTTTTCACTTTTCAACTTGTTCACTTTTATAAACTGCCTTCTTAATAAAACTTCTCCTTCTGCGCTGGTAATCGTGCCTTATATACTCCGAAATTACCTGTAGATTAAACCAGAATCTTCTCCAACCACAATCTAGAAAAGTCCATGGCTCTTTCTAGAGTCTTTCCAGTCACTATTAGTAGGCATAGGCGTATCATCTCCAGTTCCAAGGGGGTGTAATTTATAACAATATTACACAGTTTATTTGCTGATTCAACTTTTTCCTCACAAATTTTAGAATTTTTTCTTAAAATATTAATTAAAATTGAACGTAATGTAAGCTGTCCTAAAGTTCCTCTCTTTGTACTTCAAAAACATATAATGAAATTTTTAACATCTGTTTTTAAAGTAGTAATATTTTTTAAGTTCTGCAATGACTCAAATGGATTAATTAGTTGACTCAAGAACAAATTAACGAAACTCTGTTATATCACAAAGGTTTAAACATTTTAATTTATATTACATTTAGGCAAGTAATATAATTATTTATACTTGCCTGAAAATCCTGCTAGAGATTTAGAAGGCCTACTTGCTCTTGATTCAGGCCAAATGCTTAGGTTGTGTTGTTATTTCCTTTTCAATAAATTTAGAAGAGCTTTTTTGAGGATGATTTATAAAACATGTTGCAGGCTGGTTGTTCCTTCGCTCAGAATTTTTTTGTATTTCCACTTTATGCTGAATAGAATTTTCAATAAAACTTTCAGTTATTGAAAAAAGTAAAGAATGGATGATTTGTGAGCAATTAAAATCCCTACATCATGAGACTTTCCAAATTAAAATTGCTCAAGCGGTAAAAAAGTTATTGCAGAGAAACCCATTTTTTAACTTTTTAGTTTGTTAACATTTTTTTTTGCACAATCCTATTTCTCTTTACCACCCAGGTAAAGCATGAACAACTTTGGTCTTCCAGGGATATGTAATATACAGGATATTCAAGATCTAACTAACTTTTTTGCAAAAGAGAGCAACTAATTTTTGCAAAGGATGGCTGTGAATTATTACCTTAAAAAAGCTTGATTGTCGCTAATAAAAACATTAAAAATTAAACCGATAAAAACTCAGTTATTTTAACAATAAGTAATGAAGTTGATAGCATGACAATATGACAGTACTATCTAATTTTGAGACCTCATAAAATTTAATTTATACACAATGCAGGTTTTTTTGCAATAACTTTTTTACCGCTGAAGCGATGTTAATTTGGAAAGTCTCATAGTGTAGGGATTTTAATTGTGCACAAATCACCTATTCTTCACTTCTCCCTATGGCCGGCCGATAGTTTTTCCAGTATTTTAAGAAAACTGATCTTCCGCTCTAATTATTGATAATAAATGATGATGCAAATGAAATTTTTTGACTCACGAAATGAAAAGCCTCTCTCATTACCTCCCCCAAATCCATTCTGCAAAAACATTACTCTAAAGTGTAATATTAATTTGGTTAATAAAGTCTTTTATTATTATTATTATACTAATTTATATACGTCAAACCCTTATTTGCTTGGTCTAAAAACGAAACTTAGAAATAGATGGTTAGAGTTTTGGTGGGACTCCTGCCACTTCAATTTTCCAAAATATAAACATATTCATCCTAACTTCCCATGTAAGTCTTGACGCTAAAATTGTGCATACCCAAAAAAAATATATACAATAATACGCGTGTTTGGACATGCTTATTTTCAGCATATCTGTAAAAAAGAATCGCTGCCTAAGGAATCACTACTTCCACATCCAGATTTTTCATCCAAGTCACTTTAAGGGAAACATCTTCACTGTATTTGCACTCTATAATGTGGATATTATTGATGACAGAATTTTAATAATATTTGGGGCAGATGTCATAGAAAAATTTGAGGCGTTGGTTTCTACCATATACGTTAAAAATGAAGTTTCTAGTTTATCCTACTTATTTTCCACTATTCACAACCTACCTACTACTACCTCCCACCCGTTCAATGGGATCATCTCAATCAAATGTCATAACAATACATACGTGTACTAACTTTCAAGTGAATATCTCAGTTTTGTGTTATCAATCCCATTAACAATGGAGCGGAGGTGGTGGGATTTGAGAAATGTTAGAGAGAAATCTGAGGCCTTGGTTTCTAGTATATACACCAAATCCCAAATTTCTGTACTCTTACCAGTTTGATTTACTAATTTCCCCCTATTTACTCCTATTTAACCCCCCAACCCTTCAACGGAATCATCTCAAAATATAATCTAGTTCTAGATGTCGTTATAATACATACGTCTGCCAAATTTCTGAATATCTCAATTTTATTTTATCAACCCCTTTAATAATGGAGTAAGGGTGGTGGGAGGTTGAAAAATATTATTAAAAAATCTGAGGCCTTGGCTTCTAGAACATGCACCGAATTTCAAATTTCTGTACTCTTACCAGCTTGCTTTACTTATTTTTCCCTATCTACCCCTATTTAACTCTCAACCCTTCAACGGAATCAGCTCAAAATATAATATAGTTCCAGATGTAGTTATAATACATACGTGTACCAACTTGCAAGTGAATATCTCAATTTTATTTTATCAACCCCTTTAATAATGGAGTAGGAATGATGGCGCATTGAAAAATATTATAATAAAATCTGAGGCCTTGGCTTCTAGTATATACACCGAATTTCAAGTTTCTGTACTCATACCAGCTTGCTTTACTTATTTTCCCCTATTTAACTCTATTTAACCCCCAATCCTTCAACGGAATCATCTCAAAATATAATCTAGTTCCAGATGTCGTTATAATACATACGTCTACCAAATTTCAAGTGAATATCTCAATTTTATTTTGTCAACCCCTTTAATAATGGAGTAGGGGTGGTGGGGGGTTGAAAAATATTATAAATAATCTGAGACTTTGGCTTCTAGTACATACACCGAATTTCAAGTTTCTATTCTCTTACCTCTTACTTATTTTCCCCTGTTTACCCCTATTTACCCCCATTTATCCTCTATGAAAAATATTATAAAAAATTTTGAGGCCTTGTCTTGTAGTACATACATAAAATTTTAAGTTTCTGTACTCTTACCAACTTACTTTACATATTTCCTCCATTTACCCCCGATCTTTCAACGGATATCTCCAAAAAATAATCCAGTTCTCCTTATAATATATACGTGTACAAAATTTCTAGTCAATATCTTAAATCGTTCCGGAGAAAACGCACGGACAAAAACAAGTTACAGACCGACAGACAGACAGACCGACAGACAGACAGACACTATCCACTACGTGGATGTGGAAGTAATAAATATTTTGTATTTAGAAAATTGTGATATTTAATAATATCAGAGATGATATGAATCATATTTTCTTGTTTTCTAAATACAGAGCATCCAGTGATAGATTATATAACAATCTTACTAACTGTAATGTTCAATCTCCTACTAATGTACTTTCTCCTTAGCTATAATGTTGTATTAAAAAATCACACCATGTCAGTGAGTTACAAAGTAGACTTCTCAGTAATATCAAATTACATAGTACATAGTTGATAACAGCTTCTCTTGGTAATTGCTTATTTCAAGTATCAAGTTTCACGTATTATTATATTTCCCTTCTCAGAGTAAATGTTAAATACTAATTTGCTTTTCTTTGTTTAACGTCTAGACGGCACTGCTTTTGCAATATTGTAAATATGATATGACTAGGAGACACTTTTGTATAATACCTACTCACATTCACATTCAATTTTTAAACTTACAAATGTATATTTTATTTGGAGTCATCGATGACTCTAGTTAATCAAATAAATACTAAAAAAAAGTCAATATCGAAACCTCTAATTAAACATATATTGTACACAAGTGTTTGATTGTTTTGTAAGTTTGCAAGATACAAAACTATTATTAGTAATTTTGTGACTAAGTATTTAAGTAAGTTAGCTTCGAGTCCTCTGTTGAATTTCCGTCGTTCAATGTTCTCTAAATTTGTTTGTTACCAAAAACTAAGTATCGACTCAGTTTTAACCATTTCCAGATTATGCTAATGTCGTTAGCATAAAGCATAAAGTCTTACAGAAACATATATTTTCTTTTAACCAATTTACATAAATCTTGCTACTCGGGGATTTTCGAGATCGCTGATAACGAATCTGATATCCAAATTGTGGCATATTTATGATCGATAATTAATAAATAGCAGCCATTTTCGCTTTTAAAATGTTACAATCATGCTTAAAAGTAGCCTATTTACAATAATGCATTTAATTAATTTCTTGATTTCCATTTTGGATCCGCCATCTTGAATTTCTTACTGGAATTTAAAACTGAGACAATTTCAATTTAAAAATAGTAATCAAACTTAAAGGATTTTAAGCTTCTCTGTGATAAAAGCAAATGAAAATTGCTAACTAAGTAATTATATCTTAAATTAATAATAAATGAAACAAATAAATACAAATTACTATATTTATCGACTAAGCATGAGACTCTCAGGGATGGTTAAACAAAATCACTTTCGTTTAATATACAAAAAAAATAGCAAAAACAATAAACCCATTTACAAAAAATCGGTAAAGATATTTACACAGAACTTCCCTCCTTATTTGTGCATGGTGGTTACTCTAAAAAATTATTAATTACGAAATGACATTGAGAATAATAATCGGAATATAGTTGGCACTATTATTACAAAGAAAACCTGATAACTTTTCTTAAAAAAATTGAGTGCTCATCCAACAGCAAAAATTCAATACTAACGGGTGCCTAATATGGAAGGCTTGCGCAAATACCTTTACAAATGTCCACCATGGTTGAACTATTTCTTGGGATGACTACCCTGTACATATTTCAATAAAAGAACAATAGTTGCATATGCCAAATATTATGCCATCTGTTACATTTTCGATTCCACATTCACGTAGTGAATTTTCAATTTTTTTTTAAATAGGTGTAGAATGCCATGAAAAATGAAAAATCTTAAATTTGAGTAGAAAAACTTTTTTTCCATCTATTCTAGTGGTAATTTTTTTTTCCAAAATGGTAAAAAATGTTCCAAAGAAATAGGTTAAGAATGGCACGAAACGTGGAAATTTTAAATGTGAACAAAGAAAAAAAAATTCCGTCTATTTTAGTGGCAAAATTTTTTTCAAAAATGTAAAAAAAAATCAATATTTTTCTTTTGAAATAGGTTTAGTAGAAAGCCATGAAACGTGGACATTCTAAATTTGAACAAAGAACAATTTTTTTTCCATCTATTTTAGTGTTAAAATTTTTTTCAAAAATGTTGGTAAAAGAAATAGGTTTAGAATCCCATGAAACGTGAACATTTTAAATTTGGGCAAAAACATATTTTTCCATCTATTCTAGTGGTAAAATTTGTTTCCAAAATGGTAAAAAATGTTCGATTTATTTTCCCGAAATAGGTTAAACATGTCATGAGACATGGAAAGCAAAAAACATTTTTCATCTATTCTATAGCAGTGATGAAAAAAAATTAAAAATATGTTTTCTAAAACTTTCAAATTTTTTTGAAAAAGGTTTAGAATGCCATGAAACGTGGCAATTTTAAATTTGAACAAAGAAAAAAATTATTTTCGATCTATTTTAGTGGCAATTTTTTTTTTATAAATGTTGGTAAAATATACATATATTTTTTTTTGAAATAGGTTTAGAGTGCCATGAAACGTGGAAATTTTAAATTTGAACAACGAAAAAATTTGTTTTGATCCATTTTATTTTTATTTTCATTTTTTTTAAAATGGGTTTAGAATGCCATGAAACGTGCAAATTTTAAATTTGAAAAAAAAAATTTTTCTTTTCATTATTTATTCCCTTTAGACCGTTCACCCTGTATATTTTCCAGTGAAAGTTTAACCATTTCGTCGATGACAGTAGCCTGAGATATCTACCTAATATGACTGTTCTCCATCAAGTAGTTTTTTAGTTAATGCACCAACAGACAGACGCACCAACAGATAGACAGACACACAAACTGACGAAATTGAAAAACCTATATTTTCGTAATTTACATGATCTGAAACGTCAAAATCCGAAAAAATCTCGGAGGGTGATTTTTTCTCGAATACAATACTTCCCTTCGGTATGCGAGGGAAGTAAAAGATTATTAGAGGGGGATGCAAAATATATACTCAAACATTCGCGTCTGGCCAGTTCCGCGTAAAATAAATGTTTTACTATTATAGAAACAAGAGTTAAATGATAACAATTTTTACAACATCAAAATATGTAAACTAGTTAAAAAAGGAAACCGACAAGTAAATATTCGACATGTTAGTTGTTGAACTAACATATATTTTCTCACACCATGAAAGAAATTTACTTGAGGACACGCCGAGGTGTAAATTCGAACACTCGCGGCGATTTCACTAATTAGTTTTCAGGGAAACCATCGATGAAAAGTAAATAAAATGTAAAAATGTAAAAAGTAAAATAAATATGATGCAATGTCCGCAAACAATAATCCTAGTTACCAAACATCCAGGGACTACAAGATCATGACTAACGAAATACGTTAGCAAACGTTGTTTATGGCGTCGGCCACTTAAAATGCAGGTAAACGAAGTAAAAAGTTTATAGCGTACTTACAGTTTTATTCTTCTGTAATTTGGAATTACACTACTTCACTGCATAATTCTTTAAATGTTGATAACCTTATTTCTGGGTATCAATTTACTAGAGCAGGTATGTTGGACGACCGCAGTTATAGATTTTTTTAAATCATGGCGAGTTATCATTTCTTAGCATTTTATAGCTGCCATATCGATTCCGCCATCTTGCAGGTTGGTTCACGATAATTTAGGTATTAGCAACCTTGAAAATCCCCCCGAGTAGCAAGATTTATGGAAATTGGTGTAAAAAAATATTTCTGTTAGATTTTTATAAGAAAATGGCCATATAGACACATTAACCGTCTTCAGGTTTTCATATTTTAAAAATCGGCCATGACAGATTTTTTCATAATTGTATCACAAATACTAAAAAAAAAAGAAATATCCCAATCGGTTGCAGAATAAGAGCTCTAGACAATTTTGAACGAAAAAACTTTTTTCCGGACCACTCTACATGGTACATACGTAAACTGATATCGTGAAAAGTTAATATCACGTATGTATGTTGTCTGTTAGAGAATATTGATATATAAGTATATTTCTGTATATCTACTTCTGTGCAAATTCAATTTCATTCCTAGATTTACTTAGGCTAGAATTTAATACAACACTAAAATAGTATGGTTATAATGCTCAAATATTTACAAATTGGCATCAGAAAATTTAATACAGCACCAATTAAATGAGTTATATTGTTTAATATTTAATACTTGTATATAACACAAAATGTATTGAAATGAAATTATTACGTTCTTGTTTCTAATAAATAATTTGCATAAAACTGCTCTCTTTATTTATAGTTTTTATTTCAACTCTCCTTCTTAGGGTCAGAGGATAATCCCTTTTAAGTATCGTCGGCCATAACATTAATGCTATTATGTAACTCAATACTCTTTAGTGGGTATTCGCTAGAAGTAGTAGAATATTATATGATTTTACGCCAGGATTTCAATTACTAATTTTTCAAAATATTCAATAATAACCCAGTGAAATTGGACTCTTTTGATCTAACAAAATATATCCTATATATTTTATTTTAAATCGATGTATTCTGTTGTTTTAAAGAAAATGTAAAAAATCAAGAACGAGATCACTATGGAATAAAAAAATATTCAAGGTCAAATTTCACAATAAAACGGCTTTTTTGCGAATATCTTTCTATGACTCGCAGGCCAATTGAGGTTATTCTGAAAAGGGAAGATAACGAAATTCCCCGCAAAAAAGATGTCTTCCATTTTTTATGCACAATGAACGGATTAGGCAAAAATGTGCTTCAAAGTTTCCGCGCAAGGCATAGTATGCTCCATTTCATACATATTCGGAAAATGCAGTTTAGGGTATAGGAATAACGATGTAATTGACCACGCCCCGCTAGATCCATAAACCGTGAAAGCGGAGGCACACAATGAATTGAATTTAGTACGGCATGAACTAAGGATGGGTGCGGACGTAGGTAATAATTTCTAATACGAAACGAGAAAATTTTTCATCAAAAGCAAAGAAGTTATTTGTCAAATTTTTGACAAATAATTTCTTTTTTAGCCGTAAATGCTATGGGAGTAAAATAATAATTCTTGTTAAAACCGAAATGAAAATAGAACATTAAAATAAAATTAAATAACTCGGAAACTAAAGTCAACTAATAATTATCAAAAAATAAATTATTCTTATTAAATTGCAAAAATAGAACATTAAAATAAAATTAAATAACCCTCAAAAACTAAAATCAAGTAACAATTATCAAACAATAAATTAATGAAGTAAGGATTCAAACAAACCACCTTCTTGTGCGAAATAATAGCCAAACCGATTATACAATGAACCTCTCACATTGAGTTGATTTGGAGTAATGCTTGCACAAAGTTTTTCCCGTAATTCAACTAAATTATTGGCTCGTTCAAACGCATATTTGTACGTGGTTTCCTTTAAAAAGCCCCACAGAAAGAAATCATGGGGTGCTAGATCAGGTGAACTGGGGGCCATTTTATCATTCCCCTCGTAGCTAATAAACGATTGGGAAATTTTTTTTTTCAGAAAATTATTAACAGTTAAGGTATTGTGACTTGGGCATCTATCTTGTTGAAATGTCGTCAAAGTTGACACGAAGATTTTGAACTGCAGGAATTATTTGGTTTTGTAAAAGCTCTAAATATTTATTGTCATTTAAATTGCCATCGATTAGCAGTGGGCCTATAATATGATTGTCTAAAATTCCCGTCCAAACGTTCAACTTTTGAGGATGCTGAGTTCGCACAGCAACACTCAAATGTTTATTTTTCCGAGACCAATATCGTACTACTGATGGATTGTGTTTCCTATGTAATGACAAGGATGATTCATCTGTAAACAATATATTCTTTAAAACATTTTCATTCTTATTCACTTTATTTATCATGATTTCACAAAATTCCATCCGTTTGAAATTGTCCTCGGGAAATATTTTTTGCGTTGTTTGAACTTTAAAACAATTGTACCCATTTCTTTTCAAAATATTTCTTACAGTTCTTTCCTGCATGTCAACTTCATCAGCAATGTGCCTGTTAGAACAAGGTTCACTAGTTTCGACAAGTGCACAGACATTAGTTTGGCGAATTTCACGTTCTTCGCTCATTTGTTGATGACGGGGTTCGGGTTCGGATTGACAGCATTTTTTACAATAATTCACGACACACCCGAAATTCTCAAATTTGTTAATAATGTATGAAATTATGCTAGCTAAGGGGATTAGTCTGTCTTGATATGCCACAGTGAATAAATTTATTGTGTCTTCAGCGGAATGGCCCCCGAAGTACCACTTCACAATTTGCACTTTTTTTGCAGTTGTAACATACGGCATTTTAATAACGAAATTGGGATTAATTTATTTTATTCCCACACGTCTAAACCGCTACGCTATTATAAGCAGAATGGGTGGGCTGTTCTTAACTCCACGCGGTCAAGCGATAGCGCTATTGTTTTATACCAATGCCCTGCATTGTTCTACGACAAGGCGTGGTTTATCTGCGCAGAAACAAGTTTACGTACCTTAAACTAAATTTGCTGAATCTGTATAGTCCATGCATAGAATACGTGCTTGTTCTATGTATAGTATTTATTAGCTGATCGATATATAAAATAAAATACATATAATATATGTTAACTTTATACAGCATGTCTCACGTTCCGTGACTCCTGTATCACAGCACTCTTATTTACAATGTGATTCTTATAAAATTTGGGAGGAAGGTACTTATCCACCAGGAGATGGTATCACGGTAAAATATTCTAAAACCTACCAGTGGCGTCCGTCGTTACGAAGAAAAATGTACCTAATTTTCCAAAAAAAGATATTAGTCAAAGCTTTAACTAAATAAATCTCATAGTCGTATTCGTTGTTAACAAAAACTCACTGAAACCGAATTTCAATGACATAGTGTACTTGGTGTTCATGTAATAGAAAAATAAAACTTTCGTGCGCGGAAACTTCGAAGCACATTTAGGCAAAAACAGTTCGTTATGCATAAAAAATAGAAGAGATCATTTTCGTGCGGAATTTCATTATCTTTCATTTTCATAATAATCTCCATTGCCATGGAAAGCTCGATGTTCGCAAGAGACCGTTTTTTGTGAATTTTGACGTTGAATGATTTTTTATGTCATAGTGATCTCGTCTTCGATGTTTAGTGTTTTCATGAAAGCAGCAACATAAATCGATTAAAAGAAAAAAATGAAGGATATATTTTGTTAGATCAAAAGCCAACTTTGTCTAACGTGACTGCAGTATAGACACCATGTACTTATAATCGAAAAAAATATTTATTAGCAAGTTGAAAGCAAATCAAATTATTTACCTGTACGAAATCTGTTCACGTCTTAAGAAATAAATGTACATTCTTCATCACCTTCTTGGATTTCACGTCTTTATTTTAAAACTGGGAAACTTTTATGTTTACCTTAATCGCAAAGATTAAAAGTAAACGTAGAATAAGGAAGGGTAGGTAAAAACAGAGCGATTAAACTTGAAATTATAAAATTAAACTTGACAATTGCACTTTAGTATAAAGTTTTCAGGATATTTAAAACAAACCGGAGCGAAACGAGGGTTTCGTTCCTTGTAGAAATTTCACTTTTTAAGGTTAATGCATTTTATCATGATTATTATGTTAATAAGCAGAGGTTGTGATGGCTCGTACGAAATTTTGCAGCCAGATTCTTAATTAACTTTCTTTTTTCATTTGTAAAATCACCATGTCGTATTAATTTGTAACCTGCATTACCTAAGACACGTGCAAGGGGAATAATACAATAGGAAATGATATAAACAAAATAAGAAAACAAAAGGAAAAGTTGCATATACCTACTTAATATCTTAAGAAAAACGCTACCTTGCCGTTGTTTCGTTTATTGTACAGTCGTGGTCACATTAAGGTTTCCAATTGCAAAAACCGTTTTTTGCACACCTCTTTAAAGGGTATAGTTGGACAGGAAGGCTTATTTTGAAAAATTTTATATGAAGAACCCACTTTCATTTTCGATAAGGAATTGGTAGTTACATTTCTTGCACGTTATTGCGGGACGCTCTGTAGAATCACATTGTTAGAGAAACACGTGGTTTACAATTTTTCATGAAAATTTATATTTTCCAAGTTATAAAGATTTGAAGACTACGATTCTAGCTTTAAGAAATCGGTAAAGGTATTTACACAGAACTTCCCTCTCTATTTGTGCATGGCGGTCACTCTAAATAATAATCGGAATATAGTTATCACTACTATAACAAAGAAAGCCTGATAACTTTTGGTCAAAATGATATACAGAGTGATCATGTGACAACAAAAATTCAGTACTAAATAACAGGTGCCAAATATGGCTTGCGCAAATACCTTTACAAATGTTCACCATGGTTGAATTATTTCTTGGGATGACCGCCCTGTACATTTTCCAATAAAATTATATAGGTGCATATGCCAAATATTATTCCGCCGTGCTTAGCAAAAACGCAGTATCTACAAAAAATTTCAACAATGAGATTTTAGCATATACTGGCTTAAAATTCAGTTTTCTATTTATAGAACTTAACAAAAATGCCATGTGTACCACCAAAACCATAGATATAAAGATCCTTATTGTGCCGCATCCAACGATAATGTAGGTTTATGCTTAGTAAAAATTTAACATCACATGCTACTTATAAAAAACGCGGCAATTGGACGTTAGCTGAGGTGTTTATTCAAAGCATCCATGAGCTACTGGGTTCGTATCAAGCACACGTCACATGTTTTGTGCGAAAACTGTGTAAGTTGCTGCGGCTGCAAATAGAAAGAAAACGCTGTTTTTCTCCATTATTACTTTTCTGTAGATACTGCGTTTTTGCTAATCACGGCAGTATTGCCGTTTGTCACATTTTCAGTTTCACATTCATGTAGTGGAGTGGTTAAAAAATCTCATTTTTTAAAAATAGGTTTAGAATGTTATAAAACGTAGACATTTTAAAATTGAGCAAAAAAAATTTCTTTCGTGTATCTAGTGGTAACAAATTTTTAGACATCTATTCTATACTAGTAAAAATATTTTCTTGAAATAGGTTTAGAATGTCATGAAACGTGGAAATTCTTTATTTGAGCAAAAATCTCCGTAATATATTTTGTATTTTGTAGTGGACAAAAATTGTTATTTTGTTTTCTAAAGTTTTTGTAATAGGCTTAGAATGTCATAAAACGTAGAAATTTTAAATTTGAGCAAAACAAATTTTTCCATCAATTCTATAGTAGTAAAAAAACACAATTTACGATTTTTATTTTATTTTTTTAAATAGGTTTAGAATGCCATGACACGTGGAAATTTTAAATTTGAGCAAAAATCACTTTTTTCCATTTTTTGAGTGGTAAAATTTTTTTAATAAATGGTAAAAAAAAATAAAAATATTTGTTTCTGAAATAGGCTTAGAATGTCATGAAACGGGTAAATTTTAAATTTGAGCAACAAACTGTTTCCATCTATTCTACAGTACTGGTAAAAAATAGTTTTTTTTTCAAAAAATAATTTCAAATTTATTTTCTGAAGTAAGCTTAGAATGCCATGAAACGTGGAAATTTTAAATTTGAGCAAAAAAAATCCACCTATTTTATAGTAGTGGCAAAAGAAAGGATACAATTTTTTTTTTAATTTTCAATTTTTTTAAAATATGTTTAGAATGCCATGAAACGTGGAAATTTTAAATTTGAGCAAAATAATTTTTTCCATCTATTCTAGTGGTACAAAAATTTTCAAAAATGTTGGTAATTTTTACTTCCCTCGCATACCGAAGGGAAGTATTGCATTCGAGAAAAAATCACCCTCCTAGATTTTTTCGGATTTTGACGTTTCAGATCACGTAGATTACGAAAATATAGGTTTTTCAATTCCGTCAGTCTGTCTGTCTGTCTGTCTGTTGGTGCATTAACTAAAAAAACTACTTGACGGAGAGCAGTCAAATTTGGTAGGTAGTTGCCGCTACTGTCAGCGAAGAAATGGTTAAACTTTCACTGGAAAATATACAAGGTGGTCTAAAGGGAATAAATAATAAAAACAATTTTTTCTGCTCAAATTTCCACGTATCATGACACGCTAAACCTATTTCAGATTTAAAAAAATGTTTAGATTTTTTTTATCAACATTTTTGAAACATTTTTTACCACTAAAATAGATGGAATTTTTTTTCTTTGTTCAAATTTAAAATTTCCACGTTTTATAGCATTCTAAACCAATTAAAAAAAAAAAATTGAAATTTTTTTTACCAACATTTTTGAAAAATTTGTTACCACTAAAATAGACGGAAAATTTCGTTTTCTTTGTTCAAATTTAAAATTTCTACGTCATAACTTTCTAAACCTATTTAAGAACATTTTTATTTACCGTTTTTGAAAAAATTTGACCACTAAAATAGATCGATTTTTTTTTCTTTGTTCAAATTTAAAACTTCCACGTTTCCATGGAATTCTAAACCTATTCAAACAAATTTAAAAATCTCTTTGAAAAATTTAAAAATTTTTTCGAAAAAATATTTAATCTGTGTATCACTACTTACTATAGAATACATGTAAAAATTGTTTTTGCTCAAATTTAAAATTTCCACGTTTCATGACATTCGAAACCTATTTCAGAAAAAAAATTTCACCAACATTTTTGAACAATTTTTTTGATAAATTTTTTTTTTTGCTTAAATTTAAAATTTTCACATTTCATGGCATTCTAAATCTATTTAAAAGAAAATAAAATTGTTTGCCAATACTATAGAATAGAAGGAAACTTTCCTGTTTGCTGAAATTTAAAATTTCCACGTTTCATGACATTCTAAATCTATTTCAGTAGAAAAAAATGTTGAAACTTTTTTTACCAGCATTTTTGAAAAACTTAAATTTTTAAAATTTAATTTTTTAACCACCACTATACTTCCACTCCACTACGTGAATGTGGAAGAAAATGTGACACATGGCAATAATATTTGGCATATGCACCCATTATAGTTTTATTGAAAAATGTACAGGATGGTCATCCCAAGAAATAATTCAACCATGGTGGACATTTGTAAAGGTATTTGCGCAAGCCTACCATAATTGGCACCTGTTATTTAGTATTGAACTTTTGCTGTTGGATGAGCACTCTGTATATTTTTTGACCAAAACTTATCAGGTATTCTTTGTAATAATAGTGATAACTATGTTCCGATTATTATTTTCAATGTCATTTCGTAATCATTAATGTTTTAAAGTGACCGCCATGCACAAATAAAGAGGGAAGTTCTGTGTAAATACCTTTACCGATTTTTTTTTCTGAAGTAGGTTTATAATGTCATGAAACGTGGAAATTTTAAATTTAAGCAAACGAATCACAAATTTTCACTTACAATTGGCAATTAAGACATAAATCTAGTTTAAATTCTTTTATTTCTCATATATTTAAGCATACGAAAAAAACTTATGACAAATGCTATTCGACATACTATTTGTACATATTTAACAGAAATAATTAAAAGTAATCGAATTCATTTTCTATTGCACTTAACAAATATTTAAAACATGAAACAAAAAATAGATCTATTGAAAATTATCACCGGTGCGATTTTCAAACGGATACAGCCGTAATACAATTAGAAGCTTATCAGCTTAAACATATTCCTCATTCGGCAGTAACTCGTTAAATACTGGTTCTCTTGGGCTCCCAATATGGTATGCTCAGGAATAAATACTTCTTCAGTTACGAAGTCTACAAGCTCTGACTCGAGGAACTCTTCAAATATAAATTTGGGATCAATATCGGCGAAAAACTCCTCAGGAAAAGGAGCGTTGTCGCGTTGTACGATTATAATTGCTCTGTGGATATTCGAGTTCTCCATCTGCGAGCAGTACGATTTTATGGTTTTCATGTCGATCACTGGTTCAATTGGACAAAAAACAAACAATCGTTCCGCTGCGTCGGATCTGTGTACAAAGATTCCGTCTAGAAAACTTCTTGAGACGATTGGAAAACAGTGTGTACAGCCAACCACTCTCTGGAACCCTTCGAACGGTATGTCAATCCTATACTGGTTAACTAAATAGCCTCTGTCATAGCACAGTTGCAAAATTGCTCGCCGTAGCCTCCATAACTGGTATAACTCTGCACTATTTTCCATAATTGCACTTTTGGTGTTCAGTTACAAAAACCAATTTCAAATATCGAAATATCAACAATAACAATACACTCTGAAGTCGGAAAGCAAATAAACATAATGTGCTATGGTTAGCAAGTATTTATAGTATTGAAGCAGTAAGGGCCATAACAGAATTTCCAAGATTTACGGGATTTTCGTGGAAATTTATTCCCGTCCTTAGGTTGTAAAATGTAAATCAATTAAATCTATGATAATATAAATTACCTACTTGGATGTACACTCCATTGCTATCCCTAATTTCCTAATAAATTTAGCAATAATCAGAATGTTAATAAACCCTCAAATGTATATTTATTTATTTATTTGATTTTTAATATCATGTAAAAATAAGATATAACAATTATAACAGTATTTTATTATCAAAAACATCGACTGAGTTTCGTCCGTCACTTACACATTAAAAATATTATACACAATTTTACAAAATATTGTAATATGTGTATCTAGGTATAACAATTCTCTTTGTTTTCAATTATTCTTCACGCAGTTTTTTGAGGAGATCCAATATTGCTTCGGGCGATGTTGTTGGTGTCAAAGTGTGTTCGTTTTTTGTAAATGTAAGGAAAATGTCATCGGCGTCGGCGTCGAACAAGTTATGACTTGTCTGGCGCACTGTGCTCATATATATAACCTCGGTCCAAAATTTCTCTTATATAGTCAAAAAGTTTGACCAATCAAAAGCCTGAATTTTTCCCAAACTTCTATAAAAGAACAGGAAAAATTTCAGCAAGACAAGTAGTGTTCCAGCCTTCAGCCAGCCCAGAGTCTTCTCCCGAAACTGAAGTCACTGAGCACAGAAGCCAACGCCAAAGCTGATGAGGTTATCCCTTCCTCTTGTGTTGTTAAGTGACATAGTGTGTTTTATTTGTTGAGTGACAAGTGACGATGCATACACGTAGTGGCAAGGCAGTAGGCACTGGGGTCACGAGCGACGTCTCCACGTCGCCCCCCCCCTCACTGCACGACGCCACTAACAGCATCCGACCACGAAGTGCTCCGCCAACACGACGCCCTGACAGGGGGTACTGGGGTCACGCCCGACGTCTCCACGACGGTGACCCCACACTGTATGGAACTCAACACAGCAACCCGGCACGGCGAGGTAAGCATGCCCACTGATTCTTCCTTAGGCACCAGTGCTACGAATGGCGTCGCGACGACGGCGCCCCATTACTGTGCGTCACCGAGCAAAGCATCTAGGCATAGCGAGGCAGGACTCGCCACAAGTATGGGACACGACACTGGGGCCACGCACGACGTCTTCACGACGGTGCCCCCTCGCTGCATGGTACGCAGCGCAGCAACCTGGCACGAAACTCGGGCAACGAATGTGGGATTGGACAGCAACGATTCCCAGGCGATGCCCCCTCACTGCATGGTGCGCAACGCAGCACCCTGGCACGAAATCCCGGCAATGGAGCGGAGGTTGGATGGCGACGATGTTATGGTGATGCCCCCTCGCTGTATGGTGGACCCAACAGCATCCCGGGCCAGTGACGATTCCTTGACGCTGGGAGGTCGCCGCTTCGCCGGATTCGCTTCCACACATGGGGAAGCCTCCACCTCTGGCTCAGAGCTACCCAGCGGTCAGTACAACATCGCTACCACACCCAACTGGCCACAACTCTTTAGTGACGCCTCGCTGACGCCTCGCCGCCAGCCGGCCACCCCTTACTGCATGGTGCCACCAGCAGCAACCAGCCCAAGTCCAAGTACGCCACCTAACGCACAGTACTTCGTCACGCCTACCTCGTCGGCCGGTGCCTACCACGTCACCCCACCGTACCAGACGGCAACGCCTAGTGCAACGCAAACAAGACAAATAGTGCTTCAAGGGCAAACGCCCGGGACGATCCCAGTCCCCTCTGCCGCCATGACGGACCAACCCCAACCAAGCTTGGGACTGCCCTCTTATGAGCAATTAGCACAACTCCTGGCCCTGACCACTTCAAATTTAGCCTCCGTTACCCGGCAACAACAAAATTGCCGGCCACCCATTACTGCACGGAGTGCACAACAGCCGTACGACACAGAAAAGGCTAGTTTCCGTGGACAAAAAGTTCGATATGACGCTGGGCTATAAAATGTAATATTCGTGGTTTGGCGGATTTTCTAGATGACGAATTTTGGTTATTGAGCGTATGGTGGATGTTTCTGCGATTTCAATGTTTTTTATTGCTGGTTTTCTGCAGTTTAAAGTAGCGGATGTACATATTCCAGAATTGGTCTACATATGGATTTATGTGTTCCGCTGTCTCTTATTTATTTCCGTACTTTTTATGTCAGGCTTCCAAAATGTGTTTCTCTACTATAAAGATATTTATTGCATTAAAAAGACACTAATATGCAGCATAAAGAAATAGGAGACCAAAGATACTCTGCAGCTTATATTTCTTGTGGTTGGAGGGAATTCGTTTTGTATAAATTTCTCGAAAAATAAACGCTTCCTTCGTGAACCATTCATTTTAAATAGATCTATCAAAATATGCCCTTAAATCTAATTAATATTTTTGATTATAGGAAATGTAAAATTTTACAAAATTGATAGTTAAAATTTTCAACACACTCATTGTACAGCAAAAACAAAAAAGAGCAGATTAGATTTAATTTAATCATCATTAAATTTGATTCGCTCATTCCTTTAGACGAAGTATAAATATAATAGATAAGTATGGAATTTTCAGAAAAGTATCTTTAAAACAACTATAAATTAGTACAACATTAAAGTTTTTTTTATGTCTAAGATCATATGAATATCAAAATTTTAAACAAATGCCTTTATCATTAAATCATTGATAAACCGAAAATAGTTTTTATATTGAACAATAATGATTCTTGCATGTAAAAATTAAAAATGATATGGTATAAAGGTAAAAAATGGTAATATCGTAAAAAAGTAGGTAACTTTGAACGACTGTATCTCAGCCAATTTTTATCAAAAATACTTTTATTGGTCACCATTTTGACGGGAATTACGTCAGCTTTCTTTTTGTGAACAAATGCCTATACCTAAATCCTCTCAGAAAAGTTATATACAAAAATTAAAAACAAAAAAAAATTGAAATTTTTTGTTTTCTTTGTAGTACAGGCAATGAAGGCAACATTTTGTAAAAACCTCACAAAAATTAATAATAGGATCATCTCCGGGATTTAAGTAGGTAATAACCTGTAGAATGAAATGATGCATTCTTTGCACTTCTAAGTTCCGGGAAAATTTAAAAAAAATTGGAAAAACTTGATGATTTTCGGTTTTTTACTCTAGCGGCTAAAATAATGAGAGTACCTACAGTGAAAAGTTTTCAACAAAATTTGTAGCTCGTCTCTTTCTCTATAAAAAAGGTCCTTACAAATTTTTGTCTTACTTAAGCCGTTTAGGAGATAAATCCAGTTTTCCACTTATAGTTTTGAACCGCTCAGAAACGAGCGGAAAATGAGAATTCGCTCGGAGTTTCGTACGACCCGACACATCGATTGATAATTCCTATTATTCAGAGCCGCTAAAAAAATGAAAACGACAAAAAATGTAGAGAAAAGTCTCAGCTTTAATGTGGAACTAATCACAAAATTCATAAATAAATTTATCATAGAGAAAAAAGTGTTAGAAGATGGCTTAGTAAACTTTATACAGTTGATTTATTCATATCTTTGAGATTTATGCATCCTGTCTATTTCTCCCGTAACAATGGGTGCTTTTTCACTACATCGTGCTTTAGCCTATATTTTGTGAAAATTTCATTGAAAAATATTAAGGAACAAATAAGTTGTATATGTTTTACTGTATGATTGTGTATTTTCTGAACGTGTATGAATAATAGAGACAAATTCAAAAAGTACTGCATGCATTTAAAAAACTCTTAAGTCATTCGAAAGAATATATTTTATTGTATCTATGATCTAATAATTAAGACTGTGCTATTATTATTAATTAAGATATAGAGAATTCAACTCCAAAATTTGGAGGTTATTCATCGATGAGAAATATACCCTCTACTTTGATCGCAAGGCATATTTTTCCAACAAAGGTAATTGCAATAAAATGTTAATTGGATTAATATATCATTATATAAGAATATATAGGCAAAATGAATTATGATTCTAACGACCCGGCAAAGATATAAATAAATCTGTAGATCAACTGTACAAAGTTTACTAAGCCATCTTTTGACACTTTTTCTCTTTGATAATATTTTTTATGAATTTTGTGATTAGTTCCACATTAGAGCTGAGACTTTTCTCTACATTTTAGGTTATTTTCATTTTTTAGGGGCTCTGAATAGTAAGAATTTTCGATCGATGAGCCCGGTCGTACGAAACTCCCGGAAAATTCAAATTTTTCGCGCATTCGAAGCAGCTTAAAACTATAAGTGGAAAACCCTATTTATCTTCTAAACGGCTTAAGTAAGACAAACATTTGTAAAGACCTTTTTTGTAGAGAAAGAGACGAGCTACAACTTTTGTTGGGAACTTTTTTCTCTATTATTTTGGTCGCTAGAGCAAAAAACCGAGAATCAAAAAGTTCTTCCAAATTTTTTTGAGTTTTCCCGGAACTTGGAAATACAAATAATGCATCATCTCATTCTCTAGATTATTACCTACCTTTTATTAATTTTTGTTACCCTAAATGGCTAATTAGTCTGTACTATTAATAGTTTTTTTATTGATTTTGTTTAAAATATTTATTTTAACTTCATGCCATTTCGATAGGAAATTTGATTCTCTACAAGAAATCGTATTATGTGTATATACGAAAAATGTATAGTTCTTGAGTTATAGCTGAAAATCTTAAGAGTGGTTCTCAAAAATCCAAGCCTAAGTTTAATAGCTCCTTTGGATTTATCATTGTTCGGGTACAACTGAACATATGAACCAATAAGATACCGTTAACGAATTAGTTCCTTATTCAATTATTAGATAATAGCCTAACGTGCCCGAGAATTCTGGATTTTTTTTAAAATAATAAGAATGTCGTGAAACGTGGAAATATTAAATTTAAGCAAATAACACAACAGTGACAATCTGTCAAATTTATTAATAACTGTATACATTGTTTTTCACTAATTATGGCACAGCTGATTGTTACGATTCAATTATATGAATTGTGGTATTCGTAAAATATTAAATATTGACACTATCGGTTAAAATTTCTGTGACATGTTTTATATCGTTGGAATGAGAAAAAAATAACGGAATTAATGGCGTCATGGCCTACTTTGAGATATGTATTTTTCATTTTTGCACAATAGCGTATGTCAAAGCCAACTGCATTTTTCGTTTTTTTTATTACACGTTATTATTCTTATTGTCTTTGCCGTCAACTTTCATTCCTTTAACTTTTTTCGTATCTCCTCAAATAAGGAAGCTATAACCGTTTGTGGTTTTCCTATTTTTCAGGTTTTTGTAATATATCTCATAAAGTAGGCTATGGATTTCAAATTTCTTTTTACTGAAATATAGCTCACAAAAAATGGGATAACTGTTTCTAAAACTTTATTCTTCTACAATAGATATTAAGCGAGATATTTGGTGTGACCCTCGTAAAATAGACAGTCTGTATATTGTTTAAATCTCAAATATGTTTCAAATAATTAGTATGATGTTAAAAATACATATATTAGAAAATAAAGCGCTTGAAGTACTCTTTCATAGGATTTTCATCCGTTCAGTTTGAAAGATAACAATGTAATGTGCAAAATATTGTAATTGTAAAATAAAAAACTTAGAATTTTCCTTTTGTTATTGGCCATAGAATAGAAAATCCAAAAATTTGTACCAGGTTTAATTAATATATGTATAGTATTACTAACATGCTCTACTTTTTTTGCATTTTTAAAGTGTCAATTGACAGCTGCCAAATTGACATTTGACTTATATTCCAAAATTTTTCTAAATAAATTTTGATATAATATACTGAAGAACTTTATACCATAAGTTGGTTCTAAGAAGCCCAAAAACCCTTACGTTAGTTCTCCATTGACATCTAGGTATTCTTTTGTCCAATTTGGCATCTTGTTCGAATTTAGTCACCTCAAAAACCTGAGAGCAACAAGTTTTATGAAAAATTTTTGGAATATAAGTCAATTGTCACTTTTTTGTCTAATGTGACAGCTAATTTTGCTTTACTTTATTTTCTAACTAGCTTTAATTTTTCAAAAAACTTCGAAACACTATTCTTGTCTGAAAATTGTATGGGTTTGGTTTTGGCCCAGAGAATCTACCCCTGCACTATGGCCTATTATTGATATCCCGCCCTGTATAATACGACACTATTATTGTAGTTGTGAAATAAAAATTTTGAAGAACCATATTTAAATTAGACCTCATGAAACTGGATTAAATACGAATCCATTAGCGCATGAGAGATTCTGTAAGTAAGATTAGTAAGTATAGGTTACTCTACATAAAACATGTGATATCTGGTGAATTGTTTGATGTGTGAATCAAACTTATTTGTCATTGATACTGCCAAAAAGTTCTGTTATTATAATTTTTCTCCAATTTATGAATTATGGACAATTATGGTGCTTTGTAAAATAGAGCAGGGGCAGCTAAATTTCCCACGCTTTCTACCACTAAAAGCGCATATTTTAAATATTTCATTTGAAAAGAATATACAATGAATTTTACTAACAAATTTTTTACATACTTCATTTTCTTGCAATCATGCATCATTACTCGAGAACATTAGGCTACTAACTATAGGTATAATTGAATAAGTAACTAATTCGCTAAAGGTATTTTATGGGTTCATATGTTCAGTTGTACCCGAACAATGATAAATTCAAAGGAGCTATTAAATTTTGGCTTGGATTTTTGAGAACGTAGTGAATTAGTCCACTCTTAACACTTTCAGCTATAACTCAAAAACTATACATTTTTAGTATATATGTTACGATTATTACGAGAAATTAGTTAATTCGCGAATTAGCCGGCTAAAACTCGAATTCAGATCTCTAGTATAAAACCTGAATATACTATATCTACAGTTTCGCGTATTAGCCAGACTTTACAATAATTGCAAGAACGCTGTTAACAGAATAATACATGTACTTTACAATGATTATCGAATATAAATTGAAAAAACGCCGAAAATATTCGTTGCCCTCAAAGTATTGATATTCCCTATCTGTACTACGTTGCTCCTAGCGTCGTTTTAGCTATTACGTGAATTAACTAGTTTCTCGTATTAACCGTAACATATACAGATAATACGTTTTTTTGTAGAGAATCAATCAAATTTCCAAGCGAAATGGCATATTAGTACAGGCAATGAAGGCAAAATGTTGTAAAAACCACGCAAGAATTAATAAAAGAATCATCTCTGGGATATAAGTAGTTATTAACCTGTAGAATGGAATGATGCATTCTTTGCACTTCCAAGTTCCGGAAAAATTCAAAAAAATTTGGAAAAACTTTTTGATTTTCGTTTTTTTTGCTCTAACGGCTAAAATAATGAAAATACAGAAAAAAATTGTAAACAAAAATTGTAGCTCGTCTCTTTCTCTACAAAATAGGTCTCTACAATGTTTTGTCTTACTTAAGCCGTTTAGGAGATAAATCCAGTTTTCCCCGTAGTTTTGAGCTGCTCCGAAATGTGCGGAAAATGAGAATTCTCTGGGAGTTTCGTACGACCGGACATATCGATCGATATTTATTACTATTCAGGGCCGCTAAAAAAAATGAAAACAACGTAAAATGCAAAGAAAAGTTTCAGCCTTAATGTGGAACTAACCATAACATTCGTACAAATTTTTATCATAGAGAAAAAGGTGTTAGAAGATGGCTTAGTAAACTTTATACAGTTGATTTATTCACATCTTTGAGTTTTATGCTCCCTGCCTATTTCTCGCATAACAATGGGTGCTTTTTCAATGCATGGATTCGATTCCACGCACTTTAATCTGCCAATGTTAAAAGAAGAACTTCACAAACTTAACATTATATAGAAACTAAAAAACTGTTAACTATATCAACAGTTCTATGTAAATAGTAAGTATCTATGGATATTGAATATAACAAACATTCTTAGAGCTGTGTATTTGTCATACACAGCAAAAAAGATTTTTCAAAAAAGCCTTGAAAAAGGAAACAGATTAGATTTCCGAAACGTCGCGCGTCGGCGAAATATTTAATTTCAAGTTTTTATACTTATTTGTGTTGTTTATTTATAAAAAACCAACCTTTAACTGATCCTTTGACGTAAACGTCACAGGCGTAGAGGTTTTTTACCAGTAACATACTGGTTAATTGTGATGTATTTTGTAGATTCCCATAGCACCGCTTAGAAAGAAAACATACATGTGGCAGGAAGTCCCAAAGAATTGAAGAAGGAAAAAAATTTTAATCTATATTTCGTGAAAATTTCATTAAAGAATGTTAAGAAACAAATAAGTTGTATATGTTTTACTGTATAATTGTGCATTTTCTGAACGTGTATGAATAATGTAGACAAATTAAAAAAGTACGGCGCGCATTTAAAAAACTCTAAAGTCATTCGAAAGAATATGTTTTATTGTACTTATAATCCAAAAATTAAGACTGCTATTATTATTACTTAAGATATAGCGAATTGAACTAAAAAATATGGAGGTGATTGATCGATGAGAAATATACCCTCTACTTTGATCGCAAGCCATATGTTTCCAACAAAAGTAATTGCAATAAAATGTTAATTGGATTAATATATCATTATATAAGAATATATAGCAAAATGAATTATTCTAACGACTCCCGGCAAAGATATGAATAAATCTGTGGATCAACTGTACGAAGTTCACTAAGCCATCTTCTGACACTTTCTCTCTTTGATAAATTTGTTTATGAATTTTGTGATTAGTTCCACATCAAAGCTGAGACTTTTCTGTTATTTTAATTTTTTTTAGGTGCCTCTGAATAGTAAGAATTATTATCAATCGATGAGCCCGGTCGTACGAAAATCCTGGAGAATTGTAATTTTTCGCGCATTTCGAAGTGGCTTAAAACTATAAGTGGAAAACTCGATTTATCTTCTAAACGACTTAAGTAAGACAAAAATTTGTAAAGACCTTTTTTGTAGAGAAAAAGACGAGCTACAACTTTTGTTGGGAACTTCCTTCTCTATTTTCATTATTTTGGCCGCTAGAGCACTAAAAAACGAAAATCAAAATGTTTTTCCAAATTTTTTTGAATTTTCCCGGAACTTGGAAGTGCAAATAATGCATCATCTCATTCTTCAGGTTATTACCTACTTAAATCCGAGAGACGATCCTTTTATTAATTTTTGTTACACTAAATTGTTAATTTGTCTGTATTACATAGTCAAAGAAAATATTTTTTAAACTAAATAAATCAATAAAACTTAAAAAAAAACAAAAATTTTAATTTCTGTGTATATTTTTATTCTGAGAGGATTTAGGTATAGGCATCGGTTCACAAAAAGAAAGCTGACGTAATTCCCGTCAAAATGGTGACCGATGAAAATATTTTTAATAAAAATTGGCTGAGATACAGCCAATTTTACAATAGATGGTTAACTTCCAGTCAGAGTTAACTTTCAGGTTATTATAGAAATTGGGTTTTACAATAGCTAGTTATTTTCAATGTTGTAGTTATCTAGTAGTTAACTTCACTAGCAGATGAGGTGTGGGTAAACTAGAAGTTGGCAGTTTACTGGCAATTTATAACCTATAAAATAACTGTCAAAAAATAATTTTTGGAAATTTCGCTTGAAAATGGATATATACGAAGTAAGTTCACATATCAGCCAAGGTAATCCGGTATAGACTTAACTTTTTTGAAGAATACGATGAAAGAGATTTTTTAAATAGATCGAGACTAAATACTACTTACTTAATATTAGACCACTAACTCATAAATTGCTTCTGACATTTATATTTGATAGGTGGCGTGACTTTGGCTAAAATTCATACATTTTATGTATATTACCCATTTTTCCAGTATTTTATTCCCAACCTCTCGTTTACAAACCATCACTTAACTTTATATTGAAAAACGCAAGTGTCGGTAAAGTTGTAGTTAACCTGCAAGTAAGAGTCAACTAACATGAAAGTTAACTTGCGATTGTAAAACCGGCTGTTAGAGTCGTTCGAAGTTAGCTACTTTTTTACGATTTTACCACTTTTTGCATTTATACCATGTTATTTTTAATTTTTGCACGCAAAAATTATTTTTATTCAATACAAAAATTATTTTCGGTTTATCAATGATAATGACGAAGGTATTTGTTTAAAACTTTGATATTCATATGACCTTAGACATAAAAAAACTTTAATGTTGTACTAATTTATAGCTTTTTTGAAAATTACATACTTATCTATTATATTTATACTTCGTCTGAAGGACTGAGCAGAACAAATTTAATGATCATTAAATTAAATCAAATTTGTCCTTTTTTGTTTATGTTGTACAATGAGTGTGTTGAAAGTTTTCATTTTCAATTTTGCAAAATTTTACATAAAAAATATTAATTAGATTTAAGGCGCATCTTTTGATAGATTTATTTAAAATAAGTATTTCAGGAAGGAGCGTTTATTTTTTCGAGATATTTATACAAAACGAATTCCCCCCAACCACTAGAAATATGAGCTGCAGAGTATCTTTGGTCTTCTATTTCTTTATGTTGCATATTAGTGTCTTTTTACTGCAATAAATATCTTTATACTGGAGAAATACATTTTGGAAGCCTGACATACAAAAGTACGGAAATAAATAAGAGACAGCGGAACACATAAATCCATATGCAGACCAATTCTGGAATATGTACATCCGCTACTTTAAACAGCAGAAAACCAGCAATAAAGAACTTTCAAATTGCAGAAACATCCACCATACGCTCAATAACAAAAATTCGTCATCTAGAAAATCCGCCAAACCACGAATATTACATCTTATAGCCCAGCGTCATATCGAACTTTTCCTTACATTTACAAAAAAACGAACACACTTTGACACCAACAACATCTCCCGAAGCAATATTGGATCTTCTCAAAAAACTGCGTGAAGAATAATTGAAAACAAAGAGAATTGTTATACCTAGATACACATATTACAATATTTTGTAAAATTATATATAATATTTTTAATGTGTAAGTGACAGAAGAAACTCCGTGGATGGTTTTGATAATAAAATACTGTTATAATTGTTATATCTTATTTTTACATGATATTAAAAATCAAATGTTCTTATTTGGCATAATATACAATTGAGGGTTCATTAATATTTTGATTATTGCTTTGCTAAATTTATTAGAGGATTAGGGATGGTAATGGAGTATGCATTCAGGTAGGAAATTTAGATCATCATAGATTTAATTGATTTACATTTTACAACCTAAGGACAGGAATAAATTTCCAGGAAATTCCCGTAAATTTTGGAAATTCTTTTATGGCCCTTACTGCTTCAATAATATAAATACTTGCTATCCATGGCACATTATATTTATTTGCTTTCCGATTTCAGAGTGTATTGTTAGTGTTGATATTTGAAATTGATTTTTGTAATTGAATATCAAAAGTGCAATCATGGAAAATAGTGCAGAGTTATACCAGTTATGGAGGCTACGGCGAGCGATTTTGCAATTGTGCTATGACAGAGGTTATTTAGTTAACCAGTATGAGATTGACGTACCATTCGAAGTGTTCCAGAGAGTGGTTGGCTGTCCACACTGTTTTCCCATGGTCTCAAGAAGTTTCCTAGACGGAATTTTTGTACACAGATCCGACGCAACGGAACGATTGTTAGTTTTTTGTCCTACTGAACCAGTGATCGACATGAAAACCATAGAATCGTACTGCTCGCAGATGGAGAACTCGAATATCCACAGAGCAATTATAATCGTACAACGCGACAACGCTCCTTTTCCGGAGGAGTTTTTCGCCGATATTGCTCCCAAATTTATATTTGAAGAGTTCCTCGAGTCAGAGCTTGTAGACTTCGTAACTGAAGAAGTATTTATTCCTGAGCATACCATATTGGGAGCCCAAGAGAACCAGTATTTAACTAGTTACTGCCGAATGAGGAATATGTTTAAGCTGATAAGCTTCTAATTGTATTACGGCTGTATCCGTTTGAAAATCGCACCAGTGATAATTTTTTATAGATCTATTTTTTGTTTCATGTTTTAAATATTTGTTAAGTGCAATAGAAAATTAATTCGATTAATTTTAATTAATTCTGTTAAATATGTACAAATAGTATGTCGAATAACTTTTGTCATAAGTTTTTTTAGTATGTTTAAATATATGAGAAATAAAAGAATTTTAACTAGATTTATGTCTTATTTGCTAATTGGTAAAAACTGACTCTGAGTTGTGTTATATTTTTCATGAAAACTTGAGATTAGTAATATAAGTTTTTACAGACGAGAGATATGTGTAATTTAGTATACCTTTTTAATCTAAGCAAGTTTCACTACTGACATTCTGCTGTATTTTTGTGAAGAAACGGTACTTTACCTAACAAAAAAAAGTTTTTTCTTAACTCCCACGGCCCACGTGACTTAAAATATTTAAAAAACACCAATTTTAGGCTCATTTGGCATATTTTTCTATTATATTTTCTGAAAGATCTATCGATTTTAGAGATGTAAAAACTAGAATTTTTTACTGTCTCTATAGACTTCAAAATTAACCCAAAACGTGCTAACATATTAACAGTTGCGTGACGTCATTTATTCCCATGGTAATTTAATATATCTCAAAATGTGCTTTCTGGCGTAATTAAGCTGAAGAAAGACGGTCGTTCCATTTAGAATGAATCATTTGATAAATACAGCAAACTGTGATTTAGTTAACTATGTAAATTTTATTATTTATTGAATTGTTCGTGAATAAGATTTATCTAAAATTGAACTTTTTTTTATTTCTAAGTCAATTATTGTTTGATTTTGACTGTTGAGTGAACTGACTGAAGTCATGTGATTAATTCTAAATGGAAAGCCTGTCTTCCTCTAACTTAATTAACTCGTAATTACGTCCGAACATTTAGTTCTGACTGTAGAAATTGGTACTTTAAAAATGGAAGTTTTATTTTCCTATTACGTGAACACCAACTACACTATCTTATTAAAATTCGGTTTTAGTGAGTTTTGATAACAATGAATAAGGTGATGAGATTATTTTACAGTTAAAACTTTGCCTAATATCTTTTCGCAGAAAATTAGGTACATTTTTCACGAGACTGATTCTAGCAGCGAAACTAGCAGCGAAAAAAATTTTTTTTTTGTTTGCATTTTTGAATACATATATTCGTATGTAATGATAATATCAATATTTTTACCTACAAATTATGACCCAAGAGCTAATAAGAAGGCTATTAGCCTCAAATTTTCAAAATAAGTTTGACAGCCAACGCGCATTTTTCAGGTAAAACTCGTATTACAAGAGAAATATTAAACTGGCCTTTTTCGGACCGATTTTATACGAAAGATGGCGCCTCTTTACCTTTAATTAAAAAAGAATTAAGTCCGTAGTGCATCTAACATAGAAGTTGGCCAGGAAAGAGTGGACAGCGTTTTCGCTGCTAGAGCGAAATTTCTCAAGTAATATGTTAATAAAAAAAATTGAATAGCCTCTCCCATTTCAGACCACTTTCAATCGAAGGGTGGGTTTTTTAGCTTTAATTTAAAAAAAATAAGTCCCCAGTGCATCTAACATAGAAGTTAATCGCGAAATAGACGTTCACACCGTTTTTTCGCTGCTAGCACATATTTTAAGATACACTAAAATAAAATGAGAAGTATTAACCTGGCCCTTTTCGGACTGATTTTTATCGAAACGTGGGTTATTCACCTTAAATAAAAAAACAATTAGGTCCCTACTACATCTAACATAGAAGTTGACCACGAAATAGTCGTTGACAGCGTTTCCGTTGCTAACGGATTTTTTATGTTAAACTAAAATAAAATAGGATCTATTAGCCCGGCCCTTTTCGGACCAATTTTAATCGAAAGGTGGGGTCTCTACCTTCAATTTAATAAGAGAATTAGGTCCCGAGTACATCTAACATAGAAGTTAGCCGCGAATCAATTTCTCAAGTAATGTGTTAATTAAATAATTTTGAACAGCCTGGCCTAACTTTTTTTTAAATTAAAGCTAAAGAACCCACCGTTCGATTAAAAGTGGTCTGAAATGGGCTATTCACTTTTTTTTTATTAACATATTACTTGAGAAATTCCGCTTTAGCAGCGAAAACGCTGTATTCTGTTTCGCGTCCGAAAAGGGCCAGGTTAATAGTTCTCATTTTATTTTAGTATTTCTTAAAAAATATGCTAGCAGCGAAAACGGTGTGAACGTCTATTTCGCGATTAACTTCTATGTTAGATGCACTAGAGACTTATTTTTTTAAATTAAAGCTAAGGAACTCACCCTTCGATTAAAAGTGGTATGAAATGGGCCAGGCTATTCACTTTTTTTTTTTATTAACATATTACTTGAGAAATTCCGCTTTAGCAGCGAAAACGCTGTCTACTCTTTCCTGGCTAACTTCTATGTTAGATGTACTACGGATTTAATTACTTCCACATCCACGTAGTGGATTGGAAGTATAGTAATCGCAAAAAAATTTTCAAAAATTTTTATTCGTGAAATAGGTTTAGAATGTCATGAAACGTCGAGATTTTAAATTTGAGCGAAAAAAAATTTTCTGTCTGTCTGTCGGTCTGTCTGTAACTTTTTTTGTCCGCACGCTTTCTCCGGAACGGCTTAAGATATTGACCTGAAATTTTGTACACGTATATATTATAACGAGATCTCGAACTGGATTGTTTTTTGAGGAAATCCGGTGAAGGGTTGGGGGTTAAATAGGGGTATATAGGGGGAAATAAGTAAAGCAAGCTTGTAAGAGTACAGAAACTTGAAATTCGGTGTACGTACTAGAAGTTAAGGCCTCAGATTTTTTTATAATATTTTTCAACCCCCCACCACCCCTTCCCCATTAATGGGGTTGATAAAATAAAGTTGAGATATTCATTTGAAATTTCGTACACGTATGTATTATAACGATGTCTAGAATTAGATTATATTTTGGGATGATTCCGTTGAAGGGTTGGGGGTTAATTTGGGGTAAATAGAGGAATATAAGTAAAACAAGTTGGTAAGAGTACAGAAACTTGAAATTCGGTGTATGTACTAGAAGCCAAAGCGTCAGATTTTTTAATAATATTTTTCAACGCCCACCACCCCTACTCCAATTTGAAAAGGGTTGATAAAATAAAATTGAGATGTTCATTTGAAATTTTCTACACGTATGTATTATAACGACATCTGGAACTAGATTATATTTTGAGATAATTCTGTTGAAGGGTTGGGGGTTAAATAGGGGTAAATAGGGGAAAATAAGTAAAGCAAGCTGGTAAGACTACAGAAACTTGAAATTCGGTGTATGTACTAGAAGCCAAGGTCTCAGATTATTTATAATATTTTTCAACCCCCACCACCCCTACTTCATTATTAAAAGGGTTAATAAAATAAAATCGAGATATTCATTTGAAATTTGGTACACGTATGAATTATAACAACATCTGGAACTAGATTATACTTTGAGATGATTCCGTTAAAGGGTTGGGGGTTATTTAGGGGTCAATAGGGGGAAATAAGTAAAACAAGCTGGTATGAGTACAGAAACTTGAAATTCGGTGTATGTACAAGAAGTTAAGGCCTGAGATTTTTTTATAACATTTTTCAACCCCCCCACCACCCCTACCCCATTAATGGGGTTGACAAAATAAAGTTGAGATATTCATTTGAAATTTCGTACACGTATGTATTATAACGACGTCTGGAATTAGTTTATATTTTGAGATGATTCCGTTGAAGGGTTGGGGGTTAATTTGGGGTAAATAGAGGAATATAAGTAAAACGTTGGTAAGACTACAGAAACTTGAAATTCGGTGTATGTACTAGAAGCCACAGCGTCAGATTTTCTTATAATATTTTTCAACCCAACCACCCTTACTCCAATATGAAAAGGGTTGATAAAATAAAATTGAGATATTCATTTGAAATTTGGTACACGTATGTATTATAACGACGTCTGAAACTAGATCATAATTTGAGATGATGCCGTTGAAGGGTTGGGGGTTAAATAGGGGAAAATAAGTAAAGCAAGCTGGTAAGACTACAGAAATTTGGGATTCGGTGTATATACTAGAAACCAAGGCCTCAGATTTCTTTCTAATAATTTTCAAACTCTACCACCTCCGCTTCATTATTAATGGGATTGATAACATCAAATTGAGATATTCACTTGAGAGTTAGTATACGTATGTATTGTAGTGACATCTGATTGAGATGACTCCATTGCGGTGGTAGGTTGTAAATAGTGGAAAATAAGTACGGTAAACTAGAAACTTCATTTTTAACGTATATGGTAGAAACCAACTCCTCAAACTTTTCTATGACATCTACTCCAAATATTATTAAAATTCTATGACCAATAATTTCCACATACTAGAGTGCACATATAGTCAAGATGTTTCCTTTAAAGTGACTTGGACGAATAATCTGGATGTGGAAGTAGTGATTCCTTAGGCAGCGGTTTTTTTACCTTTCGAATAAAACCGGTCCCAAAAAGGCCAGGTTAGTATTTTTCTTGTAATACGAGTTTTACCTGAAAAATGCGAGTTAGCCGTCAAAATAATTTTGAAAATTTGGGGCTAATAGCCTTCTTATTAGCTCTTGGGTCATAATTTGTAGGTAAATATGTTGATATTATCATTACCTACGAATATATGTATTCAAAAATGCAAACAAACAAAAATTTTTTTTCGCTGCTAGTTTCGCTGCTAGAATCAGTCTCGTACATTTTTCTTCATTACGATGGACGCCACTGGTGGATTTTAAAATATTTCACCGTTGCACAATCTCCTGGTAGAAGTACCTTCCACCCAAATTAAAAAAAAGCGCGTTGTACATAAGAGAGCTGTGATATGGGAGTCATGAAAAGTGAGACATACTATATACATACGCTTAAATTGTTTGTTTTTTTAAACAAATTCTAAATGTTTTTAATATTTAGTAGATGCCATTATTGTAGCATTTTAATGCTATATTTACCTCATTTATTTAACAATTCTACTTGTCCAATATTTACAATTAGATTTATGTTTGGTTGCCAATTATATAGCCAAGTGTGTGAATTTTTTTTTGTATTCTGTTATATTAGTTATTTAAATGTAAAGGAATTAAGTAGTAAAATAAGAAATCAACTTCGGAATGCTTTGTAACTGGGCGGATTTTTTATATTCACTTCTAACTTGTAATTGTGTAATAATTATTATTAAACAAAGTAGGTGTTTTATTGCGGTTTTTCGCGAATAACTTTTAACATTTAATTTTATCGAAAAAGTTGCTTACGCCGACCGAAAGTACGGGTAATTTCTCATGAAAAATATATAAAATTTTTTTGTACGATTAAAAATGTAGGCTCCAGATTTTTTTGTTTAATGTACGAAAATGGAACTTGGCGACACATAAGTACGGGGCGCGAAGCGTGCGCGGTCTTGGACGCGCTACACTATATTTGTTGTAACTTTTGAACTAATTAATGAAATTCAGCCCAACAAAGCTTAAATGAAAGAAGAAACATGTGACTATTGGATTATTATATTTTTAAATATAAAAATCTGAATATAGAAATAGTATATACCGGGCGAGTCACGAATTGCGCTCGCCCCGATATTTCTTAAAATATTTGGAATAGAAAATTGAAATTTGGAGGCCTTATTACATGACTAAAATGCCATCTTTTCAATAAAAAATCAAGTTTGGTGCACATCCGGTTTGACCGGAAATGCCCACAACTTTCGATTTTTAAATGGAACACCCTATATATTTTTACATTTTTGGAATCTAGAGGAAATTTTGAATATAATACATCCATTTTGGTCACTTTTTGATAAACATTAAAAATTTTATTAAAAAATCTATTTCTGAATCCAGAGTGCTGTGGTGCACAAAATATATTTTAGTTTGTGTGCTACGTTACTATAAAAATAAAAAGAGCAATATGATTGCATTACTTAATTCTCTAGAGGCGTTTAAAATTTTTAAATGTGATTTTTACCCACTAACTCGGTTTTTTTAAATGGGAATTTAATCGTTCACCAACATTTTTAAATACCTCATTTTCATACGAATCTAATGATACCAAAATTTTGAAAATCCGCTCAGAAATATTTGAGATTTCAGCCAAAATACAATGCAACCAAGCTTTTAGAAACATGCGGCTAATAGATAATAGATTAGTGGGCTTTGGAAACTAAAATGGCACATTTCTGTATAAATCTGGTAACCTAATAACATTGGAAAAATCATAGTAGCCATTGAATGTAATAAAACAATATCAGCTCTCAGACAGATACAAAATAAAGCGTTGCGGAAATCTCTTTGAGTAAAAATTAAAGAAAATGAATAATTTTAGTAGAAATGAAAAGGTCGATATGTTACTGATATATGGAGAGCGTCTCAAAAATTCAACTGCAGCTGCAGAACTGTATCAGCAACGACATCCCAACAGACGTCATCCAAGCAGACACTTGTTTGCCAGAGTGGAACAAGAATTAAGAAACGAACCCAATCAACAAGATGACCATCAAACATTTATTGTAAGTGAGGACAAAGAAATTGATGTATTAGGATTTGTGATGGTACATCCAACAACATCAACAAGGGAATTGTCAATGGAATGCGACATTAGTCAGTCTTCGGTTTGCAGAATTTTAAAGAAACATAAGTTTCGGTCTTATAAATACCAAATACACCAACATCTTTATGGAGATGATAACGACAGGAGGCTAGTATATTGCAACTGGTTCTTAAATGCAGTACAACAAAACCCAGGTTTTCCTTTTAATATTTTATATTCAGATGAAAGTAGATTTACGAACCAAGGTATGTATAACAGAAATAATACTAGGTACTGGACTCAAGAAAATCCGAGGTTGGCAGGGCGGGGGAATATTCAGGAAAGATTTGGGTTTAACTGTTGGCTTGGAGTACTTGGAGATCGAATAATTGGACCCATATTTTTTGATGGAACACTTACTGGCGAACGATATTTATTCTTTTTACAAAACCAGACAGCTGAATGGCTACTATGATTTTTCCAATGTTATTAGGTTACCAGATTTACACAGAAATGTGCCATTTTAGTTTCCAAAGCCCACTAATCTATTATCTATTAGCCGCATGTGTCTAAAAGCTTGGTTGCATTGTATTTTGGCTGAAATCTCAAATATTTCTGAGCGGATTTTCAAAATTTTGGTATCATTAGATTCGTATGAAAATGAGGTATTTAAAAATGTTGGTGAACGATTAAATTCCCATTTAAAAAAAGCGAGTTAGTGGGTAAAAATCACATTTAAAAATTTTAAACGCCTCTAGAGAATTAGGTAATGCAATCATATTGCTCTTTTTATTTGTATAGTAACGTAGCACACAAACTAAAATATATTTTGGGCACCACAGCACTCTGGATTCAGAAATAGATTTTTTAATAAAATTTTTAATGTTTATCAAAAAGTGACCAAAATGGAGGTATTGTATTCAAAATTTCCTCTAGATTCCAAAAATGTAAAAATATATAGGGTGTTCCATTTAAAAATCGAAAGTTGTGGGCATTTCCGGTCAAACCGGATGTGGACCAAACTTGATTTTTTATTGAAAAGATGGCATTTTAGTCGTGTAATAAGGCCTCCAAATTTCAATTTTCTATTCCAAATATTTTAGGAAATATCGGGGCGAGCGCAATTCGTGACTCACCCGGTGTATGAAGTTGAAACATAAAGAGATTTGAGATGAAATCGGTAAAAGCTCTGCCATTTCCACAATTTTGAAGATGGATACCTGGAACTTTCACATATTACTCTTTAAGTAATGTTTAATAAGATCCGATGAGTGAAGAAAATCTCAAAAATTTATTATTGAAGATGTACACTCAAAATCTTGAGGAAGTGATAAAATTTTATATGTATAACTAAGTTTAACCACCTATTACTCTGGTTTAAATCGAGTTATTATATTTCTGTAGGTGTGATTTTTAAAGATTGAAATATGTACTTTAAGATACTTCGATGGAATTTACCATAAAAATTGAATTAACTGTCTGTATTTTACGAAAGTGAAAGAACAATTTTTCTTTGCTATAAAATTCGTGAAACTAGGGGTAAAATAAACGTTAATAACTTTCATTAAAAACATTATTTAGCATACCTGTCCATCGGATCTTTTTATACATTACTTCAAAAGCAATATGTAAAAGTTCCAGGTTTTTCTCTTAAAAATTGTAGAAATGGTAGAAATTTTATCAATTTCATCGGAAATCTCGGTATGTTCCGACTTCATGTATATACATACTATTCCAACATACATTAATTTTTATATTTCAAAATATCACACTCCAATAGCAACATGTGTTTTCTTTCACTTAGGCTTTGTTGAGCTCAATTTCATTAATTAGTTCTAAACTTACAACGATTTTAGTGTAGCGCGTCCGAGATCGCGCACGCTTTGCGCGTCATACTTAGACGTCGCTACGTTCCATTTTCGTGCGTTAAACAAGACAATCTGGAGCCTACATTTCTGATCGTACAAAAAAAACTTCATATAAATATTTTATGTGAAATTTTTGGTACTTTCGAATGGTACAATTAGTTTTTCTAAGAAAAAGTTATTTTAAAAGTTATTCGCGAAAAATTGCAATTTTGCTTTTGTTTAATAACTATTACAGCGGCACTTTTTAAGAAGCGGAATTTTTATCATATATGATCGGATAACCTGAACAGGAAATAAAAGTGATATTGCGTGAGCGGCTCTAATTTGTTTAATAACAACTTTTTGGACACGAGGTTCGGTGTAAATGAAAGCTAACAAGTTTTTCTATCAATCACAAAAAGTTCTACAAAAAATATTCAACCCCTGAAGAGTTATACGCGTTTTTGACACTTAAAAGAATCTCTCCCGCAACGTGATAATAGTAAGATTTGACACGTAATGGAGTGGCGGGTTCGATCCTCGGTGTGGGCAAATATTTTTTGTTGTCATATTCCCTTTCTTTCGTGCAATAAAATATTTCCTATAATAAAATAATTTTTAAATTGTAAAAGACGTAACTCTCGAGCTGATGCTGTGCACCTGCTTTGTATCGTCCATTTCTTATAGTTGAAATCATGAAACCCCCCTCAAATAAAGTAAAACAAGCCTACTCTTTCACAGAAAGCAGTAAAAAAACAAAAGCTACGGACAAACCCTCGTTGGACAAGAGCAATCATGTTTGTTGCACGATAACCATTTATTTAATGAAAATTGCAAAAAAAATACGTTTTTAAAAATTTGTCAGAAAGTAAAAACATTTATTATCATAAAAAATACTTGGCTACATGAAAAAGAAGCAAATTTGATGAAAAAAAAAATTGCCCACACCGAGGATCGAACCCACCACCCCATTGCGCGTCAAATCTTACTATTTTCACGTTGCTTGAGAGACTTCTTTAAGGGTCAAAAACGTGCATAACTCTTCAAGGATTGAATATTTTTTATAGAACTTTTTGTGGTTGATGGAAAAACATGTTAGCTTTCATTTGCGCTGAACCTCGTGTCCAAAAAGTTGCTAATAAACAAAATAGAGTCTCTCACGCAATATCACTTTTATTTCCGGTTCTAGTTATCCGATCAAGTTGTTTCTGGTCTCAAAATGTGTCTTTTTCCAAGCACTTTCATATGCACAAAACTCCATTTCGATACGCTTACCCAGAGCCGAGATATTCCATTTGTTAATTTGCAAAATGATTTCAATTTTAAGTAAACAAAACAAAAGTTGCATTCGTGCAGACTTCTATTGGGGTTATGCCCGACATCAATATTTATCGTTTAAAGTTGGTTTGAAGTCGGTCAAACTTTCGAAAAATAAGTTATTTGCTAATTAACAAATTATGACATTTGTATAAACAATAAAAAATAATTGAAGATATCGGGCCAAAAAAATATGGTATATTCTTTGGTATAAAAGGCATGTTTTTTGAAAAAAACAATATGCTGACCTCATTAGTTTCAGAGTAATCAATTTGTTAATTAAGAAATTTATTTTGGCTATAACAGATGAACGGGTTGACAAAATGAGTTGTGCCTGGCCCCAAACGATGCGTATTGAAAATATCTTTCGATCCAATCAAGATTTATTCGGATCCGTCAAACCGTTTTCATTTTATTAAACAAAAACGAAAAAAAATTGTTTGAACAATTATTTGACCATGAAGCTCGAGGTTTAGGAAAATTTTTCATAAGAAAATCTTGTTCAGCAGCAATTTTCTTATAAGAATCCGTGGCTAACTCAAATGGTATAGAACATTTTTGGGAAAAATCCCAGGCAGACTCGCCTAATAATAGTTCAATTAAGTACACCTATCATTCTTATATGGGCCCCACGCGCGACGCACGGTTACCCTCAGAGCACCCTCCGTGGTCGTCTGACCTTAAAAGCGCAAATTTAATCTAACTTTGCACGGCTTTGAAAACAAGTCAGCGCTTACAAATAGGTTTTGCGGTAAAGAGCATTTAATTAAAACTATGTACTTCTGTGGACTTACCTGGCCCTTGCCCATCGTATGTGAAGTCCTTAATATGTAAAGTTCGTCCGTCTACTGCATAAACTTCCCCAGAGACGCCGTGATGCAATTCGGAAAGTTTTCCTAAATACTTTCCCAAGTATTGGGCACTGTGAGCCCCATCTGTAAATAAATAATTCGATTAGTAAATGTAATGGCTGCATCGATAACTTTGAAACGAAGGCTTGCGAGAGTAGATATCTGCAATTTTTTCAGTTTGCTATAAATTGAAAGATGGGTAGCATTGCTTGTATTAAATACACGAATTGATTTTAATTATTGCAACTAGTACGCTCGGTTTAGCTTTTGAATCGCGAATTTTTCGGAAAAAGGAATTTGCACAAAAACTTTTATTTTTATTTTTTATTTTAGGAATACAGCTGCCCAGACTGATGTACATCCAATTACAGGGCAGGAAATATACAAATAAGTATGTATAAAATACAGAGGAAAAACTCAAAACTAAATATTTTACAGTCAATATCAAATCAAAAATGAAAAATGCAAAGTAATGTAAACCGACTTGTTAATAGTTTGTGTAGGAACATAACAGAAAAATAGACTCTACGTGTCGCTAAGTCATTTAGATTAAATCTGGCTAATAAGTCAGATTGTGGCGTGCCTCTGGGGGAATAAATTCCGTCAGCTTTGAGAGAGAGATATTTGACGTGCCTTCTCTGAACCAGTTCCAAATTAAGAATATGAATATTGTATTGTGGATTCCAGACAATACCACCGTATCCCAGTTTTGGGCGTACAGAAGCATTAAATAGGAGAGAAAGTGTGGAAATATCTTTAAAGTGCTTTGAGTTTCGCATAATAAAGCCTAGATTTCTGTAGGCATTAGCAACTGTGTGATCAATGTGGGCAGTAAAAGTTTATTTTCAGTCAAATATGACTCCAAGATCCTTGAATTGAGTGCACCTAGTTACCATATCATTGCCTATTTTGTAGGAAAAGTTTATAGAGCTATTTCTTCTCGTAAAAGTAATCGAATTAAATTTTGATATATTTAAGAGTAGCCTATTATTTTCGCACCATGTGTTTATTTTTGTGAGGTCGTGCTGCAATCGATGGCAGTCTTCTTCGGGGTTAATAGATGCAAAGAGTTTAAGATCATCGGCGTATAGGAGGATATTACGTTGTATATCTTGGCAAATGTCATTGATGAAAATTGTAAATAACAGTGGGCCCAAAGCTGAGCACTGTGGAACTTGTAATGAGTTTTTTTATTGTTTGTATGATTTTTCCTAACTCTTGATTGCGCTGTATTGACTGGCAATTGTTATTAACGATGTTTTCATTGTTAATCTGTTAACTTAATTAAATTTCTGCCAAAAAGTTTTTATGTAAGTTGATGGAAAATAACAACTCTTTACTCTTGTTAATTAAAAAAACGCGTATTTTGTGATATATAGGTGTTAAAAATTTATAAAGAAGGGGAGGAGAGAAAATCAAAATTGTTAAGAAAAAAATGTGAAGAATTTGTTTATTTTTTAATACAAACCTTCTTTTCCATAAAATGCAAATCTACAAATATTTCTCGAAAGAACCTATAGGTTTGTATACGAATAGGAAAAAGTTTGAGGCGGAAAATCATTGATAAAAAATATTTCCAAGAATCTGAAAAAATCAGGAAAGGAGAACAAAGTTTTCTTAACATTTTGTTCTTTGAAAATGCTTATTTTCCTATCCATGAGGGTTTGATTTTCAAAGAAATAATCATTTATTTGAATATGAAATCGGTCAATACCGCGTACTCAAAAGTTATGGAAAATGATATAAAAAGAAACTCATTATCAAAGTTTTCTTGAAAACTTCTGGTTTTTTGAAAAAATCATGAGTTAGCCTATTTATCGCCTAAATGACTGTAGTAAGCAGCTCACGTTGATACTAATCCTGAATATAGGGACGAAAATAGATTAGAGTAATAATTGTTTAATATAAGTAGTATGTACACATTTATTTATTCACGTATTTCTTTGGATAGATCATCCAGCAACGCCGCGCGCCGGTCGAATGGGAGAAATAGTATAGAGATGTTTATAAATTCTTACTCTTCCTATTCACACCATCATAATAGAAGTTTTGTATTCTATATGCTATTCTAGTGGACAACTCTTTACTGTTTGGTACCCCTGACAACATAGCGGCAACTGTAGTGGCTGTCTGTTATCTAACAGTTAGCTTCCAGCGTCACCAAAGTTGCTTCCTACCAGCTTCTTGGTAATACATATAATGCAGCTGGATCACCCTGGTTTAATCACCAATTAATAAATTTACCTGAACAATCAAGATTTTTTATTTAATGTGTAAGTAAACAAAATTCATGTCCTGTATATAAGACAAAAATATGTTTATCGCAGCGTTGTAAATATATAAGTATACACTGTGTCTTACGTTTGTTGACTTGTGTAACTGCTATTGTACACTAATATCATTGAATTAAAAAGAATACTAATGAGCAACAACAGCACAGGCCACTTAAATTTAAAAAAGCACCCTTTGTGTAATATATCAATGTTACATTTTGTAATTACTCGGAATTAAGCGTTATTATGCAAGCAATATTAGTAAAATTAACAAAATCAATTTGTTAAAAACATAATACATATTTGTTTAGACTATGCAAACAAAAGATAATGAGTGGTGGTAGCACATATATTCCCAACCTCATCATTGCCTCATGAATCACGTCTGCACTGTTTCCGAAAGACCAAAATCGTGATAAAATTATAGAATAGATTTGTAAAACTTTCCAACTTGTTTCATTCAGGAGCGGACGGGACAGTATTTTATTCACTTTAGTGTTCACACTTTATGTTATGTAAAATTTCGAAATCCAATGTTTAAAGTAAACAATATCTGCAATCAAAGCGGCATCTCGAGGGCATTAATCGTTTATTTAATTATGTTCTAGTTGAAGGATTCGAAGGAATGTCGATTTGAATGTATAATGTATTAATCTTATTTTGCATTTCTCAATCATTCATTAATCTTAATGTTTGCCTATGTTGATCGCGGTGACGAAGTTAGGCAGACGGAGAAAAAGAGAAAATTTCGTTTACGTTAGCCATGGTTTCAACTTTACTTTGCTCTTGTAAGTATGGCTACAAAAGCGAGAATTTAAATAGATCATTTGGAACGGTTGCTTTGAAATAATTGTGCAATTCTATACAATGGAAATGAATTTCGAAGATATCGATTCGAGAACTAATATTTAATATTCATATTTAATGCACTTATTTAACCTATTTAACGTCATCGTAAAAGCATAGAAATTGGAAAATGTGAAAATGGTATGAATAGGGACTAAGGACCGATTCCAAATAGTTCTCTTTATTGGTTGGGTTTTGTTCAAGAGTTTTGGTATTTGTGGAAACTATGTCTTTAAAGCTTAAACTTAAATAAATCAAGAACAATGTAGGTAATAACACATGGACACAAAATATTTATTTTTTTCTGATCTGGGAGTCTGGCCATGTTATGTTTTTGGGGTCGCTGAATATGAATCAGATGTCTGTTTAACCCCATCACATCACGGTTTGACCATAACCTCAAAAAACTCATAATTTAAGCATCTTTTCACATAAATTGTTGTAACTTTTTCTAGACAAAAATGACCCCCTTTTCTTTGAGCTAGATCAAGGTAGGTGCGTGCCTTGGTATTCGAGATATGGCCGCTCGAAGTCATCAGGAGGTGAAAAATCGAATTTTTTTACCGCTTTCGAGGTCATATCTCGAAAACGAAACGAGATGTGGTTTGCGATATTCGATTTCTCTCGCCATCCTACATACCCCTGAATTTTCTAGATATATAGATAGAAATTTTCCAAAAAAATGAAAGTGTAGGAAGGCGAGGGAAATCAAATGGCTAAACCGCAGCTCTGTATCTCGTTTTATTTTCGAGATATAGCCTCGGGAAGCGGTAAATAAATTCTATATTCAACTTTCGTTGATTTTGAGCGGCCATATCTCGAATACCCGGCACGCGCCGACCTCCGGTTCGCGCCAATCGATATATCACGTCTTTATACGTACCTCTGAATTTTTTTAGATTTTTGCTAGCTTTGGTTTGGTAGTAATGGCCCTCGAAGCCGGGCCGTGTCGTTTGAGAAGCGAAATTCTCGGACCTCTTACTTTGGCGGCCTATATCTAACTTAAAATGCGGTGAAAAAATATCATACCCTACATCATCGTATTTAAAATTTAATTGACAATCAATCTATCATAAACAAAAAGGGGTCATTTTTGTATAGAAAGAGTTACAGCGATGCACGTGAAGAGATCTCGAAATCGCCTAAATTATAGGTTTTTTGAGGTTAAGGCAAAATCTTGATGTGGTGGGGATAAATACACCTCGGATTCGGATTCAGTGACCCTAAAAACATGTAGTAAACATGGTCAGACCCCCAGATAAGAAAAGATTTTTTTTTGTGTGGCTGTGTAATTATTATCAAACTGATGAGACATAGTACTTACTATTCGTTTGGTTTAATTTAGTTTGCCAAGGCATACTTGATACATTTTCAAAAGGTTTTTGATCTAACAATAAATACAAAGGAAACGGAATTGTATCTGTAGAGATGGCTCACATAATATTAGATTGCGAACATCTATTGAAACAATCAGAAAAGCCACACAGTGGTGAAATGTGTATTATTTCCAGCTACATTGTATTTTTGGTATTAAATTTAACTTAAAAGTTGGGTTCGGTGAAACCGGATGTCGTAGAAACAGTCCAGTCGGTAAAGTAAAAAATACAGCAGAAGCTCGCAGAAAATGTTATCTGAGATTTTCCTTCAGTAACTGTTAGTGTGAGGATTAAACATCACAAAACCACAAAAATCAGTTCTGTGGATGCCGCGCAACCCCCCCCCCCCAAAAAAAACACCCCTTCGGTGAAAAAAGCCCTATTTACTGATAACTTAATAATAATAATAATAATAATAATAATAATTTATTAGTGTTAATGTACAGGAGTACTTACACAAGTCAACAGGTCAGGTAAAGTTGCATTGTAAAATTACAAAAAATATGAACAACAAATTAAACATAATGTAAACGAACATAAAAACACAGTATACGTATAACAGATTTTTACAAACGAATACTGATAACTAAGTACATTCAATATCTAAAAAATCATAGTCCAAAAATTCCCTGTAGTGATAGAATGCCTTTTCAATGAGAAATTTTTAAATTATCATTCGAAATTTTTTTAGGTTATCAATGTTTTTTTTGTTTGATGGTACTTTATTAAACATTTGAATTGCTAAATAATTTGGTACATTCTGTGGCATATTTAATCTATAATATGGAGTAATGATATTATTTTTAGTTCTGGTATTACGACCGTGTTGGTTCACATAGGTAGGGTAGCCATTTAAATTTGATTTAATATATGTTAAACATTCCAAAACATACAGAGAAGGTAATGTTAGTATACCAAATTTAATAACAGTATTTTTGCCATCCTCAGTATATCCTAAGCATGCCATAATTCTAATTAATTTTCACTGTATAGCAAATACTTTATTAAAATCTGCAGCATCTCCCCACACTATTATAGCATAACACATGATTGAATGACACAATCCAAAGTAAGCTGATCTCAACGTATCTGTGGACACGGTACCCGAAAGGTTACGAATAACGAAAACTCTACTATTCAATTTTCGACAAATGTGGTCAATGTGTATATTCCACCTCAAATGAGGATCCAAATAAACACCTAAACATTTTACAGTAGATATTACATCAGTAGGAATCTCGAAATTGCATAACGTGAAATCATATCTTGTGATTTTGTTTTATTACAAATTAGATTATTAGACGCAAACCATTGTTCAACTTTTGACTGAGTTTCATTTTTTTTCACTTCAACATTATTAATTTATCTGATCTAACGGAGATTGTAGTATCATCTGCGTACAAAATATACGTGAGACATTTTTTTGGCAAGAGCATATCATTAATGTAAATCAAAAACACAGTAAGGGTCCTAATATGGAGCCCCGAGGCACACCGGTTTTTAATATTTCTTTACTTGATGTTATGTTGTTAAATTTAACAATCTGACTACGATAATATAAATAAGATCCCAATATTTTTATACTGTTAACATTAATTTTATATTTTTGTAATTTTTCAATTAAAATATCATGTGAAATATAGTCAAAAGCCTTACTAAGGTCTAAGAAAATTGCATCATTGAATTCATGATTTTCATATGCGTCGAGGACATTATTGACAAAGGCCAATATTGCGCTAGTAGTGTTCAAGAAAGAGATTATTTGATTTAACCGTTGAGGATATAGAAAAATTGCTCATCATAAAAAAGAAAGCTTGACTAATTGCCTAAAATAAGTTCTGTTGTAATTTTCTTGTATATGCCATGATTTTCGAGAAAATCGATATTGACAAAAATTTCAAAATTTGTATTTTTAATGCGCGCGAATTTTCGTTTATTTGAATTTTTTTGCGCGCGGCCTATAGAAAAAATTTAATTGCTCGAAAACCAAACAAGCTAGGAAGAAAAATCAAAACGGATTTTAAAGGGGATGTAAAATACTCTCTTGCATCTAACTATTCACAGGCCCATAAAAAATAACTGACTTTAATATAAGTTATAAATGCATTATCTTTTAGTTCAAGGTAGTACTTTACTGCAGAAAAAGTTAGGAATCAAAATATTCATGTTTACAAATTTACCAGCATGTTGAAGTTAGCCAAAAAAAAAAATCCAAAAAAGGCTGCATATTCAATTTTTCGATGATATACTTTTTTAAGCAATTTTTTTACTATTAAATGATTAGAAACAATAGTTATATGATACATAAACTGAAAAAACTTTTTTTGAGCTGAATTTTGGGTCCTTTTTTATTTTTTGGAAATCAAGAAGTAACTATACAATATTGTTATTTTTATATACTAATAAATATCAATAGCCATCAAAAAAGGAAACACAAGAGATTATTTTATATCCCCTTTAAAGCCCATTTTGATTTATCTTCCTAGCGTGTTTGGTTTTCGAGCAATTCAACTTTTTCTATAGGCCGCGCGCAAAAAATTCAAATAAAGGAAAATTCGTACGCAGTAAGAATACAATTTTCTCGAAAATCATGGCATATGCAAGAAAATTACAAGCTTTCGTTTTTATGATGAGCAATATTTTTATAGCTTTAACGGTTAACGAGTTATCAGTAAAATAAGACTTTTCTCACCGAAGGGGTGGTTTTTTAGGAGGTTGCGTGGTACCCCCAGAACTTATTTTTATGGTTTTGTGATGTAAAATCACTCCACTAACAGTTACTGAAGGAAAATCTCAGATAACATTTTCTGTTATGGAAATCTTTATAATTATTGGACTAAAACTTGATATATCGATCAAAAAGTGTCATTTTAATGATTTGGCAAATGCCAAATTTTATTTGTTAATTAATAGGTAAATAGTGATCTCGTTGACACTTGGTATTGTAGCTTGAGATTAATAAAACAAAAAATCAGTTAACGAATTTTGTTTTTTTAGTAAGTGAACTTTGCAAAAATTTTACTTTACTTTGATAAAGGTCAGTTAATACCATTTCAAACACGAACCACCGTGTATCTTATGATTCGAGGCATATCGAAGAAATAAATAAAAAAGAGACGTGAAATGGAAAATTGGAAACTGGCAATTATGTCGGTGAATGTATCGGCTTAACGCTAGCCTCGCATGCAGCAAACTTTTGCAGCGACTGAAATAGAATAGATTCTTGCTATTTAGTGCATATAATTTAAGCTCGTTTGACATGCCTGCATGAGAGTGGTTTAATTAAAAATGCATGCGGTCTTACATCCACAATCTTCCATCCATTCCACCGCTTCGTTGCAGCAGCGTGCGCTGTTTCATTTTGTCCTGATTTCACGGCTAGGTGTAGCTCACGCACCGCTCGCATTTTACCACTTTTTATGATTATATCGGAATAATTACTGAGAAAAAAATAGTTGCAGGCATGCAATTAAAAACGTAGGTATTGTTAGAATGCTATACACAGTGTCTCAACTAAAAGTTCGCGCCTCAGATAATTGACAGGAATATAAGCTTTTAGATAAACACTGGGACACGTCGCATATATTTATTTGTAATTTTTGACATGAAATAATGGAATTTTAAAGTTTGTTTTTATAAAAAAGTTATTCATGTTGAATTTCAATAGGACGCATCATTATTTAAAAAACACATTTCTCAAATTCTGTTTCAATTAGAAGTTGGCAAAAGAGTATACTAATAGGTTATTTAGCTTCAGAAATATAAAAGAAGGTTTGAATGGGACTTCTGTCATGATTAAATCAAATAGTCACAATTTCGCGTCATTAAGGCATGCGCACCATACCCAGAGTACTCTTGAAGGATAAAGAGACAGGCTTTCCTTGGTGTCAAGTTACGAACGAATCTCAGTATATAGTTAATATGTATATGGTCATTCTTAATGCGGCATAGTGGCGGTCCCGTTACTCCCGCTAGTTTATAAAATTATATCCTTACTTCAATTAGCTGTTTGAGCGGGAGCGGTTTGTGTTTGGCGGAATATAAGTAATATTAAACAGTGGAACAATGTCTTGTTTGCAAAATTTTCAGATAGGTCAAGGTTGCCCGTTGAAAGTCAGTAGGTGGTATCCAGAAGGAGCATTTGCGCCGTTTTGGCAACTTATTTCCAATTGCAAAAGCATCGCAAATGATCCTTGCCCTTATTGTGTACCAACTTCTCTCTTCTTGCATACTATTACCCCCTGACGGGAGCGCAAGTCGAGAGATTGAAATATTTTGCGTTATTTCGTGAAAAAAGGCGGGGGGATACCTCCCGCACCTCTGCGTCTGCGACGCTAATACTGCCTGCGGCGCTGATGATTATTAACAACTAGATAGTAAAATAAAAAGCAACGTAACCTAACCTAAAGAAATCACTTGAAAGAATTAAATTATAGTAAAAAAAGGAAAACATGGGTCTCGATCGCGATTCGGAGCCAACCAGACAACCACGGCGTGCAGTGTCGTGGTGTATGTATGGTCGGACGGATCACGACCGGTTCGGCTTAATGAAATTGACTCAAACCTCTCGCACCCTAAGCGAGAACATTACGCATGTGCCAACCATCCAGCTGACAAACGCCGCTATAGCACGGAATGACGGAATAAATAGTCTCTCTTCTTACATACCCCCCGACGGGAGCACAATTGGCAACCATCAGACGGGAGTGTAGACACATTATAAAAAATATTACATTTAAATACTTCTGCCACGTCTACAATTTATACATCAGATGTAAACAGTTTGCTAATAGTTAAATAATTATTTATCGTTAAATACCATCTAACGTTTAAAAATATTGTTTTAGGTTTTTCTATAACATAACAAATTTCCTTTTAACGTTGAAGTGATCTCAATGTTACAATTTTGCTTCATGAAAAATTGCCTATGTTCAGCTTTTCTTAATAATTAGTAATTAAACTCTACAATACTACGTTTCTCTTCATTACGGAATTTTTTGACACGACGCATCTTTAAGATTTTACTACTAAGCAAATAATATTCATGTGAAGTCAAGATTTTGATACTACGTTTTGCATTATCGTTTTGTATATACAAAAACCTACTGGGCGAAGAGATTTCCTTTATTTTGCCTTGGTGACAAACTATTTTGTGCATAGCACGTTTCTACGATTTCATAACCTCAAAATGGAATTAAAGCGATGACATGCAAATCATTCCAAGTCAGCAAAATGGAGGTCCCAAACATCAAACTACATAACATTTAAATCCGTATTCATCCCAGAACAGGAGCGCACTTAGGAATTTCTCTCATTAGGATTTTTAAAACAAAAGATAAGTACTTTTGATTATTACCTCATATAAAAGGGATTATTTTCACTTATAGTAGTTTTTGCTTGATGAAAGCAACGTACGTAGTTTTTAAATCTTAGATTCAAGGGTTTTTTTTAATTCGTTGTAATATATTAATTCACAGTTACCTTTTATGTTGGTTGTATATGGTAATAGTCGTGGTGCATTTTGTTGTAACGAGTGTATATAGAGTTGATAAAATTTGAGGTACTTTACGAGACATGTTTTGTAATATAGTTATTTTGTCTCTCGTAAAAGTCTCAAGTTTACCTTGAAGTTAGGTAATGGTAAAGCCATGAGGCATTTCTTTGTAATATATGTTTTATGAGTATTGAGATACCGTTACGAGACGCTTTTTTTGTAATATAGTTATTTTGTCTCTCGTAAAATTCTCAAGTTTACCTCGAGGTTAGGTAGTGGTAAAGCCCCAGACCTTGTATTGGAATATGTGATTTTCAGTATTGGGGTAAAGTTACGAGGCGTATCTGTTTTAATATATTTTTGGTTCTAGTAAACACCTCAAATTTTCCTTGCCGTTGAGCAAATTGTAATATAGTGTATCTTGTAATATAGTTTATTTTGTACATATTTCTGGTTGAGATTTTGCTATACAGTATAGCTGATGCTGTGATAGCTCATTCTTTTTTTTGTAATATAGCATTTTGTAATATAGTACTATTGTATATATGTAATATTTGTATTTTGTTTATCTTTATTTTTCCTTTATTGTACTTAGTAATCATGGCACCCAAGCCTTGAACTCACTACTCTCCTGCTCTCCGTATCTTTACTGTGCTAGCCAGGTTAAACCAGTTACGCTAACCACGTCGCTCGTATAGTGGCCCACAACTTGAATAACTTGGGCAACATTTTAAACACCGAATAAAACCTAGCAAAACAACTAAAATTTTCAAATTCACGAAAAGAGTAAAAATCTAAATAATTTAGATTTGAGTTCGGTTAAATTCTTGACTAGTCTAACGTTTGAGGGCAATTTATTAAATAAATAGCTTCCAGCATATGCGAAATTTTTTTTATATACGGCTAAATTAAAATTATTAACATATATAGCTGCATTGCTATATATGTATGTACTTATACTCTTCTATATGTAGTTTGTGTAATATGTATATATGTTTGATTTACAATTGTATTTATTCATTTCATTTTAATATGTTTACATTAATGTCAAATATACAATGTAAAATGTAACAATGACGTATCCTACGTCATGTATAACGATCTAATGGGAGTAATAAAATATTTTTATTATTAATATTATTATTATTATATTGCTTCTTTGAAGTATACGTGTAGTTAAACATCTAGCATGCATTGATTATAACGGTCAGTGTACAAGAAATTAATCAGTTATTACGGGTGTTTCTTTGTTGTATTTATTACCTGTCGATAGTACCAGTAGTAACTATGTAAGATATTTTAATTAAAACATAATTTGCTAACAATTCCTGAAAGCTCTTACGCTTTAAGGCTAGAGTTATTTGGTGTAGTTTGAGGAATTTTCTAAAGCCGTAATAGGAAAGAGGAAATTCTTATGTTAGAAAATTACTCGTGATAAACTATTTGCTAATAATAAAATGGGAGGGTCACCCCTATTTCATGGAATTCTTCATTAATCCATTAAATTACAAGAGTTTTATCCAGGTTATGCAGAATTTAATTTTCAATCCTTTCTTATCCTATAAGAATTTTAATGAAAACTACGAAAAATGCAAATAAAGTTTTATTTGCTTATCGGAAAATAATTAAAAGTTCAATAGCAGGCTATGACCTTGTCTTTCAAATGACTCACCTCTTCTGTGTAATATAGGCATGTGGTGTAACTCAACCTAGCGGTCAAGTCTGATATTTTTGGGGCGTTTTTTAGTTGTAATTAACTGTAACTGCATATATTTATTGCACATAAAAAACCTCAAAGCTTTGTGGCTTACGTAGAGATGGGAGAGTGGGGCATGCTCTATTTTTGTAATAACAGCTACGAGCCACTGTCGATTGCGACACCGCTGTATTTCGACCTTAAGTGGTAACTTGACCCCACGTGATACATGCAACCCATATTACATTTGCATACATCAGCCCTTGCATATACGGCAGTCTCACTCGACCGCGACACCGCTGTCTTTTAACCTTGAACTAAAACTGGTAACTCGACCCCCACATATGAACATAAACATTTCCAATGTTAAAAGAGGTCGATTCGAAAAACAAGGAGTCAGCGTTTCACACAAATAATAATTAGCAAAATAATAAAAAGTTATTAAAATTAGTAAAGCTTGTAAATAAAATTTAGATCCTTTATTTGAAATATTTAAAAGTAAACCTCATGGCAATTATAAAGTAAAGTGAACTTCATATTTCTAAATCAAATAAAAAATTCCCGACAAAGGAGACACCCAACGGCGCGAGACACCCAAAAAAAAGCCATAAAACTCGGCCATAATAGTGCTTGCCCTTTTACAGCATTATTTATGTGTGTAAAAAATTAAGTAAACAGTAGTGACCGTTAGATCGTAAAATATTTTAGGAGTGAGTGGTGTAATTATTAGAAATTATAACTGATACTGGCGAGTTTCCCTTAATTTCTTATTTTAATCCATGCCCCGCTCTATCCTAGTGGTAATAGTCGGCAAAGCTTTGAAATTTTTTATCTGACTTAGAAATATGAAGTTTACTTTAAAACAAAAATTTACACAGCAAACGTTTAAAAATATTTGCACAAACCATTTGTCTTTATTATAAGAAAATCATATTAAAAAAAATATTTTTAAGAAAAAACTTTTATTTAAAAAAAATGTACTAAAAAAATAAAAAATATTTTTTTAAAATTCATGCATCTGAAAACCAAAAGCTTTGCGGACGGTCAATTGATCAACTGTTCAATAGTGCTATATGACTGCCCCCAAAGCTTTGGGTTTCCAGATGTATGAATTTAAAAAAAATATGTTTTACTTTTTAGTACATTTTTTAAAAATAAAAGCTATTTCTTAAAAATATATTTTTATGTAATTTTATTTTTCACCTTTTAGTGTCTACGTGTTTTACAGACAAACAGACAGACAAAACCCTATCATTTTATACCCATGTCAAGGGAGTTGTGAAGAAAAAGGTAATCCACCATCCTAGGGCATCCGCCATATCATATTTTACTAGTCAAACCCATTCATTTGATATACATATCAAGGAGGCTGTGAAGAAAATTCGCCATATTGGTTTTAGTTGCATAGTTTATCGTATTTTACTCATCAAATTCTTTCATTTGATATCCATATAAAGGGAGTTGTGAAGAAGGAGATAATCCGCCATATTGTATTTAGAATGAAGTCACATAATTTATCGTATTTTACTCATCAGAAAATTTCATTTGATACCCATTTCAAGGAGGTCGTGACGAAGAAGATATTCCGCAATCTTGGGGCGTCCACCATATTGAATTTAGAATGACGTCACATAGTTTATCGTCTTTTACTCGTCAGACCCTTTCATTTGATACCCATTTCAAGGGGGTCGTGAAGAAGATACTCCTCTATTTTGGGCGTCCGCCACATTGAATTTAGAATGACGGCACAGTTTATCGTTTTTACTCGTTAAACCCTTTCATTTGATACCCATATTAAGGGGGTTGCGAAGAAAAACGCGATCCGCCAACTTGGGACGTTCGCCATATTGGATTGTATTGTGCATTGTAACGGGACTTCGCCCACGTTTCGGAAATCTATTCTGTTTCCTTTTTCAAGTCTTTTTTGAAAAATCGTTTTTGCTGTGTATGATAAACACACAGCTCTAAGAATGTTTGTTATTCAATATCCATAGATAATTACTATTTACATAGGACTGTTGATATAGTTAACAGTGTTTTTAGATTTTATGCAATGTAAAGTTTGTGAAGTTCTTCTTTTAACATTGGCAACCAAGAGACATCTGCGGAACAATTCGACACGCATCTATCCTCATTCAATAATATTATCGCGGATTCTTTAATTTTTCTTTTTTGCTATCTGCCTCTTTTGTTAAAATGTTTGCCGAGTCCCAGTTTATTCTGTGTCCATTCTTCCAAGCGTGTTCGCAGATCTTGGACCTCTGAATTTCATTTTTTCTTATATAATGTTGATGTTCGCCCAATCTTACACTAAAAGGTCTCGATGACTCACCCACGTATTGTTTGTTGCACTCACACGGAATACTATAAATGCAATTTTTTGAATTTTGCTCGTGGTTCTTCGGTTTCATCTTTGTCAGAATAGATCTTAAAGTGTTGTTTGTTTGAAATACCGTTCTAATATCAAATCTATCACCGATGCGGCGCAACTTTTCGGATAATCCACATACATAAGGAATTAACGCTGTGTAACGTTTTTCAGGTTTTTGTCGTACCTGATTGTTATTTTCAATATTTATGAAGGTTTTATCGACAAACCCCCCAGGGTATTGGTTATTTATAAGAACTTCCTTTATAAACTGCTTCTCATTGTTTGGTATTTTATCATTAGAAGAAATGATTTTGGCCCTATCATACAAACATTTTAAAACACCCCTCTTTCTCTTAACGTGCATCGACTGATTTGAGTTGAAATTTAAATATCTGTTGGTATGTGTTGGTTATCTATAAACACTTGTTTCAATTGTACCATTTACTCTTTTAATTAAAACATCTAAAAATGGTAATTCATTTCTAGTTTCCTTTTCATAAATATTGAAAATAACAATCAGGTACGACAAAAACCTGAAAAACGTTACACAGCGTTAATTCCTTATGTATGTGGATTATCCGAAAAGTTGCGCCGCATCGGTGATAAATTTGATATTAGGGCGGTATTTCAAACAAACAACACTTTAAGATCTATTCTGACAAAGACGAAACCGAAGAGCCACGAGCAAAATTCAAAAAATTGCATTTATAGTATTCCGTGTGAGTGCAACAAGCAATACGTGGGTGAGTCATCCAGACCTTTTAGTGTAAGATTGGGCGAACATCAAAATTATATAAGAAAAAATGAGTCAAAGGTCCAAGATCTGCAAACACGCTTGGGAGAATGGACACAGAATAAACTGGGACTCGGCAAAAATTTTAACAAAAAAGGCAGATAGCAAAAAAAGAAAAAATAAAGAATCCGCGATAATATTATTGAATGAGGATGTGTCGAATTGTTCCTTAGATGTCTGTACAATTTGGTTGCCAATGTTAAAAGAAGAACTTCACGAACTTAACATTGTATAAAATCTAAAAAACTGTTAACTATATCAACAGTCCTATGTAAATAGTAAGTATCTATGGATATTAACATTTTTAGAGCTGTGTATTTATCATACACAGCAAAAACGATTTTTCAAAAAAGCCTTGAAAAGGGAAGCAGAATAGATTTCCGAAACGTGGGCGAAATATTTAATTTCAAGTTTTTATACTTATTTGTGTTGTTTAATTAAAAAAAGCAACCTTTAACTGATCTTTTGACGTAAAAGTCACAGGCGTAGAGGTTATTTACCAGTAACATACTGGTTAATTGTGATATTTTGTAGATTCCCCAAGCACCGCTTAAAAAGAAAACATGCATGTGGCAGGAAGTTCCAAAGAATTGAAGAAGAAAAAAATAATGCCACAAATAACATTTAGACAATATTTAGAAACGATTTTATTGTAAGTTAAATAAAAGCTTTTAAAAATGAATTGAAGCTACATTATCATCCCCAAAAAAGAGCAGATTTATTTAGGGGTGGGGGTATTTTATACACTTTTGTTAATGTAATTACTTCGGTTGCAGTACCATGAATTGGCATCTGAATAAAAATATTAGTGTAGTGGATATCAATAAAATATAAAGGCAGTTTCAAAGTTATTCGAAAAACACTAGACATTTTTTGTCAACTTTGATATTCTCTAGTGGCTAAGTGAGGCAACTTAGAATAAAGGTAAGTTTGGTAAAATTCACTTATTCTGACCGCAAGGACCTATGGTACATGAAATATTTGGACACCCTATACATGTATTTTTATTTATAACTAAAAGCTTTAATTTGGAAAAATTCCCTAAACTTTATTGGATTTAAATAACGTTTCGGCTTCTTAATTTTTGACTTAAAGTTAATGTAAAACAGACTAAAAAATTATTGAATGTCTAAAATTATAAAAATTGTCCAATTTTGAGAAGCCACATCTTAAATACTGTTCATTATTTAGGGTCGTGCGTATTGAGATTTTTCATTCAGGAGTTCAAAATATAAAACAAACAAAAATACAAATAATTCCACAGACACCCAATTTATCATAAGAATAGTGCGGGTTTTGACCTGTTTTTAACCTGTACGTAAATAAATGTTTTTCAGATTGACAATCGATCACCAGAAATTTTTTAAATTGTCAATATTAAATATATTAAAACCTTAATACTATCATTGATTAAATAGTAATAGATACCCATTCCCGTAATTATTGGAGAGTGGCGGTACCTAGCGATGAATGTCCGAAGCAACGTAATCCCATAATAATGTTGCACTCGGCCGAACAGTTGACTTTCGTTCTATTCTACCGCTAACGTCTTAGCGCCGACCTCGGGTAAGCCCCGCCTACTGTAGTACGCGATATTACGATATTGCCACGTCTTGCTACCATTGATAATTCAATAATTATCAATACTTTCACTAATCTTTGAAAACATCCAGTGGACGCTCATCACAGAGAGGAAGAGAGAGACGTGTCTGTCTTCTTAGCGTCAAGTGATCACTGTTCAGCGATTTTTACAAATAAATGTACCTACAAACGGTTTATAAAACTTGTACTTGCTGCTTATTTATGATAATTTCTTAAAGTAATCAATTTAACAACAAAAATAGACTTGATGCTTACATGTATTTTAGTTAATTTCGTCAATATTTTTGATTTTCTGCTAAAGGAATTATATTGACATTGAGCAATTTTTTACATTTAGGTACATCAAATATTAACAAATAACCAAATAAGTCCAATGTATTTTAAGTTTTTATTACTAAAAACAAAAACAACCTACTTACATTAAATCAATACAATTAGGGAGTAAGCGTGATAATCATATTGGTTCTGTATTGATTAATGGTAAGTATATATGTATATATATATTTAAAACGTATTTTTCTGTGTATAAATTTAAACATGTAAATAGGTACATCGGGTATATACAATCAGAAGATGGCATATGTCAAAACATATTTATATTTACAGTAAAAAGCTGCCTTTGAGTAAAATAATTTTCAAGTGATTATAAATTAGGTCGATCGAATATTTTCATCTAGTTACTTACTACATGAAACTATTTTTTTGTTCTTTTACAGAATTAAGTGTAGTGGAATCGATAGAGGTTTTCACTTCGGAAAAATTCCGGGAAGCGGTAACTTTTGAGAAAACATCTCCGAATATGTCAGGGACAACATAAAAGTTACCAACAATAATCCTTGACCTTCATTGGTTAAACAAATTAGTTGCAAATAATTTTTTGTCAAAAATTGCTTAAAATATTTTTTTCTTTAAAAAAACTAATAGCGCCAATCGAAAGTATGAAGTTCGAAGTTCTTCCTACGATCAAAAATTTAGGCTCCACATTATTTTCTTTAACGCACGACGCGGCGACACAACAGTATACGCCCGCGTAGCGTGGGCAGCCTCAGACGCGCTACACTAAATTTATTGTAACTTTTGAACTTAGGTTCAACAAAGCTTACATCAAAGAAAAAACATTATTGAATTATTATATTTTCAAATATTAAAATTAATGTAGGCATCTAGGAATAGTATATCATAAAAGCGTAGAAGGGCCACAATAAATTTTATATTTTATTTTCTTAAATTCCGACTTCAAACTCGAAATTTTGTTAAATTCCAAGTTTGAAGTCGGAATTTTGTTATATTCCGACTTTGAACTCAGAATATTGATAAATATACACCTCGGGAGAGACCGCCATTTTTCCCTCGATGTATTTGTTGCCCTCGATCGGGCTTCGCCCTCGGGCCTCAAATTACACCTCAGGAAAAATAAGACGTTTCTCTCCCTTAGTGTATAATGTACTATTATATTCATTGTTTTGTTAACTGCTCCTAGTAGTGTAATCGAATTAGGGTTTGATCGAAAAATGAAAGATACTTCATGAATAAAAATTGATTCTTGTAAAAGATGCCAAGAATATTGAATATCATGCTTTGGCAACACTTTTTATTTAGTGCCACATTGTTTAAATAATTCGCAAAGTTGAGAAAATCAATTTTTGTAAATAACGAAAACACTAAGAACTTTCGAAAATAATGTTTTATATAACAAATGTAGCTAGTAAAAATACCTACAAAACCCAGTAAGAAATTTTCAAATCGGTTAATTTGTTTATCTGCAAAATCAAGAAAACTGTCAAAATGGCATATTATTTCAACTGTTATTAACTAATGATAAATTAAGCCTTGTGACTTTGAAATTATCGGAAGTTGTACGTATCAATTTACTTAAAAAACTCTGAAAATTTCAAATGGATATCTTTTAAGGTTTTTGCAAAAAGTAATTTGTTTATTAAAAATGTGCTTTCATAAAATTGTCCAAATTTTTTTTGGCACCGTAGACTAATGACCAAAAATGGATTCTCTTCTCTACAAGTTGTACCATCAAGTACATTTTAAAATTAATTGATTTTCGCAGATTTAATAATTGTTTAACATCGGGTTAGAAAAACACGTACATTTTCACGTTATAAACAAATAGACTAACTCAATTATTTTTAATCGTATTCCATTGGGACTAGGACCATTTGAAAGCTACGATTTTTCTGCGAATTTTAAAAGAAAAAATAATGTGTAAGCCGCTTGTGAGCTGAGATATTTTTTTATTTTTCTTTTACCCATATAGCTGATTCACTTATTGGCATTTGTATTTAAAATCAACACATTAAGTAGATCAAGACCTGCTCTGCATTGTGTGACAATTTCAAATGAATATATGATGCAGTTTAATTATATGACAATATTTATATATTTTTAAGGAAAAAAAAAAGTAGTCTTGGGTAGGAATCGATCCCCCGACCCTCGGATTTATGTCATCATAACAAATTTATTTAGTTCTTTTAATACAGGAAATTGCCTCTCCGGATCGAGACTCGGAGCCAACCGTACAACTACGTCCGAGCGCTCCAGCATGTTGAGCTAAATTACCGAATACCGATACGACAAAAATTTACATTAGTGTAATAGATTTATTCCAAATGTATAAAAATTGACTCATGTAAAAGAGGCCAAAAATATTGAATATCATGCTTTGGTAACACTTTTTATTTAATGCTACATTGTTTAAATAATTCGCAAAGTTGAGAAAATCAGTTTTTCGTAAATACCAAAAAACTAAGAATTTTACAAAAAAATTATCTCAGTTCCCAAGTGACTTGGAGCATTTATTATTCTTTTTAAATTCGCAGAAAAATCGTAGCTTTAAAATGATCCTAGCCCGAACGACGTACCCTTAAAAATAAATAAATTATTCAATTTGTTTATAACTTTAAAACGCACGTGTTTTTCGAACTCGATTTTAAACAATAAAGAAATTTGCGAAAATCAATTAAATTTGATATGTACATGATAGTACAACTTGTCAAAATGTGAATCCACTTTGATCTGTAACTCTAAAATGTCTAAAAAAAAAATTACGACAATTATTTTACGAAAGCAAGTTTTTAATAAACAAATAACTTTTTGCAAAAAACCTTAAAAGATATCGATTTGAAATTTTTAGCATTTTTAAAGTAAATTGAGACGTACAACTTCCGATAATTTCGATGTCACAAGGCTTAATTTATCATAAGTTATTAATAATTGAAATAAGAGGCCATTTTGACGTTTTTTTTTTTATTTTGCAGATAAACAAATTAACCTATTGGAAAATTTATTATTGGGTTTTGTAGGTCTTTTTAGTAGCAACATTTGTCATGTAAAACATTATTTTCTAAAATTCTTCATTTTTTGGGTATTTACGAAAAACTGATTTTCTCAACTTTGCGAATTATTTAAACAATGTGGCACTAAATAAAAAGTGTTGCCAAAGCATGATATTCAATATTCTTGGCCTCTTTTACATGAGTCAATTTTTATACGTGAAGTATCTTTCATTTTTCGTTTCGGGGTACATTTGGAATAAACACTATAGGTAGCTATACAAATGGTGATGCCTGCCAAATATTTGTGATTTTGTTATTGTATTTATATTTCTTTTATATATAAAACATATTTTATTTCTTCCTGGTATTTTCTTGAAAAAAAAAAAACTTTTATTCATTCCTATTAAATAAATTTCATATACCTACCTACCTATTCTTTTTGCATCAAGACAAAACAATAAAAAAGCTCTTCTTCGTAAAATAATTTCTAAGACTAATTAAACATAATGTTTTTAGTCGCTTATAGTATTATAAGCAATATATACACATGTAAGTATTTTCCATGCTATTTTTAAAAGTACAAAACGCCAAGAATGGATAATTTCTTACAAAATCGGATAATTTTCTGCGAGTAGGTGAATCTCATCATGCCGAATAATTGGCAACGCTGGTTGCACTGCTGTCTTAGTTGCTAGGTCGTTTAGCTCCCTCCACACCCCACGGGCCCGCCCGCCAAACCTTTCATTTCATTCATGAATTAATTTACCCGCCTTGCAAACACCAGCTTGAACTTCGACTCGAAAAGGCACACGACATCTATGAATTTAAGACCGGAACTAACAGTACAAATTCTTTGGTTAAGTATCTATTACTATTTAATCAATGATACTATTCGCTAACATGATGAAAAGCATTAAGAGTAAAATATGTCTACATTGGGAAATGAGAAGATCGCAGGCTCAGGCCCATCTCCAATAAATTATTTCCATGCGTGAATTTGTTATAACTAACCCAAGTAGAAGTGATATTTTCCAATAATAAATTTATATCTTGTATCTAATGTCTTAGGTCAGCAAAGGTCAAAGGAGAGCTTAAATGTACACCGTTTGTGGCAGTCCTGATTTTCAGTTGATTTATTGTGGTTTACGAAATGTTAAGTAAGTGATTGCTTTCATTTATTAATGAAATGCAATAATAAATTAATTATGCAGTATAATAATGGATTAAATGACATTGAGACGAGACACAGGCTTGTAGACATTAGTCATTTATTATATTTCTTATAATTATCTCAGCATGTTTCTTTGTTTATTTATAATTATAGTAAAAATATGTTTTATATAATTTCACAAACAGCACATAAAGTAGTCTATAAAAAGTCATAAAAATGTACTCTATGAAAACATAAATTTCCAATGTCTGCATTTTTTGATAGCCTTGTAATCTGGTTATACTAGAAAAAAATTAACATAAAATGAACTTATTTACAGAATTTGTCTATTTATTAGAAATGATCTAACTGAAGTATAAATTTTCAGTTCTTGTCACATCTGGCTGTGCTAGAGAATGAAGAGCTCTAAACTGAATTCATTTACAAAAACTTATTCAAACTTTTACTTTCAAAAGGACTCCGAAATCTCTTAGCCCTTGAATCGCATTTTTCGCCCTTGTTATGAGCTCTTCAGAAGGACATAAAGCCCCTCTCAAGATATTTTACCCGTCAACGAACTAAGAAAAGGCTTTTGTAAATGTACTTTAGAATTCGTTTTCTGTGACAATCAGACGGGGGTTGTCAGAGAATTAGAAAGATTGCGATATTATATTTTAATTATAATTATAAGTCTGAAAAAATTCACACTTATCCTTTGGCCTCTTACAAACAATTTTTATTCTATTACATTTTTTCTTAAAGTGTGTTGTTTTGGAATTAAAAATTCTCAAAGTTTTACTATTGAAGATTTTTTATCCAGTTTTACTGAAAAAGGTCAAATTACTTATTGGAAATTTATAAGAATAAGATTCAATTTACGACAAATCCTGAAGTTCATAACTATGCTACTAGAAATAGAGATGATCCTCGAACATCACGCTTTCGACTTTCGAAAACAACAAAAAGTTCTTTGGATTATAAATTGTTCTATTATCTACCTAACTATCCAAAATCCTTGTCTAAGCCTAATAAATTTAAGGCGATTATGCATTTTTTTTACTCAGTTAAGGAATATATGCAAACCCCTTTGCAATTATATCCCTTATTAATTAATTTAATATTTATATACCTATAATTATATACTGAGAAATGCTTACCATCATCAGAATTTTATAAACTGATAACTGTTTGGGTTCTTACAAATTGTTAGTAAACTGTAAATTGTTCTTGCAACTACCTACTTTTTGTACGTGTCCTTTTTTATCTTAATGTGTTTCCAATTGCATGCCTCCGCAGTATGCATTCAATAACTCTATAGGAGTTATATTATGTTTAAAAGTGCATTATTTATTATTTGTTTGCTTATAGCAATGAAACATATTCTTTATGGGATTTTGCATAGATGGTTTTTTCCGCTGTTTTGTAAAATCCTACAAAGAATATGTTTGTTATATTATATTGTCTTTCTTTTGATTTGCCCAAAACGTTGTACTATATAATTTGGTTAAATAAAATAATCTATCAATCTATCTAATGATAGGTGTTAGTCCTACTCAACTACTATTGGTTACAAAATTGTACTATCTTATAACGATTTAAAGACTTGTACAAATAGTAATTTTAATATTTTGCAATAATAATGATAACGTTTTAAACACTACCCATACATATTTCTATTTTAATTAGAATATTGCCAGTGTATCTCAGCTGCTTCTAAAAAGTTAGAAACGGATCGATTTAAACAACTTTTACTAAATTAATTATAATTTACATAATGTCTAATTTTTTAATCATTTTAAACAATAATTACGAATAACTTGGTTATTACTTTGCTAGATATTTGACTGATTAAGAGGGATTTCGCTACTTTCTCCTGCGACCTTCGCATTCGCCACAACTTAAATTATTACTATCAAACCATCGAACATGATATTGCTTTTATTATCTCGCCTTTTCTTATTAGTCGCGTCATTTTAGCATGAATAAACTGAAAAGCTCTAAAATTTTAAGTACAGGGTCAATTCACTTCACTTTTGTTGTAAGTAGTTCAGACAGACATTTAGAAAAAACAGTACCTTCTTTTGGCGGAAATGTTTGATTTAATTTTTTTTCCAATAATTGGTCAATTTTAATGGTCAGTTTAATTAAATTAATTGAAAAATGTGTTATCATTCACAATATGCCATAAAATTAGACGAAAATGGTTACTCGGGGGGGGGGGGGGGGAGGGGGTTTCGCTGATCACGAATCTGTAGTCCAATTTGGAAAATTCAAAATGGTGGACCGGAAATCGGGCCATTTTGCAGAAAAAATGAGAATTGATACCTTGGCCTTGAAAATCTATTCTCGAGGGTTTTTGAGATTCCTGAAGACAGATCCTCAGGAAACCTCGCATTTTATTCTTCTTTGGGCTGAAAGTATGAAAAATACTAGTTCTTCCTGAAAAATATACTACTTCCCATCCGCCATTTTAAATGTTTCCTAATTGGACATCAGATTTGTTATCAGCGATAACGAAAATAACGAAAACCCCCGAGTTTTTCCGAAGAAATTTACTGTTCTTCCGATCCGCCGTTTTGAATCTCGTAAATTGGAGCTCTGATTCATGATCGCCGATCTCAAAAACCCCCAAGTTCCCATTTTCAGCACAAAAACAAAAAGCCCGCCAGTATTTCCTGAAAAATTGACTCTACTTCCGGTCCGCCATTTTGAATTTACCAAATTACACCTCGAATTCGTAATCGGCGACCTCGAAAACCCCCGAGTACAGATTTTCAAGGCCAAGGTATCCATTTTCATTTTTTCTGGAAAATGGCCCGATTTCCGGTCAGCCATTTTGATTTTCCCGAATTGAACTTCAGATTGGTGATCAGCGACCTCAAAAACCCCGAAGTGACCGTTTTCGTCTAATTTTATTGGCATATATATGATAACAAATTTTTCAATTCATTTAAGTAAATTGTCCATTAAAATGGCCAATTATTGGACCAAAAATTAAATCAAAAACATTTCCGCCAAAAAATGAAAGGTACTGGTTTTTATAAATGTCTTTCTGAACTCTTTGCAACAGAAACGAAGTCAATTGACCCTGTACTTTCAATTTTAGAAGTAAAATGCCAAAATGACGCGACTGTATTTCTATATTCACATTCAATAAATTACCATCGTAATTATTGGATTTATTTTTTGGAAATTCATTGTATACTGATGAAGGATATACCCTATTTCGATCATTCTCTCAGGAATTTTGTGGCTTCTACTGCAACTTGACCTTCAACAATAATTGAACATTTACATTTCTAATTGACCGATTAGATTTGCGTTTTTTATTCGAGGTTTTTAGGATCGATTTCGACAAATATGCTAGTTGTTATTCCCGCACGACAAAACATTATAGCGAAAAGTATATTTTATTTGGGGAACGCTTTTCTAAAGCCATAAATATCGCCCGCAGAGAAAAAGTTCTTTATACTGTTGTGTTAGATCTCAAATTCTGAATAACTTTTAAAGTGTCTCTCTGTCCTTCTGCATGGCGGAATGAGATATTAGAAGAAGGTTTATACCAAAGTTGATTGCAAAATAAGACGAATAAAACTTAGCAACTATATCTACATTCTCTACGTTTTAATGTACGTGTATAGTGTACTTGTACTCTAAAAGAATGTTTCAATTTAAATTTGACTATGGGAACTTATTTTCGCGTAAACATTTTTTTCAATCCTGAGCTTCATTTGAAACAGACAATTAAAACTGTTAATGCTTCTTGAAAATTTTGTATTGATTGCATTTAAATACAAATATTATTTAAATCCTTCGGCATCGGCTCTTCTGCGAAACAACCTACACGGTGAAGTAAATATTAACATAAACACTTATTTTCGCTTTTTGTAAAGTCAATAAAACTGATCTCATACATATATGAGCATATATACATTTCTAATTATCGTGTTGCTTAACTCATTAACTTAAACTTTAAACACAATTTTACATGAATAGATGACTTAGGACTATTATTACATGTTACTGAGTAACTACTTGTATGTGTAGGAGTAGATATTGCAATTACCAAATTTTACAAAGTTTAAAGCTCTTGCTAAAACGCCTGTGCTAGTTGCGAACAGCTGTTTATATTATGTAGATACTCGGTTAGGTAATTTGGTAGGTTTTGACATCTTTCCACGCATTCAAATGATTTACTGGATATAAGGTGTTTCTTTACAGTAAATAGAATATTAAATTGTATAATTCTTTTTAGTAAATTGTTTTTTGTTTGCTTAAAATTACATTAAATAAATATATGTTGTTGTGTTGAAGACAGTAGAAAATGTACCCTATGAAAAATAGAAAAAGAACGTCAATTTGCGAAAACATTTTTCAATCTTTGAATTCATCTGGATATGCTAGAAATAAAAGACTAATTAAAATATTAATACTTCAAGGGCTAACAAATATCTAAGAGATAGAATAATAAATTAGCATCAAGGTGAGTCCTAAAACTAAGGCACTTATCAAAAATAACTCCAAGATCCTTTACTGTATCAGGTCTCTGCAATATTTGACTATTTATATGATAGTTGTAATAGATGGGATGACGCATTTTAGAAAAGGTGAGTATGTTACACTTGGATATGTTAAGAGGCAAGCAATTGAATAGGCACCATCCATTAACGATATTTAGTTTATTCTGAAGATCTTCAGTCATTTTCGTTTTCTATTACGCAATATATTTTCAAATCATCAGCATATAAGAGGCTCTCTACATTGAAATTAGCTACAATATCATTTATGAAAGCAACAAACATAAGTGGGCCCAGTACAGTGCCCTGGGGAACACCGGAAGTGGCCAGACCGTCAAACGACCTGTGACCACGGTATTCCACATGCTGACGCCTGTTGATCTAGGCGGTCGAACGCCTTGGAGAAATCCGTGTAAACGATATCAATTTGCTTGTTCGCGTCCAGTTGCTTGGAAATGTATTGCGTGATACATGCGAGGTTAGTCTCAGTGGATCTACCGGGAACAAAGCCATGTTGGTTAGATATAATTTGGCCATGTACGTGATTAGATAGTGACGTATGCAAAGTGATCTCGAAAACATCGGGAAATGTACATGTTTTCAGTGACAAATTAAATATTGCTGTGAGAGGACCAGCAAAGATGGCAGCGCAGTCCTTGACAATAAAAGCAGGGATGTCATCTGGCCCTTTAGTAAACTTAGGTCTGATTTTTTTCAACGATTTAAGTACTTCTATCTCAGAAAAGGACGTTAATGGTACATTTGTACTATTACTACTGGTGTCTTCGTGTGAATGATATTTTTCTTCGTCTGGTTAGGTTTCAAGTATGCAGTTTGAAAAAAGTTGCAAAAGCGTTGGCAATATCCTGGGGATTTGTGCATTGAATATCATTATAAGTAATATTGTCAGGGATGGAACTCCCTCCTCTTTTACCGTTAATGTAGGGCCAGAATTTTTGGGGCTCATTTTTTATGGTTTCTTGTATCTTCAGTAGATAACTTTCATGCAGCTGTCTCAAATAATCTTTTATATTTTTCCTTATGTCACTAAACTCTCTATAAATATCGTCAATATTTGTTTGTATTTTTTCCAGAGACTGCTGTTTTTCTTTATGTCTCGTATGATGTTGTTCGTGTACTACGGTGGATATTTAGATGGTCTGGGAACATATCGCTTTTATCGCTCCTTTTAACAGACAAAAACATAATAACTACTAGTTAATTCACTTTTTAATTAAATAGCAAGTGCAAGAAAACACGTAATAAATTATTTATATCATATATCCTACTACTCTGCTAACGATGTTCCATAGTAACCCACAAATAAACCAATAAAGTACGGCGTACATCACAAAAAGTTTTGCAAGTAGTTTCCAAGCTAACTTGGTAAATTATGTTGCAATTTTCGTCGAAATTGCATGTTACTTGGCTACGCCATATGTGGTCGAGTTCCATTTAAACTGGATCCAGTTTAGGACTCTAGTTACCATAAAATCTGTTTTTTTATTGGAATTGTAAAGTAATACTCAATTTATATCATGTTAGTTGGGTGTTAGGTTCATAGTCTGCATGGAGGAAAGCATTTAAATATTTAGTTAAAGTGAAGTTCATAATTTGCAGATTTAACACTAGTTTATTAAATACTCTCTCCGCTTTGCATATGCATAATAATAAATATTCACGACCTAAACGAGATAATAAAAAATTCAACTAGTTTAGAACAACATTAAATCTTATTCCATTCTTTTAAGTTTCAAGAAATGAACATTTTAAGGAAACGCACAATTAAGAAACTTTAAGATGACGTAAAATAAAAAACATGACAAATGTGCTAGATATAGAGAATATAGATTCATAATATATCATTATAGCCTAGCCAGAGGTATAGATTGCTTCTCTAATATACTGATGTTCTGAAGAGGCGAAATATGAGCGTCTTCCAGCTTCCCTCTCTTATGTTAACCAGCTTTCCCATACAGTGAGGATTCTGGTGGGTGAACCTAACCTCCAAAATGTCATGGAAGAACCACGTGGAAGTTTAAGCGATGATAGCCTACGCATTGCTATGGATGTGCAAACGCATCTTCTGTCCTACCCGGGGAATAAGTCCAAAGATTACGTTCTGAACAGATACTGTTATGGTAAAGCTCCCCATAATATATGCGATACTGATATGGTGACGCTCCCAAGAAAGTTCCACAAATGGGCTCGACTATATCAAGGTTAATTGCCTAGGAATACAGACAATCCCTGAAATAACAGGCAAAAAAACAGCAAGGTCACCTTAATGTGAGTACGAGGGAATAGAAGGTAATGACTTAGCTGACGCTGAACCCTCCTTTTTGGGCCCGAACCATCTTGTGACTTATCTAAGGGATATGTAATGGAGGAGAACCTAAAATGGGTAAAGGAACAGAAAGAACCACTGGAGGATTACTTCAGGTCAAAGACAAGCGAGAAAGTTCATAACTTATTTGACAAAGAATGGGACAAGGCTTCTCGAACTCGAAAAGTCTGCCTTAAGGCTGATGACAGGCTTTTTAACAGGCCATTACCCCTTGAGATATCATCTTAAGAATGTGGGGAAGTAGTACAGGCAATGAAGGCAAAAATTAATAAAAGAATCATCTCTGGGATTTAAGTAGTTAATAACCTGTAGGATGGAGTGATGCATTCTTTGCACTTCCAAGTTCCGGGAAAATTCAGAAAAATTTGGAAAAACTTTTTGATTTTCGGTTTTTTTGCTCTAACGGCTAAAATAATGAAAATACAGAAAAAAGTTTTCAACTAAATTTGTAGCTCGTCTCTTTCTCTACAAAATAGGTCTTTACAAATGTTTGTCTTACTTAAGCCGTTTAGGAGATAAATCCAGTTTTCCACTTATGGTTTTGAGCCGCTCCGAAATGTGCGGAAAATGAGAATTCTCTGGGAGTTTCGTGCCACCGGACATATCGATCTATAATTATTACTGTTCAGAGCCGCTAAAAAAAAAGAAAACAACGTAAAATGTAGAGAAAAGTCTCAGCTTTAATGTGGAACTAATCACAAAACATACAAATTTTTATCATAGAGAGAAAAGTGTTAGAAGATGGCTTAGTAAACTTTATACAGTTGATTTATTCACATCTTTTAGTTTTATGCATCCTGCCTATTTCTCCCGTAACAATGGGTGCTTTTTCACTGCATGGATTCGATTTCACGCACTTTAATCTATATTTCGTGAAAATTTCATTGAAGAATGTTAAGAAACAAGTAAGTTGTATATGTTTTACTGTATAATTGTGCATTTTCTGAACCTGTATGAATAATGTAGACAAATTCAAAAAGGACTGCGCATTTAAAAAACTCTAAAGTCATTCGAAAGAATATATTTTATTGTACTTATAATCCAAAAATTAAGACTGTGCTATTATTATTACTTAAGGTATAGCGAATTGAACTCCAAAATTTGGAGGTGATTGATCGATGACCAGTATACCCTCTACTTTGATCGCAAGGCATATTTTTCCAACAAAAGTAATTGCAATAAAATGTTAATTGGATTAATATATCATTACATAAGAATATATAAGCAAAATGAAAACGACTCCCGGCAAAGATATGAATAAATCAACTGTACAAAGTTCACTAAGCCATCTTCTGACACTTTCTCTCTTTCATACATTTTTTTATGAATTTTGTGATTACTTCCACGTTAAGGCTGAGACTTTTCTCTACATTTCATGTTATTTTCATTTTTTTTAGGGGCTCTGAATAGTAAGATCGATGAGCCCGGTCGTACGAAACTCCTGAAGAATTCTCATTTTTCGCGCATTTAGAAGCGGCTTAAAACTTTAAGTGGAAAACTCGATTTATCTTCTAAACGGCTTAAGTAAGACAACAATTTGCAAAGACCTTTTTTGTAGAGAAAATGACGAGCTACAACTTTTGTTCAGAACTTCTTTCTCTATTTTCATTATTTTGGCCGCTAGAGCAAATAAACCGAAAATCAAAAAGTTTTCCAAATTTTTTTGAATTTTTCCGGAACTTGGAAGTGCAAAGAATGCATCATCTCATTCTCCAGGTTATTACCTACTTAAATCCCAGAGATGATCCTTTTATTAATTTTTGTTACCCTAAATTGTTAATTTGCCTGTACTAAAGATGATGATACGTGCAGGTAGTGTGATACTGCAGTAGAAACTACATATTCTTTGGCAATGCATGATGCTGGTCCGCACTAGGCTAAAGTGCCTAGAAAAGGTGGAATTAACGCCTGAAGACATAGGGAAATTAGTCCCAAAAATAATCACAAGCTTTACAAAAAGGTCGGGAGTCCTGGACAACAACTATTTGTAACATAATTCAGAAAAGATCTTTTAGGTCGATGTGAAGAAGGGTTGTTCAGAGCCGAGCAACCCCCTTAAATAATCTACAATCTACAATATCATGGTCAAAGGCTATTGTGTCCAACAATAACCGGAGCTATTAGAACCACTCTAACACCTGCAATGGAGGTCATTCTTGGACTAACTCCCTTGCGTGTTGAAGTGACACTGGAAGCCAGAAAAGCAGCATACCAAAATAGAATGTGATATAACGATATCAAAACGACGAAATTTGGTACAAGAAGTACATTTTTCATGAAGAATGTAAGGGAGTGATTAAATATGAAAATTCATGGTTACGATTATTACAACGATCGTAACATTGAATTTGGATCTCCGATCAAGCCGATTTAGAGTCGATAAAATCCACTTTTTATGAAAAATGAGCGTAAAGTAACCATAAGTGTGCGAACTGACAGAGAAAGGCTTTTAAGAGTTGATCATATTTTTTTCCCCAAACTTTTTCGATCTTTGACAGTGATATAATTCTTGGATAAAATTACGTAAAAATGTACTTTTGGTGAATAGGTTCTAGCCGCTTCCAGTAGCTGTCCATTTTTAATTTCAGATTTGGATTATATGTAAATAGCCCAGTCGTCAGGGGTTTTAAGGTGCCACTAATTGTCATATAGCTGAATTTTCAGAATAAGTAGTTTTGTCGGTGTAAAATACGATAAAAAAAGTTTACAGCTGTAAGGTGCCGGCGACCCCAAAAAAAAATCGAATGTATTGGTCGAAATTCGGTTCTTGGCCAATAACTCTAAAAATGAAAAAATATATGTCAAAAAACTAATAGCACTAGGCGATAGAGGGGGAAATTTCACATCAAAAACGTAAATGAAATTTTTTTCTACGATCAAAAATGTAGACTCCAGATTTTTTTTAACGTGGCGACACATAGTACGTCTCGCGAATGTGCGCGGTCACGGACGCGCTACACTAAATTTGTTGTAACTTTTGAACTAATTAATGAAATTGAGCTCAACAAAGCTTAAATGAAACGAGAAATATGTAGCTATTGGATTATCGTATTTATAAATATAAAAATGAATGTATGTAGGAATAGTACATATATGAAGCAGGATTTTCAATGAAATCGGTGAAAGCTCTACCATTTCTACAATTTTTAAGATAAAAATCTGAAACTTTCACATATTACTCTTGAAGTAATACATAAGAATATCATATGAGTGAAAAAAATCTCAAGAATATATTTTTGAAAATGTACACTTCCAAAATTTCAAAATCTTGAGAAAGTGATATGTATAACTAACTTTAACCACCCATTACTTTGGTTTGAATCGCGTTATTAGATTTATGTAGGTGCGATTTTTAAAGCTTGAAATGTGTACTTTAAGATGTTTTAAGAGGATTTACCTTAAAAATTGAATTAACCTTCGTTATTTTACGAAAATTAAAGAAAAATTTTTCTATGCTCCAAAATTCGTGAAACTTTGGGTAAAATAAGCGTTAATATCTTTTATCACAAAAATTATTTGGCATACCTATCCCTTGGATCTTCTTATGCATTACTTCCAGAGTAATATGTGGAAGTTTCAGATTTCTATCTTGAAAATTGTAGAAATGGTAGAGCTTTGACCGATTTCATCGGAAATCTGATGAAAAATCCAGCCATATAGCATTTAGTGACCGGTTATTATTTATTTGCCTCTGACAACTGGGTTAAAAATACCATAGTTGAATACTCTTATTTGAAATTGGATAATATCCTGTATACAGGATGATCTGTAGAGGTATATAAGCTGCCTTATTTTATATAAACTACTATATTATATTATTATTTTGGAGCAGTGTTATTAGGTGGTTCATTAACCACACATAATTACGAGGGTGTATAAGATATCAAAGCCGCAATATACAGCCCTGTCTCTTAGATCCGAACAAGTTTAGGTGCCAAGAGTTTTGTTTTAAAAATGTTATTTACGTATTTTTTAGTACGAATATTATGAGATGAATGAAAATTGTAGTAGGGCATTGCCGACTGCAAATTATTGATAAAAAAACAAAAATTATATTGGTTGTATACTTAATCTCAGTAACACCACGTAAAATTGAATTGTGTCGTATTTAAGCAGAATGGTAATCCATTAGTCTATTTCACAAGTTCAAAAAGGTGTTAACTCTTGAAATAGCTCCTAAAAATATGACCGATAGCTCATTGGGTTTCAGAATCACGTCTAGAAAAATGTATTAAAATGTGTTGTTGGCACATAAAAAATTGCAAAAGTTATAAACAAATTAAGATGAAAGAAATGGCATTTAGTTTTTCGCTTATAACTTAAAAACTATACGCGATAATGGAAATCGGAAAAAAGATTCTTAAAGAGGAGGAAATTTCCAATAAAAAAGTCCTAACTGCCGGAACTCTATCTCCCTTATTTATAATTTTAATTTAACACTGAAAATAGGACTCCGCGCGACCACTGCAGGATGTGAGCGCCGCCTCAAAAGAGAGTACATCACATAGAATAATTCTTTTATACTATTAAATATCAATTAAAAAAAATGAAAAAAATATGGTGTATTCACTTCAAAGAAGAAGGTCCCGTTGGAAAAAAATGTTAAAGTTTATTTTCAACAAGTTAGGCCATTCTTAACTAACGAAATTTTATGGGACCTCCGTTGTCATTGGAGACAAATTTTTTTTTGTAAATAATTGGACTATAAAATTTTCGCTTCTTGGAGCCCTTTTTATATATACACTTAAGAAGATCACGTTATAAAAGATTTTAAAAATTCTTTATTTTGTTTATTATAATCTTTTGAAGTAAACAAAAAATTAAAAACCAAAGAAAAAGTTGTAAAAAAAATGTTCATATTACTGTTTTTGCATTGAAGAAAGACATTCATTAACGTTAAAAAAAAAAAATTTACGCCGTTTGTTTATAAATTGTTTATAAACAAATTGACTAGTTTTATATCAATTTTTTTTTGCAGTTTTGTTGTCTTGAGAATATTATGATTTTTTGAAAAAAATATTTTTTCTTAAAAACATTATCTTACTGTTTATAATCGTTTTTTAAAATTATCCATCATTTGAATACTTAATTAGTTAAGAAATTATTTTTTTCTTAAAAATCGTAATTGACACTCCTCAATAAAGTAAAAAAAAAAAATTATCAACAATTTCGTAGTTTATTAACTTAAATTGTTATAAACAAATTCTGACAATCCTAATATTTTTTCTAACTCTTAAAAAAATTACAAAAACAGCCATATGCAACAACATATTGAAAAAAATTGTATTTTTTATAGCGTTTTTCAATATTACACGATACAGAAGTTGAAACGGTCACTTGATTTGTCAACTAAAAGCTGATATAACTTTTAAACTATTAGATAGACGTTCAAGTCGTTTTTATAGAGGACTAATTAATCTTTAAATGAGTTGACTTCCAAGTTTGTAACTATAATTAATCAGTGATTATGCGCATTTGTTTATAAAAATTAAATGTGTTTTCGACGTTCTTGAATCTTTTATGACTTCTAGCTTATCAAATAACGCAGTTTTGTTAAGTGATAAAATATCTGAAAGTTGCAATTGTTTATTTAAAAATATATCGAAAACATATTTAATTTTTACAAATAAATGCGCATAATAACTGATTAATAATAGTTACAAACTTGGAAGTCAACTCATTTAAAGGCTAATTAATCCTCCATAAAAACGTCCAGAATGTCTATTGTGATATCTCTAATAGTTTAAAAATTATATCAGTTTTTTAGTTGACAAATCTAGTGGCCGTTTCAACTTCTGTTTCGTGTAATATTGAAAAACGCTGTAAGAAATACAAACAATTTTTTTTAGCATGTTGCATATTTTTGTAGTTTTTTTAATATTTAGAAAAAAAATATTAAAATTGTCAGAATTAGTTTATAATACATTGTTAAATTAATAAACAATGATATTGTTGATAATTTTTTTTGTTACTTTATTGAGGATTGCTGATTATGATTTTTAAGACAAAAATAATTTCTCAACTAATTATTCAAATGATGGATAATTAAACAAAAACGATTATAAACAATAAGATAATGTTTTTAAGATTTTTTTTAAATCATAATATTCTTAAGACAACAAAATTGTATAAAAATTGTCTAATATAAAACAAATCAATTTGTTTATAAACAATTTATAAACAATTTTTAACATTAATGAATGCCTTTCTTAAATGTAAAAATAGTAATATGGTTACGAATATGAAATTTTTTTACAACTTTACTTTGGTTTTTAATTTTTTGTTTATTTTGAAAAATTATAATAAACAAAATAAACCATTTTTAATAACTTTTATAACGTGATCTTGTTAGGTATATATATATAAGAAGGGCTCCAAGAAGCGAAACTTTTATAGGCCAATTATTTAAAAAAATATTTTGTCTCCAATAACAACGGAGGTCCCATACAATTTCGTTAGTTAACAATAGCCTAACTTGTTGAAAAATAAACTTTACCATTTTTTCCCAACGGGACCTTATTCTTTGAATTGTTAACAATGCACCATAATTTTTTCAAATTTTTTAATATGCGGGTTCGGTCATAAAAGAAAAAAACATTTTTCTTGGCAGATGTGAAGTTAAATAGTCAACAAAACACGTATGTGCAAAAAAAATAAGAAAAAAAAAATTGCAGCGCCTGCAATTGCCAAATTAAAGTTCGGTGATAATGATGGACCCCACAACGGAATTGACGTCAGTGGCCTGATATGAGCTTCGGCTCCACCCTACGCGCACGTATCCCGCATTGCGCAAGCAGCGAATCACTATAATATTTAAGTTTTGTGACATTTATCGGTGGTGTTTTTTAAAGTCCTAGTCGTACAATGCAACCGGGGTACCAGAAAGCCGATTCCCGAAACACACCACATTTAAATGTGCAGATGGTATTTGATTTTTGACAAGCAATGCGAACCTAAATCAAGCTCAAAGCAATGGCGCTAAATACTGTAAGTACCATACTTGTGGCATATTTTTCATTTGTATTGTATTTGTATTTATTATTTAGTAAAGTTTCGGTAAAGTTTAAACAAACTAATATTTGAATACGTATATAAAACAGGCAATCTGCTAGACAAGTAACTTTTCACCGTTTGTCTGTGAACTATTTTGTTTCCTAGCAATAAATTATCATTTTATATTTATTTATTTATTTATTTATATCTATTAGAATGGAAATAGGCAGAGGTATAAGCAACTGACAAATATACGTCGACGCTTTCACGCTCCGACGTTTAAGAATTATAATTAATATGTATTTATATAAGTTTACCTTGTATTTACTAGATATAAAAATAAAAAATGCCGCATGTACAAAGCAGATTTAATGGAACCGCCGGCGTCGCAGGGACATTAATGGGAATTTTTTATGTGACAAGTAAATATGAGGTAAACTATACCGATTTATGTATATTATAAAATTTTGAAGATAAACTTACATGAAAAGCATTAATTGCTAACAGTAGGTATATTATATATTAAATAGTGTGAGCTTCCAGAGACCTTTGAATAATTGCAAATAAATTTACACTACGTACCTACCCACTTTTTACAGATCAGGAAGAGAAGATTATGGAGACCGCTCAGCGCTGTCGGGCCACTGACGTCACCGCAGTAGCCTCACGCATAGGTACGTTTCTAGCCTCGCGGTGACGGAAAGATTTTCAAGTATCAATAAAACCTTTATTTTTGGACATTTAGGTTTTAAATTTTATATGGTTGCTTTTTTCCATGGTTTCTATCGATTTAAGCAAAAATTGAAAATTACCGAACCCGCCTATTGATATTTAATAGTATAAATTTTTTTTATGTGATGTACTCGCTTTTGAGGCGGCGCTCGCATCCTGCAGCGGTCGCATGGAGTCCTATTTTCAGCGTTAAATTAAAATTATAAATAATGGAGATAGAGTTCCGGGAGTTGGGACTTTTTTATTGAAAATTTCCTCTTTAAGAATTTTTTTCCGATTTCCGTTATCGCTTTTAGTTTTTGAGTTATAAGCGAAAAACTAAATACCATTGTATTTCATCTTAATTTGTTTATAACTTTTGCAATTTTTTATGTGCTGTTAAAACATTTTATTACATTTTCCTAGACGTCATTCCGTTTACAAGATGAACGTCGCACATTTTACATCCATACATATCTACCTACTTTAAAAGTTCAGATCGGGAGCTAACATACTTTCACTATTAACAATTGAAACGAATACATCGTTCATTTTTTATTGCTTTTCGTTGAACTGAAATCCGACAACTCGTTGCGTAACGGTGCTGGTGCTAGATGCATCACTTTTGTGAAATATTGGCATTTAATGATAGCTTACTTGGTATACATTGAGCAATTCTTAATTTGAGTACCACCTAGCGTGAAATTTGATTTCAGTATGTACGAAGTAAATTATTGTTTATTCTCATGGCTTAAATATGAAGAGGTGTATCAAAAAAAAGTGAAAGTGTTGTAAACCTGTTACTACCACATGGTGGCTTGTAGTGTATTGATGACATGCCGTCGAGTTTTTTACCGTATGGCAGATATACTTTACGATAATGTGTATAGGTTTATACTGGTTATTACAAACGCCGCCTACAATATTCGGGAAGTTACTGTTAAAATAGCTATAACATATTCTTGTCCATGAACAATGCGGTTTCATGTTTCTTCTATAAAATCTTGGAAATAAAGTGGAAATCATTGGTTAATATATTGGGACATCTAGCTATGCCTGGTGCGAACCCTACTTATTTCGAAATAATTTTAATTGTAAAATTATCCCCAAGAAGTGGTTCGGACTCGACTATAACCTGTTCATTTCTTTTTACCTAACACAAACCCTGTATTTTCAAAATATTTATTAATGATTAACTATTTGTCACAACAAACTTGAATATATTTTTTCAGATGTGGCATCTTCAGATAAATTCTTAAAATTGTTCTGTATTTTGATCAGCAGTTGTCTGCCTAGCATCATTCCAATTTTGGTGTTATCGCGCTACTCGATAAAGTCTCTGGAGTTTTGGATTTTTTTGCCCTTTGGCTTCAAACCAACTTCTCCGAATCTTCTTCCAACCGTTTAAAAGTGAATATTATTATTTGTTTGCTTGTAATTGTATTGAAACATATTCTTTATAGGATTTTGCAAACAGCAGAAAAAATAACTATCTATGACTACTAAAAAGAAGAACTATCTGTAAATTTATTAATGAAATCTTTGCTTTCTTTCAATAACCTGAATTCTGGTTACGCTAGCAATTAAAATCCTAAAATGAATTTTTGTTTTTTTTTGTATTTGACAATTCTCATTGTAACACTAGTTTCCAAACGGTCTCGTGGGGCTAAGGAGATTAAACCAGTATCTACATAACCCCCTACGGTCATGAAGGTTCAGTTAAAATGAGAACAAGGGCCTAAAATAAGTTTATTTACCTACCTTAAAAATTTTTCATACTGTAATAATAATAATCTTTTATTGGACCACATTTTCATGAAGAATTGGTTATCTCTTATTTTTCGTTTTTCGCCCTTATTCTGAAGCTTATCAGAAAGGCATAAAGCCACTCACAAAAATGTCTCATGTAAAAACCAAGACACTTTTCACCAATATGAAATAATTAGACATTATATTATTTGATATTGACTGATAAAAACAACATAAATAAAATAAAACAGAATGAAAAATCTTTAAGACAAGGTAGATAAATAAATTCATTTTAGGCCTTTGTTCTCATTTTTAACTGAATCTTCATTATCGTAGGGGGTTATGTAGATACTAGCTTAATCTGCATGGTCGTAGGGGACTGTGTGGATGCTAGTGTTAAAATGGGAATTGTCAAATAGGAAATTAGACAAATTCATTTTAGGATTTTAATTTGCTAGCATAACCAGAATTCAGGTTATCGAAAGAATGCAAAGATTTCATTAATATTTTTATAGAAAGTTTTTCTTTTAGTTATACATAGTTATTTTTTCTGCTGTTTGCAAAATCCTATAAAGAATATGTTTCAAAAACAACAGGTCTACACCTATCTATTAATTAACTAGTGTTGAAGTCTACATCCTCTATGCATGTATTGAAACATATTCTTTATAGGATTTTGCAAACAACAGAAATAATAACTATCTATGACTACTAAAAGAAGAACTATCTGTTTCGGTAACCTGAAGTCTGGTTATACTAGCAATTAAAATCCTAAAATAAATTTTTGTCTATTTTGTATTTGACAATTCTCATTGTAACACTAGTTTCCACAGAGTCCCCTGCGGCTATGCACATTAAACTAATATCTAAATATAATACATTCAGTTTAGGCCCTTGTTCTCATTTTAACCGAATCTTCATGACCATAGGGGGTTATGTAGATACTGGTTTAATCTGCATAGCCGTAGGAGACGGTGTGGAAACTAGTGTTACAATGAGAATTGTCAAATACAAAACAGACAAAGATTTCATTAATATATTTACAGATAGTTCTTCCTTTTTAGTAGGCATAGATAGTTATTTTTTCTGCTGGTTGCAAAATCCTATAAAGAATATGTTTCAATTCTTCTAACTGTATTCTCATTTGTTCTGGTTTCACAAATTTCTTCCACTTCATTTCTTGTTTGGACATAGTTCAATGCCTATTTAGGAGTGTTTGCAACCTTATAAATCGGTCGTCTGTCGCCGTGGTTTAGCCTTGTCTATCGACTGTTTTTCTAAGTATTTAGAGCACTACCTTTTAGGCTCTGTAACAATATTATTGTTATTATTATTATTGAAACATTGAACCATATATGGATGCAGGCGGCAAGAGGAGGTACACACCGCTAGATTCAGAAACAGAAGAAACAGTAAACTTAGAAAAAGAATACATAAAGAGATGGTGATAGATGGAAACTTCTTTAAAGAAGCATAGAAACTTAAAAAAAGCATATCACAGACATCTACACTTCCCATCATATATTCCTACCCCATGCATCATGTGTCTCTCGCTGCTGGCAACAAGCATGTCCCATGACCAATCCAATGTATGCAGCTGGTCCGGCGGTAAACTCATTTTCTCTAAATATTGTCACTTTCTCTGTCAGGCAAATTTTGCAATCAAAATTTCAACCAGTTTTAATTAAGCTAAAGCTTTGAAATCTTGCACACATGTATAAGTCCGGTGGCAATGCAATATAGTATATCTAATTTTGTTCTAAATCCAATACGGCAGACTCCCCTAAATGGCGGATTACCTTTCTCTTCGCAACCCCCTTGATATGGGTATCGCATAAAACGGCTTGACGAGTAAAATATGATAAATTATGTGACATCATCTTCAATCCAATATGGCGAACGCCTCAAGATAACAGATTACGTTTTTCTACACAGTACAATATTTGATCACAAAAACTAAAAAGAGTTCAATACATTATAATAATAAAAATAATAATGTAACAAATGCAATAAAAGGGGTTAAGAGGTTATAATTGTTCGGCATTAAATAGCGCGATGTTTTCGAAATTTAAGATATTCGTTCCCAGACTATAAAAGTTGAACAAGGCGGCTTATTGTAATATTAGAGGATTGAAAAAAAAACAAGATTGTAAATAGTTTATAATTGCTAACAACAGTTTCATGCTAGATACAAAAGAATTTGTCTTCCACATTATAAAGTATATTGTAGTACATTTCGTAAATTTGAAATATTTTATTACCGTTTAAATGCCTTCTATAAACTCATAAAGCTCGGCCTGAGAAAATCCGTTACAATCAACGTCATCGATAAATTGCTTTTTATTAGAAATGTAACAAACACGCGGGAAATTAAACGAGAAGTATATTTAAATTCATCAGGACGCGAATCAAGCCATAAATGGGATAAATGATGCCAAAATTCCCCGAATTGTACACTAGATAGGAACGACGAGATTTTTCCCTTTATTTTATGAATATGATGAAAAAGAATCTAAATACAAAAAGGGTTTTTTCATCTCGTTGGAATAATTTAGCTAGCTTAGATATAAAATAGTTTAAGTTGTTAGAATAATGTTGTATAATTAGGGTAAAATCATCATTTTGGGCCATATTTACTGTAGAGGGCGCCATTTGCCAGACGGGTACTATTTCGGTACCTCATTTTTGCCAGTAGAGGACGCCAAATTCCAGAAGGCGATTAAGTAATAGATAGGGGCGGTTCGCATTCCATTGGTTAAGATAACCCCAAAGTACCACGCCCTATTTCGCCCAAAAAACTGACGAAGAGAAGCGGTCAATTTAAGAAAAACACTTTTGGTTCGGTTCTCGAGTATGGTAAACGTGTCCTATTTTCTACGTAGTGGTAATCTTTTTTGTGTCACTGGGTTTATGTATGTATTCAAGTTTTTGGTACTAAATATTAACTTATCGTTATTAGAGTTCAAATTAAACATCACCTCATTCGAATTGTTGCTGGCAACTGGCGTTTTCTGAACGATTTTACAAATTATAGTCTTCAAAATTAATTTAGAGTCATGCTCGTTAATATTATTGTATTTTTGGCCCTTCCGGCAATCAGTTTGTGTTTCCTGATAAACGGTTTTTCCATTAACGAAGTCGTTTTTTTCACTTGAGAATAGGACTATGGTCCAATTGGCCTATTTTCTTATTTGTTTAACTTTAAGTGTATTTTCTGTTGTTCTAATTTAAGTGTTAATTATTGTTATATTTTTCAAACCGATTATTTTCGTGTTTCTTTTGTGTATAAATAGATTAAGTGTCGTTATATTTCCGTGTTTTATTTAATTACTAAAAGAATGGAAACTAGAGTCATCGAAGTTAGATTATCGGGGTGAACCAGCAGGCGTGACAAAGAAAATTGGGGTAAGTTTGAACTATATCTTTTTAAGTGTGCACACATATCTTTGTGAAAGGACCATGTATAGACGAGCTTCAAGCATTGAGATATATACGTGGCCCCATAAGCAGAGGGACTGTGAGTATAACCTTAGAGAAAAACCCGCTGGGGATGAATGAGTATTTCTTGGTAGCCGCATATAGTATAAAATTGATCTCATTTGAAAGGGGTACACTAATTTTCACGGTCATAATCAATAAACATAATAACCCCCAAAGTAGTGTAAACAGGATAAGTGGGGATTATTACAATAACAACAATAATAAAACGTCTTTATTAAGGCGAAGTCTAGCGATAGGCTGCTCTTAAAATGTGTTAAAAAACTTTCAAAGACAATGCTTTATAATTGTAAAAAGAAAAGTATTGTTTTCTGATCTTATGAGAATTTTAAAGAAATGTACTTATATAGGTCGGTTTATCTTTTTCAAGGACAGACGTGTTGTGTGTGATGCTCTCGAAAATCGAAAAAGAACCGGTTCAAACTCCATTAAAGTCGATAAAATTTAAGTCATCAGTAGATTAAAAAATTCTGCGTAAATTGAAATTTAATAATAGGAGAACAAAGCACGCAAGAAATTAAAAATTGAAAATTACTGTAAAATATTTACTAGTGTCAAATAAAGCAGACAAGGGAAACTAGAGTGTCTCTACCTACACCCAAGACGGTCGTCTTGAAGACCTTTTTAAGTCGTTTGTAGCGATAAAGAAAGCTGGGCAATAAATTGTATCAAAATAAGACACATGTATTTAGAAAGCAATATAGTCATACTAGGTTGTGTGGAGGATTGGATGCTTCTGAGGATAAACGTGCCCTAAGAAGAAAAATGCTGCGCTGTAACTGGTCCCCATCGGTTGTGACTTAAAGTAATTGTGTACAGAGGAAGTTTTTTTAAGTGGACGAAATCAACCCAAGAAAGGAAAAAAATGAAATGGCAACCTCAGGACCAGACGCTACACAGAGATACACTATAAATTATTCTATTTGATTTGGTTTTATTCTATTCTCTCTGATTTCAATACCTTTATCAACTTAATTTCTATCAACTCAATGTATTCATTCAAAACATACGTTTTAAACAGTTTCTTATTATACTCAATGAACTTGTGCTGAATGGGGGGCAGGTAATTAAATAGAAAAATACGCGGAATTGGAAAACGAGAATTGCAACTAATTAATACAAGAACAACCCAATATACAGGGTATAAAAAATATATTCTCGGGCCGCTCTCCCATTTGCAGCTCGCTAGTGTATTGGTTTATTTCTTTATCAATATTGAAAAAAAATTAAAAGTAAAATTGAAAAGGTATTAAACCTTGGTAATGAAATAGAAAAATACCCGAGATTGAAAAGCGGCAGTTGAAACTAATTGCTTCAAATCAAACTAAAAAAGAAGCATGGAAACTTAAAACAAGCATCTCACAAACACCTACACTTCCCATCCTATAGTCCTACCCTATGCATCATGTGGCTCCCGCTTCCAACAACAAGCATGTCCCATGTCCAACCCAGCGTATGCAGCAATGCAGCCGGTCCGGTTTGACCGTACGCTGGGCGTGTTTGGCGGACGACCAAGCTGCGTGTTGGAACGAACCTCCATAGATGCCCGAAATCGTCAGCAATGCTCACCTTACGCTGGCAAATCAATCAATCAATCAATGTGTATAAATTAGTAATATTACGAGCGTTGATCATAATAGTTGAGTAATATAATATGAGACTACTTCCATAGCATATTTTCATTTTTAACGCTTTTGTAATCTATAAGTATTAATATTTTTTGAAATTTTTATAAAATCAAAAAAAGTTTTTTCTTTTTAGTATGTTCATAAAAGTGTTGTTTTCAAAAGTTTTCTTTAATATATTTTTTGGTTTTGTTCCAATTAGCGTAGTGTCTTTATTCGATAAAATTCCCTACCCATACATGGCATTGAAATCAATTAAATCCCCAGATACTGATTTTCAGAGAAATGGGACCATAAATTACAAAATATAGATACCGATTTTCAGTAGGATACGACGATAAATGATAATACTTATTTGCTCTATTGATGCCACCTCGTCGAATTTGTGGGTTTTGATTAAATATTTGTAATCTGCGTTCTTAAGAAACAGCAGATACCAGTTTTTAATAGAATCAGATATTAAATGACAATAAACTGTCCGCCATCTTGGAAACGCCATCTTGGATTTTCCTATAAAAATATAAAATTGTCATGCGTATAAGACTACACATGCAATATTTCAAGATAATAAAATATCTGGAAGCGGGTAAAAATTGAGATACCAGATTATTTAACACTGAAAGTTACAAAGTTACAGCTAAAGCTAATAAAAGCATGTTAAAAATAGGAGGTGTCATTTGAAATGTTGGGCAAAACAGAATTCAGTCAGCATTGGTTTCCAACTACCTCCTCGAAAACCAAAATGATGTGTTTTCTTCTTAAAATCGTAACTACTTCAAACCCAGACTTACTTGATTGAAGTATCTAGTTATGAAATGAAAATACTGTATGTATAAAAGGAGAAGATCTGATGACCCGCAGCTATGTCTTGCATAATTCATTTATATAATTATGTTAATTTTGTCACAATATAAATATAATTTGTATAAATTCTGTTTAGATTCTAGTTTATCCAGTTAGTTACCATATGATTTTAAACGGAAAGAAAAACAACTGTAAATGTCAGGAAATATATGGCGCCACGGTATTATACAAAATTTAAATTCATCTCGGTGTTGTAAATAACATGTTTTTTATACAAGGACAATTTCTCGTGCAATTTTATTTAAATTTAGAGAGACCTAGATATTTTCTATTTTCTTATTTGCATGCATTTCTCATACAGTTTAACATAGTTTGCTTTCTCCGGTCGACGAAAAAACTCGCATGGAACTTTACAAATTATTGTACAATTTCACATTAATAATGACAACAGTGTTTACAATTTTACAAACAAACGAAGTTAAGAAAGCAGGTAAAGATCAACTTTTCCTCATTATTATATCTATTTGATTTAATCAAATAGTGTGTCCATGGATTGCATTCGGAAGTGGGAAAGCTTTTTCATTTGTAAGTTTAAGAGTAAGAGTCATTTTTTATAAAAATGCCTGCTGTATATGAAAAGTCCGAAAATGATACTATTTTCAAACATTTATGGATGAATGTGAGAAACTACAAAGGGATTTGTACCATTATTTAATCTAAATAACAGTAAAAAATGCATTGGCTTATTTATGGATCTTAGCTTTGAAGTTAATAAATCACAACTTCCTTCTGGAGAAAGTATCTAAATATGGACTGAAGATAAATTCATAATTGGCTCAAATACTGTCTGTCAGATCCAAAACAGGTTGTTGTAGTGAATTGAGTTAAATCTAGTATGCAAAATATATCGTGTGGTGTTCTTCAAGGATCAGTACTGCAATCACTGTTCTTCTTACTTTATGTAAATGACTTGCCCAATAACGCGTTAATTAAAAACAACCTGATTATGTTTGCAGATGATATAATTCTTATTTATTTTGTTCATGTTCTTAAACATTAATCACACTAAAACGGAGATTTTCAACTTTGCGAACTGGTTTAGAAATAATACATTGTTTTTAAATATTTCAAAAATGGTATTTAAAAATTTTACATCAAGAATGTCACGAATTTTAGAATGTAATTTATTAAGAATTGAAGGAAAATCGATCCAATTAGTTAATTCTATTAAATTGCTGTAACAACAGATAATGGCACTTAGCTGCTGGGAACTCCACGTCAATAGCTTATGAAAACCATTAGCTCCAGTATTTTATGCAGTTTATAGGTTACATAAGATTGCCCAGTATAGAAACTATAATATCATACTACAATGCACATTTTATCTCTCATTTTCCATGGTAATATTTGTTGGGGTTCTTGTTCAAACGTACAAAGTGTTTTTATAATTTAAAAAGGCAGTAAGAAATATGATAGATGCATCAAAATACACTTCTTGTAGAGAAATATTTATAAAATTGAAAATTTTACGTCTAATTTGCATTTACATACACATGTATTACCTACTCTATATAAGAAATAATTTATATACGTCTTTCCGAAATAATATTAATCACGACTACAATAATACCCCATCAGGTGATCATTTGTTAATTCCTAGTCATAATATGAAAGGTGTTCGCAATAAATGGGTATTAAATTATATAGTAAATTACCTACCAGGATTAAAAATTGAGATAGTCGCTTTTATTAATATTATTAAAAATGTTTTAATTACAAAATGTTACTATTTTCTAGAAGAATTTTTAGAAGATAATATTGAAATTTTACTGTAAATGTTTATATAAATATGGGTATATATTGTGACGTCAGTGATTCTCGACCGGCCTAACGGTCGGCAGCGGTTACTGAAAAAATCCGCCAACGCGGCAGCTCATTAATGTCGACCTTTTCTTATAAAAAATAGATGTTAACAATAATTAATTTATAAGCCTCTGGGCGTCAGTCACAATTAAATGACAGAGTTTGGGGATGAGAAACAACACAAACAAAAATCTGAGAAAAATCCACGTATGAAAATGTATAATTTAATGTATAAATGTGTAAAAATGGTAATAAATATAAGGGTAAAATAGCAAATAACAACGTGTTACACGCACACACAAACTGCAACAATTACTCTGAAAAAGCCAAGTACCTAAAGGTAAGTACTAATACATAGACATTGTTTCCCTAAAAAGATTGATAAATGTACTTAATGTATGTGAATTACATAAAGACTTTACTTTCAGGGTTAACCGCAAACAGCTGTTCATGGCTTTACCAAGCACATAGTTTGGAAGGCAATACTCCCATTAATCTTTACGGGTTCAAATCAAAGTTGCAGTATATTAACTCAGGGCATGGAAAACTAACAAGAAAATTATTTATAGTTAAATCGCTAAACGAAAACGTGAAATAACAATTATAATGCTGAGGGCTGGTTGCAATAAAAAACAGACAAACTCATTCGAATTTACTATAGAAGGGCGATAATAGTTCTTACAAAACGCTATTCGTATCTAAATTACAAAAAGCTGAGACACAACTTGTAACAATCTGAACTAATTCCAGGTGCAGACAAGGTCAAATTTAAACGCTGTTAATTGGCAACAGTTCTTCGTAACGCTGAGAGCGATTAAATGGGAATTCAAAAAGCGTACTCACTTTGGGGCTGATATTAATACCATCTTTGAGTCTACCATGGAGGAACTATCCCCCTGTGGCTAGCCTCCGCCACCAAATCCGAAACCTTCGTCTGTGGCACGCTGAACACAGGTATGGCATGCAGAATTAACAATCTCAACAGGCAAAGGGTGACTCCAAATTTAAGCAGATCTTTCTTTCTGAGTGGTTTGATAGGAAAAATCAATAAAATAAAGGCCAATTACAAGGGTACAAAAAAAAACTGAAAAAGTGGACTTATTAAAATTGCCCAGGTAAATTGATGCAAACATTTTTAAGTACTGTAATTATAGTAATTAAGCATTAACCTTAGATGTTCTTAGGTCTTAACTCTTACAGGAACTGGAGAACTACTATCTGTTCCTCCAGGATTTAAAATGTCTGCCCCTTTTTTGCTAATTTTAAACAAAAAAATTCGGATTTTGCGCTAATTTATTTCTCAGGCTGTTCAATAAAAATCCCTAAATTGGATTTTGACATTTGTCAAATTAAAAATCAAAACATAGCCTAACAAAAATTTCCGAATTTAAATTAACACCTTCATAATTTTCCAGGCAATTAACTCTGCTCAAATGTCACCTAAATAGGTGCTTATTAAAAGAAAACATGGATGCAAGCCTCTAACCTGCTTCAAAATGTAATTAGGCTAGAACGTTGACTTGGTACTAGACGCGAGCGCATGGTAATATGTTCGTCCACGGGACTCAATAACTGGAGACGTTACTGGTTTATCAAAAAAATATTAGTATATATAAGTGTATCAGAAATCATCACTACTTAGTATAAGTTCCGTTTTTATTTTCAGAGTGCTCATGCCTCAAGAATCTGCACGAGTAGCCAACATCAGTCTTTCGTGAAAACCACATATTTGTTTTAATAATTGATAATTTTAATTAATACATATTTTGAATCGTTACAATATGTATGTATGTTTCATGTAAATGTAACTTAGTTTTAGCATTGTGTAATAGTGGTTCTATCTATCAATATTTTATATTTACTCTTATATCTATCCTTTGTATGTTTTACTATGATTTTTATTGTCCTAACTACTTTTGTTTTTCACACTGACGTGTCCCAGACTATGTTACTCTTTGTGGTTTTCACATTTTTGTAAATACTTATTAGCACCCTGGAATTGAATTTTTAAAAAACAGTATAAATTTTAATCGTTCATAAAAGCAGGCGCCTCTATAAAAAATGACTTCTAGAAAATACAGAAATACAAATTTTAAACGATCGATAATTGCCTAAACTATTTATTATTGTTTGTGACCATAATATTTCAGGATAAAGCTAAATAGTTGTAGATCTTTCTGAAATTTTCTTCGACTCTCTTCATATTCAGAAAATGAAGATGAAAATAGTACAAACTTGTGGCAAAATATGATTGTTTAAATAAATTATAATTGCTTAAATAATGTTTGTCCGTATATGTATGTATAGGTGCGCATGTAGACATGGCCAGACTTTTTATTGTAAAAATCATAGCATGAAATTTTTGTATCAAATTTGGTCCATAAGTAAATTAAAATACCAACCAAGTCCTAACTTGGCCCATATCTCTTTGAATTTGGGCCACATCTCTCATCCTGGATAATGGTTGAAGGCATGTAATCTCTCACATTTTTTATAAACTGCGGTTTATTATAATTTTATAGCAAAACGTTACCAACGTCTTTGTTTAATCATATAAAATAACAAAAAGTACAAGATATCGAGAGTGTTAATGGCGAACATGTTGGGTCACACTGTCTATCGTGTACTGGGTTCGATCTCGATCTCCGACACTAACAATGTCGGTGGGTAATGGATGTTGTCTGTTTTTTTTCTAATGCGTAAGCCCCTTTCCTACAGATTTCACTAGGGATTTGAGGGTCATCGAATGTATGTGGTTGATTGTTGCTTCTACTTGTAAATTTACTTTTATTTTGCATGAGAGATATTTGCACAGAAGCAAAAAATAACAAACAATACATAATGTTTTGTTGTTTCTTTAGGAACATAGAAATTAACTAAAATTTTTTTAAGAATATGGAACATGTGGTCTAACTGTTTCTAACGGTATTTTCTAAGAATTAAGAACGAATGCATGCATCTTAAACTGCATTTTTTATAACTGTGTAATCTCTCAAACTAGATCTTTATTCCCATTTCTGCGGTATGTTAAGTTTATGTAGTTAAATAGTAATTGCCAATTATTCAAGGTAATCGAGTTACAACTTTCTTAGAATAGCTTGCAGTAGATAATACAAAATATATTACTTAAAAAATAGCTTCATATGTGCTCACTATGGCTGCTAGATAGACACAGGACATATATCGACGATATGCAAATGCACTAGTATGACATTTTGTTAAACAATTACCGTGTTGAAAAGTGACCATTTTTTCTTTATAGAATTTTGCAAACAGCGGAAAGAAAAATTATTTATAAGAACTAAAAGAAAAACTATATGTAAAAATATTAATGAAATCTTTGCATTCTTTCGATAACCTGACTCCCCTACGGCTAGACAGGTTAAACTAATATCTACATGATACCCTACGATATGTGAATTCAGTTAAACATGAGAACAAAGCCCTGAAATTAATTTATTTACCTACCGTGTCTTTAAAAAAATTTTCATTCTAATGAATTACATTTTCATAAAATCTCATTCAGTTTCTTGGAAATGCTTAGCCTTTGAAACGTTTTTCGTCCATATTGTGGACTCGTCAGAAAAGCCCAAAGCCACTCATAAAGATGTTCCATGCAAAACCAAGACAACATCAATGAATTAGTATGAAATATTTATATTTGACATTGACTGATAAAAAACAACAGATCTTCATCTACCTATTAGCTAACTAGTATTGGAGCCTACATACTCCATGCATGTTTAAAAGTTGTCTGTTGTTTTTTATCAGTCAATGTCAAATATAAATATTTCATACTTATTCATGGATGTTGTGTTGGTTTTGCATGGAACATCGTTATGAGTGGCTTTGGACTTTTCTGATGAGTCCACAATAAGGACGAAACACTTTTCAAAGGCTAAGCATTTCCAAGAAACTGAATGAGATTTTATGAAAATGTAATTCATTAGAATGAAAAATTTTTTAAAGACACGGTAGGTAATAAATTAATTTCAGGGCTTTGTTCTCATTTTTAAGTGAATTTACATATTGTGGGGATCATGTAGAATATGTAGATATTAGTTTAACCTGCCTAGCCGTAGGGGACTATGTTGGATGCTAGTGTTATAGTGAGAGTGGCAAATAAGAATTTTTACTTGTTAGCATAACCAGAAGTCAGGTTATCGAAAGAATGCAAAGATTTCATTAATATTTTTATATATAGTTTTTCGTTTAGTTCTCATAGATAGTTTTTCTTTCCGCTGTTTGCAAAATCCTATAAAGAATATGTTTCACTACTCTAAGCAAACAAATAATAAATAATTCACTTTTAAACGTGACCATTTTTTGTTACAATTCTTATGGAAAATTGAAGTCCGTTGAAACTGTCTACATTTCTATCATGTTGCAGATTCTGATCTCCTGAATAAAAGTCTTAATGGGCACTACCTTAAAAATTATTTTTCAGATGTGGCTCGTCACAACTAGACAATTTTCGTCACTTTAGACATTCAAGAATTTTTTAGTCTGGTACTTATGTTTAGGAAAAAAAAAACATCCCTTTAACCTAAATGTATGAACTTTCAAAGTAGACGCGAACTATTTTTGGATGCTGTTTCGCAGAATTTTTCAGAATTAACCGTTCTCTAGGTGCCTTCAACCTAAAAATATGTTAAATAAACAAGCTAACCATTTTACTCTTCGTCGATTTACTGCACTTTTTCTTTATTGGTTCACGTTACAATATTAGTTTTACACATTTATTGTTTAATTGTAAAACGTCAAAATATTTACCTATTTAAAATAAAATCAAATAATTAATAACTCTTTTATTTATTGATCGAGTTTGTTCAAAACTGTCAAATATGGTTCTTTCTCTATCTAACACTAACTCTCCAAGTTTCAATACAATCGGACTTTTCGTTCTTAAGTTATCGTGCTTACAAGAAACGTGTCATACGGACAGACAGACGGACGAACATTTTGAAAGTTGTTCAGAATTTGATCACCAAACGATACAAAACGAAGAGTGTACTGCAACATAATGCAATATATTCTTCGTTTTGTATTTGCGAAGAGTATAATAATAATGCTGATCTATTCTCAATTTAAATGTCTCATCCAATGTACTAAACAGATACTTCAATATATCATTCTATACATTTAGGTTTACTTCTATTTTTTTCTGTAGTTCAGTATCACCTAATGTTATTCAAAATAGTAAATAGTTATTTCGACTTAAAATTTTAAAATGTTGGATAGGCCGACTTCATCTAACCTGTGTGTTAGTGTACCTCGTATACATGAACGCCGTATGACTTTTTGATTTCATATCAGTCATAGAAGGCGCGCAAGGTTTTCATTTCCTGAATATTTAGAAAAAAGTTTTTGTAACCATAAATAGTAAGTGAACTAAAAATAATTTAAAAAATTATATTTATAGGTGTTAAAATGTCTACAAGAAATGTATCCACATTTTAAAGGTATTAAGTCTAGAACACAAAAGAATTGTAGCTGTAAGAGGTGAAATGACAAATATAAAAGAAAGAGTATGATTTGGACCAACAATTTTAAATAGATATGATTACATATATCATTGAATGCAATGAAACACCTCTCTATTAAAAAACATTTTTATATTTTTTTAAATTTAGTAAACTTACTATTTTAACCTAAAATTGAGTACGAATATACGTATTTCCGCATAAAGATAATAAGGATGTCATTCAATATAAAATTTGTCCATATGATAATTAGCTACAATGAAATAAAAAACGGTTAAAATCCCTATTTCAAGATAATGATACAGTTTTTGGACAACTCTACAGTTGCATGTGTTGATCTAGTAATTCTATATTATTAATAAATAAATTATTTGTGCCTGAGTAGACTTTGTTGCATTTTAGAATTTTTAAATAAATAACCTAGTTATTGTGATTTTTAACAGCAAGTCCTTTTTTTTCTAACTAGCTGTACTTGCAAATACAAAACGAAAAGTACCTATGTTGCATTTAGTAAGTACATTTCTAAAACCTGTAAAATCAATCGTATAGAAAAAATTCATATCACTGTGTTGGTGATCGAACTCTGAACTCTCAAAATGTCCATCCGTCTGCTTGTCTGTCTGTCCACCCTTCACGTTTTTGTAAGAACGATGACTTAATAAGCAGTCCGATTGTATTGAAACTTGGACAGTACGTGAGTGTTAGCTAGAGGAAAAACTAGTTTTTGAATAAAATTAATCATTAAATGAAAGAAACAATTTTTGATGTTTTGCAATTAAACAAAAAACATCCAAAACTGATATTTACAAAAATACTGCGAAGACTCTCGTATAGAATGTGCAACAATTATATAAAAAGTGCAGTAGATCGACGAAGTGTAAATGGTTAGCTGGTTAATTACGTGCTATTTGAATTTTAAATTGGTAAACATTCCTCGAAATGATATTAACTTTAATAATATAAGAAACAAGTAAATCTTTTGCGGCCTTGAGCTTTATTTTTAAATAAACAGTATAATAAATGATGTTGTTGGGTGTAAACTACAAAATGCATAAAAACTAGTAGTTGTCAGTGCAGAAGGAGGAATTAATATATATGTATTCGTTTTACCATTATGAGGAGTAACATAATTGTTGGACAAGTAAACTATTTTAATTGTTCAGATTCGTTACAGTAAATGGAAATAGTTAAAATTATTATTTATTAAATAATCGTTACTTTAAATACAAAATTGCATAATTTTAATAACTTGTTGACCATGTCAACTGGAATACTTATACTTTCATTATTCGCCAAAATAACAAGATTCGTTTCTTTTCCCAGTTGTTGAATTTTATTTAAAATAACTATAGTGTCTTGAACTACATATTTGTTTAAATATTACGCTTTCATTTTTGACATAAATGTTTACATGTTGGTACTCTTTTAAAGGACAGCACCAGTATTGAATTTACACTACATGGTATTTTTTAGAAATACAGTGTCCGCCAAAGAGTTTGCACCATATGGAATTTTTTTTTATTCAATTGCTTTTCTTAAACGGGTTTCAGCATTAGTTTCAGCATGATTAATAACCACAAAAGTGCCAAAAAATTTGTCTATGACACCTCCAAAATAATTAGATATTTTAAAATGGCCTGAAGTACCCTTATTTATAAAAATGAGGACGAGTTGTTTGTAATTACATTAAGAATCTAAATGTGAAGTTTGGTTTGAAAATTTCAATGTTTTAGTTTTTTCATTTTTTTCCAAAATATGTAACATTTAATTTTAATTATTTGTTTACATTTGAGTTAATTTGAAATATTTCAATGCAAAAAATACACAAATGTTCCATTTCTTTGTTAAATTAATAATGGCAATAAAACATTTTTTTCCAAAAAGCAGCAGGGCAATCGTGGACTGTTTTCAGTAATTCTGAACCCTTACTTTGGAACTGTTCATGGAAATTTTCTTAAATATGAAAGCAGCGATTGTTTAATTAAATCAAATTCAGATCACATAAAATTCGTATGAAAAGAGTAACGGCAAAGAGGCCTAAAATTCGCCTGTTTTTGCATAGTAGATAGCGGACCAAGGAAAAAAGCAAAATAAGTATTATTAAAATTCTATGATCAATTATATCCACAAACTAAAGTGCAATTATAGTCAAGATGTCTTCCTTTAAAGAGACTTGGATGGAAACTCTGGATGTGGAAGTAGTGATTTCTTAGGCAGCGGTTTTTTTATCCGTATTTAAGTACAACTTGGTTGCATTAAAATAGTTAGAAGGTCTTATTTTAATGTTATGTTCCGAGTAAACAACGTTACTACCAGTATCTTTTAACTGTCTGATTCACAAAAATAACCATAAAAATTGACAAAATATCACAACGACAGGTATAAAAGAACGGACATAAATTGTATTTTTTTCTCCTAACAGATTTGAAGGTCCAGACAAACATGAATTTCATACTAACATTTTTGTTTAATTTGCACATTTTTATTTAGTTAATGCCTAATTCGATGTCAACATGTAAAGCGAAGTTGTTGCATTATATTTGAAACATGCATTTATCTACGTTAAAGTTCGTTGTGGTTTCATAAATAATTATTTAAATATGTTTTTTTTGCTTACTATCATCTATCGTCACCTTGATTGTGAAACAGTCCATAATGGGTGACTTGGTCGATATCGCTAGAGATGCAGCAATGATTGAAAATTGTCGATTTTGATATTGCCTATATGTTTGGTAAATCAAATCGATACACCATCGTGATGTTACATGTTAGCGGTAAATTGGAGAATATCTGAAAAGAAGACGATCAACCAGAGACGAATTGAGAAAAGTGAGCGCACAATCAATAAGCGATTCAAAGAAGTTGTCTTGAAGTCGTATAGGTCAAAGAAGGCCCAAAAATCCTGAGATATCAAGTAGCACCAGCCTTTGCTCGAGACCACCAAAATTGGAACGATATAATCAGTGCAGTCAAGGGAGAAAGTGTATCGACGTCCAGGAAAATAAAACCAGCAATTTAATTATATTAAGATAATTAAGGTGTTGGGTGGCATATCTTTAATTTTGGTGACGATTGATGGCGGCATTTCAACTGTAGATAAGTACAAAAGGGATTACTTGCCCCATGTATCAGTGAAAATTTCTTCTTAATTCAAGACAATGCTAGCCTGCACACCGTTCGTTGTGTTAATATATTTTTAAATCGAGTGGACATGCCGACAATGACTTAGCCTGCGTATTCTCCAGATTTTAATCCAATTGAATGCGTATGGAATATGCTGGGCAGACGATTTAGGCCAAAAATTCCTGCTGTTCCAAACACAGAAGAAGTGAGAACTGCTCTTATTGAAAATGGGATAACACCTTTATAAGTATAAGAAGGATGGCTGCAACCATAAGGGCCTATTTATAGGACACACACGCATTATTTAAAAAAAAATTCTTGTAATTTTGCTTGACCATTATATGTTTTAAACAAGTCAAATATACTATACATTCAAATGTCAACTGTTAATTTTTTGCAACAACGCTATTTTTTGTATCATGTTTTTTAAACAGGCAACATTAGATTAATGGTACTGGTAATGATTTACTCTAAGTTACGCTTTGCTGATGAAAAGCCATAACCTCGAAACACGTATTTGTAGCTGCACTCTTTTTGTACCAAATTGTTCAGATTTAATTTTTTTTAGGACGTTTCAACTAAGTATATGTTTCACTTATGGGTTGTAGCTCTTTTATGAACCAACAAAATTCAATTAATTTTTCTATTCTATCTCCCTTTTGAAGGAAAGTAATTAATTATGGAACACACTGTATGTATTGCTTTTATACAGATAAATTGTCCAAATTTAATTTTGACAACGTTTCGAATTTATTTGTTGTTTTATTTCTTAAGGAAAATATTTAAATACAAAACACAACTTATATCTTCTAGTCATATTTCTCCCTGGAAGAAGATGTATAAATACGAACAACCTCTGTATATAAATTACGAGATCTATGCATTATATTATTTCCGTATGTTATCAATTATCGTATTTCACTAAGATTTTCCTGCGCCGAAGCCACTGCCCTTTTGAACCTTTAACCAATTCTCTACTTTCATTAAACGTTACTTATACAAGCAAAAAGCACTGAAACGTATTCTTAATTCGCAGCAATGGCACTTCACTGTTTACTTGTATAATCCCGCGTCAAAAGCTCCCATGTAAAACAACTGAAAACTGGCCACTCACCGATAGAACATAGGGCAATCACGATCGCAACAATGAGCCCAATCCCGGCCATGATGTTGCTGCACAACTGTTGAAATTCACACTAACACTGTCTAACCACCTTCGATGTCTTTCACTTTAAATCGTACATATGTTGGAAATATACAAGAACTCCACTGTATACCTGTATATCGACGGTCCCCACTTTGTGCAGTCTCACTCCTTGGGCTAGCTCTCTTATTTATTTTAATCGTTTTATCGAATGCATCTCTTAGGTGTTCTCGGCGATTGCAAACCGAAATGGGAGAAACGTTGGTTCCTTCTAAACATTCAAATTGCTTGCGCTTATCTAAAATGTACTTTTGGATATTTAGCGAAAGGATTTATTCGCGATTGCTGATATCGCTTGCTGCAAACTTTGTAGTATACATTGTGTCCCAAATTGAGGTTGCATGCATTGCTGTCTTCATTATTATGAACGCCAGAGAATTGGTTAGATGAAAAAGGTTTTAAACATTTTTTGGAATTTTTCAAGGGCGCTTTTAGATTTGGTCTAACTCTTTTAGTATTTGAAATAATTCGAAGAAAGTCTCTGGTATCTCGTCTAGTTAACGTGTTCCGTTATTTTATTTATTTATTTCATACATTGCCCAACAGGTCCTAGATTCAATTATAGGACAGGAGGGATTCTGACTAAGATGGTAAATGCCCACGGAAATTGTAGATTTAAAAGAAATTAAATCAAGATACCAATATTTTATAAATGTGTAATAAAATCCATATATAATAAAATCCAATCGGTGAGAGCCCCTTCCTCTTTGCTATCTGAACTAGACGGTTTTTAGGTAGGCCTTTTCAAAAATTCCGGTTTTCGTTCGCTCCTGTGGCACCAAATTTTCGATTTATACCGCGCAATTTACGACGCCGATTTGCTAGAACCCTTCTTCTTTCCGTCGCGACGCCGTACGATCCCTCCGAAGGTGTATTTCGAAAAATATGACCGTTTTAATATCGCACGTTTTCGAACTATTTTCGCCTTCAAAGAGGGCATTTTATTTTTGAGGTTTCTTGCCTATATCTCGGAAACCGTTGGAGTTAGCTCGAAAATAAAAAATCTCGAAGGACGAGTTCACTGCATGAGAAATCGTCCGGCTCCATTGGCATTTTCCCGCGGTTCTTCGTTTTGAAGATATCTGTCGAAATATGCGGTGGTGTAAGGCGGAGAATGGGACATGTTTCGCTTTAAACCCCCATAACTTCTAAACGGTGGCTCCTAGGACGAAAAACTTCGACTCTATCGAAATTGTACACAATTATATGATCTAAAAGTCGTTTTCTTTATTTTCGTCCTGCTCCAAAAATAAGCGAGCTGTGAGCGGTCAAAGTGGAGGCCCATCCTGGCACTGATGACGTCACAGCTGAATTTGTAGAGAAATTAATTTCGTGGTGTACGGGGTGTGCGAACAATTTACCGAAATGGGCTTGTTCCATGATATTCTGTTTATATGGTTTTTATACTTTTTCATATAATACTCGGTATTCTCATTATGCACTTAAAATTTCGTATTATTAACTTTTCCGTTCTCGAGATATAAGGAGTTGAAATTAGTAATAGTTACAAAAACCGAGCGCTCATTTGTGAAGTCACTATGCGCAAGTGACGTAAGGAAAGTGGCTTTCTGGGATCTTTCAAAATTAACCTGAATAGTCGAAAAACATGGAATTTTCATACGCTGGTAACTAAATAAATACCTCGAGTGGAAGGTCGTTCTATGTCTCTACGGAAAGGAGAAGGTCGGCGATGAATCCTAATCGTAAATTGCAGGGTCAAAATCAAAAATTCGTCCCGACAGGAGCGAGAGAAAATTGTAATTTTTTGACATTTCACCAAATTGTAGTCCCCTACTGTCAAGAAGTAAGCAAAACAAACAATACTTCGAAAACAGTTATAATTATAACGACTAAGGAGCATCAAGTCTATTGAGATCGCCGAGCCTATGCGTATAGCGACGTAGCGCCTGGCCACGCCCCATTTTCGCGAGGTGGAGATTTGTAATAGTTTTTAAGATACTAAACGTGCGAATAAGATTCTGATTTTTTTGCAGATCCATTATTTTATACTTGCACTTTCGATTTATGAAAAAAAAAAAAAAAAAGCGAAACAAGCTATAGTAAATTATAGTTATTTTATATTTGAAAAGTTTAACTCAAGTCAAGTCAGTCAGTTTAGTCTTATAGGTTATATTATTATGTAGTGTTGACATTTAATTTAATTTGAAGGTGTCAGGTTTAGACATTTTAAATAGATTGTTAATAAATTAAACACTGCTTTTAGATGAATCAATCAATATATTATAAATACTCTACATATGTTTCGGCTTATTAGGCCTTTATCAAGAGTATTACATTTGTAATACTCTTGATAAAGGCCTAATAAGCCGAAACATATGTAGAGTATTTATAATATATTGATTGATTCATCTAAAAGCAGTGTTTAATTTATTAACAATTATTTTCAAGATGTTTCACAAGGAACCTACCACAAGTTCAGTTCAGTGTATTTTAAATAGAAGTTTTAGAAAAAAGTGAAGGGAGAATCGAGGTGCCGGAATATTTTTAAATTTGGACAGGAGAGACATGAAATTTGAGAAGAAGTGAAGAAAAGTACATAATAATTAAAATAAGGAGAAAGTCCCGGAAAGTTTTTTCAAGTAGGACATACTTGAAATACGAAACAAAATAGTTCAAGGGCGAGTTGTATCGATCAAGATTCATTAAAAGCAAATTCTATAACATTAATATCCAAACTTTGATCAAACTGATTTTAGTTGAGACTTATGCTTAATATAACCAGTTCCATAAAAAATTATATACAAAATTAATTAGATATTTCTGATGCTTTCCCCATGTGTGTATAGGACTTACATGTGACCATAGTAATGTTAAAGCAATAATGACAAGGAACTTCTTTTATAGAAATACGAAGAAAAATCAGTGTGCGCCGCAAATTGACTGTGATGTTAACATAATTAAGGATCCATCTATTTACTTCACGGTTCTATTTACAGTTCTTCCACATTTACGATTCCCTCCGCTGAAGATATGATTCACCATTATCACTTCCTTATTTTTCCACACTATTGTAAATAATGTTTTATGAAATAATTACACATGAACACGTCGTGTGCATATTATTAAAAATTTTTGTCATTTATAGTCCCATCCCGCTCAAAATCGGTATGTGGAGTTTTCGACGTAGCTGATGACGAATCTGCAATCGAAATAAAAAAATTCAAAATGGCGACATGAGCTGAAGGACAAATTTTGTCATTCATGGACCGAAAAACTGATAACTGAAAAACTGGAAACTACAAATTGACTGCGAAAACAGTCAACATTGACTGCGTATGCAACCAAACCCCTCCGGTAGGAGCTAGGAAACGCGCAGCGTTTTCTAGTATAAATAAAATGTCAATTAGTTTTCAGAGTAACAAGGCTGCAGTTAAGTTTGTCGCTATTAGTACAGATACAGTAGTCTATTGAAATGTTACGTTGAGCTTGCATTTTGGGTAGGTCAAGATATTTTTTTTGACGTGTAGGGGGTTTCACTATCGGTATAACACTCGGTTTTCGGGGTTGAAAACTCCCCCATTTAGCCGCCATCCTGTGAAGAATGTGTAAACAATTTTTCCGTGATATCTTGAGAATCGTAAGACTCACAAAAAATTATCTAAGGCTTCTTTGTACAGAACTGAATTCTCTACAATCTTGGTCTGGAATCTTCTTAACGTAAAATTGAAAATAAAAAGGTTATAATTAAAAATGGACTAAAATTTTCGAGGAAAATATCATTTAAGGATTATAACTTATTTTCTATTGATTATATTGAAAAAACACATCAAATGTTTTTTGTAGATCATCTTATTGCGAACAACCCTATTTGGTAAATGGATAAAAATATTTATTTACTTTAAGCTTCTTTGGATACATGTGCTCTCTTAGGCAAAGATAAAATATCGTCACCCCTTAAATTGAGGGGTAGGAAGAGTAGCTTTACCCCCCTAAGGGCCGAGAATAATTTACTTTTGCCCGGCAATGCATATTGAACCAAATTTGAAGCAAAAATCAGAAAAACATATTTTTTATCAATATACCAAAAAGGGGTTTTAACCCTCTCTGATCATTACTTTTGCAAATTAATATTTAAAAAAGGAGATTTCATAGTATCACTTTGGTTTTTATTGAAGTTATCGCGAGAAATCCTCTAAAAGGGGCGTTTTTGGCATTTTAAGGAGTGTTCCCCAACTTTTAGAATTACAGGACTCCGATTTTTGTAATCAGTGACCTAAAAAGCGTATAGTCAAAGTAGTTTCAGACCGGTGTTCTTTCGTGCACCCTTTCACGCGTTTTGAATGGAGTACTTGGGTTGATCCCTTTGCAGCGTCCCAACACCTTCCCAGAGAAAAGAAATTTAAAAAATGAATAGAGAAAATTTTCCGCAATCTACAAAAAACTTCTGATGTGTTCTTTCAACAAAATCAGTAGAACAAAGGTTTTAACCCTTAAATGATATTTTTCTTGAAAATTTTGGTCTATTTTTAATGATAACTTTTTCATTTTCAATTTTCCGGTATGAAGTATCTAGAACAATATTGTAGAAAATTCAATTCTTTACAAAGATTTTTTAGGGCAAATTGAAACAGGGACACGATGCATGTAGGGGTCTCTCAAGACTTGCGCAATCACAGGAAAGGCCACGGATATAAGGCGTTAAACATGGGGACATACAATAGGTTTTACAACTACTATAATCTACATACATATTATTACTAATGTATTAAATAAAAAAGAAAAATATATACAAACAATATTACTTAATAAATTAAAATGCGTGCAGATTTTATAAAGTTGCATATTATCATATTAATATTATCATTTTCAATGGACAAAAGATTTTCTATAGTAGGAAGTTGAACATTTTGACGAATAAGGGATGTAATAAAATGTTCTCTTTCTAGGTTATAATCCGTTCTTTCACATCTCCTAGCCAATTGATGGCTTTAAGTTAGAGAAGATTTTTGCTAGTTCGTCTACAGTTTCGTTTCCCTCAATTCCTGATTGAACTTTTGCCCACAATAAGATTACCGCCTGTCCATTTTTCTTTATTTGAAGGTGTTGATTTATAATATTGAAAATTGTTTTGTTTTTTGTTTTATAGAAAGGTGTATGATGTTATCGAGAACTGATTATAAATCACTAATAATAAGTGTTTTTTTTTTTTTACTTTTATGTTTCTTTGTATTCAAGGCTTTTTTAATAGCAAACGCTTCGGCTGTATATATGGATGTCTTATTGTACAATCTATGTACCTCAGATGTATTTTTTGGGGGAGTGTTTGGAACCATCTGTATAAATTTAATTATATTCTTTGTACTTCTAATATTAAAAGCAAGTTTTTGGTTCGTTATTATATTTTCAGTGTATTTTGGAGTGATTATTTGAGGTTTTTGTTGCAACGTATCGTAGTCAAATTTGAAAATGGGGTTGTTATCCATCTCTCTTAAAATTTCTTCATATTCTCTTATGGTTAGGTATGCTTCAACTAAGGGTGGATTGTTCTTTAGAGACCAATATTTATTAGTTAGGGATTCAACCGTAAGGAAATTTATTATATTTGTTCTATGGCTGCTGTATACTCTTAATTTTACAAGAACTGTTTGGCTAAATATTCTACTCTGAAAATCGATGTAAATTACATTAATTCGTGATTAACTTGGTTTGTTATGTTACCACTTTTTATGGTTCCGTAATTAGTAGCTTCTGCAGGTTAATATCAGTGATAGCAACTTTTATGTATGAGAAGAACCCCCCAGACGGGGTAAAAACTTACAAGAAGTCTTAAAATTTCAATTATTTTCTCACTTTATGAGTACCTGGCGCTGTTTTTTTTACAGAGAATCCTCTTGTAGGCATATCAACTTATCAGAATAAGATCAGTGAGATAACCAATGTACACTTCAAAAACACTAAATTTTTGTTTAAATATTTTAGTTACCCAGTGCATTGGATTATTGTTCAGCCGACACCTGGTATTTTCAACAAATGCGCGAACAACAGTGCTAGTTTCTTCCTTATGAGGAAAATATATGGCAGTAGTGTAATGCTGATGATAATGATTCAATATCTAACAACTTTTCACATCACTAATGTACTATCCAGAACTTATAATCAAGGAGAAATTTTTTTTATGAATCGTGCGATTTAAGCCTCTCGAACTGAATGAGAAATGATGCACATGAATTGTTTTTATAATAACTTATAATAATAACAATTAAACCTTATTTACACATTTGATGTATGTAAAAGGTTACCGACTTGCGATCATTATAATTATTCCAAATACTATTTCCGCCTCATAGAAACGTTAATAAAATGGACGTCTGCTTGATCGTGACCCCGTCGTCCTTTATATATCGCGAATACATCAGAAATTATCTAGACAGTAAGGACAATACAAAGGAACCTGCAGAATTTAAATGAAATATAGGTCTCAGGGAAAATTCTCATTGTAACACTGAGAATCGTCAAAGAAGAAATAGATAAATTCATTTTGAATTTGTGCATTAGAATTACAGTAGTTCGAAACAATTTCCCGAATTAATTGTACTGAAATATAATTCGTATCTTATTTTGGAAGACAATTGATGGAATTAAAATGACGTAAATATATGGTCAAGTAAATTAACTACTAGAATGCTCACCTTTTTTACAGCAGCAACTAAAAATAAAAACGTGTTTGTTAACCTGAGTAATAAATACATCAAAAACACGTTTGCTTTCCACTTGAATACTTTCGCGACCGCAGCTAAAACTCATCATCTCCGCTTACAGTGAAAACAGTTTTTCTCAATGGCTTTCAACTAATATAATAAACCTATAGAAATAAGCAAATGTTTATTATTGTTGTAGTAATACAGTGAGTTTTTGCGTTGAATAGAAGACAGATTTTGTTTGAATTAAGTCGAATATCTAAATTGCTTAAAATGCGTCATAATAATAATAATGATAATAATAAATACTTTATTGCCCAACAGAATACAAAGTAATCCAATTACAGGACAAAATTTGAAGTTGTATAACCTAAGTTAGTGTAAACTAAACTAAGTTAAAGTTATTTGAATTAAGTTAATATATTAAGACGAATTAATTAGGATCAAGAAAGATGAAGAGAAAGAAAAGAAGAAACAAAAGAAGAGAAAAAAATATGTATATGTATATGTAAGCAAATAAAAAGTATGCCAAAAATAATAAAATAACAAAAAATGGATCAAATTAAGTCAACTAACTTAAGCTAGGTAAGGATATAAATGAATGTTAAGTGAGGTTGATATGGTCCGTGATAATTCTCGTAGCTCGCTTAAGTTATTACGATGTGTATCACAGTACATAACAACGCCATTAACACTATTGCACATTGTATATGCAGGTGATCGTGACAATATATTAGTTCTAGCGATAGGTAAGTGAAAAGTAGTCGAGACTCTTGAGGATAATCGCGGAACTCGAAATATTATTTCGTTAACAAGGCCTATGCAATCAATTTTATTATGCAAAAGTTTGTAAATAAATCCTACTGCAAATAATACTCTTCTTAGATGAAGTGATTGAAAACTCAATGAATTTAACAAGTGCTGAGAGTAGCCCCTTCCGGGGTACACTCCTGAGATTTCATATTGAAAGAATTTGAGAAACTTCCTTTGCATATTTTCAACGGCCGTTTCATGTACATTATAAAATGGGTTCCAGATTAAGGGACTGTATTTTAACTTTGATCTGACATAAGCATAAAGTGCTTTTAGTGCAGTGGGATAATTAAAATTGCGACAGTTTCGTATTATAAAACATAACACTCTTAATGTGGAGGTTGTAATCTGGTTAATATGGTCAGTAAATGACAGTTTTGGGTCAAACACTATACCAAGGTCTTTTATAGATTCACATCGGCTGAAGTTTGTGGGCTTATAAATTCAGTGTAATGTTTCATTAGTGTAAAAGTTAAGCTTCTACATTTTTGCGTGTTTAAATGAAGATTATTTTCGTCACACCAAACTTCTATCTTTCTCAACAGGTTCTGAATAAATAAGCAGTCTTCATCATTCTCTATGGTACGGTAGATTTTTAGATCGTCAGCAAATAGCACCTTTTCGCAATCAATGATCTGTACAAGATAATTAATGAAGATCAAGAACAATAATGGGCCAAGGTTGGATCCTTGGGGTACTCCGGAAGTAGCAATAATTTGTTGTCGAACCCGTTGTAAGATACATACTGAACTCTGTTAGTCAAGTAAGGCCTAATCAGTGTTATAAGTGATTCATGAATTCCAAAGTTATTAAGGTTGGTTAAAATTATTCCGTGATCGATGCGATCAAATGCTTTAGCAAAGTCGGTGTATTTTCCTCACGCAGAACTATCTTAAAAATAAAATTATAACGATAATTTCAGTCAGTGGTAGCACAGTCAAAGCAGGGAGCGTGTAAAGTATTTAGATATGCGTCTAGACAAATGACTGACGTTCAACCTACACATTAACGATACTGTACGGACTGTTCATTTGTCCAGGAGTCTGTGTCCTCTTAGTTAGGAGTGGCAGATTTAACAGACAAGACAAATAATTCATTAATACATACCTTTACATTAAGGCGCCACGCCGGTGTGGGTAGTGCGTCGGCTGCTATATTGAAATAACGCACCGTATTGCCCTCTTAAGAGATTCTTGCATGTTGTGACATAAAGCCTCTAGTAGACTACACCAAAGTTAAACATCAGGAATTCTAGAAATTCTGTAAGTTCAAACATGGTGATAGTCCAGTTACAAACAACATCGCTTAAATCAGAGAGCATAATACACCATCATAAAACATAAAGTACTACCAAGCGTTGCCCATATTTCAGCAACAATTGTAGCCACCACTCGTTCTCTTCAACTGTAAGTAATTGCTGTCTACTACAGCTTTCAACATTTGTTGTCTTTTGGGTTTATTATTTATTTTGTTTTTTTTCCAAATGTATTTCTTCTTATCTTCGAAATTTTAACCATTATTTGTTAATAAATTAGTTAAACTTTATAATGACAAATTAAGCGGTTTAGCATGGTCGCTCACTTTCGCCGGATTACTTGAGGTAAGTTTTTTGGCTGATAATTGTCCCACAATAGCATACTTTTAGCGTCAAAGTGATTTTATGTATATATTTTCTTATTTATAAACAAGCGATTTAAGTTGTGTCTTAAACCTATTTAAGCTTACAACATTTTTCTTACGAGACGATAATTTATTATATAATTTAATGAGCATGTAATATGGGCCTTCTTCTGTTAGTGTCAGATTATGTCTTGGATATGTAATATCTATTGTTCTTGTATTATGTTTATGGTGTGTATTATTAAGCAAAAAGTTATGTTTGTTTTTAAAAATAAATACTAGACATTCATACATGTACATTGTAGATACCATAAAATTAAATGGTCATGATTTTATTCGGTTTGAAATATGGCTCTGCAAAAGTCTATGTAATTCATCGTAAAAATAATATAAACTCTTTCTGAGTGTTCGAGTTACTGCCCCAGAAAATTATTCCATACCTAGCTGTTACCTTGAACTTTGAAAAATGCATAATTCTTAGACTTTTTAGATTTAAATATTTACCAATTGCTCTTATACTTTAACAAATTATGTTTAATTTTAAACATAATAAATAGATCGATTTGATTTTCCCAATTTAAGAATTCAAACACCCAAGAATTTTGTATTTCCCACTAGATTTCTTTGTTCATTCAAAATTGTAATATTTTCCGGAGTTTCCATTCTTACTTGTTTTGTTCTAAATAGCGTAACATTAGTTTTTCTCTGTTTAAGATAAATCTATTTCTATCGTACCATTCACTTGTATTTGAAAATAAATCATTACATTCTTGTGTTAACTCAGGACAAGTTTCTGCTCCTACCAAGATATGATTAACAGCTGTGTAACTTTTGACACTATGAGATTCATTCCTTACAACATTACATAAGTCATTTGCATAGATGATAAACAGAATTGGGCCAGTTATGCTGCGTTGTGGTATCCCAATATTATTATATAAGATTTCCAACGACAGTTTCACCATTCTTATTGTTTTTACCCTCAGACGACGAGCTGAAAGGTAAGATTTTATCCACTCTAGTGCGTTCCCTCTAATTCCGTATTTTTCAAATTTTATTAACATTAAATTATGGTCCAAGCAGTCATAAGCTTTAGATAGGTTCAAGAACATACCTAAAGGGATATTTTATTTTCCTTGAATTCCAAAATATTTTGTGTAACATTGTGGTTTGAGTCGATCTTTCCTTCAGAAACCGTGTTGTATATGATTGAATAATTGGCAAACATTCATGAAATCAATGAGTTTAATGCTCATTTCCATTTCAAAAATTATTGAGAAACTAGGAAGTAAGTAAGCTAATTGGCCTCTCATTAAAAAAAAAGTTAAAAAATAAAGTCCTGATACAGAAAGGTGAAGTACCTTTGGGTATGTGTTTCGGTGTGCTAAAAATGAATCTCAGGTCAGAACTGACCCATCACCCTTAGATTTCACCCCAGCACACTCTAGCACCCCCCAAATGGTCAAATTTTCACATCATATAAAAATTCTAAATAAATATCTCATTCTAGGTTTTTCGGTGTGCTAAAAACGAATCTCAGGTCAGAACGGACCCATCACCCTTAGATTTCACCCCAGCACACTCTAGCACTCCCCCAAATGGTCAAATTTTCACATCATAAAAAAATTCAAAATAAATATCTCATTCTACGTTTTTCGGTTTTCGAATCTGAGGTCATAATTTACCCATCAGCCTTAGATTTCGCCCCAGCACCCCCCAGAACCCCCCAAAGGGTGAAAATGTTAGTTTATATAGAAATTCAAAATAAATATCTCATTCTACGTATTTCGGTGTGCTAGGAACGAATCTGGAGTCATGATTTACCCATGACCCTTAGATATCGCCCCAGCACCCCCTAGCACCCTCCCAAATAGTACAAATTTTTACATCATCCTATAAAAATTCAAAATAAGTATCTCATTCTACGTTTTCAATGTAATTTAATAGTTTTAATTTTGCTACATCTCCCCACCCCCTTCACCATATGGTTATATTTTGACCCTTGTAACGTTGTACCAGTAATAGAATATGACGATTTTTCATTTCCATGCGATGAAATCAGGCAACAGAATCATTCCTAGAAAAAAATGCTTCTATATTAAAACATATATAAATAAATTTGAAATGCTTGGCAGATATACTGTATTATCGGTGTCAGTATGTGACCGTAGGTAACTACCTACATATTGACACCGATAATGCAGTATATCTTCCAAGCATTTCAAATTTATTTATATATGTTTTAATATAGAAGCATTTTTTTCTAGGAATGATTCTGTTGCCTGATTTCATCGCATGAAAATGAAAAATTGTCACATCCTAATACTGGTACAACGTTATAAGGGTCAAAATATAACCATATGGTGAAGGTGGGTGGGGAGATATAGCAAAATTAAAACTATTAAATTACATTGACAAACGTAAAATGAGATACTTATTTTGTAATTTTATATGATGATGTAAAAATTTGACCATTTGGGAGGGTGCTAGGGGGTGCTGGGGCGAAATCTAAGGGTGATGGGTAAATCATGACCCCAGGTTCGTTCTTAGCACACCGAAAAACGTAAAATGAGATATTTATTTTGAATTTTTATATGATGTGAAAATTTGACCATTTGGGGGGGGGGGTGCTGGGGTGAAATCTAAGCGTGATGGGTCAGTTCTGACCTGAGATTCGTTTTTAGCACATCGAGAAACGTACCAGAAGGTACTTCACCTTTCTGTATCAGGACCTTTTTTTTTGTGTGCCTGTGTAATTTAGGATTTACTATTTTATAAAGTGGATTTAATATTGGCTAATTTTAGTTGGTCTGGAAAATACCGTATTTAAAGGAATTGTGGCATCTGACACACCTGCTATTTCAGCTGTACAAAATTTTCTTAGAGAGGTGGGAATTTCATCCTCGCCAATGCTATATTGATCTTTAGCCATATTTAGCAATATATTTGTAGTTAAAGGTTTTAGAAACATCGACTGATTATTTTCTAAAATATTGCATTCAAAGGGAATTCTGTTTAGATCTTCAAGCAGGTCTGGGACTATGCTTGGTAAAAATTTATTATAATCATTTACAATTTCGGTGGGATTACCATTTACTATAATGTTGTTATTTTTGTTTTGCTTGCCAGTGATTTCATTATGTATAGACCACATACATTTACTTTTGTTATCTGATTTTACAATTCTATTTTCGTATGCCTTTCTCCTATTCTATGTCAGTAAATTTTATTTTACCTAATCTTTTCGTCATTATATATTTTCTTATACTTACTATCATTTCTAGAAATAACTAACAATACGTCTAATCTATTTTTACATTCCTTTAGTAGGTACTTCGTTGTTAGTAACATTATTGGTATGTTTTTTACATTTATTTTTGGCATTTACTAACTTCCGAGGAAAACATTCATTGAAAATATTAAAAAACTCTTTGTTTATATACTTATAGGCTATAGCAACGTTTATCTGCAAATATTTTCTGAAAATTCTTCTATTTTGTCTTTGTTGGTTGTCTTGTTGCACTATTTTTACAATTGATTTTTAACGATCGATAATACTGCAAAGGAGTATCAAACAAGCCGGTTCTGCAAAATCGAATGATGCATAGGTGTGACACGAAATTGTTTCATTTGAGACTGTGAAAGTGGTCGGTTTTTGTCCGTCTGATTTAAACGTATGGATCGGGATTATCACTTTCATCGGCCTTGAACCGAGTTCAGTTTCGTTTTCGCGGATGGCATAAACCCAACGTTCAAATGAAAGTAAATTTCCAAAACACTCACCGGACGTACATCATTATTACAGATATATACATGCATACTGCATATGGTACAGTAAAACTAAGTTTAAAAACGGATTTAATAATAATTTATTTTCTCTTATGATTCCTGTACGTTGTCATAGTACAGGAATAGTCAAATTACAACATATTATTATACCTCAAATTCTATGTAAAAAATCGCATACAGTTTAAGAACATTTTGACAGCAAAAACAATTTTAACTTAGTTTTAAAATTCATTAAATGTTTAGATATTTTATATTCAAAGAGTAAGTTATTAAACAGTTTTATTCCCATGTAATTTGGGGAATTGTAAGTTAAATTAAGTCTTGCATATGGTATTCGAAACTCTTCCTTGTTACGCGTATTTACGTTATGAATATTTTTGTATTCTTGTTTCAGTAAACACACATTTGGAACATTTATAAGCATGGCAAAGTTAAAATATTATACTCTCTACAGATCTCTTTGCAAGAATCTGTTTTTGAGCAATGAAAATATTCTGTGATACAGTGGGGTTCCTCCAGAAACAGACACCATACCTTAATCTAGACTCCACTTGGGCATAGTGTAAATTAACTAATTGCTCCCGGTTTTAATATTATTAAATAAAAATGAAGTTGACGCTAGCTTGGAAATTAGATAGTCGCAAAGTGATTTCCAAGTTAAACACTCATCGATATGTAAACCTAAACATTTAACACTCTCGTGGGTACTCGTTATAATCGTCTCATTGACCTGAAAAGAAATACACTCGTATATTTTGTGTCTATTGTCAAACTGAGTTGTCAGTTTTATCAGCATTGAAGTACAATTGATGTTGACTGAAGAATGTAAATATTTTTTCTTTCTACAATATTATAACATTTACTTTCTAATACATTATGCACAGTATTGTCTAAATGTTATTTGTGGCATTATCTTAATTTTTTTTTTTTTTTTTTTTTTTTTCCTTCTTCAATTCTTTGGGAATTTCACTGCCACATGTATGTTTTCTTTCTAAGCGGTGCTAGGGAAATCTACAAAATATATCACAATTAACCAGTATGTTACTGGTAAAAAACCTCTACGCCCGTGACGTTTACGTCAAAGGATCAGTTAAAGGTTGGTTTTGATAAATAAACAACACAAATAAGTATAAAAACTTGAAATTAAATATTTCGCCGACGTTTCGGAAATCTATTCTGTTTCCTTTCTCAAGGCTTTTTTGAAAAATCTTTTTTGCTGTGTATGACAAATACACAGCTCTAAGAATGTTTGTTATATTCAATATCCATAGATACTTACTATTTACATAGAACTGTTGATATAGTTAACAGTTTTTTAGAACATAGAATAAACTGGGACTCGGCAAAAATTTTAACAAAAGAGGCAGATAGTAAAAAAAGAAAAATAAAAGAATCCGCGATAATATTATTGAATGAGGATAATTGCGTGTCGAATTGTTCCGTAGATGTCTGTACAACTTGGCTGCCAATGTTAAAAGAAGAACTTCACAAACTTAACATTGTATAGAAACTAAAAAACTGTTAACTATATCAACAGTTCTATGTAAATAGTAAGTATCTATGGATATTGAATATAACAAACATTCTTAGAGCTGTGTATTTGTCATACACAGCAAAAAAGATTTTTCAAAAAAGCCTTGAGAAAGGAAACAGAATAGATTTCCGAAACGTCGGCGAAATATTTAATTTCAAGTTTTTATACTTATTTGTGTTGTTTATTTATCAAAACCAACCTTTAACTGATCCTTTGACGTAAACGTCACGGGCGTAGAGGTTTTTTACCAGTAACATACTGGTTAATTGTGATATATTTTGTAGATTTCCCTAGCACCGCTTAGAAAGAAAACATACATGTGGCAGTGAAATTCCCAAAGAATTGAAGAAGGAAAAAAAAAAAAAAAAAAAAAAAAAAAAACATTATGCACAGGATCTGAAATAATCATAGAAAGATCATCAGCATACATTGAAAAGAAATTATTACATAATCCAATCGAGCTCGAGTTCATTAATATATTGTTATGTATTACATTCCCTTGAAACTGGAGATTGATACGCCTATGCCTAATAGTGACTGGAAACTTGTAGAAAGAGATAGAGTTTTCTAGACTGTGGTAGAATAAGATGTTTGATTTGTTCTGGATGGATCTAGAGGCAATTTCAGAGTATATAAGGGGCAATTACCGCGCAGAGAGATGAAGTTCTATAAAAGTGACGTTCGGTAAAAAAAGTGAGGTTAAATATCAAGTAAACAAAGTGTAAGGGTTATTTAAGAAATACTGTGTAATCAGTAAATTATTAAAGAAAGTGTTGGTGGTTTACCCCTTGTTAAAATAATTTAGAACCTACGAATTCATACAGGGTGTTTCCTAAAGGGTGGAATACACGTAACAATTGATGTCAGAAGCGGAATTTTAACAAGAGGATTTTTTCGGAAGTGTTCGAGAAGCTTTGGACTGTATTCTCGGGAAGTAGTGCATTTTTTGAGACATTTTTGGAACATTTTATTAGGACATTAGTGGTAGTGATTAAATTTTTGAACTAAGAAAAGATAAAGACTCTGAACAAGACTTTCGTGAACTTTATAGAACTTTTCAAATTGGACAATAGTTGGATAGTGACAAAGACTTTGTTAAATAAAACACCTTTTCGTGCTGTTTTGCGATTTCTCTGGACAGTTGCATTACCGATATTGACGTGATTGTGTTGTTTTGTTCATTTTATCGTAATTATATGCCAGTAAGTGACCACAGACTGGAAGTAAGGGTGAAAAGAAGCAGTTCAGCGCCGGAGCTCCTTTCAAGAGGTTGGCTAACGATATAGTGGAGCCATCACCAGCCAGTGACCGAATAAAGGCTCGATACGAACGGAAGGGTAGTTCAAAAAGGTTCATCAAGGTGGGTGAGCTGGTTTGGCTGTACAACCCACAGCAAAGGAAAGGAAAGCCACCGAAATCACCTTAGGATGGACCGTACACTGTTATTACCCGAATTAATGATGTCGTCTATTGGATTCAAGGAAGCAAAAAGTCCAAGATGAAGATCGTGCATTTGGATAGACTGGCGAAATACATCGATGATACCGAGTTGCCTGATCGGGACGATCAGGCTTAAGGAGGGGCAGTGTTATGTATTACACCCCCTTGAAACTGGAGATTGATACGCCTATGCCTAATAGTGACTAAAGACTTGTAGAAAGAGAGTTTTCTAGACTGTGGTAGAAGAAGATGCTTGATTGGTTCTGGATGGATCTAGAGGCAATTTCAGAGTATATAAGGTACAATTACTGGCGCAGAGAGAAGAAGTTCTATAAAAGTGACGTTCGGTAAAAAAAGTGAGGTTAAATATCAAGTAAGTGTAAAGGTTATTTAAGAAATATTGTGTAATCAGTAAATTATTAATTAAAGTGTTAGTGGTTTAACCTTTGTTAAAATTATTTAGAAACCACGAATTCATACAGGGTGTTTCCTAAAGGGTGGAAAACACGTAACAATATAATATGAATAACACAGGGCTCAATATTGAGTCATGTGGAACTCCCATACTTCCATTTAGTGCGATGTTAATGAAACCTTGTCGAAATGTTTAAGAATACTTACGCTTGGGGGTTAATGGGACAAAATGGTTGTATTAAAAACATTAAAATAACTAAATAAATGCATTAAGAACGAGAATTGATGAATACAGTGTACAGTACTAGTAGCCAAAGTGTAATAAAATGGGGGGGGGGGGGTAGATTTTATTATTACAGCTCAACTAAATCAATCGGAATTCTTTCTCCCAATTTCTACTGGGGTATAGACTGGGTCACTCATGAATCGTTTTTATTGCATTTGCTTTTTGTGAATATCAATGTGTTATGTATATTTTAAATCGCCCTGAGGATGCCAACAAATTGAGGCGTAACGTCGACTGTTTAAAACATTTGTTTTATTTATAGCTTCTAATTGTTCTACACCCGTCAAACGTTACCTTCAAAATCAAGATAGGCACCAGACGTGTATTATGCAGTACATATTCAAAAATTATTCAGTCTCTGTTATTTATTATAAACGACCCAGATCAGCTTCCACCACACCTAGTAAGTGGGGGCGCTTGTCGAGGATATCTACCTCTCGAGGACATATTATTGCAACCTTATAAAAAGGCTAAATGTGTCTTTGAGTGTAGCTTTGAAGAAATAATTTTTGAGGATTTTTTAAGTTTTCGTCAGACGTGTCCTAAAATTTATAACACTTCTGAGGTCAATTTGCTTATCACTATTTTTAATAAGTAATTGAAGGAATTGTTATTTATTTGCATTTAATAAACATAAAATTAAAAAGTGATCATAAGATGACAATTTGGCGCATTAACCCCTTATATAGGTACATTTTCACTCAGAATTCATCGGTTTTCTGAAGACTAAGCATTCTTAAACACGTTTGCAAGTTTTCATTAGTATCGCAATTATTTCCTCGTGCCAATTGTACTGTATTAATAAGTATTGTTTCAGCTGTATCGAATGGGTTAGGTCTCTTCAAAATGTAGTGTACAGAATCGTTCTGTGTGAATGATTGAACTGCATAGGTGGAGCTTATGAATATGTAAACCATATTATACATTACGTAACAAAAGTTAATTCTGTTTGGTAATTTTACGAGCTTGGTGTTTGCTAATATGAGTTTTAGATGTAGGGCGTAGGAAGGCAAACAGAGTATCATTCTTAGTTGCCTAAAATTTTTGCAATAACAGCATTTTCAACTAAAAGTCTGTATATGAAATTTATTACCTTATGTTAGCTACTGGTCAATCGTGAATAAACGGCTAGAATGCCAAATAAGCAACATTATTGTTATGATTGCTTTAAGATAGCTGAATGTGAATATGATATAGGTATAAATATCAAATCAAAATGGTAGATTCAACATGGCTCACTTGAAATGAATAATCATTTGAAATTCATTGTCACACTACTACTAGAAAATACCAAGGAATCTTTTTTAAAGTCAGGACGTTAATACAAATAAGATGTTATAATAAATAAATTTTGAATTTTGGATATGTAATTCGTGTTCAGTAACTCCAAAAATCTATGACTAAAATTTTCAAGTCACTTTTTAATTACTAGTTATAGTCTAGGTGAAAAATGAATTTATACATATCCTCTTATAAATTCTTGTATGGCTTAATTGCGCCTGATCTACAACTTCTTACCTCTGTGAAAATTTTCGAAAACGCGGCGTTCCCCCTCCACTTACTGTGTAGTGGCCACTTTGAATATATCCATGGAGAGGTTCGGTCATCCTTGGATTTTTGACAAGGGTTTCCGGTTTGGCAATTTTAGGTGATTTTTTTGGTTGGCTTGTTAAAGAAGACTGTGTCGATGAGCTCGTACATAGCGAATTCTGAGTTTGCTTCATTTATTTGAAATATGGTGTTCTATCCGACGAATTAAATAGTACCTCTATTTGGTGTTGGAGTATCGTTCTTTTGGGAGGGTAATACCCTCCCTGCGGGAGTATTCCGGATTTGAACGACCCTTTTCTTCGAGTACATGGACCTCTGTGAGCCCACTCAACATCGAAGGGCTCGTAGTATTACTCGTGGTATTACTTGTGGTATTACTCGTAGTATTACTCGTGTTATAACTCGTAGTATTACTCGTATTATTACTCGTATTTCACTCTGATTTTCACTTACTACCTCTACGTTTAACCCTACGTCTTACCTGTCTCGTTATGTGTACGTTGAGGCTGGATAGTACGTGAAATTTGGTTTTGCTGTAACTTGGTTGTCAAGCTGTTTGTTGGATTTGGAATCCTCGGTTGTACCTGCGAGACTCTTCTGCCTGGTTCCGTTGGAAGCTACGCTCCCCTCGTAGGCCTACTGTAGACATTGTGACACCTGCTGGAGGTAAGCGCCTTTAAGTAGCATAACAAGGGACCTGATACAATATTCCGTATACAAGCCCGTCAGGTCAGTTTAAATACCTATTTTGTTCAGTATTTTACACATCAAGTTGTCAGTTCATTTAAATATTTTGCACAACACCAATTAAATTTTCAGTAAATTTGAACACAACTTTTGCAATTTTTCACTTCTTTTGTCAATTTAGCCTATCGTCCCTTATAGTAATCTAATTCAGTTTATTTTGGGTCATAGTAATATTATATAGTAGTAGCTAAGGTTTTATTAGTTTTAAATTATCGTACGTCTTGTGTTAGGTTAAGTACGGGCCACACATTTAGGTATATTTTTTGTGTGAAATATTATTTCTGTTGGCTATTGAGATAGCTATACCTATTTTTGATTATCAAATCTGTTTTCTAGTAAGACGCTTATTTGTTTTCACCAATGTACAACCACCACACCCTAATTCTTCGAAGCTACTCGCAAGGACCTGTCTAGTCGGCCGTGTGAGCCCCTTTCGCCACCGAAACAATGCAGGAAAGGGACTGCACGTAAAATACGAAAATTTTGTTCAGGGCACAGGATGACCACCCTACCCTGCAGTAGTAAATCCATCAGCCTCTCTACATTTAAACTTAAAATTTGTACTATTCTCCGTTATACCTGGGGGCCTTGCAACAAACTTTCAAAATTTCTATCCGTTCGTCAGCCTGTCCATCTGCCCGTCCGTCCGTACGTCACGTTTCTTGTAAGCACGATTACTTAAGAAAAAAAAATGAAGAAAATCGATCAATAAATAAACACATTGTTAATTATCTTGTAGCATTTGAAAAAGCTACATTAATAATTTCAGTTTGAATACAGTAGATTAACCCATTAGTTCATTTGTTTGATAGGCAACCACTCGTAATTCAAAGGGGCATAGCAGGTCGCATATCTGAAATTCTCAACAAGGAAAGAAAGCGTGTTTTCTTTTATGTATTATTTTTGAGTCAGAGGTGTTACTCACATGTTCTTGTTGTTGGGATATTACACAATGGTGTAATTCAGTCTTTAAATTACAAGCCCTTTTGTTGGCGCATTTTTATTGGCTGGAGAAAGTGTTCTCTAGATGTTCAAGTTGGCAACGCGGAGAACTGTCAAGCGGATTTCCGTCGAGAATTCGTCTTTGAGACAGCCACGAGTCGACAGCGACGAGAGAGCTGAAGGCGGCGGTCCCGGTTTTGTAGTGAAGAATTTGGGTTTTACATCGCTGACACTGAAAAGGGATTTGATTTGATGTACCCAGTGTTTCTTTACCGTTCTGCCAGAAGCATTTTGTAAATTCCAGGAAGGAATTCTGTTGCTTGTCGTAATCTGATCGCCACGTGTCTCGTAAGGTTATGCAATACTCTCTATATGAGGTGAGCTTTTATTTTACTTAGTTTGGTGTTTTATTTAGTTCTTATTTATTGTAATTATTACAGAGTGTTTTGGAGAGGCTTATGTTTGGTATAAGCCCATGTTTGGTATAAGCATATGTTTGGCATAAGCATATATGTTTGGAGAGGCTTACAATTGGGATGAGCACATGTTTGGTGCTGTAATTTTGGTTATGTAAGGGGGCCCAGTATTGTTAGAGGAGTGATAGGAGGAAATCTATTGCTCAGATGTTTGGTTTTATGTGGGTCTTGCTGACATTTAGAGAAGTTTTGGTTGGAGAGTTGTTCGCAGCAGTCTCCAAGAAATTTAGGCAGAAATTTGGGAGTGACACTGAGTCGTAGTCGTAAGCAACGTCGAGAACATCTTAGGAAGTGGTGACAGGTCATGCTACAGTCGTCAGAGAAAACGCCAAGGCTCTACCAGGTTTTATTGTTTCATTTTAGTTACATAATTTTAAAGAAATTATTATAATTTCATTCAGTGATTTTTTTGTTGAAATATTAGAGTGAATTACACATCGATTTTGCAACTACATACTAGCATGATGAAATATCTTAAGATTTTTTGTAAGTAGCGCATGGTACCACGTGATACTAATTTACCTTCTACTATGTCACATATGAAGTATTTTTAACAGAATACACTTGAAGCCGTAGTTGCATTTCTATAAAGAAAAAGGTCAAATCACTGAAACAATTTTAGGTGGGGTCATGTACATATCTTGAATTTCTTTTGCATATGTAGATTATGTTTAGGGGACAATTGGGAAACTGTTTGTTTTTTATTGTTGTATATCTCACGTGTGTTGTAATAAATGTCTAATGTCTACGTGTTCTTATTATTTGCACTGGTACTCCTGATATTTGCTTAAATTTTGAGATTTAATAGAGTAAAGTAGAGTTTTGATATCACAGAGATATTTTTAGTATTCCATCGCATGGTTGCTAGTAACTTATTTTGTTCCGAGCTGGCAAAATTATTTAAATCATATTACGTAACATACAGCCGGTGGCGCCCTTTGAGTGTCCACACACAATCCTAACCCACGGCCTATGCTCTCCAACAAAAATCGGCTGCCGTTCGCAACGGAATAACATGTTTTAATATTTAGGTATCAAAATATGTTATAATCTAAATTATAAAAGACAAGAAATTTTTTTTATGTCTTATAACACAGGCATACAAAAGTTGATTTAAAATGTTACTTCCCCAACTCCATATTAAACTTGGTCTCATGAAGTAAATCATGAAAGATTTGAACAAAGAAGGAAAATGTATTGAGTATTTGGGAATACAATTTCCATAGATAATCGAAGCCAAATTGAAGATATTTTTGATGGTCGACAAATAAGGAAATGTTAAAAGATAAGAAATTCATCACTACATTGTCAGATATGGAAAAGGGAGCTTGGCAGTGCGCTTAAAGAAGTTGTTGATACATTTTTAGGACTACAAAGAAATAGTACCCAACATGGTAGAAAAATTCGAAAAATCAGGTTGTTTAATGAATTTGAAACTGTTTTCTTGTATTCTCATATTGACCAGTTTCCAGAAAATTTAGATGACTATGATAAAAATTTTCACCAAGACAAAAAGGAAATGGTGCATGGATATGAAAGCCGATAGGATGTTAATATGATGCCAGATTACTGTTAGACATTGAAAATGGATGTAAAAACAAAAGGAATAAAACGAACAAGAAACCATTTGAAAGATAAATCATTTGAAGACATAGGACTACGGTACCACAGAGAAAAATAAATCAGGATAAATATGGTCCTGACCTGATTGGTTGAAAGTGACATCGGTATCGTGTTGAGTGGTCAAAAATACATCGAGTAAATGGTCCACATATTTAAGACTTTTAATGTATGTTTAGTGGAGTCGATTTAGGTTGGGAAATTTCTTAAGGTCCTATAAAATCGAGATCATTGAAACTAAGATTTTGTTTAGCGAATGGCACATGAAACTCATGAACATGCGTCGTGTTATAACTGTATATATCTTTATTGATGGTAAAACTGCTTTTATTCTTATAGACTAGATTAAACTAGTATCTACATAACCCACTACGGTCATGAAGATTAAACATGAGAACAAAGGCCTAAACTGAATTGGTTTACCTATCTTGCCTTAAAAGCTTTTCATTCTAATGGATTGCATTTTCATGAAGTTACCTATCATTCTGTTTCTTTCTAGTTCTCATAGGTAGTTTTTTCTGCTGTTTGCAAAATCCTATAAAGAATATGTTTCATTACAATTACAAGCAAACAATTAATAATTCACTTTTAAACTATGTTTTAGCTCTTGTATAACATAGTAAACAGTCTTGAGACAATAAACAATCATAGAAACCGCAAAGGTTCTAGCCGAACTTCCATAGTGGATTTACCCCTAATAGAAACCTGTATTGTTGTGTATGCCATAATGTAAAGGGGCTTGCCAATAACTGATGCATATAAATATTTCCCCTCCATCTTGATCTTTTTTCAAGTTGATTTGAAAAAACAAGTGAAGCAAGAAGTTTAAGCAGGATTAAATATTTCTTTTACTTTTGAGAATATCAAAAAATGTCATCAATTTTTTTTAAAATAATTGTCTAATTTCAATCCGTTAAAATCGTATTAGCTAAAACCTACAATTAATACTCCTTATTCTTTCTAAGGGTCATTTTCTTCACATATAACTTCAGAAATTCCAAGTCTATAAGACAGCAAATTAAATGTTTTCCAGTGTAAACTACGAAGAGTTGCTCTCGCAACGTTAACTAGATTAGGAAAGTTTGATATGAAAAAAGCAGTGAAACAACGAGTTGCCCTCTCGTACACCGTGTCTCCGGAAGGAACAGCGCTTAATATAACCGAAAACTTTGTACGATAAGTTCTAAATAAAGTAAAACTATGAGTTCGAGAAGTTAGTAAGTAATGTAGCCAATTACGTTTTAATCTTTCTTAAACTTGCTAGCTTAATTACATTTAGTACTTTTAAGTTAATATCTATCTATAACTTGTTTATTCTAATGCTCTGGCGTTTTCCTAGTTTTACTTCCACATCCACGTAGCGGATTGGAAGTATAGTAATCGTATTTTTTTTTACTTGAAATAGGTTTAGAATGTCATGAAATGTCTAGATTTTAAATTTGAGCGAAAAAAAAGTTTTTCTGTCTGTCTGTCGGTCTGTAACTTTTTTGTCCGCACGCTTTCTCCGGAACGGTTTAAGATGTTGACTTGAAATTTTGTATACGTATATATTATAACGAGATCTGGAACTGGATTATTTTTTGAAGATATGCGGTGAAGGGTTCGGGGGTAAATAGGGGTAAATATGGAGAAATATGAAAAGCAAGCTGGTAAGAGTACAGAGTACAGAAACTTGAAATATTATTAAAATTCTATGGCCAATAATTTTCACATACTAAAGTGCAACTATAGTCAAGATGTTTCCTTTAAAGTGACTTGGATGGAAAATCTGGATATGGAAGTAGTGATTCCTTAGACAGCGGTTTTTATACTTTTTTTCTTTTTAATACACGAATGAGAAATGGAGTGTGTTTGTTACTAAAGTTGCGGTATTATTAGTAGCTTACCGACCCTACATATTTATACTAATTAACTATTATTTCATTAAGTATAGAAGAGTTAGTCCAGTACCTCTTTAACCACTTTGACAAGTTTATGCAGACAATGTGTTTGTGTTTATAAATACATCGAGAGGAGTATTTGTATCAGGTAATTTATAGTCATATATATAATCCTAAAAGATTCTGCGGAAAAAATGTAACTAGAGAGCCATATATTCATAAATGGCCCATAAAAACATAATAAAAACACATGCGCTCCATAATATTTAAGCAGAATGTAATAATAAAAGCAACACTGGGATCGTCTATTTTCTTATGTACTAACCAGGTGCTTCCTATATAGGAAGTTGTGGAGGTGTAATTCATTAAAGAGAAAAACAATGTTTCTCGATTTGTGTCAGAATGATAATGGCAATAAAAATGGGGTGCCGGGAAATATATTTCATTTATAAATCTTTCTTGTAGAAACCATAACCTATTTTATTCTTTCATCGTAATAAAGTTCTGTACAGTTAATATTTAACTTATCGAAAACTAATTTGGCAAACTGATGACTTTTATTTTTTATTTAAGCTAGCGAAACTATTCTTTTTAATAACCCTAGCTTAAATTTTAAAAAAAATTACACCTGTGCGCGAGAGTGGGAGGAAGTGAGGGGTGGTATCATCCTTAAATCTGATCCGAAACCCTCTGATCAAAATCCCCATCACCCTGGGGGACCTAGCTTAGGTCCCTACCCTCTTAGCCCCCTTTCACATAAACTACGAAAAAAAACTGTAAAGGTATTTACACAGAACTTCCCTTTTTATTTATATAGGGCTCAAAAAAATTATTAATTAAGAAATGACATATAAGAATTAAAATCGAAATGCAGTTAGCCCTATTATTACAGAGAAAACCTGATAACTTTTTTCCATCATCTACTCTATAGTGGTAGGTGATAAAATTTTCACTTTTTTTTTATTTTCAAAACATTTTTTTGTTGAAATAGGTTTAGAATGTCATGAAATGTGTAAATTTTAAATTTGGGGACAAAAAATTTTTTTCTATCCATTTTATAAAAAAATTTCAAAATCTTTTTGATATTCAAAAAAAAAAAAATTGAAAAAATACGTTTAGAATATCATGAAACTTTGATATTTTAAATTTGAGGTAACAAAAATTTTTACCATCTTCCATTTTATACAATATCTTGAAAATTTCAAAATGGTATGAATGGTAAAAAACTGACTACTAGATTTCATTCATTTGTCGAGAAGTGTTGTAGATTGTTTAAGGGCCCTAAACAGCCCTTCTTTACATCGACTTAAAAGATCTTTTGTGAATTACCCTACAATTAGTTGTTGCCCAGGACTCCCAAGCTTTTTGCCAAGCTTGTAATTTTCCTGAGCGCTAATTTCCCTATGTCTGCAGGCGTTAGGTACTTTAGCCTAGTGCAGACTAATATTACCAAGAATATGTTCCGCACTTTTTATTGCAGTATCACAGTATCTGCACGTATCATTATCCGCCTTGCCCATATTATTAAGATAATATCTCAAGGGGCAATGGCCTGCTAGAAAGCCTGTCATCAGCCTGTCGGACTTTTCGAGTTCGAGAAGCCTTGTGGGATTCTTTGTCGAGTAAGTCATGAACTTTTTCTCTTGTCTTTGGACTGAAGTATACCTCCAACAGGACTCTTTTTGTTCCTTTTCCCATTTTAGGATTTCCTCCATTATGTGCCCCTTAGATAAACCACACAATGGTTCGGGCCCAAGAAATGGGGCTTCAGAACCTCTTCTTGCAAGGGCATCAGCTAATTCATTTCATTTAGATGAATCAATAATATTATAAATACTCTACACATGTTTCGGCTTATTAGGCCTTTATCAAGAGTATTACATAGTGAATACTAAAGTTTCCGACGTGCTTATTCTAATTTATACCTAAAAGTATTTATGTCTTAATCTATTTATGACCTAATCTATTTAAGACTTAACATCCTCAATTATGGGAATGTTTGGAGTGGACCTAAACTGATTATATAAATCAATGAATAGTTCTTATCAATTTGTTTATTATAGGGGTATTCAAGAAATTTTGTTGGTCGTTCGTGGTACAAGGGTTGTACTTGAAAGATTTTTGAATTTCTAGTTCTAGCAGATCTAAACGTTTACCTTTTCTTTCTGAATGAAATAAATTTATGTTATCAGTATCTATGAAATGGTTGTTTTGACATTCCTGTATTTTTATTGTTATTTAAGATAGATTTTTTTATGTTCTTTTACCCTGATCACATTTCTTCTACCACTCTGACCGATATAGACAGCATTACAATCTTTACAATTAATTTTATATACACCAGATTTATCCATTTTATTTAGATTTTCTTTGTTATTAACCAAAATGTTTCCTATATTTGTTTTGTTCACACTTATTGTATAGATACCTAAATTATTTAATTTTGTAGGTTTGTTAAACACAGTGAAAAATTCTTTTTGAAGCATTTTGCGTTGTTTGTTTTTGACCATGTTATCTATTAGTGACTTGTCGTATCTGTTATTTCTTTGATCTAAAGGAAAATTCGTGAGTCTATGTGTTAGACTATGAAAGGGTGAAATCTTAATTTGCCATGATTGCTGCGAATTATAATGTATTACTGTATTTGTAGTAGTAGGTTTGCGGTAAATGCTAAATTTCAAGTAATTGTTATGTTTTTTTATATTAATATCTAGAAAGTTTAATTGATTATTTTGCTCCGATTCCATTGAGAACTGAATTTTACTATTAAAAGAATTTAAGAAATTAAGGTAATTACTTAGGTTCCTTTCTGTACCGGTCCATATACAAAAAATATCGTCTCCATAGCGAGTCCACAGTACACATGTGTATTTAAACTATTATTGGTCCTAAAAATTAAATTTTCTATGTTTGACAAAAATATTTCAGCTAACAAAGGAGAAATTGGTGAACCCATTGGTAGCCCGTCTTTTTGTCTAAAGAAATCACCATTAAACTGAAAATATTTTGTTCAATACAAACACTCGAAAGATTTTTTAATCTTTCGAACGTTCAGTAACTCGATAAGTGACCCGTTCTCCAACTGCAGGGCTTCGACTCTGCTCATCTGGCGGCTCTCAATAATTAGTACATAAAACGGACAGTCAAAGTTCTGCTTGATTTAAGATGACAAAATTTGGAGCTACACTGTTCGATCAGAAATCCATCTTGGATTATATATAGAACTGATAGAGTCACATATTTTCGAAATTTTCATAATTCTCATTCGATTCGATCAGATCACTATTCTGAACAAAACCATTTACAAAAAGTGAAATACGTGCAAACGTAGTTCAATAATACCAGGCACTATAGCAGGGCAGTGCACACCCACCCATAAATCTAAGAGCTATTAGATATATATGCATACATCTCCATAAATTATATTCTCAAGGAAATTCAAAGAATATGTGCAAATTTACTTGTGTAAACAAATTGAACGTCTAGACATTATTAAGTTTTCTTAATAGAGTTTTAAATTAAATCGTCAATAAACGATCGAGAGTTATCAAGTTAGTGTTTGATAGGATATTGTAAAAGTTTCGATAAACAAGGTAAAAAAGAGAATTTTAAAATAAGAATGTTTGACTTTAAAAGAAAGTTGCGAGAATATTTTGTGCTAGGTTGTCCCAGACCAGCATTGAGAGACTATTTAACTCTCTATTGAATGATAGATATTCGCACCTTCGTTGTTACCAACCCACATGTAATACTAAAATCGATGGCACTATTATAAAGGAGTAAATAAATCCAGAATATTAGTGCGTATTCTTTAGATTTGATGCCTTTACGCTCATTCAATATAATATGCTATGTGAAATAGTGTGACCTTACTGAACAAAATGATCTCGTGTTGCATCTTTTTTCACTACCTCTGTAACAGTATATATCTTATAACAGAAAAATGTATGTATTTTAAAATGTGATTTCCGCAATCTCCTAAAGTTTAGTATAAACTAAATCATTGCCTCCAAGGGATTGCTTCTACAATAACAGAAAGGAAAAATAAAACATGAATAAGATAAATGAAAATTTAGGATCCTCTGCTTGTTCATAAAGTACATTAAATGTCGCCCGATTTACGCAAAGTCATAAAAATGTGGAAAGAAACCAGAAAACAAATGATCATAAACTGAGGTGACGCTTGCTTTGCCTCAAACAATTTTTTAATAGACGCATAGAATTGGATCGACAAAAAGTCTTGTAATGTATGGTATACAGAAATGGAGAATATTTAGAAATAAACTACATAATACTATTGAATACTGTTGCTTGTTAAATAATTGATATCTAAATTCACGTGCTTTTCAGGTAACTGATTTTAAAATATAACTCAGTAGCAACAGAACAATTAGGAAAGAAAACAGTTTAGTACATTTTTCATAGTTTTTTGAGGACAACTTAATTTTCTATATTTATCATTTTAATTATCTCCCGATGATGTCATCTTGATCGGCGAAAGGGTCATCAATCACGTAGTGTCAGGGAAAGATTGGAATTCAATAAAATTTGTGTTTATTGAAAAAATAAAATATTCAAGCTTCTCTAGCTAAATGTATATAAAGCGAAGCAGATGAGCCTACACCATCAATTGCAAGTGGGTCACCTATCGAGGACCTGTTATCACAACTCATGTAACGGCGAGATAATTGTAATAATCGGCTGTCACAAAAAGATTTAGATACCCAGAACGATGTGGATATTTGAACTAGCATTTGAAGGATTTGGAAGTGACTGTAATAATTGCACTAAAAATATTGATTCGCTTGTGGTTAGGTTTAAATAATTTAATGGCGATCATGCGATTTCATTAGGATGATACATCTTTGTTTGCTGTGAGAAGCGTACAGGGTTATTCATTATATTTAGGCCACCCTTTTAATCGTTATTACTGGAGATAAAAAAAAGTTTCGAATAAAAGTTGTGGGGCTTTAACTGAATCCTTTTAATAAGTTAATAGAAGCACAGTAGCGTGCAGAAATTGAGGGGTAGAAGAAGCAACAATATGTTTTTTATGGAACGCCCTGTGTATTGTTAAATTTTTGAATTGTTCTTTTTTTTCTCATTTCAAAAATATGACATATCACAGTTCTATCTTTAACCGTTTTCGAGTTATTGAACATTGAAAATTAATGTATTAAGAAAACTACAAACCGCATTTATTTTAACTATTTAATGGGCTTGTTCGGCATTTTTTTTTTATTTCATAAATCGAAAGTGCAAGTATAAATTAACGGATCTGCAAAAAATCAGAATCCTATTCGCACGTTTAGTATCTTAAAAACTATTACAAATTTCCATCTCGCGAAAATGGGGCGTGGCCAGGCGCTACGTCACTATACGCATAGACTCGGCGATCTCAATAGGCTTGATGCTCCTTATTGGTTATAATTATTAGTGTTTTCGAAGTATTGTTTGTTTTGCTTACTACTTGACAGTAGGGGAGTACAATTTGGTGAAATGTCAAAAAATTACAATTTTCTCTCGCTCTTGCCGGAACGAATTTTCGATTTCAACCCTGCAATTTACAATTAGAATTCATCGCCGACCTTCTCCTTTTCGTAGACACATAGAACGAACTTCCACTCGACGTATTTATTTAGTTACCAGCGCAGCGTTTAAAAATTCCATGTTTTTCGACTTTTCAGGTTAAATTTAAAAGGTCCCAGAAAGCCATTTTTTTACGTCACTTGCGTATAGTGACGTCACAAATGAGCGCTCGGTTTTTGCAACTATTACTAATTTCAACTCCTTATATCTCGAGAACGGAAAAAGTTAATAATACGAAATTTTAAGTGTATAATGAGAATATCGAGTACTATATGAAAAAGTATAAAAACCATATAAAAAGAATATCATGGAACAAGCCCATTGTGAACACATAATATTAACAGAACAACAAATACAAATAATAAATTATAAAAGCTGTTCGATATGGCCACATTATTTTCGATGCAAAGTTGATATCGTCTTCTTAAATTCCGAAAAGTACTCAAATGACATCGTTATTGACAACGTTTAGATTATTTATTTCATTCTGAATCGCTGCTTTAATGGCAGGAATATTGTGATTATTACTTTTATTAACTATATCCTTTAAAAAACCCCATAGAAATGAATCTAATGGAGTAAGATTGAGACTATTAGGCGGCCATTTAATAGACCCATTATTCCCACCATACTGGAAGTGCATTGTTTAAATGTTCTCGAACTTCTAGCGAACTATGTGGAGGTGCCCCGTCCTGCATCAAAATCATATTGTCAAGTTCATTAATCGGAAAATTGTGTAAAAGAATGTGTTCAACATCTGGGAGAATTTCTTCTAGATAGCTAGTACGATTTAAAATAAAATGATAGAATATTGGGTCCCACTATTTTATTGTGGAAAATGCCACACCAAACACAGATATTTTTTGCTGGATTTTTTTATTTGTACCAATCTCTTTCCGTTGTTTTTTCTTTCCCAGAAGCATCGATTATTTCTATTAAAAACTCCTGCTGTGGAAAAAGAAGGCTCATCTGTCCATAATATATTATTAAAATAATCAGGATCTTCGTTTAATTTTCGAATCATTTGGCGGCAAAAATCCAGCTGTTTTCTTTTCTGAACTTCCGTTAAATGCTGAACTGGTAATATTCTGTATGGTTTGTAGTCGTTCTTTTTTAGCGTACGTTGAATTTTGGAGTAACTTTTATCCAATTGGATGACGGCATTGTTCAGACTGCTGAATTTTCTGAAAATAATATTTCAACAATATGTTAATGGTTATTAAACATAGATTTACCTTCAAAATATAATAAGATATACAACTGCTCTTCTTCTTTTGCTCTATGAGAACGTTGATTTCTACTGAAACTGGAGGTATTATTTACCTTTCGGTAAACATATTCAAACGTGCTTATTGATGGCGTTGGACAATTTGGATACAACACTCTGTATTCTCCTCGCGCTGCACGTTTAATTTTATTAATTTTTATATAACATGTGAATATTTGCGACACTACAATTTTGATTTGATTAAATAAATAATGTCAAAAACGAACAGAATACTTGTCATTTTCATAGACTAATTTAATATTGTAAGTTCCGTTCGTATAATAAATAGCTTAAATACGATTTTAAAAGTTCAATAACTCGAAAACTGTTAAAGATAGGACTATCATATGTCATATTTTTGAAATCAGAAAAAAAAAAACAATTAAAAAACGATATACAGGGCGTTCCATTAAAAAAAATTTATTGCTTATTGTTCCCCTCAATTTCTGCACACCACTGTGCTCCTATTAACTTATTAAAGTGGTTCAGTTACAGCCCTACAATTTCTGTTCGCAACTTTCTTTCTATCTCCAATAATAAAGATAATATAGGGTGGCCTAAATATAACGAATAAGAATAACTCTGTACATAAGTTGTATGAGGCTTTCTTAAACGTATTTTTACGCCATATTAGCGTACATATTGCATATCACACACAAGAAAATGTCCGCAAAGTAATTTTTGAAAAAATTTTGAACCCGTGAAATTTGAGACAAAATTAAAATTATTCCTTTTATTGAGATGGAAGCTGGACTTAGTCTACATTGAATTCTGTTCCCCAAAACCCGGGGCCGTGGAAGAATTATGCTATTCATTATTGTAAAAAACTTTAGTCTTGTTGGAGAAGTTGCCTGAGTTTTATAGTAAGACCAAAGTGTTCTACAGCGATTAAACTGCATGCTGGTGTTGTTATAAGCCGATCTAACTTCCTTACCAGTAACAATGATATTTGATTGATACTGTGGTCTTTGAAATTTGGGCTTTATTGGTTAGAGTATTATTCAGGCAATCAAACTCATTAGCATAACAGATGCACAGATTTTTAAATGAGTCATATATTTTCCTGAGTACCGTCCAATATTTATAATGAATGTTTCTCTTGGCTAGATTACTGGATGTTTTTAAGTATGACTTGTGACTGTGCAGTTCAACCTGCTCATATATTTTTTATTACACATAATCCTTCAACCAAGACAACAAAATACTATTATTACAGAATTTTATTGTTATTTTAACGCGTTTATGAGAGATACTAGACACAGTTGGATGAACAGTATAATTAACTTTTACATTACCCATAGTACCTTCTATATTCAAACTATTCATTCGTTATTAATAGTGAATTAATTATAAATATATTCATAATCATTTAATGCATAAAATTATTTATTTATGACATTTTAACATATGGATTATTTGTTTCTAAATAAAATGAATTTTCTATGCCAGATTTCTTAAGCAAGAAGATGGTTTAGATATTGTAGTTTTTTTTGTAAGGGATAGAATTTCTGTTAAATCGTCACATAAAAACATATGATTCTTTTCGACTTTGAACCTGGGATAGAAATTGTATCACTGAAAATTAAGTATGCTTTAGATTAAATCTTTATTGATAATTATTAATATCATAACATTACAACTTACAACAACTTCACACTAACTTAGTAGCATATAATACGTTAGTAGCAATATATGATATAGTCCAGTCGGTAAAGCAAAAAATGTTATCTGAGATTTTCCATCCGTAACTGTTAGTGCGAGAATTACACATCACAAAAATCAGTTCTGTGGGTGCCGCACCCCCCCCCCCCCCAAAAAAAAATCACCCCTTCGTTGAAAGAAGCCTTATTTTTTCTGATAACTCGTTAACCGTTCAAGATATAAAAAAATTGCTCATCATAAAAAAGATAGCTTGACTTATTGCCTAAAAAAAGTCCTCTTGTAATTTTTTTGTATATGCCATGGTTTTCGAGAAAATCTATATTGACAAAAATTGCAAAATTTGTATTTTTAATGCACGCAAATCAATTTTTTCTATAGGCCGCGCGCAAAAATCACGAAAATTCGTGCGCATTAAAAATACAAGTTTTGCAATTTTTTTCAATATCGTTTTTTTTCGAAAATCATGGCATATACAAGAGAATTTACAAGAGGACTTTTTTTCAGGCAATTACTCAAGGTTTCTTTTTTATGATGAGCAATTTTTTTATATCTTCAACGGTTAACGAGTTATCAGTGTAAGATTAGGCTTTTTTCATCGAAGGGATTGCTTTTTTGGGGGGTTTGCGCGGCACCCCCAGAACTGATTCTTGTGGTTTTGTGATGTATACTCCAATAACAGTTACTAAAGGAAAATCTCAGATAACATTTTTTGTTATCGAAATCTTTATAATTATTGGACTAATAGGTTAGTTACCATATCATAATACCCAATAAATATATGAATTTTATTTTAAAACTATTATTTTTATGAACATTGACATGAATGTTTTGACAGTTTTCAAATTTGATAGATACACCTCCTACACCATTCTTTGTCCGAAATGATGGGCATGTCCAACCACCAAGTTCTTGTAAATCTAATATCTCTCCACCAGCATTAGCAAGCAAATTTTCTGAAGATCTTCTACTACAATGACCAGTACACATAGTTGGATTTTCAAGTTTGAGATACATAGCAATTTTCTCAGGTATATTAGAAAAGAAATGGATACCACAAGGCTGAACGGTAATTTTCCTTGTGGGTTTTTTGAGTCACGAATTGTGATTAGAGGTGTTTCAGAATCTCATGAGCCGCGAAATGCGCAAAAGGCAAAGTTTAATCTGAATTATAAGTATGTTTTTTGACACTGGAGGCTGCCTTGCTGTATACATAAACAAGAGCTCGGGATAAATTATAAACAATAAATATAATATTTTTAAGAAGTGTAACTGAGTCAACAGGACGGATTATGTCTCTGCGCATATGAAGGTCACAGCTCATGAGGTTTTAAAACACCTCTACTAGCTTGCTCTCTAGAATTTCAACACTTTCTATGGACATTTTCGTTAATTCATTGGTTCTGCAAGCTCCGCCAATTAAAATTAAAGAAGTATAACCTTGCCTTTTAGTTATATTAAATCCGCAATCATAATTAGAATTCAAAGTAAATCTTAAGATCCCAGGGGGCAGATTATCCTTGGTAGCTTGGCTTAATATTGGTTATCACTTACCTTGGCAAATAGTTACTAACGTGAAGCAACTAAAGCAAATATTACCCACAACTTCAAACTATAGGTAGGCCCGGCAAAATAATTAAAAAAATGAGCTATTATAATTTGAATGGGCGATAAATCAAAATTAAACAACGTGGAAACAAAATAATCTATTAACTTTTTGGGTTACAAGTTAATACGAAAACCTATCTAGCTAACTTAAATTCTAAACAGTACAAAAACGTACGTTAACAAAAATTAGATTTTGTAATTAAACATGAAAACAAAATATTTCATACAGTAGTTAACCCTCATCAGGTTTCACAACCTAATTCATACAGGATTTGGGTAACTACAGACGGCTGCTACGCGAAATTGCTTTTTCGGATTCCTAAGCCGATTCAAATGTTACTTGAGCTTTCGCACTAACTAGGCCACTGTTTATTTATGCCTATTTGGACATCGAAATTGTCAGCAAATCACGTCACGCGTCAAATGTCCGATATTAACATGAAAACGGTCAAATAGTCTATCGATCACACTCGAGAAGTAAAAAAATCAATCACGAAACTAGTTCCTTAACGCACTAAAAATATTGTTTCTCCACGCGCCACATCATAGTACCTAAAATAAAAAAAAGTTACAGTTTCATTCCTGGACACATGAAAGTTAATGGACGGATGGCACTCGAAGCAACTAATTTAGATTAATCACGCAATTATACTGCTATTTAATACAGATTCACTCTGTCTTTTAATTGACTATTAAATATTTGCATTTTGTGATTTACTCCTTACTCTGATGCACAACTTAACAGTATACGTAGCTGCAATACTCAAACACGTAATCGTAACCATAAAAATACTTTAAATTCTTCTAACAATATACCATAAGGCCATGGCTCGACTCAAAAATTTAAATTCGCAAACAAATCTTGCGTCCATTCTAAAGGACAGCTCATAATACACTTTTAATTACCGAGGGCGGTTAAATTCACTATCTTCCCTCGCAAATAACAACATTGTTAAAATACACTTTATCAAATCAGGGAGGTCCAATGCTGCCTAAAACCAACGAAAATTTACCTGCACGAAGTAAATAATACCCCCCGTCCCCGCCTGCAACGAGTTGAAGGTCAAACGGTCTTGAAGATAAAATTTTACTTTGGTACAAAAACAATTTTATGAATGCACACATTTTAGACATTCTTTTATTTAATGTAAGGCACTGGGTGTTCTTTTGAAACGTGACCGTTACAAAAGCTACTTTCACCATTAAAAAAGTCGTCTGGGGCAGTACAAACAAATTCACTAACCTGCTCTTTCGTGAATACCTTCGATTGTTTAGCTCTATGTCCTACATTCTTTTTCTTATTGAGTCGTATCAAAGCGCCATACATGTTGATTTCCGTTCTTTCTTTCAACTCCAAACAAGCTCGTAACATAGAATATTTAGGCCACAAAGATGACGTGGAGTATTGACTTGAGAGTTTCACAAAATAAGCAAGTAGTACCGTTTCTCCAGCACCTTGAACTTGTTCTCTATCTCGCCACTCACAAAACTGAAGGTACCCTTTTTCGTAATGGATTTTTTATTTATCCGGAAGCAAATCTAATCTTGCAGTGTTAGCATCCGCAAGTATATTTTCAGGAATATCAATATCTTTCATGATTTCGCCAAAACTTGTCGTAATTAAGACTTAATCTTAATTTTTATGGCACGCTAAAATGACAACCAAAGATGCTAATTTTTTCACGTCATCGTTGTCAATGATATGATAAAGCTTTTAATGTAACTCGATTATTAGCGATTTAAACCATCTTGGACGTTGCCAGGCGACTCAGCTGGCGCTTCGTCGCCTGGCAACGTTCTCGATTATTATAAATCGCGTAATAATCTCGTTGCGATTATGATTAATTGAAATGTTTGAAAATTGACACTTGACACCTTGTTATTGACAATTCAATGATCATTTTAAATATAAAATATCTCGTCAACTATGAATAATGCAAAATTTGTTTGTTAATTATAACATCTCACAGCATACCACTATGGAATATATACTCCCGCTAGAGTCTAGATTATACAGGGTGTTTGGTGCATCGTGTGCCAAATTGAAATGGCCGACAGAAAGGGTTATCTGCTATCCTTTCAGTCCCCTTAACACTTCCCATGCCCTGCGAGATTTTTCATATCGACCTTTTATCTTTTTAATGAAAAAATGCCAAATTCTACATTTAAATTCAAATTATAAAAAAAAGCATTAGGCGTAGACTGCGAATTTCATTTTTATTTTGATGTGTATTGTTGAAGGGTTCTTTTAAATCCAAAATTACTGGCATTAGTCATCTAGTTGTTTTTTTATTCACTCGCAAACTTTCGGAATGGGTAAAATTTAAATTTAAACTTAGACTTTACATGGCTATAAAAAAAAACTCAGAGCAACCGGAATCTTCCAACTCCCTCAAAAATTCTCTAGTCTATCCTCTAGCTAGTGATGTGCCACATGTCATAAAAATCTTTTAATAACTTCGTGAATTCGCTAAATTAATGAATCGGGTCATATAAGGCTAATATTCAAAATTCCGAATAAAAAATTATTTTTGCTTAAATTATGCATGGGAAACAGGTAAAATCTGTTATCTTACTCTTGAGAAGTAAAATCTATCTTCTATTTCTTTCTGTTCATTGGCTTTCTTGAAATAAAGAAACAATTACATATTTATCATTTATGAAAAAAATTTAAAAATCTTGCTCAAAGTGTTGGTCTCTGTTGCGAATGCAGGCCCGACATCTACTTCGTATTTCGACAGTTGTTGTATGAAGTCGTATTTCGTCCCTAATTGTACCGAAAGCCGTTTCTATGCGTTGGACAAGTTCCTCCCTAGTCGCAACCTCCGTCGCATACACGAGTTCTTTGGCACGTCCCCAGACATAAAAATCCAACGGAGTTACGTCTGGGGAACGTGGAGGCCATTGAATAGGGCCATCCTGCCCAATCCACGCATTTGGGAACACATTGTCTAGATATTCTCTTACCATCAATTGCCAGTGCGCGGGAAAGCCGTCACTTTGAAAAACTATAGGCGTATGCGTAGATTGGGCAGGATGGCCCTATTCAATGGCCTCCGTTGGATTTTATGTCCGAGGTCGTGCCAAAGAGCTCGTGTACGCGACAGAGGTTGCGACTAGGGAGGAACTTGTCCTCTTATCCAACGCATAGAAATGGCTTTCGGTACAATTAGGGGGGAAATGCGACTTCATACAACAGCTGTCGTAATACGAAGCAGATGTCGGGCCTGCATTCGCAACAGAGACCAACACTTTGAGCAAGATTTTTAAATATTTTTAATAAATGATAAAAATGTAATTGTTTCTTTATTTCAAGAAAACCAATGAACAGAAAGAGATGGAAGATAGATTTTACTTCGCAAGAGTGAGATAACAGATTTTACCTGTTTCCCATGCATAATTTAAGCAAAAATAATTTTTTATTCGGAATTTTGAATATTAGCCTTATGTGACCAGACTCATTAAATTAGCGAATTCACGAAGTTATTAAAAGATTTTTATGACGTGTGGCACATCACTAGCAAGAGGATAGACTAGAGAATTTTTGAGGGAGTTGGAAGATCCCAGTTGCTCTTACTTTTTTTTTATAGCCATGTAAATTGTAAGTTTAAATTTAAATTTGACCTATTCCGAAAGTTTGCGAGTGCATACAAAAATAACTAGATGACTAATGCCAGTAATTTTGGATTTAAAAGAACCCTTCAACAATACACGTCAAAATAAAACTGAAATTCGCAGTCTAGGCCTAATGCTTTTTTTATAATTTGAATTTAAATGTAGGATTTGGGATTTTTTCATTAAAAAGATAAAAGGTCGATATGAAAAATCCCACAGGGCATGGGAAGTGTTAAGGGGCCTGAAGGGATAGCAGATAACCCTTTCTCTCGGCCATTTCAATTTGGCACACGATGCACCAAACACCCTGTATATTAGAATCAAGCCTAAACATTTCTGTTGGTTATTTTGTTCTGCATTTCCACAGTATGCCCGTATTGTAGAATATTCAGAGATGAAGTGGATGCTTTTATAGTTGAAATTGCATATTATGTTACAAGCCCGCATAACCTCGATATTTGTAACATGCCTTTATGCTTCAGAACTGAGGCTACTTGTTTCTTAAGTTATTCGATGATGACCACTGCATGTAAACGTATAATGGGAAAGAGAATAGGGGTCTGCATATGCAGGATTTGTAAATTGAAAGATTCCTTAGAACACAAAAGAAGTATCTGCAAACATTAAAATATCCTAAATACGACCCTTCTTAATGAGTCTACTAACACTAGTCGTTTAATCATAGCTAATTAGCATTAACAATCTTAAATATAGCTAATTTGAGTATTCACTTTGTCTAAGAATGTAGTCCAGGGACTATGAAACTGCAGTCGCAAATAAAAAAATCGATAAATATATTTACCCAGACCTTCGCAATTTATAGATACATAGACAGATAGGTGTTTATTTGACCACATTATATATAGATCTTACATTTGTAACAAGTCAACAATTATAGTTGGATACGCTTAAAAACATAGTTTACAAAGACAAACACTTTAAAAAAGGCAACACAGTACCACAAAGAACAACAGAATAATTTGACAATACTGAATTATTAAGGTGCGTTATTAAAAACACTAACAATACTTGACACTATAAACCCTATTTCATAATCATATATAAAAAGACTTAAAAGATTAAAAAGATTAAAAATCTGTGAATATCCCCCGCATTAACACTCAGTATATAGTTGATATTTAGTTCGGTGCTCAAAAATTCATCAACAGAATAAAAACAGTATGTAAGAATATTTGTCCTAATAATTTTCTTAAATTTATTTATGTTTAAGTATTTTATCTGCTCGGGTAATCTATTATACAGATTTAAGTTAAGGGAGTTAAACCGATTTAGCAAGACGGTATCTAGGAAATTTTATAGGTTTGCTTTTGTTGTGATTGTAATAGTTAACAGGCCCATCATCAAGATAAATATTAGCGTTTTTGTGTATTTCTGGCAATGAGAAATAAATATATAACGAAGGAATGGGAATAGTACCATATTTTATAAATAAAGGTTGACAATGTGCATTAAAATTAGCATTAGCAATAATTCTAATGGCTTGTTTTTGTTGTCTAAAAATCCTGAGCGCATTTGTTGAGATTCCCTATAATACGAACCCATAACTTATACGAGAGTGAATCAGTGAGTAGTACGCTGATAGCAATGTATTATTTACCACATATTTAAGACGTCTCACTAGTAAAATATAACTAGCCAATGTACTACCGAGTTGCTCAATATGCCACGACCAAGTTAAAGTATCGACGAGTACCACGCCTAAAAGTTTGACGTTGTCCCCTTTTGTAATGAGGTTATTAGTGGAGAAAATCAGTTTTTGACATTTATCTGATTCGGGTAAGGTAGCATCATCAGTAAAACATAATGATTCGGCTAGGAAATAATTTAAAAAATAAATCGTTTACATACATAATGAATAACAGTGGCCCCAGGACATTTATCTGATTCGGGTAAGGTAGCATCATCAGTAAAACATAATGATTCTGCTAGGAAATAATTAAATAAATAAATCGTTTACATACATAATGAATAACAGTGGCCCCAGGACAGAACCCTGGGGCACACCATGAGCTACCTTAGTAAAATTAGATTTTGTATTACTTATTGAAACGCGTTGCTGCTAATTTTGCAGATAAGACTCAAGGGGAGATAATGGTGTTCCCTTTATTCTATAGAAACTAAGTTTTCCCACTAAAATACTATGTTGAACACAGTCGAAGGCTTTGCTAAGGTTACACAGCGTGATCGCTGTATATTTGCCCTCATCAAAGCCCTGTACTATGTCACTCACGATCTTGCAGACGGCATTTATTGTCGAGCAGTTAGTTCGAAAACCAAATTGGAATTTATGTAGTAATGAATACATCTCAAAATGTTTGATTGGACGATTCTTTAGAATAATTTCTATTATCTTGGCAAAAATCGGGATGATTGATATGGTAATTGTCGAGACTACATTTGTCGTTTTTTTTAAATACTTGGTATAACTTTCAGAATCTTGAAAGCATCTGGAAAATATCCTCCACTAAAACATTTATTTATAATAATAGTTAGTGGACAAACCAAAAAATCAGGTTGGTTACTTTAAAAAATTATTAACTAAGAAACGACATATGTGAATAAAAATCTTGCAACGTGTTGCCGGAAAACCATCAATTCTCTTGCAGCAAGCGTAATGATGTATTTAAAAGAAATTTGTTGGTGTACAATATTGTCCAACCACTTGGATCTTTTAAATGTAATTCAACCTTGACGTCTACAAAAACCGCTTTTGAAGGTATGTTTTACGTTTTTCGTCATTCCCAAAACGGACATCTTGTATTTATTATTATTAATTTGTGACTGTGGATACAACTTTTAGTGATAATTGCGTCCAATCGTGAATTACATCAGTCTTGAGGTCCATGTTGCTCGGTCTATGAGGCGCAAAGATGACAGATATATAATAGTGGACGGCGCTCGAGGCACTACATTTTAAAAGAGATGTGAAACTGTGATATAAGTATTTCCATAAAATGACCTACTTTAAAGATTCCCACCCCGCGACAAACTGGGAACAGGTCAGAATTCTAAAGGTTGATGTATTAATTCGATGTTCAAATGTGTTTTAACGTGCCATTTTAATTTGTATATTTACAGAAATTTCATAGAAGCAGCAATAAGGCCGTAGTAATATTTGTTTCTTCGAAATATTAACTGATAATGAGTAATTCGAAGCTTAATATCAGTGGATCAAATCAGATGTTATGTTAAATTGACCACAATGTTTTATTTAATTTTTATCTTAACACATATACAGTTTTGGCAAATAAATTGGAAAGGATCGAGCAAACCTGATAAAACAAATATTTATTTAGCAGTAAAAATTACTGACCTTTATTTATTTAAATAGTGTGTACATTAAAATACTGTTTATAAGATTACAATAGTATCTAAGAACTCAACAATTACAATTCTTACCTTCATTTGGCGTGTTTAAATATATGTTAATAAAAAATGTCGTTTCTGTTTAAAAATATGTTAAATTTTAAGTAAAGCAGGTATATAAATGTGTCAATACGAATATCACTAAGTAAACCACGATATGCCTAGAAAGTAGACCATAACATCGGTTTAAACAGTGGGCCAGCATTCTCAAAAAATGGACAAAAATCTTAAACTTCGAAAATGTAACTGCACGGGGTAAATAGTAACCATTGGAAAAATATTTTAATAAGTCAAATCTTTGAATAGGGTGAGTTTCGGGGCTAAAAAATCTAAAACTTCAGGTTTGTATCTTATAGACCAAACATTCATTGAAAAAATATTTAACCAAAATCAAATCTTTGAATGGGGTGGGATAAAAGTAAATAAATAAATTACTATAGTTCACAGAAAAAGACACAAACAATGGTAGAGCATGAGACATCTACAGGTGCGGGTAAACTATACAAATTTTTCGTCAGAATAATATTGTAAAAAATTGGTAAAGATGTTTTACACAGAACTTCCCTCTTTATTTGTGCATGGCGGTCACTCTAAAAAATTAATAATTACGAAAAGACACTGAAATTAATAATCGGAATAAAGTTATCACTATTATTACAAAGAAAACCTGATAAGTTTTGGTCAAAAAAATATACAGAGTACTCATCCAACAACAAAAGTTCAATAATAAATGACAGGTGCCAAATATGGAAGGGTTGCGCAAATGTCCACCATGACTGAATTATTTCGTGGGATGACCACCCTGTACATTTTTCAATAAAAGTATAATAGGTGCATATGCCAATTATTATTGCCATCTGTCACATTTTCAATTCCTCATTCACGTGGAGTGGAAGTATAGTGGTAGTTAAAAAATTTCATTTTTTAAAAAATTTGATTTTTTTAAAAAAATTTCAAAAATGGTGGTAAAAAAAATTTCATAATTTTTTTCTTCTGAAATATGTTTCGAATGTCATGAAACGAGGAAAATTTAAATTGGTGCAAAAATAATTTTTTCCATCTATTCCAGTGGTAAAATATTTTTCCAAGATGGTAAAAATATGTATTTTTTTTCCGAAATAGGTTTGGAATGTCATGAAACGTGGAAATTTTAATTTTGAGCAAAAACAAATTTTACATCTATTCTATAGTAGTGATAAATAGATTAAAAAACTTTTTTCAAAAAAATTTTTGATTTATCAAAAATATTTTGAAATTTGTTTTTGTTGAAATAGGTTTAGAATGCCATGGAAACCTGGAAATTTTAAATTTGAACAAAGAAAAAAATTTTCCATCTATTTTAGTGGTAAAATTTTTACAAAAACTGTAAAGGAATTTTCTAAAAATTTGTTTCTTAAATAGGTTTAGAACGCTATGAAACGTAAAAATTTTAAATTTGAAAAAAGATAGTTTTTTTCCTTCTATTTTAGTGGTAAAAATTTTTCAAAAATGTTGCTAAAAAAAATTCAAAAAAATTGTTTATTCAACTAGGTTTAGAATGCCATGAAACGTGGAAATTTGAACACAGAAATTTTTTTTCTTAGTGGTAAACAAGTTTTCAAGAATGTTGGTGAAAAGAATTTTTAAAAATGTTTCTTTTTCTGAAATAGGTTTAGCGAGTCATGAAATGTGGATATTTTAAATTTGAGCAAAGAAAATTTTTGTTCATTGTTTATTCCCTTTAGACGGTCCACCCTGTATATTTTCTAGTGAAATTTTAACCATTTCTTCGCTGACAGTAGCGCCAACTACCCACCAAATTTGACTGCTCTCCGTCAAGTAGTTTTTTTTTTTTTTTTTTTTTTTTTAGTTAATGCACAGACAGACAGACGGACACACTGACGGAATTGAAAAACCTATATTTTCGTAGTCTACGTGTTCTGAAACGCCAAAATCCGAAAAAATCTCGGAGGGTGATTTTTTCTCGAATACAATACTTCCCTTCGGTATGCGAGGGTAGTAAAAATCATTAAAAGTCCATATGACACATAGTAAAATGCAAAGCAAAATGGTACATAATAGGAATCCGTATACAGTAAAAATTGAAACTAAAGTAAACGCAATCTGGCAAGAGCGGTAAAAATAAATAATTCTTACGTTAACATAAATAAGCTCAACTAAATTACATGGAGTTGTAAAAAAAGAAATTAATACAAAAGGTATGTAAAATTAATGGCAAAAATTGCCCGACAGTTAGCAATTTCGACATAAACTTGTTTGTTAGTTGAACACTGCATTTTTATGCCCGAAACACACGGGAGATGTCTAAAAAACGGGACGGTACCTATAGCTACGCAGCCATAAAGTTCAAACGAAATTCCTCACGCACTACAGTCTTCTCATGGGGTACGAGAAGTCTTAATCGGACGGTAACACTGGATACAATAAAAAATATTACTGACCAAACGTGGAATAAAGAAATGAAGCCACCAATAATTCTGCATAGTTGCAAGCGGCTTCAAACAGCAATATTTGCATCACGAGAGCCGTACATAATAGAATAGTTTGTACTTACAGTTGATTCGACGAAAACATTGCCTTGCTGTAGCTATGAGCAATGATACACAATAAACACATAACATACACATGCATAACTACTTTACTGATTCTATTAGCAATTAATCACTATATACAGATATTTGCAGATATATAGCGGCTTTAATTCTTACAGCCTACACGGCCACCGTCCGCTACGCCATTTTTCCAGCCTCTCCTCGAGCCGGCGTATGCTTATGCTCGTCTATTATTGGCTAAATTTGGTCATACAAGCTACCACGGTATTGGTCAAGTATTTGTCAGTCAAACCGATACAATTTAAATTCGTATAATGCTAGGACCAGTATCTTATAATTTAAATAATAAATAAAGCAATCGGGCGCTTTATCGTATTGGCACACATAATTGAAATTTACAAATTAACTTATAGTGTGTTTCAAAACGTGAGCGTTACAAAATTTAAATTTAGACCTGCAAATGCTGAAGAATTGTGGGAAGTTATTCAAAATACATAGGAAAAGTTGAGCGAAGATCAAAATTATTGGCGAAACCTTATAGATTCTATACCCAGGAAATTGAATGCGATGCTAGAGGCTAATGGGGCCATGAAGAAATATTAAAACATTTTTTAAAATATTTGTATTTATTTTTATGTTCGCTTCAATTAAATTTTAATTAAATGTCAATGTCATCTTTAACCTAATCTCAAAATTATCCGCTCACACAGCTAAAATTTTGCAAAATCGTTGTTACTTAATTTTGAATGTGTACGCGAAAGTTTGGAAAGCAAGAGTGCGTCTGATGGATAGGAAGCGAGATTTTTGCAAAAAAAATGGTTTTTTAAACTTCTACCTTGAATATCTCGAAAAAAGCGAGATTTTGTGAAAAGAACAAAATACCAATCTTGTAGATAATTCAATTCTCTACAACTTTCGTGTTAACTTCATTGCTGTCTGATTTTTTTGCCGCGAGATATTCGGGAAAAAACCATGTTATAGAAGAAAACTTGTAGAAAATTTAATTCTCTACAACTTTCACATTGACATCATGTTTAAAAGTGAATTATTTATTATTTGTTTTCTTATAGTACAGACAAATTAGCCATTTAGGGTAACAAAAATTAATAAAAGGATCATCTCTGGGATTTAAATAGGTAATAACCTGGAGAATGAGATGATACATTCTTTGCATTTACAAGTTTTGATTTTGATTTTTTTGCTCTAGCGGCCAAAATAATGAAAATGGAGAAAAAAGTTCCCAACAAAAGTTGTAGCTCGTCTCTTTCTTACAAATTCTTGTCTTACTTAAGCCGTTTAGAAGATAAATCGGGTTTTCCACTTATAGTTTTGAGCCGCTTCGAAATACGCGAAAAATGAGAATTCTCCTGGAGTTTCGTACGACCGGGCTCATCGATCGATAATTCTTACTATTTAGAGCCCCTAAAAAAATGAAAATAACGTAAAATGTAGAGAAAAGTCTCAGCTTTAATGTGGAACTAATCACAAAATTCATAAAAAATTTATCATAGAGAAAAAATGTCAGAAGATGGCTTAGTACGCTTTGTACAGTTGATCCACAGATTTATTCATATCTTTGCCGGGGGTCGTTAGAATGATGATTCATTTTGCCTATATATTCTCATATAATGATGTATTAATCCAATTAACATTTTATTGCAATTACTTTTGTTGGAAAAATATGCCTTGCGATCAAAGTAGAGGGTATATTTCTCATCGATCAATCACCTCCAAATTTTGGAGTTGAATTAGCTATATCTTAATTAATAATAATAGCACAGTCTTAATTTTTGGATTATAAGTACAATAAAACATATTCTTTCGAAAGATTTAAGAGTTTTTTAAATGCATGCAGTGCTTTTTGAATTTGTCTCCGTTATTCGTACACGTTCAGAAAATGCACAATCATACAGTAAAACATACACAACTTATTTGTTTCTTAACATTCTTCAATAAAACTTTTACAAAATACAGGCTAAAGCGCGTGGAATCGAATCCATGCAGTGAAAAAGCACCCATTGTTATGGGAGAAATAGACAGGATGCATAAACCTCAAAAATATGAATAAATCAACTGTATAAAGTTTACTAAGCCATCTTCTAACACTATTTTCTCTATGATAAATTTTTTTATGAATTTTGTGACACTTCCACATTAAAGCCGAGACTTTTTTCTACATTTTATGTTGTTTTCATTTTTTTAGCAGCTCTGAATAGTAAGAATTATCGATCGATGTGTCCGGTCGTACGAAACTCCCAGAGGATTCTCATATTCCGTGCATTTCTGAGAGGCTCAAAACTATAAGTGGAAAACTGTATTTATCTCCTAAACGGCTTAAGTAAGACAAAAATTTGTAAAAGCCTTTTTTGTAGAGAAATAGACGAGCTACAAATTTCTGTACACTGGATTGAGTATGTGGTAGGTTCCTTGTGAAACATCTTTAGAATAATTATTTTTAGAAAAGGGAAAAACAATGCTTTTAGATGTTTCAAATAAAAACTGTATTTTTATACACTCTACATATGTTTCGGCTTGTTATGCCTTTCTCAAGAGCATTACAGATGAATACTAAAGCTATGAGGGTGGTTGTTCTAAAAATAAATGTAGTAATACCCAAACATGTGGAAATTACGGGGATTTCATCCTTAGTTTTATTACTTGAAATCCCCGTAATTTCCACATGTTTGGGTATTACTACATTTATTTTTAGAACAACCACCCTCATAGCTTTAGTATTCATCTGTAATGCTCTTGAGAAAGGCATAACAAGCCGAAACATATGTAGAGTGTATAAAAATACAGTTTTTATTTGAAACATCTAAAAGCATTGTTTTTCCCTTTTCTAAAAATAATTTTTCTGTACTTCCATTGTTTTAGCCGCTAGAGCAAAAAAACCGAAAATCATAAAGTTTTTCCATTTTAAAAAAAATTTTCCGGAACTTGGAATTGCAAAGAATGCATCATTCCATTCTACAGGTTATTACCTACTCAAATCCCGGAATGATCCTTTTGTTAATTTTTGTGAGGTTCTTACAAAATATTGCCTTTATTGTCTGTACTATTATAGTAATGTAATAAATTCTTTATAGGATTTTGCAAACAGCGGAAAAAAACTACCTATGAGAACTGAAAGAAAACTATATGTAAACATATTAATGAAATCTTAGCATTCTTTCTATAACCTGACTTCTGGTTATGCTAGCAAGATAAAATCCTAAAATAAATTTGTCCAATTTCTTATTTGACATTTTAATTATAACACTAGCATCCAACTTAGCCCCCTACGGCTATGCAGATTAAACTAGTATCTACATGACCTCCTACGGTATGAAGATTCAGTTAAAAATGAGAACAAAGAAAATCTAATCCATTAGAATGAAATAAAAAAATTAAGACAAAGTAGGTAAATAAATTCATTTTAGGCCTTTGTTCTCATTTTTAACTTGATCTTCAAACCGTAGGGGGTCATGTAAATACTAGTTTAATCTGCATAGCTGTAGGGGACTATGTTGGATGCTAGTGTTATAATGAGAATGTCAAATAAGAAATTCAACAAATTTATTTTAGGACTTTGACTTGCTAGCATAACCAGAAGTCAGGTTATCGAAAGAATGCAAAGATTTCATTAATATTTTTACATATAGTTTTTCTTTTGGTTGTCATAGATAGTTTTTTCTGCTGTTTGCAAAATCCTATAAAGAATATGTCTAATTGACATCATGGGCAACCGTTGCATTGAGCGCGAGATATTTGCAAAAAATTATGACCTTCAATATCTTGGGCCGCCATGTTGGGATTTTTGTGATTTTTCTGAATTTGGGTTTGGGCCACCTCAAAGAACGTCTGGGCAAAAATTCAGATTTTTACTAATATTGTCCAGGTCAAATACTAATTTTCCTGGACTATATATCGGGTCTCGGTAACAGATACCTTTTTCTTGTGTGCCTGTGTTATCTGTCTTTCTATCATTTAGAAATGCTTAGCATTTAAAATGTTTTCGCTCTTATTCTGGAGCTTTTCAGAAAGACATTTGTATCTCAGTGGCGGTACATTTTTGGGCCCATACTGACATGGTCTTATTTGAGAGAATTTCATGTCATCAGTGATGCCTAGCAATTAATTAACACTCTGTATTCCCATTAGTCGTTCCGAAATATCGTCTGTAATAGCTTCCTCTAACGATCGCCGTATAGTTAGGTAACTTCGATTTAAAGCGTTGTATAATGCACGCAAACCCAAGTACACTTAATCCCGTTAACATCAATTAGGCCTAAGTGTCAGTATACCCGGTGTATTACATATCGTTATACTGTTCAACAAGCCGGTTGCACCTGTAAATGTAATTTCGCCGTTGGTTTTTTATGCCGCCCCGAGTCATAGTTAATTTAATTACATCAATGTTTACCGAACAAATACACTTAATGATGAAAGGACTACACGGGAGTTCAAGTGTAATTCTCTCTAATTATAAAGTAATTTTCACGCGCGCAAAATGTGATGTTGCTGGATGTAGACTTTAGTTGGGGTTCAAATGGTCGAAAAATGAAAGAGAAAATCGGTGTCGATTTCGGATAGTATAAGGATTTTCGGTATCTTCGATTCTTTATATAACAAATTGCGAAATTATAAACAAGTGAGTGAATTTTCGTGATTTCTAAGTTTTTAAAATGCTGCCATTTGTTAAATATACATCGTTGTAACTGTAAAATCAAGAGCTGGTATCGTCTTACACCAAGTTCACTCTAACATCTTCCATGCTTTCACTAATAAGAGAGCACCCTTGTACCTTTACAAGAACAATATCTACAAAATGTAATGAAATGCCGACGAAAACAGATTCTCTGCAAAAAAAACCGCCGCCTAAGGAATGACTACTTCCACATCCAGATTTTCGATCCAAGTCTCTTTAAAGAAAAATATTTTGACTATATTTGCACTCTAGTATGTGGAAATAATTCTTCATAAAATTTTAATTAGTAATATTAGAGGTAGATGTCATAAAAAAATTTGAAATGTTTCTAGCATATACGCCAAAAATGAGGTTTTTGAACTCTTATTAACTTCCTTCGCCTATTGCCCCCAATACACCCCCGCCCCCTTTAATGGAATCATCTCAATATCTAATCTAGTTCCAGATGTCGTTATAATACATACGCGTCCAAATTTCAAGTGATTATGTCAATTATATTTTATCAACCTCTTTAATAATGGTGTGGGGGTGGTAGTGGAGGGGTTGAAAAATGTTATAAAAAGTCTGAGGCCTTAGCTTCCAGTATATACATCAAATTTCAACTTTCTGTACTTTACCAGCTTGTTTTACTTATTTCCCCATATTCACCCCTATTTAATATCCAACGCTTCAACGGAATCATCTCAAAATATAATCAAGTTATAAACCCCTTTAATAATGGAGTGGTTGTCGTGGGAGAGTTGAAACATATTATACAAAAATTAGAGGCCTTGACTTCTAGTATATACACCAAATTTCAAGTTTCTGTACTTTTACTAGCTTGCTTTACTTATTTTCCCCTATTTACCCGTATTTAACCCCCAACCCTTCAACGGAATTATCTCATAATATAATCTAATTATGGATGTCGTCATAATACATACATGTACCAAATTTTAAGTAAAAATCTCAAATTTATTTTATCAAAGCTTTTAATAATGGAGTGGGGTAGTCGGAGAAATTGAAAATATTTAAATAAAATCAGAGGCCGTAACTATAATTATTCGCAATGGAAATTAATGTATTTATCATTTCTCTAAATTCTTTGATGTGTGTATTTTTAGAACCGAAACGTTTTTCTAATAGAGGTGCTGTTGATGTCAACATATTTATTTCTTAAATATAATTTGATATATTGCCACGAACTGTTATTTTACTTTGACGAGTTAAATTTAAGAACCATTCTGAATAAATACATTCGATCCCCATTGAATTTCATTAAGGTTAATTTTTATTAGTTTTACTAGCAATTATTTGTTTAATTTCAAACCACGATATCGCAATGTATGAAATGTAGGTAGCTGGTCATGGAATGCTGACATCAAATAGTAAATTTTCATATGTTTTTAATTTCTGTGTGCACAGAATGTAATAATTATCCATTTATTAAACATATCATGCAAGTCGTGCATTTTCGGCTCGGAATATCAATATTAATAAAAGTTCAGTTTGTTCTCTGTTTTTGCAATATCCTATGCAATTTCATCCGCATTATCATATTATCCCACATGATAAAAATTGCAAAAGATCGTCCGTTATTATGAGAAAAATATGACATTTGGATTGTAACATGACACGATAATTATAATAAATATATAGTAAGCTTTATTTGGGTCAGTAAATGAAAATTCGTTGCGTTATTTTGTTTAAATTATTGGTCAACCGTGGATGATAATAAGATTGAAATTAACATTTATTTAAAGAATATTCGGTAAGAGGATAATTTGTTGAGGCATTTTAAGAATCAATTTATTATCAATTTTATGTAGTCGAACTGCAATTTTTTTTAAGACATACGCAAGGATAACATAACCATTGTTCTTTTTTTAGCACACGGTGGTCTTTTGAAAATTGTTCATCCAAATAACTAGGTAGCACGGAGAATTTTAGTACAGAAAGAGTCACAAAAGACGCCTGTTTATTAAGTTAGTATACAAAGTATCATAAAATGAAAGAATCATTCGAGAATGCAAAAGAATTTCGCAATCGAGTAATCAAACAACATTTTTTGTATGTCTCCCACAGTTCAAAAATTACTAAAAATGTGAAGAGAAAATTTTGATATTTACAATTCATTTATTTGACATGTATGTCATCTGTAATTTGCTGCACATATTTTCATATCAAATATTCCTTGGCACGTCAGTAACGATAGCAAGGCAACAAATAAGCTTAAGTAAACAATCAACAATTCTTTTAAGAAAACACACGCGTTATTTTAAATCTTGAGTTGATGGTAGTTTACTCCATAATTCTATCATTGGAATTGAATAAACACATAAAACATGTTATCAGAAATTGATGAAGATTTTCCATCTAAAGTGTTTGAAGCAGCGAAAAGTGCAACTTCTGGACTCATTCGATTTCTGGGGTGATAGGGATCATTCTTATCGGTCACCCCCTCCAATCCTTAGGGGCAAAAAATGGCCGAAATTTTGCCCAATTTTTCAAAATTTTCAACTCACGAGTTCTATTTTTGACACAAAAGGGAAATTTCGAATATAGTATTTACCGAGTGCGAAGATGAAGATTCGCGGGAGAATTTCAATGTAGATGATCCAATTCTTGAAAATGAGGAATCTGACGATGAATATGATTGAACTCATTGTAAATAATCGTATAATTTGTTATTTTTATTACAATGTAGGTATTTTACATTAACCTGTATATAAAATTATGGTATAAAAAGTAAAGAAAGAGCATAGTTATAATTTGATATTATTTGTATTGAAATATGCAATAGAACTTGAAACAGTTAATGAAAGAATGTAATAAAAGAATTAAATATCTGTGTTATTTTTTTCATAATTAATAAGCACATTATCCTACAGAGAGAGGGAGAGAGAGAGAGGAATAGTTTCGTTTGTTTTTTGCCAAAAATGGAACTCGAGAGTTGAAAATTTTGAAAAATTGGGCCAAATTTCGGCCATTTTTGGCCCCCAAGGGTTAGTGGGGGTGACCGATAAAGTTTTAATCGTTATGAATGATCCATATCATCCCAGGAATCGAATGCAAAAAAATTTTTCGATTCGGACCTACATCTCTTTTTTATTTTATTTTCCGGTTCGATTCGCAGAATCATATTTAGTCTAGACTAAATATGATTCTGCTTAGAAAGACTTTAGGAATAATGACTCTAAGATATTATAAAATGTGTTTGAAAGTGTGATACTGGCATATTTTGAATATAGAATTAAGAGAGTGCAGCCGAGAACGTAATGGTCTATATATTCAATGCTGAAAAGCACACTAAACGTCAGACAAAATATAGATATAGAGAAATATTCCAAGTTAGTACAGTATTTGTAAAATCAATGTATAGGAAATCGTCCAAAAAAGTTAAAAAAACTAACAAAAGTGGAGATCGAGAAATTCTTACAAGAGGCATCAGATGAATGATTCTTATTAATGAACGTGAGTCATATTAATTCATTAGTACATATTTTTATACATTTGTTGATAAAGTACTTATACAGTGAGCACGTAAAGGTTGGAATAAATTCATTAAAATAGTTACAAAACAAGTGACAAAAATTCGCTCAGACCCGCCGATTTTTAAATGCATTTCTCAATCTGTTTATTTAAAAAAAGTGCTGCAAATATTTTTTAAAAGTTATGACGTCCGCGCCATTTTTTTAAAATGACAACCCCATTTTTTAAAATGTCATTTGAAAGAGCACATTTTTCTGCATACACTACGTTAAATTCCAGGGAGTATTACATGACGAAATTATTGAGAAAAAAACATTTAACATTAACAGAAGACATTCATTACTTATCGTCGAACCTTTTTACAACTTACACTTTTTTTGTGTTTACGCTTTTTTTTATTTACTTAGCAACGCAGACCTGGCTCTAACATATTCGTAGGTAGAAAAATATACGTAGAAAAATATATGTTTTAAATTATTTATGGTAATATTAAGAAGTTTTTTTTAGCTAGTTTTTTTAACGCTGTGGGTCGAGCGCGACCCGCATAGAGACAGTATTATGATAGTAAGTAAGACCATAGTCACTTACGCCGCGGAACGCTATAGTTATTTATCAGTAATAAGTGAATTATAAGACAGAACGAACTGAAATTTTGGTAATGATTGGCTATGGAGACAAGTCCCGAACACATGGTTTGAGAATTATTTAATGGTAAATACCCGAATCGACCTATTACACAATCAACTGTTAGCAAAATAGAAAAGAAGTTCCGAGATTGTGGTCATGTAAGAGATAATTTCACGAAAGGTCGTCCTACAATTTCAGAAAATAAACAGATGTTTTACTGACAATGGAGGAGAATCCTCACAAACCAAGTCGCGAAGTCGCAGCAGAACAGTCAATTAGTCAGTGGACTGTTTTAAAATATTTGAAGAAGAATAAATGGCACCCATATAAAGTGAATTTAGTTGAAGAGCTTAACGAAGATAATTTCGACCGCAGAGTAAATTTTTGCGAAACCATGATGGAACGATGTAATATCAATCCACATTTCTTAAGTCGAGGCCACCTTCTGTTTAAATGGCACTGTGAATAGGCAAAATTGTCGATATTGGTTACGTGAAAATCCACACTGGATGGTGGAGGCCCATACTCAGTTTCCACAGAAAGTTAACGTGTGGGCTGGAATTGTTGGGACTACAATATTGGGTCCATTTTTATCCAAGGTTCATTAGATGGCGAAAAATATTCGGAGATGCTCCAACAAAACATAATTCCAGAACTTGTCGCACACTATCCAAATGGTGAAAACCCTAATGTAACGGAAAACTCCATATAGTTTCAACAGGATGGCGCACCGCCACATTATTTGATAATAGTGCGTAATTATTTAAACGCAATTTTCCCACGCAGATGGATTGGTAGACGCGGATCAATAGAATGGCCAGCTAGATCTCCGGACCTAACTCCATTGGATTATTTTTTATGGGGTTACCTTAAATCCAAAGTTTATTTTAATAGACCGAACAATATTGAGGACTTAAAAGACAGAATTACTTACGAAATTGGAAGAATTGGACCCGAAACAATTATTAATGTTTTGTGAGAATTTCAGTTTTGACTTGGACATTGTCAAAAAGCAAATTGCGCGCAATTTGAACATTTAATCTAATTATTTTTTGCTGTATTCTTAAATTCTTGTATTTTTCTTTTAATACCTTGTTATAAGTAGTTAAGATTTTTTTCTCGATAATTTTGTCATGCAATACTCCCTAGAATTTAACGCATACTGTATGGAGAAAAAGGTGCTCTTTCAAATGTCATTTTAAAAAATGGGGGTTGCCATTTAAAAACAATAGCGATGACGTCATAACTTTAAAAAAATACTTGCAGTACTTTTTTTTTAAATAAATAGATTGAGAAATGTATTTAAAAATCGACGGGTCTGAGCGAATTTTTGTAACTTGTTTTGTAACTATTTTAATGAATTTATTCCAACCTTTACTGTATTGGTACAGGTTATTTTAATTTTTGGTATATATGGGGCATGTAGAAAAAGGAAATATTGAATTTAATAATAAATAATATTGAGGATAAGCATTCAATTATTATTGTAAAGATCCAAGATTCAAAAGCTCACGTTCATCATACCAAATTTGACCTATATTAAGTTATACCGAAAATATTATACGTTGCGTCCAGTGTTCACTACCAACCGTTGATTTTTTATTAGATATGTGAATGGAAAATGTGTCAAGGAGGTTATTGGTATTAATAAAATTAGAAATACTACAATATAAATTGCTACTTTCACTCTCACTCGACCCCGCAATGGACGATCAAACCGCGTGCCCAAACGAACCTCGGACGCTTTTATATACCACCGGCTGCATACGCTGGATTGGACATTGGACATGCTTGTTGCCAGCAGTGAGAGCCGCATGACGCATGGGATGGGAATATAAGATGGGAAGTGTAGGGGTTTGTGAGATGTTTCTTTTAAGTTTCCATGCTTCTTTTATCATCTATCACCATGTCCTTATTTAATCTTCTTCTAAGTTTTCTGTTTCTTCTGTTTCTGAATCTAGCAGTGTGCACTTATTCCTGCCCGCTTACGTCCATATATGGTTTCATGCCTCCCAGAAATCCGTATTTTCGTTGCGACAACTTGTATCAGTGCGTCCACCTCGTTTGTCTGCCAAGACATATATACATTAGTTCGCCGCAGGGATCTTTTATTTATTTATTTATTGACCGTTCCACAGGTAAATATCCGTTTATGGTGGAAGTGCAAGGAATAGCCTTGATTTTACGGCGGGTTATGAGAAAGAGGCCCGAGAGAATATTTTTTACACCCCGTATATTGGTTTCTTTTTGTAGTAATTAGTTTAACTGCTGCATTCCGATTCTGGGCATTTTTCTGTTTCATTACCTATGTTTAATACGTTTTAAATTTTACTTTTAATTTTTTTTCAAATTACTGTTATTACCCCCCCCACCACAATAATTAGAGTAAGTACTCTCGTTACGCAATTACTGGTATTACCCGCTCCACCACAATAATTGCAGTAAGTACGCAATTACTGGTATTATCCCCTCCACCACAATAATTGCAGTAAGTACTCTAGTTATGCAATTACTTTTATTACCCCCCTCCACTGCAATAATTACAGTAAGTACTCTAGTTACGCAATTACTCTCATTACCCCCCTCCACTGCAATAATTGCAGTAAGTACTCTCGTTATGCAATTACAGTATGTACTCTCGTTATGCAATTACACTAAGTACTCTCGTTACGCAATTACTGGTATTACCCGCTCCACCACAATAATTGCAGTAAGTACTCTAGTTACGCAATTACTGGTATTATCCCCTCCACCACAATAATTGCAGTAAGTACTCTAGTTATGCAATTACTTTTATTACCCCCCTCCACTGCAATAATTACAGTAAGTACTCTAGTTACGCAATTACTCTCATTACCCCCCTCCACTGCAATAATTGCAGTAAGTACTCTAGTTACGCAATTACTGGTATTACCCCCTCCGCTGGAATAATTGCTGTAAGTACTCTCGTTACGCAATTACTCTCATTACCCCCCTGCATCATAATAATTACAGTAAGTACTTTCGTTATGCAATTACTCTTATTACCCCCCTCCACTGCAATAATTACCCCCCACCACTCTAATTAACCCCCACCACTCTAATTACCCCCACCACTCTAATTACCCCCAACACTCTAATTACCCCCACCACTCTAATTACCCCCCACCACTCTAATTACCCCCCACCCCACCACATAGGCCCCGCCCACCTATGACGTCACTAAAAGTGGTGGGGGGAGTATCCAGCTCCGGTATAAGCCCTCTACTTAGATACTTACATTTACTATTTACATAGAACTGTTGATATAGTTAACAGTTCTTTAAATTTTTATACAATGTTATGTTTGTGAAGTTCTTTTAACATTGGCAACCAGGTTGTATAGACATCTACGGAACAATTCGACACGCATCTATCCTCATTTAATAATATTATCGCTGATTGAGGCTATTGGCCTCTTTTGTTAAAATTATTGCCGAATCCCAGTTTATTCTATGTCCGTTCTCCCAAGTGTGTTCGCAGATCTTGGACCTCTGAATTTATTTTTTTCTGATATAATTGTTGTGTTCGCCCAATCTTACATTAAACGGTCTGGATGACTTACCTACGTAATGTTTGTTGCACTCACACGGAATACTATAAATGCAGTTTTTTTAATTTTGCTCGTGGTTCTTCGGTTTCGTCTTTGTCAGAATAGATCTTAAAGTGTTGTTTGTTTGAAATACCGTCCTAATATCAAATCTATCACCGATACGGCGCAACTTTTCGGATAATCCGCATACATAAGGAATTAAATTGTGCATACAAACTGGTTATCTGGTGGAGATTATGTTGATGATATCTTTGCAATCTGGCCTCACGGTATTGAGTTACTAGATAGTTTTTTAGAACATTTAAATAAAATAAAATTCACTTTAGAAAAGGAAACTAGAAATGAATTACCTTTTTTAGATGTTTTAATTAAAAGACTAAATGGTACAACTGAAACAAGTGTTTATAGAAAACCCACACATACCAACAGATATTCAAACAACTCAAATCTTTCGATGCACGTTAAGAGGGTCGTTATAAAATGTTTGTATGATAGGGCCAAAATCATTTCTTCTAATGATGAAATACTAAACAATGAGAAGCGGTTTATAAAAGAAGTTCTTATAAATAACCAATAACCTAATAAACACTTGCTTTCCAATTTCACATATTTTTCTATTTTATTACCTGCCTTCTATTTAGCATAAGAGATTTGAGATTGGTAAGAAAATATTATGTTTTGAATTAATAAATTGAGTTGTTAATAAATTATTATATTAAGTTAATAAATTAAATTAATACTGATCTATCCTTTGATTTCTCTATTTACCCTTCACTTCGTAGGTATATCTGTTTAGTGCATTCCCTATAGTTTATTGTTGCAGGATAATTTACGAATTTATGACATGATGCACTTTGTACCTAGGCACTGGTCCCATTGCACGTGTTTATCTTCTTTTAACAGAGTTATCTTATGTTGCCAGATGTTTGTACTATTTCTCGAGTTGATTATATACGCTTTTAGTGAAGCTATAATCAAATATCAGCTATATGAAGTAGCCTTTATGCTAATTTATACCAACTAATGTAAGATCGTCCACGGTTTAATTCAACACATTTTCGCACGTTTGTTACCGCTTTTATCCGAGTTTATTCGTAATTTCGTGCGATCTACTTAAAATGCGTCTGCCTTCGTCGACGTCCGAACTCAAGGCGCCGGTGTAAAAACCTGCATGTTATTAAAATTTACACAAGTTATGTTAACTATATGGACAATCACAAGAAAGAATGTATAGATAAAATTTAAGAACACAGGCGATATCTGTAGACAATATCTCACGAAGTGCAACATGGCATATATGAAGTCAGTGTCTACACATTATTATTACAAAGACGAGTGCGTCCAGTGAAGTACTATAGTGATAGTACATTTCTAGACAGTACATTTACTACTAATAATGACATTGGATCGGAGGAGTGATCCCAAAAATGGCATTTCATTGGCTACAATGTTAGTGACTAAAATAATCATATTCATTAAATAAATGACGCGTAACGTCTCAAAACCAATGAATATGACAGATATAGAGACCGTTTGAACCTAATTATTTCCACATCCACGTAGTGGATTGGAAGTATAGTAATCGCAAAAAAATTTTCAAAAATTTTTATTCGCGAAATAGGTTTAGAATGTCATGAAACGTCGAGATTTTAAATTTGAGCGAAAAAAAATTTCTGTCTGTCTGTCGGTCTGTCGGTCTGTCGGTCTGTCTGTCTGTCGGTCTGTCTGTAACTTTTTTTGTCCGCACGTTTTCTCCGGAACGGTTTGAGATATTGACTTGAAATTTTGTACACGTATATATTATGACAAGATCTGGAACTGGATTGTTTTTTGAGGAAATCCGGTGAAGGGTTGGGGGTTAAATAGGGGAAAATAGGGAAAAATATATACGTGTACAAAATTTCAGGTCAATATCTTAAACCGTTCGGGAGAAAGCGTGCGGACAAAAAAAGTTACAGACAGACCGACAGACAGACAGAAAATTTTTTTTCGCTCAAATTTAAAATCTCGACGTTTCATGACATTCTAAACCTATTTCACGAATAAAAATTTTTGAAAATTTTTTTGCAATTACTATACTTCCAATCCACTACGTGGATGTGGAAGTAATAAGTAAAGCAAGCTTGTAAGAGAACAGACACTTGAAATTTGGTGTATGTACTAGAAGTTAAGGCCTAAGATTTTTTTATAATATCTTTCAACCCCCCACCACCCCTACCCCATTAATGGGGTTGATAAAATAAAGTTGAATTTTTCATTTGAAATTTCGTACACGTATGTATTATAACGACGTCTGAAATTAGATTATATTTTGAGATGATTCTGTTGAAGGGGTTAATTTGGGGTAAATAGGGGAATATAAGTAAAACAAGCTGGTAAGAGTACAGAAACTTGAAATTCGGTATACGTACTAGAAGCCAAGGCGTCAGATTTTTTTATAAAATTTTTCAACCCCCACCACCCCTACTCCAATATGAAAAGGGTTGATTAAATAAAATTGAGATATTCATTTGAAGTTTGGTACACGTATGTATTATGACGACATCTGGAACTAGATTATAATTTGAGATGATTCCGTTGAAGGGTTGGGGGTTAAATAGGGGTAAATAGGGGAAAATAAGTAAAGCAAGCTGGTAAGACCACAGAAACTTGAAATTCGGTGTATGTACTAGAAGCCAAAGCGTCAGATTTTTTGTAATATTTTTCAACCCCAACCACCCCTACTCCAATATGAAAAGGGTTGATTAAATAAAATTGAGATATTCATTTGAAATTTGGTACACGTATGTATTATAACGACATCTGGAACTAGATTATAATTTGAGATGATTCCGTTGAAGGGTTGGGGGTTAATAGGGGTAAATAGGGGAAAATAAGTAAAGCAAGCTGGTAAGACTACAGAAACTTTAAATTCGGTGTATATACTAGAAGCCAAGGTCTCAGATTATTTATAATATTTTTCAACCCCCACCATCCCTACTTCATTATTACAAGGGTTGATAAAATAAAATTGAGATATTCATTTGAAATTTGGTACACGTATGAATTATAACGACATCTGGAACTAGATTATTCTTTGAGATGATTCCTTTGAAGGGTTCGGGGTTATTTAGGGGTAAATAGGGGGAAATAAGTAAAGCAAGCAGGTATGAGTACAGAAACTTGAAATTCGGTGTATGTACAAGAGGCAAAGGCCCCAGATTTTTTGATAATTTATTTCAGCCCCCCACCACCCCTACTCCATTATTCAAGGGGTTGATAAAATAATATTGAGATATTCACATGAAATTTAGTACGCATATGTATCATAACGACATCTGGAACTAAATTATATTTTGAGATGATTCCGTTGAAGGGTTGGGGGTTAAATAGGGGTAAATAGGGGAAAATAAGTAAAGCAAGCTGGTAAGACTACAGAAACTTGAAATTCGGTGTATGTCCTAGAAGCCAAGACCTCAAATTTTTTAACAATATTTTTCAACCCTTCCACTACCCTTACTACATTATTGAAGGGGTTGATAAAATAAAATTGAGATATTCACTTGTAATTTGGTAGACGTATATATTATAACGACATCTGGAACTAGATTATATTTTGGAATGCTTCCGTAGAAGGGTTAGGGTTAATAGGAGTGACTAGGGGAAAATAAGTAAATCAAGGTGATAAGAGTACAGAAATTTGGGATTCGGTGTATATACTAGAAACCAAGGCCTCAGATTTCTTTCTAATATTTTTCAAACTCCACCACCTCCGCTTCATTATTAATGGGATTGATAACATCAAATTGAGATATTCACTTGAGATTAGTACACGTATGTATTGTAGCGACATCTGATTGAGATGCCTCCATTGAAGGGGTGGGAGGTGAATAGTAGAAAATAAGTAGTGTGAACTAAAAACTTCATTTTTAACGTATATGGTAGAAACCAACTCCTCCAACTTTTCTATGACATCTGCCCCAAATATTATTAAAATTCTATGACCAATAATTTCCACATACTAGAGTGCAAATATCGTCAAGATGTTTCCTTTAAAACGACTTGGATGAAGAATCTGGATGTGGAAGTAGTGATTCCTTAGGCAGCGGTTTTAACGTGGTTAACTATCATAAGATACCTTTAACAGTACACACCTCACACCTCAGCAATTGCAATACAATTTGTCATGAAACTGGGACGATAAATCATGTTGAAATCCAGCATCCCGTTCTAAGTCTTGCCTTGTTTAATTTCATGTAATTCATATGTTACATAATCTGAACATATTTTTTCCAAGGCAACTGACCTCTGAGAGCAGCAAAATGAAATTTGCTCTTGAAATAATTCGTGTTATTAATCTGTAATGATTGTGCAATGCGTGTAATCTGAAATTTTCTGACCTAGTTGAGTTTTAACATTTACATATTTAATGAAATTTATTAATACGAGGATGATTAGAATTACTTGTAAATAATATATTTATTAATGGTAGGTTTAATGAGAAGTCAAAATTTTTTTCCTTCTTCAATTCTTTGGGACTTCCTGCCACATGTATTTTTTCTTTTTAAGCGGTGTTCGGGGAATCTACAATATATCACAATTATCCAGTATGTTACTGGTAAATAACCTCTACGCCTGTGACTTTCACGTCAAAGGATCAGTTAGAGGTTGCTTTTTTAATAAATAACACAAATAAGTATAAAAACTTGAAATTAAATATTTCGCCGACGCGCGACGTTTCGGAAATCTAATCTGTTTTCTTTTTCAAGGCTTTTTTGAAAAATCTCTTTTGCTGTGTATGATAAATACACAGCTCTAAGAATGTTTGTTATATTCAATATCCATAGATACTTATTATTTACATAGAACTGTTGATATAGTTAACAGTTTTTTTTAGTTCTTATATAATGTTAAGTTTGTGAAGTTCTTCTTTTAACATTGGCAACCAGGTTGTACAGACATCTACGGAACAATTCGACACACATCTATCCTCATTCAATAATATTACCGCGGATTCTTTAAATTTTCTTTTTTTGCTATCTGCCTCTTTTGTTAAAATTTTTGCCTAGTCCCAGTTTATTCTATATCCATTCTCCCAAGCGTGTTCGCAGAGCTTGGACCTCTGAATTTGTCCGCTGACAGAATTTTAATGGTTTCATCTCTCTTCAAAGAGGATATTGACCGTTTTTCTTCTGTGCATAAATTTTCTTTAATTTCATATTGCCTCTCTAAAGCAATTTTTGCCCGCACGCGATATTCATTTCCGTCATCTGTTGGCATGTTTTGTGCAGTTTTTTCAGCGGCTGCCATTATATCAAATTTTTGGACCAATTTTGGGTTTATTGCATAGTTTAAACCTTTTGACAAGACCAGGTTATCTGCAATTGTTAAAATTCGTTCTGACATGTTAATGACAGTTTTGTAAATTAGAGGAATATCATTTATATTATTCAATTGCCTAATCTGTTCTTCTCTCATTAAATGTCTGAATTTATTTATATTCATACTTTTTTGCAAATTCAAATGCTTGTTATAACTAAACCGGATGTGCCAGTGTATATAGTCGAAATCTTGTTCCATGACGCTGTAATATAATTCGTTTCCTCTGTCACCGATTTTAAGCAATATATTTATGGAGGATTTTGAGACTAGACATGTTCAAAATTGTGCATACAAACCGGTTATCTGGTGGAGATACGTAGATGATATCTTTGCAATCTGGCCTCACGGTATTGAGTTACTAGACAGTTTTTTGGAACATTTAAATAATAAAGAACCTTCTGTTAAATTCACTTTAGAAAAGGAAACTAGACATAAATTACCATTTTTAGATGTTTTAATTAAAAGAGTAAATGGTACAATTGAAACAAGTGTTTATAGAAAACCAACACATACCAACAGATATTTAAATTTCAACTCAAATCAGTCGATCCACGTAAAGAGGGGTGTTGTGTAAAATGTTTGTATGATAGGGCCAAAATCATTTCTTCTAATGATGAAATACTAAACAATGAGAAGCGGTTTATAAAAGAAGTTCTTATAAATAACCAATACCCCTGGGGGTTACACAGGTTAATTCCTTATTTATGCGGATTATCCGAAAAGTTGCGCCGCATCGGTGATAAATTTAATATTAGGCCGATATTTCAAACAAACAACACTTTAAGATCTATTCTGACAAAGACGAAACCGAAGAACCACTAGCAAAATTCTGCATTTATAGTATTCCGTGTGAATGCAACAAACATTACGTGGACGAGTCATCCAGACCATTTAGTGTAAGATTGGGCGAACATCAAAATTATATCAGAAAAAATGAAATTCAGAGGTTCAAGATCTGCGAACGCGCTTGGGAGAATGAACATAGAATAAACTGGGACTCGGTAAAAATTTTAACAAAAGAGGGAGATAGCAGAAAAAAAAAATCAAAGAATCCGCGATAATATTATTGAATGAGGATAGATGCGTGTCGAATTGTTCCGTAGATGTCTGTACAACCTGGTTGCCTATGTTAAAAGAAGAACTTCACTTTAACATTGTATTAAAACTAAAAAAAACTGTTGACTATATCAACAGTTCTATGTAAATAGTAAGTATGTATAGATATTGAATATAACAAACATTCTTAGAGCTGTGTATTTATCATACACAGCAAAAAATATTTTTCAAAAAAGCCTTGAAAAAGGAAACAGATTAGATTTCCGAAACGTCGGCGAAATATTTCATTTCAAGTTTTTATACTTATTTGTGTTATTTATTTAAAAAAGGCAACCTCTAACTGTACCTTTGACGTAAAAGTCACAGGCGTAGAAGTTATTTACCAGTAACATAATGGGTAATTGTGATATCTTGTAGATTCCCCGAGCACTGCTTAAAAAGAAAAAAATACATGTGGCATGAAGTCCCAAAGAATTCAAGAAAAGAAAAATTAAGACAATGCCATAAATAACATTTAGACAATATTTAGGTCAAAAATGTTTCTAAAAAAACTGCGAAGAGTATTCTATAGAATGTACAACAATTATATAAAAAGTGTAGTAAATCGGCGAAGAGTGTAATGATTAGCTTGTTTATTTAGGATACTTTGTGTTTTCCTCCACGATAATTATTGAATATTGTAGCAAGTATTCAGCAGTAATAGTAAGAATAATTAACATATATTATATCCCCCATATTATTATAACCAATATCTTCAATGACAAAATATAATGACTTCCAGATATAAAAGCCAGCAATTATTATTAAAATCAAACGCATCCGTGCTGCCAATACGTCAACTCGTTCCGCTACCAGAGGTAACTAAAGTTCACGAAGCAGAGAATGATGGGTGTTAAGAGTGTTGAGAGAGAACAATCCATCTATCAATGATGCTGCAGGGGACTTTTAACAACTCTCACTCGGTCCCGAAGTAGGTGAACCAGATGTGAATAAATGACTAGTATCTTTGTTGCTAAATCACGATCAAGATTTTTTCACAACTGATGGGACGAGTTTGATAGCTATATTACGCATTACAGGATGGATGTTTGTCATTGCAATAGTGATAGAATATCAGAAATTTACTTAACAATTTATCTCTTTATCAGCTTCTACATTATATTGGGAATTGAATTTACAGGAGGAAGAATTCCAGTATTTTTTAATATAATGACAAATATAAATCCTATATATAGGGTAAACCGTTAATAATAGGCCATAATTCAGGGGTATATTCAAGCAATTGTGATGTCACACAATACAAGAAAATAATTTTATGCCTAATATTTTGATTATTTATTATCAATATTCTTTGATATTATTAATGTGCATACAAGTTAGTGTGATGTACCAGGGGAGGCGGGGGAGCGCCTCATGAGGTACACCTGATGATGAATATATTTTCTTTTTTTAGGAAACGTCGGAAAAAGCATTATACCGAGGCATTTCAAATAAAGTAGTAAACGAAACTTCTAAAATTAACGAACACAAGAGAAAAATAAAATATCAAACTAATGAAATTGTATGTAAATGACAAAACTAAGACGTCACCAAGGCACACTTTGCAATAAATACAATTTGTCCTTTTCAAATTGAGTTTGTTTTCAAAGAATTCTTGAAATTATTTGCTGCAGTTTTCTCGAAAACGTTCTATCAAGTGGATAAGTTTAGTCCAAATAATTTTTCACACTTCACTTCGTATGTAATGAGCTGGACAGCTGTCACTTTAATTCAATAAGTGTTTTCATTCAAAATCCTAATTATTGAAATAATTTCGCAATGAGTTCCTTTTGCAGTAAAATAGCAACATCATTTTTTCTATAAATATAGAAACTGTTATAACATTTTGAAAACTACACTAAATTAGTATTTTTTTTGAAATAATTTGCTGGGTTATAGTGGTAATTTTTTACAGTCTGAAGAGTCTAAGTTAGCTAATAAAAAAAATAATTTATGAATCGGGAAAAAATCATTAATTTTCCAAAGGAATGGCACTTTTATTTTATTTAGTACTGTGATCAGCAACAGGGCTATTCAGGGTTGCATAGCAATAATCAGAATAATTAAATATGGAATTTTGTAGCTTTGGCATGCGAAAACTGATTTAAGCGATCCATTTTTCACGAAATTCCTAAAAGTGTTAATATCTCAAAAACTAACAATTATTTACTGTCATATTTTGATATTATGATCAGTCATATGCTGACATATCAACCCTCCACGGGATGACGTTGAGTTTTGAGACACCCTGTATACATGTTATTTATTATTTTAGAAAAATATATTTTATTTATTTCAGTTTTTTATTTCATTTTATCTCATTAATCTGAGTTTTCTTAAGGAGTTTAAATCTATTTGTATTCTTTCATCGTAATTGAGTTCTGTATAGTTAACGTTTAGCTTATGTAAAGTGAATGTGGCAAATTTATTTTAAACACTTTCAAGCCTGTTAATATTATTCATACACTTCAGATTCCAAATTACCGAACAATATTCAAGATTACTAAATGCCAAAGATTTATATAATATTAACTGAAGCTTCTAAAATATATGCATGATTTTTTGGAGAAATATGGATTGATTTCCTACATTTTTGAATTTTGGCAATACTAAGTGCGAGACACTTGTGCTTTATTTGTTAACCTCCCCATAATAAAATTGTGGGAGGTTACTAAAATTGGTCCAAAATCGAAAATTGAGATAACATCAAATCATTACGTTTCGAGGCCCAAGAATCCAAAAAAGTGGTTTTTGAAAAATGTCTGTGTGTGTATGTGTGTTAGCACGATAGCGGCGAAACTACTGGACGGATTTGGATGAAACTTTGCATGAGGGTTTCTTTAGTGCTCTAGAAGATCTGAAAAGGTTTTGGTGGAGATCGGATTACGTTTAGTGGCACAACAGCTTGTTTATTTTATTATTACTTACAATTTGTAATCTAACCATTGGAAAGCAGTTAAAATTCCGATTTCAACGGTATATCACACTTGCACCTTTTTTATATACCTACATTTTTTTATACAAATTATTGTATAGAGAACAAACAGAATTCAATGTCTCTATGCTATCAACATATATTCGACATAGTTTTACATATGTAAAACTATGTCGTAAGTTTTCAGTGGTCGAGTGGGCTAAAGCGTCGACTTACAAATTAAGAGATCGACGGTTCGATCCCAATATAGTGCGGTTTTTTTTCTTTCTTTTTTCATTATAAACTTTATTAATAATTGCGGAAAATGTTACATGATTAAATATCATCATATTATTATATTAGGTGTTTATAATTATTCAGAGTTTGAGGATTGGTCACTGGTTTTAAATGAAATATAAATAATTATATTGCTGTTTTGGCGGTGAACACATACGACGTCGTAAATGAGATAAATATAGGTGGGTCATATTACAATAATATATTTGATTTAAAGGCATGTTATGACGGCTGATTTGAATTGACTATCAGAGCTCGTAGCATTTGCTACTGCTACGAATCAAATTACAGTTAAAAAGTAGCAGACTGCTGTTTAGCAGCCCATCACTAATTTCAACCGGGTGGGGAGGTTCCAGCCGCTTCCAGTAGCTGCCGATTTTTTAACTTAAATATTAGCTGTCCTATGGAGATTTAAAAATTATTTACTCTTTGCGTATCTTTCGTCGCTCTACAAGATGACGTCCTTTATATTTCTTAAATATGCACTTCTCTCTACAAAAAATATGAAAAACGGAAATTGGAACTTTTCCATCCCCTTTTGAGGGTGAAAAACGTGGGACCTAAAGTAAAAGATTATAAAGAGGATGCGAGTAAAGATTGTGGGAGTAAAATTACTCATTAGACATCTGATCCACATATTTATTTTGTATCCCATGATAGAAACCGTCTGTTCGTGCGTTTATCGTTACCGGCTCAGGATTTTAGAAAGAGAAATCTAATTAATCTTAGCTAGTGATATGATGTTATAAAAGTATAAAAAAATATTTGTACATTATTTAACCGCGCACCATGTATCTCATTCGTTAAATAAGAAAGGTGAGAGTTTGATTCTTGGGTCATTGACATTCCGAAATTTAATATTATATTTTTCAATCGTTTTCTAATTAGGTGACAATGCTGAATATTTTATTTATTGTAGGTATGATTTATTAATATTTTGATGATAATTTGTTATTCTTTCAACATGCGAATTAAATTTCATTTAAGATTGCTGATCTGATAATACAAAGCCAGATGTTCATTTTATTGGTTAATTTTTATATAAAAATAAATTGTATGTTGTCGTCTGAATAAATCGGTGGTTTGGTAAATATATAAGTGTAAATATGCTATAGCTATTGAAAAATTAAGATTATATAATATTTAAAATACAGTGTAAACCTAAAGAAACCCACAAAATTCATATCTTTGGTATGTGTCATTTGTCAAAAAAATCCTCTAACAGGTCGATTTCAGTTTTGTCACTATAACAAAATTTATGACGTCATTGGTTTTTGAGTTATGAAGTCATCATCAATTTTTTTAACGGAAACAGCATTTTTGTTCGCTGTTTTTGGTGGTATATTCCTTTAGCTTTCTGGTGATATGAAAAACATTGATATTACCTAAGCCATTCTTTTGGAAAATAATATTTTTATTGATTGATACCTTACATAAATAATTGTAAGAAAAAAATCATCTCCATTACTCAAATTGCGACACCCCAACCACACCAAGATGGGTGTACATACTTTGCACGCTGTTCTGAATCATCTCATGGGCAATTAGTCTCATCTCCAAGCCAATTCTGCCTTTCAATTCTACTATGGTATCCGGTCTGTTAAAATATACCCTTGACTTTAAGTAACCCCAAGGAAAAAGTCTAGTGGGGTTAAATCAGGTGAACGCGGGGGCCACTCAATGGGACCTCGACGACCTATCCACCTTCCAGTAAAAGTGTCATCTAAAAACTGACGCACTGCTATCCCAAAATGAGGTGGGGCCCCGTCTTGCTGAAACCAGACGTTTACAGCAGGAATACCTTCATTTTCATTGTTCGGAAACATAACTGCTAAGGTTGGTACTAGATCAACTCGCAAAAACTGTAAATATCTTGCGGCCGTAAGGTTTTCTTTAAAGAAAAGGTCCCAATAAACGATCACCAATCATACCTGTCCACACGTTTACTTTGCCTCGTCGCTGTATATGGGCTTCTTGAGTCCAATGAGGATTGTCGCGTGATCAATACCTACAATTATGCCGATGTACAGTCCCCTTTAAAGAAAATGTAGCTTCATCAAAAAAAATTAATGTTCTTTAAAAAATTTGGGTTTTCATCGCACAAGGTCATCAACTGTTCACAAAACTGTAAGCGCCATTCTGGATCGTCCTCATTCAATTCGTGGATTAATTGCACTTTGTATGAATGGTATTTTTCTTTTTTCAATAGACGCACAACAGACTCACGTTATGATTTAAAGCCAGCTGCCTTGTCGAATGGTGGTGGTTTTCCTCACTTTCTAGAAGAATGTTTAATTTGGTTTCGTTGCTTGTGCTAGGGCGACCAGATCGAGGGAGGTCGGCTACACTGCCAGATTCATCATATCTAGCCACCAATCTACTTACAGTGGATCTAGAAATTTGCTTTTCGGGATACTTGGCATTGAAAACATCACATGCTTCCTGATGAGTTCTCAGCCTATCATCATATCCAACCATCATCAAAAGTTCTACGCGTTCTCTTTCACTTAAACGCGGCATTGCATTCACTAGTTTTACTACTAGTCTCATAAGTGTCACAAAACTGAGGTTTCACACAATAAAAAAGTTATCGATACTTTACACAAAAGGCCTGTATCTCTCTGTTGTTAAGGTGATTCTATTTTATTATTTTCTTTGTTTTGTTTTTATGTCAAATGTTTTCATGCTAGTTAAAACAAAAATGTAGACAACAAGATTTATCAGTCCATAAGAAAGTGGAACATTACTCGTGCATTTGCGAAAGGTAAGCTATTTTTACATAAAATGTCATTTTTGCAAAAGAATGGCTCAGTTAATATCATTCTTTTTATGTCACCAGAAATCTAAAGGAATATACCACCAAAAATAATAAACAAAAATGTCTGCTTCCATTAAAAAAAATTATGATGGCGTCATAACTCAAAAACCAATGACGTCATAAATTTTGGAATAGTAACAAATTTTTTTTGAAAAATGACACTTACCAAAGATATGAATTTTGTGCATTTCTGTAGATTCACACTGTACATATAACGCATTTAGTAATTATAACTAGTAATGTTCATAGTTATTCTAAAATTGGTCATGGGTTAGAGCTATTTAACGGATAATCAACAATGTGAAAATTTAAATAAAGGACAATTTCTGTTTTGTATTTGTACTGATGTTCCACAGGGTTCTATATTACGTCCTCTAGTATTCATTATTTCTATCTAGAATTTAAAAATTCGTTAAGCTATTGTATTTGATAATAATATGATGACGATATGTAGATGTACTACTGTTGGATCACGGAGAGACAAACATGTTTTCTGAAACATTATTAGGAAATTCCAAATCTTTATTAATTAAAATTGAAGTAGTATATTTCCGAGAGTGTCGCAGAACAATACATAGATCCTCGGGTTTCTCACCCAGGATTTCTCTGTCTGTTTATTTCACTGCTGTGCTATGCAGCCATTGTCTGGTGATTCGGAGTATAGCAAAGAACAGCAACATCTCAATCAGATGGTTCAAAACTGGCATGACTTTTTGTTACTGGTGTGATGATAATGGTACCTACAGAGACTATACTTCGCATTCCTCTTTTGAACTCATTTAAAGAGAAGGTGGCGTTACTGTGGCTCCAAGATTCCAGTCTATAGGCCAAATGATATACAGTGTTCCCAGATATGTTCGCGTACTTTTGCACTGAAAACTGTATCTTATGTAAAACTTATATAAAAAATGTGATTTGCTTTATACAAAACTGTTAGTTTGCTTCTAAAAAATACGTTCCTAACTACATTATATCATCAAAAGTCTTATATTATTTTTAATATGAAGGTTCTTCTCTATGGTGTAAGAACGAGGGAAGGAAGAACGGTATCCGGTTCTATTCATCGCAATGAAATACAAAAAAATGGTGAATATTCGAGATGAATTTTTCCGTCTGAGAATTGGCCTATGAGCGCATTGGCATATATTACGTTAGAAACTCACTAAAATCAGGGAAGGCTAGTTCAAATTAAACAATTTTGAAGCGCCCTGACCCCCCAACTACACGATATTGTTCAAGTACACTTCCTGTTCGAGTCATGCATGCATTCACTTGAGATAACAACCTTACTGTTATTTATTTATCTTCAATTAAACATTTCATTAGATTAACCTTGTTCGATCACTGAAATTATGTATAAACTATATCTCTAAAGTCATTGAGAACAGAGATTTGATTAATTATTATTATTAAATTACATGTCTATTATTAGCAGACATTTTTCTTGTTTACCTTGTTTCCTTCTTAGTATAATTTAGTATTATATAAGTTGTTTGCTGTTATTATTCAGTTCTAATCTATAAATGCATCTGCAATATATGTTTCAGTATATTTCCTGGATGTATTTTAGATTAGATGTGATTTTTGCTTAACATTGTCAGGCTTTAGTAATTTGTCATAGTACTCATTATAGAGATAATCCACACACCACTCTATAAATCGATTTCAAACTAGAGTAAACATTTTACTTTTCGCTGGTTTATTGAACTTTTATACAGGGTGATTTACGTATGCCGTGCATTAGAAGTTTTTCAACTGCATTTTGCACATTTATTCAGTAAAACATATACAACTTATTTGTTTCCTAGGATTCTTCAATGAGATTTTCACGAAATATAGATTAAAGTACGTGGAATCGAATTCATGCAGTGAAGAAGCATCCATTGTTACGGGAGAAATAGAGAGGATGCATAAAACTCAAAGATATGAATAAATCAACTGTATAAAGATTACTAAGCCATCTTTTAATACTGTTTCTCTATGAGAAAAATTTGTATGAATTTTGTGATTAGTTTCACTTTAAATCTGAGGTTCTTCTCTACATTTTATGTTGTTTTGAATTATCGATGGATGTGTACGGTCGTACGAAACTCTCGGAGAATTCTCATTTTCCTCGCATTTCGGAGCGGCTCAAAACTATAAGTGGAAAACTGAATTTATCTCTTAAGTGGCTTGAGTAAGACAATAATTTGTAATGACCTTTTATATAGAGAAACAGACGAACTACAACTTTTATTGAAAACATTTTTCTCTATTTTCGTTTTAGCTGCTAGAGCGAAAAAGCCGAAAATCAAAAAGTTTTTCCATTTTTTTTTAATTGTCCGGAACTTGGAAGTGCAAAGAATGCATCAGGTTCTACAGGTTATTACCTACTTAAATCCGGGAGATGATCCTTTTATTAATTTTTGTGAGGTTTTACAAAATTTTGCCTTCATTGTCTGTACTATACAGTCATATGAACATGTTTCTTCTGCGATTGATATTTACTGTATTAGTAATGTACTGATCAAATACAATATAGGTACTCCTCGTTTTCGTAGTAATATATGTTTATTCCTACCCGTTTGCCATCAGCAGGGATTTACTTTTAAGTTTAAAAGTAATTATAATAAATACTGTAATCAATATTGATGACTATTGGTTCAGTTTTATTTATTAATACATGTAGAAAGTATGTTAGATAGAACTATTAGAGAAGTAGTGTTTCTAATGTTTAAAGATGATAAATGGATACTGTGAAAAGATAGTGTGATCTGGAATTCATCTTGACACCAGAAAGAAGCATTACTAGAAGTAGCCTGGATGTAGTCTCGTGTGACTAATACACCCCTAGAAGGGCCGTGGGCCACCATCAGATTCTGGCCCTTAGCTGCCCATTGCTGCTTCTCGTCGCTAGCAGAAAAATTCTTAAATTTTAATTGAGAAGGGCTTTTTTCCAAGTAGCTCAATTAACATTAGGTAGTATATAAATATTAAATTACATAGTTGCTTTAATATTGACAATATAATGGCCAAAATTAATTCTTTGTTACATAAACATTGAGGAATTTTTGTAGAAATAGACCCTATATTATTTCCTGTTTCAGCCTGGTGAGGCAGCCTCGACTGGGACCCTCGTTCGTATTTAAAATGAAATGATCGTGTAGTGCATTTACAGAAGTCACTGGCGTTGGTTTCCCGGTACTTGACAAAAATATTTCCTGGTGCCATTCGATTCAGGTCGATGGGTGTATAGTCGCATCATTTTTAGCATTTTACTTCTAATATTGAAGATATAGGGTCAATTGACTTCATCTTTGTTGCAAAGAGTTCAGAAAGGCATTTAGAAAACGCAGTACCTTTTAATTTTTGGCGAAAATGTTTGGTTTCATTTTTTGTCCAATAATTGGCCATATTACAGGCAATGAAGGCAAAATGTTGTAAAAACCTCGCAAACATTAATGAGAGAATCATCTCTGGGATTTAAGTAGTTAATAACCTGTAGAATGGAATGATCCATTCTTTGCACTTCCAAGTTCCGGGAAAATCTAAAAAAAATTGGAAAAACTTTTCGATTTTCGATTTTTTGCTCTAACGGTTAAAATAATGAAAATGCAGGAAAAAGTTTTCAACAAAATTTGTAGCTCGTCTCCTTCTGTACTAAATAGGACCAATTTTTGTCTTACATAAGCCGTTTAGGAGATAAATCCAGTTTATACACCACTTATAGTTTTGAGCCGCTACGAAATGCGGAAAATGAGAATTCTGTGGGAGTTTTGTACGACCGGACATATCGATCGATAACTATTACTATTCAGAGCCGCTAAAAAAAAAAAATGAAAGCAACGTAAAATGTAGAGAAAAGTCTCAGCTTTAATGTGGAACTAATCACAAAATTCATACAAATTTTTATCACTGAGAAAAAAGTGTGAGAAGATGGCTTAGTAAACTTTATACAGTTGATTTATTCACATCTTTGAGTTGTATGCATCGTGCCTATTTCTCCCGTAACAATGTGTGCTTTTTCACTGCATGGATTCGATTCCACGCACTTTAATCTGTATTTCGTGAAAATTTAATTGATACGTTGTATATGTTTTACTGTACAATTGTGCATTTTCTGAACGTGTATGAATAATGTAGACAAATTCAAATAGTACTGCGCGCATTTAAAAAAGTCTAAAGTCATTGGAAAGAATATGTTTTATTGTACTTATAATCCAAAAGTTGAGACTGCTATTATTATTACTTAAGATATAGCGAATTGAACTCCAAAATTTGGAGGTGATTGATCGATGAGAAATATACTCTCTACTTTGATCACAAGGCATATTTTTTCAACAAAAGTAATTGCAATAAAATGTTAATTGGATTAATATATCATTATATAAGAATATAGAAGCAAAATGAATTATCATTCTAACGACTCCCGGCAAAGATATGAATAAATCTGTGGATCAACTGTGCAAGGTTCACTAAGTCATCTTTTGACACTTTCTCTCCTTGATAAAATTTTTTATGAATTTTATGATTAGTTCCACATTAAAACTGAGACTTTTCTGTACATTTTATGTTATTTTCATTTTTTTAGGCGCTCTAAATAGTAAGAATTATCAATCGATGAGCCCGGTCGTACGAAACTCCTGGAGAATTCTCATTTTTCGCGCATTTCGAAGCGGCTTAAAACTATAAGTCGAAAACTCGATTTATCTTCTAAACGGCTTAAGTAAGACAAAAATTTGTAAAGACCTTTCTTGTAAAGAAAAAGACGAGCTACAACTTTCGTTGAGAACTTCTTTCTCTATTTTCATTATTTTGGCCGCTAGAGCAAAAAAACCGAAAATCAAAAAGTTTTTCCAAATTTATTTGGATCTTCCCGGAACTTGGAAGTGCAAAGAATGCATCATCTCATTGTCCAGGTTATTACCTACTTAATTCCCAGAGATGATCCTTTTATTAATTTTTGTTACCCTAAATTGTTAATTTGCCTGTACTACCAATATTAATGGACAATTTAATTAAATTATCTGAGAAATTTGTGATCATATACAATATGCCATAGAATTAGACGAAAATGGAGGTTTTGGGGTCGTTGATCACCAATTTGGGAAATTCAAAATGGCGGACAGGAAATCGGGCCATTTTTCATAAAAAATGAGAATGGATATCTTGCACTTGAAAATCTGTACCCAGGGGTTTTCGAGGTTGCTGATTACGAAATCGAGGTCTAATTTGGTAAATTCAAAATGGCGGACCGGAAGTAGAGTCAATCTCTTAGGAATAACTCGTATATTTTTCATTTTTGGGCTGAAAATGAGTACTCGGGGGTTTTTTGAGGTCGCTGATCACGAATCCAGAAAGCCAATTTATGAAACTCAAAATAGTGAACCGGAAGAATAGTCAATTTCTCCGGAAAATCTCGTATTTTTACTTCCCTCGCATACCGAAGGGAAGTATTGTATTCGAGAAAAAATCACCTTCCGAGATTTTTACGGATTCTGACGTTTCAGATCACGGAGATTACGAAAATATAGGTTTTTCAATTCCGTCAGTCTGTCTGTCTGTCTGTCGGTCTGTCTGTCTGTCTGTCTGTCTGTTGGTGCATTTACTAAAAAACTACTTGACGGAGAGCAGTCAAATTTGGCAGGTAGTTGACGCTACTGTCAGCGCAGAAATGGTAGAAATTTCATTGGAAAATATACAGGGTGGACCGTCTAAACGGAATAAATAGTGGAAAAAATTTTTTTTCGCTCAAATTTAAAATTTCCACGTTTCATGACGCGCTAATCTTATTTCGGGAAAATAAATTTTTGAAAATTTTTTTCACCATTTTTGAAAAAATTTTGACCGAGATTTTTACCAAGACAAAAAAAATTTTTTTTGTTAAAATTTAAAATTTCCACGTTTCATGACACGCTAAACCTATCCCTGAAAAAAAATTTTCCAATTACACCAACATTTTTTAAAAATTTTTTTTATCAAGATGAAAAAATTTTTTTTGCTCAAATTTAAAATTTCTACGTTTCATGGTATTCTAAAATTATTAGAAAAAAAAAATTAATTTTTTTTTACCAACATTTTTGAAAATTTTTTTTCTACTAAAATGATTTTTTTTTTCTTCAAATTTAAAATTTCCACGTTTCATGGCATTCTAAGCCTGATTCAGAAAAAAAAAATTTTGAAAATTTTTTGAAATTTTTTTTTACCAACATTTTTGAAATTTTTTTTACCACTAAAATAGATGGATTTTTTTTTCATTTCTTCAAATTTAAAATTTCCACGTTTCATAGCGTTCTAAATCTATTTAAAAGAAAAATTAGAAATTTTGTTTACTATTTTTAAAAAATGTTACCACTAAGATAGAATTTTTTTTCTTTGTTCAGATTTAAACTATCCACGATTCCATGGCATTCTAAAACTATTCAAACAAATTTACAAATGTTTTTGAAAAATTTTTAAAAAAATTTGAAAACATTTTTAATCTATTTATCACTACTATAGAATAGACGAAAAGTTTGGTTTGCTCAAATTTAAAATTTCCACGTTTCATGACATTCCAAACCAATTTCGGAAAAAAAATGTTTGCAACATTTTGTTACCAGTTTGGAAAAAAAATTAACACTAGAATAGATGGAAACTTTTTTTACTCAAATTTAAAAGTTTCACGTTTCATGACATTCTAAACCTAGTTAAAAAAAAATATTTTTAAATCTTAAACTTCTTTTACCACTAGTATAGAATAGATGGGAACTTTCCTTTTTGCTCAAATTTAAAATTTTTATGTTTGACATTTTAAACCTATTTCAGAAGAAAAAATTTTAATTTTTTTTTAACATTTTTGAAAAATTAAAATAAAAATGAAATTTTTTAACCACCACTATACTTCCACTCCATTACACGAATGTTGGATTGATGTGACGGATGGCAATAATATCTGACATATGCACCTATTATACTTTTATTGAAAAATGTACAGGGTGGTCGTCCCAAGAAATAATTCAGTCATGGTGGACATTTGTAAAGGTATTTGCGCAAGCCTGCCGTATGTATCACCTGTTTTTTATTATTGAGCTTTTGCTGTTGGATGAGCAATCTGTATATTTTTTGACCAAAACTTATCAAGTTTTCTTTGTAATAATAGCAATAACTATATTCCGATTATTATTCGCAATGTCATTTCGTAATTATTAATTTTTTAGAGTGACCGCCATGCACAAATAACGAGGGAAGTTCTGTGTAAAGACCTTTACCGATTTTTTACCTTTGGGGCTGAAAGTATGAAAAATACGAGTATTTCCTGAACGATACGAGTATATCCTGAAAAATATACTACTTCCGGTCCGTCATTTTGTATTCTCCCTAATTGGACATCGGATTCGTTATCAACGATAACGAAAACCCTCGGCTTCCCACTTTGAGCCCAAAAAAGAAAACAGTCCGAGTTTTCCGGAGAAATTAACTGTTACGGTTTCGATAGCTGAATCATGGTATGAGAAAAGTAGACTGTATTTTTTAAGTTGTAATCACTTACAGGATCTTTGTTTCCTTGTCGGTTCCTGCTGGTCGGTCTAGCTTCTTCACGGAGCTCCTGGGGCCAGATTCCTTCATGAACCATTCAATTGTGGGATTTTATAAGATCCAAGTGATGCAAAGACACTTATAACTATTATTTAAGGTACCCGAAAAATAATTTATATCAAAGTTAATTGCGGCGTGTTCGCGTGCTCTCAACCCGATGGTTATCTGATATCTACTGCGTGTTTTTTGATTTAAGCAAAAACCATAAATTTTCAGAGGCATTGACATTGAGTTGAAACGCGCTATTTAAATTGAATAAAATTACAATAATAATAAAAATTTAATATTTTCAATTAACCAAAAATAACTGAAACCCGAACATTGACTGTTATTCCGGTCCGCCATTTTAAATTTCGTAAATTAGATCTCTGATTCGTAATCAGCGACCTCAAAAACTCCCGAGCACTCATTTTCAGCCCAAATGCGAAAAAAATACTAGTTTTTCCATTTTGAATTTACTAAATTAGACCTCGGATTCGTAATCACCAACCTCGAAAACCCCCGGGTACAGATTTTCAGAATCCAAAATCCATGTGCCTCGGGATTTTTTTATAAATATGCATAATAATTGAAATACTGAATTCATTCCATTTGACTGTTCCACACTATATAAGGTAATTCAACGGTATAACAGTTAAAATTAAAAATACTGTCGATATAATTTTAGGTCCTCTTACATTATTAATCAATAGGTGCTTCAGTGAAGCAGTTTTCCCTGATGCATTTAAAATAACTAAAGTGATTCCGGTGTTTAAAAAGGGTGATATTGGAACTCTAGACTCTTTTAAAGTGTGCGCTGTCTGAGCACCTTGTGCATAACTCCATAATTTCTGCTAGCCAATTCGGTTTTCGTTTCAAGCTATCCACAACACAGGTGATACAGAAGGTAGTGGAACACATAGTTCGGGGGATTGAGGAGGGAGAACACACAGGAATCGCATTGTACGATCTCTCCAAAGCATTCGATTGTGTACCCCATGATCTGCTACTACAAAAATTAACGCATTATGGTATAAGAGGTTTGTCGCTATCTCTGTTTGCATCTTACTTAAGAAATAGGAAACAATATGTGAGTGTTAATAATATAAACTCCGAGTTAAGTGAAGTGAAACACGGCGTGCCTCAAGGATCCGTCTTGGGACCAATCCTTTTTATATTATTTATAAACGACATCTGCCATTTTCTAAAACCTTTTAAACTATTTGCAGATGACACAACTCTAATGACCTCAAATAGAGATTGTATGGATCTTATGAATAACTTAGATCAAATTGAAAAAATTGCTGACAAATGGTTTATCACAAATAAACTGAAACTTAACAGCGATAAATCACAAAAAATGGTCATATCGGCAAATCGCAGCATCACTGAGGGTAAGAGTGTGAAACTATTAGGTGTTGTTATAGATGGCAATCTAAATTGGTATGGTCATGTTGACTATCTGGGAAAATCTCTCCCAAGTATAATATTTCTACTACGCCAATTGAGGTTGATATTAGGTATAAACACATTACTATCAACATATTTTGCGCTGTTTCATTCCCGTATTACTTATGCAGTAATTTTATGAGGGAATTCAAGTCATGCCTTAAAAATTTTTCGACTCCAAAAGAGAGCACTCGGAGTAATTGCTGGAATCAATAATACTAGTGAACACTGTCAGCCACTATTTCTAAAATTTGGTATAATGCCTTTACCATCAGTATATATATATTTTTCCATTATTGAAATACATAAAAACATTAGCAGTTTTAACACTCAATTTGACTCTCACAGTTATAGTACAAGATCTGCAGATTTATTAAGGTCGACCCGTTTCAGGCTGAAAAAATCTGAAAATAATTCCCTAAATCTTAATCTGTATAACAAACTACCATCTGAAGTAAAATCATTAAATCTAGATCTTTAAAAAAAAACTGTTATAAAAATTATATTGAAACACTGTTTTTATTCGGTTGACGATTATCTGAGGGCGTCACCCCTAAAAAAACCAAACGATCAAATAATAATATTTATTAATTAAATAATCACATTAAATGCACTTATATTGTTGTGGAACAGAAGTACTTCGTATTTTTCTTTGTATACACATGATTGTCTGCATGTATCTCTTATATACACGTGTTTGTAGGTATGTATGTACCATATAATGTTTTCGTCTTAACAATGTACAGTGTACTATGCTACACTGTTTGTTTTACTACAGTTAATGTATTGTATGTAGATTTGTTGTTTATTATTTGTATGTATAGAACTACGACTGATTGCTGTTTGCTATAGTTGGATTTTATTAACCATAGGATAGATTCTCTTTCTTTCACTTCCCTCGCATACCGAAGGGAAGTATTGTATTCGAGAAGAAATCACCCTCCGAGATTTTTTCGGATTCTGACGTTTCAGAACACGTAGATTCCGAAAATATAGGTTTTTCCAATTCCGTCAGTCTGTCTGTCTGTCTGTCTGTCTGTTGGTGCATTTACTAAAAAACTAGTTGACGGAGAGCAGTCAACTTTGGTAGGTAGTTAACCCTACTGTCAGCGAAGAACTGGTAGAATTTTCACTGAAAAATATACAGGGTGGTCTAAACGGAATAAATAGTGAAAACAATTTTTTTTGCTCAAATTTAAAATTTCCACGTTTCATGACGCGCTAAACCTATTTCAGAAAAAAAAAAATTTTGAAAATTTTTTTCAAACATTTTTGAAAAAATTTTTACCACTAAAATTTAGGAAAACAATTTTTTTCTTTCTTCAAATTTAAAATGTTCACGTTTCATGGCATTCTAAACGTATTTCAAAAAAAAAAATTTTTTGAAAATTTTTTTACCAACATTTTTGAAAAAATTTTTACCACTAAAATAGGTGGAATTTTTTTTTGTTCAAATTTAAAATTTCCACGTTACCATGGCATTCTAAACGTATAAAACAAATTTAGAAATTTTTCTGAAAAATTTTCTTGAAAAAATTTATGCATTCATCACTAAGTACTTACTATAGAATAGAAGAAAATATTTTTTTTGCTCAAATTTATGATTTCCACGCTTCATGACATTCCAAACCTATTTCGGAAGAAAAAAAATTGTAACATTTTTTTACCATTTTGGAAAAAAAATTACCAATAGAATAGATGGAAAAATTTTTTTGCTCAAATTTCAAATATACACGTTTCATGACATTCTAAACCCATTTCAGAAGAAAAAATTTTATAGGTTTAGAATGTCACGAAACGCGAAAATTTTCAATTTGAGCAAAAACAAAATTTTTCGCTCTATTCCAGTGTTAAATTTTTTTCCAAAATGGTGAAAGGATGTGGTAAATTTTTTTTTCCGAAATAGGTTTTAAATGTCATGAAACGTGGAAATTTTAAATTTTTAAAAAATTGAAATTTTTAACCACTACTATACTTCCACTTCACTGCGTGAAAGTGGAACTGAAAATGTGTCTAATGGCAATAATATTTGGCATATGCTATTATACTTTTATTGGAAAATATACATGGTGGTCATTCCAAGAAATAATTCATGGTAGACCTGTTATTTAGTATTGAACTTTTGCTGTTGGATGAGAACTGTTTTTTTGACCAAAAGTTATCAGGATTTCTTTGTAATAATTACAATTCCACATTCACGTAATGGAGTGGAAGTATAATAGTGGAGGTTAAAAAATATAAAAAATTTTCAAAATTTTTTTTTTGAATAGGTTTAGAATGTCACGAAACGCGAAAATTTTAAATTTGAGCAAAAACAAAATTTTTCGCTCTATTCCAGTGTTAATTTTTTTTCCAAAATGGTGAAAGGATGTGGTAAATTTTTTTTTCCGAAATAGGTTTTAAATGTCATGAAACGTGGAAATTTTAAATTTGAAAAAAATATATTTCGTCTATTCTGTAATAGTGATAAATAGATTACCTAAACATGTTTTCAATTTTTTTTTTTAATTTTTCAAAAGCAGTTTTAAATTTGTTTGAATAATTTTAGAATGCCATGGAAACGTGGAAATTTTAAATTGAACAAAGAAAAAAAAATTCCATCCATTTTAGTGGTAATTTTTTTTCGAAATTTTTAAAAAATTTTCAGTTTTTTTTTTTAATAGATTTAGGGCGCTATGAAACGTGGAAATTTAAAATTTTAAGAAAAAAAATTCCATCTATTTTAGTGGTAAACATTTTTTCAAAAATGTTGGTAAAAATTTTTCTCTTTTAAATAGGTTTAGAATGCCATGAAACGTGGAAATTTTAAATTTGAACAAAGAAAAACATTTTTTTTAGTGGTAAAAATTTTTTCAAAAATGTTGGTGAAAAAAATTTTCAAAATTTTTTTTTTCGGAAATAGGTTTAGTGTGTCATGAAACGTGGAAAATTTAAATTTGAGCGAAAAAAAATCTTTTTCACTATTTATTCCGTTTAGACGGTCCACCCTGTATATTTTTCAGTGAAATTTCTACCATTTCTGCGCTGACAGTAGCGTCAACTACCTACCAAATTTGACTGCTCTCCGTCAAGTAGTTTTTTAGTAAATGCACCAACAGACAGACAGACAGACAGACAGACAGACAGACAGACAGACAGACAGACAGACAGACAGACAGACCGACAGACAGACAGACTGACGGAATTGAAAAACCTATATTTTTGTAATCTACGTGTTCTGAAACGTCAGAATCCGAAAAAATCTCGGAGGGTGATTTTTTCTCGAATACAATACTTCCCTTCGGTATGCGAGGGAAGTAAAAGTTTTTCAAAAATGTTGGTAAAAAAATTTAATTTTTTTTTAATAGTTTTAGGATGCCATGAAACGTAGAAATTTTAAATTTGAGCAAAAAAAAATTTTTTCATCTTGGTAAAAAATTTTTCAAAAATGGTGAAAAAAATTTTCAATTTTTTTTTTTCAGAAATAGGTTTAGCGTGTCATGAAACGTGGAAATTTTAAATTTCAACAAAAAAAATTCTTTTATCTTGGTAAAAATTTTTTCAAAAATGTTGGTGAAAAAAATTTTCAAAAATTTTTTTTCCCGAAATAGGATTAGCACGTCATGAAACGCGGAAATTTTAAATTTGAGCGAAAACAAATTTTTTCACTATTTATTCAGTTTACACGGTCCACCCTGTATATTTTCCAGTGAAATTTCTACCATTTCTGCGCTGACAGTAGCGTCAACTACCTGCCAAATTTGACTGCTCTCCGTCAAGTAGTTTTTTAGTAAATGCACCGACAGACAGACAGACAGACAGACAGACTGATGGAATTGAAAAACCTATATTTTCGTAATCTCCGTGATCTGAAACGTCAGAATCCGTAAAAATCTCGGAGGGTGATTTTTTCTCGAATACAATACTTCCCTTCGGTATGCGAGGGAAGTAAAAAGACTGAAAATTTTTAACCAACAATTTTGAAATTTTTAAAAAAAAATTGAAATTTTTAACCACTACTATACTTCCACTTCACTGCGTGAAAGTGGAACTGAAAGTGTGTCTAATGGCAATAATATTTGGCATATGTTATTATACTTTTATTGGAAAATATACATGGTGGTCATCCCAAGAAATAATTTATGGTAGACCTGTTATTTAGTATTGAACTTTTGCTGTTGGATGAGAACTGTTTTTTTGACCAAAAGTTATCAGGATTTCTTTGTAATAATTACAATAACTATATTTCGATTATTATTCTCAATGTCATTTCATATTTAATAATTTTTTAGTGGCCGCCATGCACAAATAACGAGGGAAGTTCTGTGTAAATGCCTTTACCGATTTTTTTTTGTTGTTGACTTGCTACAAATGTACATAATTGTATATCATGTGGTTAAATAAATGCTATCTATAATCTCGTTAATTTTTTATATTAGGTACTAGAACTTTGTTTTAAAATGTGATGATGTGGGAGATCTGAAAACATAACGAATGTAATTAATATTTTGTACTTACAGCTAAATGGCAATTAATTGCGACATGTTCATAAGACAATTGAAGTAATTACCATAAATAACTAATTGATATAGACACATGTCGTGCCACTGTCAATAAAGAAATTAAGTAGTGCATTTCAAATGGATGAAAATATCAAAATATCTGGTTACCCACTTACCATCAGTATTAATTAGAAAATTGTTCGTTTTGTGTTATTAAAGCCAATCACGAAGTCACGCTATATATGTATTAAAGTAGTCGTGATTAGGATGATTTCGTGCTAATTTTATTAACTTTCTTATATTTCCAGTGTAACTAATTCCTTTTGGCAGTATTCAATGAGCTGAAAATAGGGTATAATTAAGATTATTTAATCCTACACTTTTTATAGGAACCTATTTTAATAGAAGTTGATGGTAGAAAAATCTAGCAGTTCTTTGTAGTGTTTATCTGCTACGTGTTATTACCTAATTATTTTTTACCCTTTTGTACATTATCTGCATCATATTATGTTTCTTTACAATAAAACCGTTAAACTTAAATATTTTTCTTACTTATTTTATTTTAAAGTTTTTAGTTTTTTATTTAGTTACTTTAATTACTTACTTGTCAAGCCCTTTCATTTGATACCCATATTGAGGGGATTGAAAAAAAACGTAATCCGCCATTTTGTGGTGGCGGACATCTTGGATTTTAAATTTTTTCATTGTGTACTGTATTCTACTAGTTAAGACCTTTCATTTGACACCCATGTTAAGGAGGTTGAAAAAAAAATGTAATCCGCCATTTTGTGGCGACGGCCATCTTGGATTTACAATGATAATGAATATACGTAATTGTATTGTCATCAGAGCTAAAGGTGTGTACAAAAATTCAAATCAATTGGTCAACAGGAAGGGGGTAAAATTTCAATTACTAGATTTGACCCACACAAGACACAAAGTAAGCTAACTAAAACCGTTTAAAGAAGAAATCCGACATAATCGTAACCAGTATTTAAAATGTACCAATATTAACCTGCCCATCAATATAAATAGTAAGGTTATTACAATTGCCACAAAATTGAAAAACCTGATCAAAAAGCCAACATTCGAAAGAGATTTAATTGTATTCAAAGTAATATTTCTGTAGTCATAAGTATTCAGTTCATTACGTACCGGAAATTTCAACCGTATTGTTGCCCCTATTTACTTGATACACCCTAAGAAACACAACGTTCTGTTAACGTACAGTTGTGAATAGTTGCTTGCCCCATTCGCATTCTAACGTACTATTCGATATGGGTATCAAAGGAAAGGGCTTGACAAGTAGAAAACAAATATGTCATCAAAACTTAAAAATTCAAAATGGCGGCGTCAACATGGCGGATAAGTTCTACCAATTATCGTCAGATTCGACTGGAAATCGGTATCTGTGGGTTATCGAGGTTGCATATTAGAATTATCTGGTCCAAATTTAACAGCTCAAAATGGTGGCGTCAAAATGGTGGCGTCAAAATGGCGGATCAAGCACCAAAAAATCCCGTCTTCTGGTTACTATTAAATTTAAGTTCGTTTTAAGACTAAAAATAAAAAATAAATATTAGTTTAAAAAAACTGAAAGAACACGTTTTAATAGGAAACCGAACTAAAAAGCAAAAAATAATTTTCAGATTATTAACAAAAAAATTTATTTCATTGCAAAGAGAGCGTGGGGTGCTTAATGTCAACTGGTATGAATATTTCATTGGTAGCTATTTGTAAAAGCAGAGTTAGTATAAAAAATATAGTAATAAGCACCCCGTGCTTTGTTTACAATGAAATACATTTTTTTGTTAATAATTGAAAATAATTTTTTAATTTTTAATTCGGTTCGCTATTAAAGCGTATTTTTTTTAAGTTATTTTAAACTATTATTTTTTCCACGGAAATTTCTACAGATAAATTTACTCAATAGATTATTAGTGTCTTTAGATCCAGTAAATTTCTTCTATGAGAAATGTACCCAAAAAGAAAATGGTAACCTTTTCTAAGGAAGTTCTCCAGTTATTAAAAGGGCCAGAATATCAAGAATCAGCTGATGATACTCAATCGGCTGACGATACTCAATCACCTGAAAATAGTGAGACAAAAGTGTCTTCTGGCAGCAGTGCCGATACCGAATATGAACCAATATGAATATGATTATGAATTCTTTATGTTGTAAAATAATAAAGATATCTAACTATATTTCAATCTAATCCAATATGTGTTTTACATGTTCAATATACCTATTTTCTAGTCGACCTGTCCATTTTAATTTTTTTTAACACTTATTTTACTTTTTACATCCCAGCAAACTACCCTCATTACCTTTATTTTTATTTAAATAATGTATCAATGCTAAATATACCTATTCTTATAAAACAGGCCCATTCCTATATCGTTTTGTCACATTTTTCGCATTTTCCACCCCCTAAGAACATCCTTCCCAATAAAATGTTTACAATATTTTTTCCATGCTTTTTGCACTCTATTTAGCCCATTTGTCTATTTTCATGTTTTAGCATGTTTTTTCAATTTCTGCTACCCCGCAAACAACTTTTCATTTGTTTAAATATTTTTTTTATGATTGATGTACTGAATTTTAGGTGATTTAACATATTTAGAATTTTGGCCAGGTTCTTTGATTTCTGGGCCCACTGTGAATTGGTTGAGACCAGATATTTATGATTTGAGATTCCAAGAACTGACAAAAGTAATTTTTGAATATGTCTGTGTGTGCTATATAGAAATAATAATAATAATAATAATGAAAATTTCTTTATTGATTACATTAACATACAATGTAATATAATACAATCAAAAGGCCATCGACCTAGGTCCTTCGGCCAAGGAGATAATAATATCATATTTAGCATTTTGACGCAAAATGTGGAGGGAAACAAAAAGGTTGATTACATAAATAAATTGTAAAAAAAGACTAAGTTGAGGCGTAGTGCTTCAGTACTTCTGAGACATCAATAGCATCTGCTCAAAAATTGGTTTCTTGGTATGTGTGAACCTGGGTGTATTGTTGTTTCGAGCAATTGTGAGAGGTTGCATTACCTCAATATTTGGATTTCTCTGTGCAAACAGTGACCACAAAATCCGCCTATTTTTGCGTAGGGGATTGCGAGCTTGGGAAAACTTGTTAAAAAGGTTTAGCAGGTCTCAAATTAATCGTCACTAAAAACCAAAACAGGTACTCTTCTTGCTTTTTTGAAAATGTTAAGTAATTATCCCTCTTCAGGGGTTGAAATTAAAAAATATCAATAAATTTAAAAACAAATCTATGTGTATTATTTCTATTAAATCAATATTAAAAAAGTGAAATTATATATTTTCTATCTAGAAGGGTTAAAAATTCACCCACAGGGGGTGAAATCATCCTCAAAAAATCAATAATATTTTAAAAATTCTGAAAATAAAATATTTTAATATTTCAAGTCATGGAAAATATGGTAAAAATATTTCTCACCAGTTTTGATGAACAAACATCCCCTACGAACGGTAAAACTGCTCCCAAACACGAAAACATGAAAAAAAAAATCATAGAAATTTTTGAAGACACTTGTATTCATTGTTTCTTTCCATAACTGACATTCATTTAACTGAGTTCACCCCCTTCGAGGGATGAATTCTAATGAAAATGGATAGAAATGTGTAATATAAGCTAACTAAATGCCAGTTATATAAACAAACCTTGAATATAAGTGTTTCCAAAAATTGCTATATACTTCATACCGTAGGGCGTCACGTAGATACTAGTTTAATCTGCTTAGCCGTAGGGGACTATGTTGGATGCTAGTTTTATCATGAGAATAAGAATAATATATTAGAGAAGTTTATTCCAGGAGTTTTGATTTACTAGCATAACCAGAAGTCAGGTTATTGAAAACATGCAAAGATTTTATTAATATTTTTTGCATATAGTTTTTCTTTTAGTTCTCAGAGATAGTTTTTTTCCGCTGTTTGCAAAATCCTATAAAGAATAAGTTTCATTACTATAATCAAACAGATAATAAATAATTCATTTTTAAACATGCATAGAGTATATAGGCTCCAATACTAGTTAGCTAATAGATAGGTGAAGATTTGTTGTTTTTTATCAGTGAATGTCAAATATAAATACTTCATACTTATTCATGGATATTGCCTTGGTTTTGCATGAAATATCGTTATGAGTGGCTTTGTGTCTTTCTGATCAGCTCAGAACAACTGCGAAAAACGTTTCAAAGGCTAAGCATTTCCAAGAAACTTAATAAGAGATTTTATGAAAATGTAATCCATTAGAATGAAAAAAATTTTAAGACAAGGTAGGTAAATAAATTTCATTTTAGGCCTTTGATCTCAATTTTAACTGAATATTCATACCGTAGGGGGTCATGTAGATACTAGTTTAATCTGCTTAGCCGTAGGGGACTATGTTAGATGCTAGTGTTATAATGTGAATGTCAAATAAGAAATTGCACAAATTTAATTTAGGATTTTTGATTTGCTAGCATAACCAGAAGACAGGCTATCGAAAAAATACAAAGACTTCATTAGTATTTTTTGCATATAGTTTTTCTTTTACTTCTCATAGATAGTTTTTTCCGCTGTTTGCAAAATCTTATAACGAGAGAATATTTATCTTTTAATATACATTTTTAGATATTTCAATGTGTTATCCTGTCATTTGTATGAATCGGTTAATTTTTATAACATTTCAAAAATGAGCATAAAATGATAAACTTTCCTTATCAACGTCAAAAGCAGATACCTTTTCATTCGGGATTCATCAGTTGTCCAAATAGCAAGTAGTCTTAAACATGTCTACAAATTTTAATCAACACCTCATTACTACGTCCTTTTTCAACATTCATTTTACTCTACTATAAGTATAATTAATTCATGAGTCGGTTGACAATATTTCATCCTAAGGTAAATCAGTATGATGTCCACAGCCGACATCGGCATCAATATTCTATTTATATCCTGAGGATCAAATAAATTAGTTACGTTTACGTTTCAACTTACATCCAAAGGTTTATTCGAGGCACATATGCGATATCTGCGGGGAAATTTAGGTCACATAAAAATTTAACCAGTCTAGAACAATAATGATTTGACCTTTGTAAATGATAAGTTACCGAATCGTCGCGCACCTATCCAGTTCTTTCGTTTTAATCTCATTTCAGTGGCATTGAATGTTGCATGGGAGTGGAAACAGATCACTGTCAAGGTACGTGCTTTTAGCTTAACTTACCATTAAGAATAACGAAGCAGATGTTGTGTTAATTAAATAGAATAATTAAACACTTGAACTCTCTAACGTGCTCGTCGTTTGTGTATGAGATACATGGTATGACGAACATGTAGAAAGGGAACCTTGCGGCATTGTTATTTAAAAAAAAATATGTAAGTAGATTTATGAAAAACTGTACAGGGTTCCACGAAAAGATCTGATTATTTTAACGTTATTCCAACTATATGATTTAGGTAATTGCCTTACTCTATTAAACCTCGACCTCAAATTTATTTACGGTAGTTAACTAAATGAATCATTTTATTGCATATTTCATTAAAGCAGTGCATATTGTAATGGTCCAATCAACATAGGTTCTTAACGAGCAAAATGTGCATACAAGCTGAATTGCTGGATGTAAGTCGGAAACTGATCATGATATGGAATATTGTCTCTAGGTATATAGAAATTTAAAAAAAAGCGAGGTAATGTCGAAAAATGTATGTCGCTTCTTTGCAAATAATCGGGTAAATAAGCAAAATACGGCACTTTAATTGCAGAAAAAAATTATAAAACCTGAAATTCTACCGTTCAAAGTTGTCATGGAATTAAAAATTGCTGCCTAAGAAATCACTGCTTTTAGATCCAGATTTTCAATCCGTCTCTTTACAGGACAACGTCTTGAATATATTTACACTCCAGTACGTGGAAATAGTTGGTCACAGTGTTTTAACAATATTTGAGTCAAATGTCATAAAAAAATCTGAGCTGTTGGCTTCTAGTATATACGTCAAAAAATAAGTTTCTGGACTCTTAACAGCTTGCGCTACTTATTAACCCCAACCCCTTCAACGGAATCATCTCAATCAGATGTCATTAATAATAGAGTGGGGGTGGTGGAGTGGTTGAAAAACGTTGTAAAACAACTGAGGCCTTAGTATACAGGGTGTTTCACTTAAAAGTCCCCAGGCCATTATCTCTAAAACTAATAAAGATATTTTATTTTTGTAAATGGCAGATGATTGATACCAAAGAAAGGTTTAAATAGCGGCGATTAGAATTTTTCCTCAACAGCACACAGAGATGGCGCTGCGATGCAAAACTATTTTTTGATGGCTGGAACCTTGAAACATAAGTCATGTGATTAAACAATAATTTGTGAATAATTTTGATGGTACAGAGAATTTACAAAAAACAAGCCGTTTTGGAGTTACATGAGTTTCTTTCATTAATGCCAGTACACGTGAATTTTGATAAATCCCTATAATTTATTTATTATTTATTATCTAATATTAGTTACCAAACACTTTTTTTCAAGATAAGGAAAGTGATATAATACACTATCATAAAATTATGTTTACCACTTCCGGCCAAACCGGAACTAACATGATGAACCAATATCCATATGTTCCTACATATTACATTTTTTTTTCTAATAACGCTTCTAATAAAACGGCTCCCAAAACTTAACGTAAGTAAGACAACAAAGAAAATACACACTAATTTAGAATGGGCTAAATTTATATTAACAATTCAATAAAGAACGTAAACAAAAGTTTTATAAACAAACATTTAAAAACTATCGAAATATTATTAAAAATGAAATTAAACTAATTTCTTTCTTATTAGTAGGTACTTATTATATTAAATGTTCAAAATTTCTCCCTTCTTCATGAATACACATATTGTACCGTTTCAGTAACTCTTCATTGCAAACTTTTTGTAACGTATGTCTATTTATAGCAGCAACACTTGCATATATTTTATTATACAAATCGGCCATATCCTCAATGGGTTCAATGTACACTACACATTTTAAATACCCCCAAAGGTAAAAATCTAATGGAGTCAAGTCAGGTGATCGTGCTGGCCATCTGACTACTCCATTAGTACCAATCCATCTCTGAGGGTACATTTCATTAAGACAATCTTTGACTAGTACTGAGTTATGGGGTGGTGCACCATCTTGGTGAAACCAAATATTCTCCTGGTTATGAGGGATAGTCTCTAATAATCCTGGCAATACATTTCTCAAAAATATCTCATATTGTCTTCCATTTAAAGTCCCATGGAATAGATATGGTCCAATAATATGTGAATTTAATATTCCACACCACACGTTAACTCCAAAAGTTACCTGATTTCGGGTCATTCTCATCCATCTAGGATTATTTTGTGACCAGTATCGGCAGTTATGCTTACTCACAACTCCGTTGTTGTGAAAACGGCTTTCATCGCTCCAGAGCACATTTTTAAAAAAATTTGGGCATTCTTCAGAAAAAACTGAAAATTCAGCTAGAAAATGTAATCTTCGTTCATAATCACCAGGCCTTAAATGATGGATCAATTTTAATTTGTATGGATGGTATTTATTTGATTTTAATATTCTATGGCACGAAGATATCGACAGATTAGTTTCCGATGCCAATTTCCGGAGAGAACATTGAGGATTGTTGACAACACTATTTAACACCAAGGCTGTATTTTCATCTTTTCTAACTGGCCTATTTCTGTTACGAATAGTTTTCTTAAAACTACCCCAGTTTCTTAAATTTTTAAACAGCATGATAAATGTTTTTTTATCGGGTGTAAGTCTATTTGGAAATCGTAAACAAAACAATCGTTTTGCTTCTCGAGAATTTCTTTTGCATTCACCATATATTAAAATCATATTTAACTTATCTTCATTGGTGTATCTAATCATTTTTTAAATTTATTTTTTTTATTGCCTTATTTGGATTAATTTGCTTTGAATTGTTTCTAAGTACACTATTTCTGTTTGAAACTATGATTGAAATGCACCAACTACAAACTTTGTTTAATAACTGTCAAACTTAAAATTAAATCAAAGCCTACTAATATCTCTTAAGTAGATTTTTCATTACCATTCTAAATTAGTGTGTATTTTCTTTGTTGTCTTACTTACTTTAAGTTTTGGGAGCCGTTTTATTAGAAGCGTTATTAGAAAAAAAAATGTAATATGTAGGAACATAATATGGATATTGGTTCATCATGTTAGTTCCGGTTTGGCTGGAAGTGGTAAACATAATTTTATGATAGTGTATTATATCACTTTCCTTATCTTGAAAAAAAGTGTTTGGTAACCAATATTCTATAATAAATAATAAATAAATTATAGGGATTTATCAAAATTCACGTGTACTGGCATTAATGAAAGAAACTCATGTAACTCCAAAACGGATTGTTTTTTGTAAATTCTCTATACCATCAAAATTATTCACAAATTATTGTTTAATCACATGACTTATGTTTCAAGGTTCCAGCATCAAAAAATAGTTTTGCATCGCAGCGCCATCTCTGTGTGCTGTTGAGGAAAAATTCTAATCACCGTTATTTAAACCTTTCTTTGGTATCAATCATCTGCCATTTACAAAAATAAAATATCTTTATTAATTTTAGAGGTAATGGCCTGGGGACTTTTAACTGAAACACCCTGTATACATCCAATCCAAATTCTCTGTACTCTTAACCAGCTTACTTTACTTGCTTTTCTCTATTTACCCCTATTTAACTCGCAACCCTTCAACGGAATCATCTCAAAATATAATCTAATTGCAGATGTCGTTATAGTACTTACATGTACCAAATCTCAAGTGAACATCTCAATTTTATTTTATCAACCCTTTTAATAATTGAGTGGGCATGGTAGGGGAAGGGTGGTGTTAAAAAATATTATAAAAATTCTGAGACTTTGGCTTCTAGTACATACACCAAATGCCAAGTTTCTGTACTCTTTTGCCAAACTTGCTTTACTTATTTTCCCCTATTCAATCTTCAATCCTTCAATGGAATCATCTCAAAATATAATACAGTTTCAGGTGTTTTTATTATATATACTTACGTGCAGAACATATTTTAAGTAATAGACTAGGCGGCACTAGTGCCGCCTAGTGAAGGTCTTAGTGCTGCCTAGTGGCAGGCATTAGTGCCGATGCTGAAAAATAAGGAAGAAGGGGAAAAATCCAGAGCCTTTGTGTGCTGCCGCCGCTAAAAATAAGGACATGAAATTGGTGTTTTTAGGGGAAAGCAAATCCGAGACATGAGGCGCTGAAAGCCTTTCAGAAGCTATCAAATTTTGTTTAAGGATTTAAACATTGATCAATTGGCTAAAAAAAACTTACAGATCTTACAACTGGTGAAGAAAATGCCAGTGCTGGCCGAAACAATGGACTCTGGGTCCATCTGGATTATTTACAAAGAGATATTCTTTGCATATGGTGTGTTGCTCACAGATTCGACCTAGTCTTGTCTGATGTTGAAATGAACGTCACGCAGAGGTGAACACTTCCTGATGAAGACCTATACAAGAATGATGAGTTCATCAAGATTTTTTTTCAAATGACTCAATCTTTTAAATTTGTTCCTTTGATTGGTTAGTGCCGGCTAGTGCAAATTCCTTAAAATATGCTCTGCATACGTGTACCAAATTTCAAGTGAATATCTCAGTTTTATATTATCAACCCATTTAATAATGGAGTGGGGGCGGTGGTGGGGACGGAAAATATTATAAAAAATTTAAGGTCCTGGCTTCTAATATACAGGGTGTCCTGAAAATGCTGGGAAATCTCTCGGATTTGGGTAGAACTAGTGAAAATAAAGTCACAAGTTCGTATTTTTTTTTCCCCCCGAGGTACCCCTACGATGATATTGGCTCTTGAAGTTGAGGGTTGCGAATTCATCTGTCAGTATCAGATCATTATCATTACAGATGAATGTCCCAAAATCGATCGTTGGAAGAATTTTGAGAGAGCAACTGCTTCATCTGTACCATATACAAAAAGTACATGCCTTAGCCCAGCTGACTTTCCTGCTAGGGTGTAATTTTCGCAGTGGTTTATACAGAACCATGAACAAAACCATGCCTTCATTCGATCGGTTTTATATATGGATGAAGCGAGCTTTGGAAGAAATTTACTCATTAACTCCCATAACAAACGTGCCATCAAAGGCAATTTCATATTAATGTTTGGGCCGAAATTATTGGCCGGTACTTGTTGGGCCCATTCGTGTTACCAAATCGATTGAATGCGCAACTTTATCTTGAATTTCTCCTACAGCAGTTACCACAACTTTTAGAAGACGTTGACATTGCATCTCGAGAGAACATGTGGTTTATGCATGATAGGGCGCCCCCGCATTTTAATCTTCTAATGAGGGGTCGTTTGAATAGAATATCCAAACCGGTGGATAGATCGGGGTGGGCCTGTTTCTTGGCCTCCCCGATCACCCGATTTAAATCCCCTTGATTTCTTCCTATGGGGGCATTTAAAGAGTCTCGTATATGCCACACCAGTAGAGACAACGGATGAATTATACTAGAGAATTATGTACCATTCAAATGCAATTAGACAAAACGAAGGAATGTTGTGGCGAGTCCAGTGATCGTTAGTTCGTCGTGGACAAGCATGCATTAGAGAAGGAGGTGCTCATACTGAGCATTTGTTATGAAATTTCATAAATCTTCATTTTTCCATGTCTCTAATTAGTTTTCTACAGTCAGATTTCAAATTTTGTGTTTAGTGTGTTCAAGATTTTTTCAAGTGTAGATAAGTACTTACTACCTCATAGAGAAATAAATGTTGTTTTTTACATAATCCTCTTGTTTATTTATTTTAAAAAATTACTGTTATTTGTGCGATTGAAAATCGCAATTTCATCGTTAAGTGCATTTATCTCGAAAACGGTTCATATTACCGACTCCAAAGAAGTATACGTTTTTTACGTAAAGAGGGCTCAAAAAGTTGAAAATCCTTTAGAAATGAAACAAAATAGGCTGAATTTTTTTTTACAACGTATTAAGGCAATGGGTGCTCTGCCCCCGAGCCCCCAATAATGTTATCCAAGAATCTAATAAACCAACCTAACTGGATTGAAATAATATGATACTGAACCAAAAATGATTAAAATCGACTGAACAATAAAAAAGTTATGAAACATTTTCTTTATAGGATTTTGCAAACAGTGGAAAGAAAAGCTATCTATGAGAACTAAAGGAAAAACTATATATAAAAATATTAATGAAATCTTTTCATTCTTTCGATAACCTGACTTCTGGTTATGCTAACAAGTAAAAATTCTGATTTGCCATTCTCATTTTAACACTAGCATCCAACCTAGTCCCCTACGGCTAAGCAGGCTAAACTAGTATCTACATGATCCCCTACGATATGTAAATTCAGTTAAAAATGAGAACAAAGGCCTGAAATTAATTTATTTACGTACCTTGTCTTTAAAAATTTTTCATTCTAATGAAATCCTATAAAGAAAATGTTTCATTACTATAAGCAAACAAATAACAAATAATTCACCTTTAAAAATAAAAAAGTTATCGCGAAAAATCGATTTTTAACCCTCAACTTCAAGAGCGAATATCTTCGTAGAGGTACCTCGGGAGAAACAAAAATATACGAACTTGTGACCTTTTTTTCACTAGTTCTACCCAAATCCGAGAGATTGCCCACCATTTTCGGGACACCCTGTATACACAAAGTTCCAAATTTGTGTACTTTTAGCAGTTTGCTTTACTCATTTTCCCCTATTTACCCCAACCCTTCACCGAATAAGTTTCGAAAACAATCCAGTTCCAGATTTCGTTATAGTACGCACGTGTTTAAAATTTCAATTCAATATCTTAAATCGTTTCAGAGAAAACGTGCGCACAAAAAAAGTTACAGACACACCAGACCGATTGACAGACAGAATTTTGTTTTTTCGCCCAAATTTAAAATCTCGACGTTTCATGAGATTGTAGACCTATTTCAAGAAGAAAAATTTTTGATGTTTTTTTACGAGTACTATACTGCCACTCTATGTGGATGTGGAAGTAAAACTGCTGTCTTAGCTTATGTCATAATTTTGTAAGGATTATGTCAGAGTTTTTTAGTATGTCACACTGACATCATGTGCAACATCTGCACGTATGTTTTTAATTCTAGAGATAAAATAGTAATAAACTAAATAAATAACTATTAACGTTTTTATTAACAAGGAATCGAATTCAACCTTATCTTGTTACAGTCTTTTGCTCAACTGGGAAGTTTTCGATCTTGATGTCCGTATTCTTCGTCTAATCTTGTACTCGCAGTTTCCGGTATTGTCCACAAGAATTCCAAGCTAAATCATTTTCGGCATCTTGTTTACTACCTCACAATTACCTACCCTTAACATGCTAGATGGTCGTCATTTGTTAGGTATACAATCATAATTTTTGTTTTGTTTATACTTAAACCATACTAGGAGATTATTTTCTGAAGCCTGTCCAGGAGGTGCTCATTCTTGCCTACTATAACTAGGCTGGTATGATCTGCAATTCTGAAATTGGTAATCTTCTTTCTACCTTTACCTACCCCATCCAACACACGATATATCACGTGTTCATTATAGATATTAACCGTGATTGGCGATAAAGCACAGTTCTGTGTGATGCTTTTGTCAAATTTGCATTTCTTTTGTCAGAATTATTATTACTATCCAAATTAAGTTTTTATAAATTTAGAGGAATTGCACTCGAGTTAATACACTCCTATCTTTCAAACGGATACCATTGAGTGTTATTCAAGGAAGGGTGAAATTCATGAACATAAAGTTGGCACCCAGAGTTAGCACCCCAGATTCACACTAGGTCTGAAACGGTAACGTAACGAGCGGCCGCGCCACCGCTGGCGGAGATTATCTTGTTTCAAGGAGTAGAAGAGGCCTGTCGGTGGTGGAAAGCGGCAGCTCGTTGCCGGATCGAATTTTCCGATGTAAGAAAATTTTCCGGCTCTCAAATGCACATGAAAGAGCTGCCGCGATTCGGGTTGTGGCAATCATCATGATTCAGTGTACGCTAACCGCCTTCCAATTTTTAGCACGGCAGCTCAATGCCAAGTCGAGTTTTCCGGGGGAAAGAGTTTTCCGACCGTGGAAGGGAAGGGCCACGAGCTGCCGCGATTTTCTCTCTGTGGGTGCTTTTCTTTTAACAATAGGGACCTTTTGACCTATTTTCAGTGCGGCAGCTCAACACCAAGTCGAGTTTTCTGGGGAAAAATAGTTTTTCGACCGTGGAAGGGAAGGGCCACGAGCTGCCGCGATTTTTTTTTACCTACTTTCAGCGCGGCAGTTCGTGGCCCTTCCCTTCTACGGCCAGAAAACTCTTTCCCCCGGAAAACTCGACTTGACATTGAGCTGCCGCGCTGAAAATTGGAAGGCTGTTAGTTTACACTGAATCATGATGATTGCCACAACCCTAATCGCGGCAGCTCTTTGCATGTGCATTTCAGAGCCGGGAATTTTTTTTACATCGGAAAATTCTATCCGGCAACGAGCTGCCGCTTTCCACCACCGACAGGCCTCTTCTACTCCTTGAAACAAGATAATCCCCGCCAGCGGTGGCGCGGCCGCTCTTGAATTATTCACGCACGAACGAAAAAAGTATGTTTATTTATTATTGAACGAAAAAATTAATTAATTTATTTGGTTTAGGCTGTTGGATTTGACCACTGTTGGGGCTTCTTTGTTTTAGCACTGTTGGGTTAGATAATTTAGAAAATTTACCCTGCCTTCTTTCGGTGAGCTCTCTGAAGTTCTCAAGGGCAGTAGTGGTCGACTGGAGGGATGATCAGCCCCTCCTGGAATAATTCTGGACACATCACTTCTGCTCTCCTGCTACCTTTTTTCAGAAATTTGCCTCTGTCTTCCTTGGCTTGGCTTGGATAGGGTTGATATGTCTCAGGAGGACCTGGGTCGTCCTGAGGGATGAATTTAGGTAGGGGTGAACTACCCTTAATTGCTCAGCTAGTCGAGTCGGCTCTTCGTTCGTGGAGAATAAAAGAGGTTTATTTCGTAGAGTATTGGAAATGAAAAACACTTGTTGGATTTAACGAAATCGGTTTACGAATAGATTTATTTAAAGTTTATTACAAAGTCGGTTTTGCACAGCTTTTTCGTAAAACACAATTTGTTTATTAAACTAATGACAAAGGTTTAGTTAAACACACAACACGAGAAATCTCAGTAAGCCCTAGTTGTTACAGATTATTTAATACTGGTCGCGGATATGCACGGGGTTGATTACCGAAATTGTTTAACGCGGAGTTCTGCCTTACTTCGGGGGTCGGTCGCCGCGCACTATTTTGTTTAACTTGAACTGAAGAACTGATTAAAACTGATCTGATACTGGAACTGAAATGAACTGTGTAACGGCACGGCCGAGTTTTTATATAAAATTTTAACAAGGGTGCATTGAGTTTCTTTGTTTCTTTGACGGTGAATAGTCTTTTGAAAAATCTATGTTTTGCATGTCAGTGGTCGATTTATTGATGTCGATTTATTACTTTTTTTTGAATGCGACAAAGGGTAGTCGACACGTGGCTTTGAAAAATATGTTTTTCCGAAGATGTCAGTAATTAATTTATAAAATTTATTAAGAGCGGCGGTGAATGTTTCTTTGTTGCACAAAGGGTTGCCAAAGATATGAATAGTTACTTCTTGTAAAATCGAGACATTGATGGTCACAGGAGCCGGCGATTCTGCGGGCTTGTTCTTGTACGAGGTGGTGCAATATTATTATGAATAACGTATTAGATCTGATTGTTCTTTGTCTGCACGCGCGACGGCGGTTTCGAGGGGTAATTAATAATAAAATAGATTGACGCGCTAACACTGGCACGAAAAATAATTTTAATTTGTACAGGGAGGCTGTATCTTAGCATATGATGTCTGAAAAATTACTAGTTGTGTTTTTATTTAACTTTTGATTTTGGCGATCGAAAGAGTTCGTAATTGCACTTTTTTGAAAATCTCTTCAAAAAATTTGCTTCTACAATAGAATCTGGGGTGCTAACTCTGGGTGCCAACTTTATGTTCATGTGAAATTCGATCTTGCAAATTAAGCACGGGATCCCGCAAGTGTCTTAGGACTCATTGTTTTTTTAATATATAAATGAGGACCCTATTAGAGACGAAATTAATGGGAATACTTGTCATTGGTGCGAATTATCTATGCCCTAACAGATACAAAACTCATTCATTGAAAATTCCACTAAAGTCGAAGATAGCTGATGATGTTAAACTTTTGGATCCTAACATGGGTGCAAATTTAAATTTAGACAGTTGCTCCTCCTCAATTGACGTGAAATTAATCGGATGGATTTTTTTAAAAGATACTCAAGATATTCAAAAGTTTTAAGCGACGCGCGTTGTATCATTTTATTTCTTTCTCAATGAAAGTAACTTCAGAGGCGTAAATGATGGACCAGAACTTGACACGAGAGGTACCTCTGGAATCCTCAGTGTTTTAGCTTGGATATTTTAATATGGCTAACTACTGAGACCTCGTAAAAAAAAAAACAGGTTGAAATGGGAAAGAAATTAAATGGAGAAGAAAAACACACTTGTGTTAGTTTGACTGCTTGCCATACTTACTCTTCAATGTTCTGGTTTAAAAAGTCGCTCATTTTTTGCTTTGCTATTTATGAGCCTACTGTATATAGGCCAAGTTTGCAATTCTGGGCATTTTTTCGTAATGCCTCTTTTCGATTAAACGATGTTTCTAAAATGATCAATTTTTACTTCCCTCGCATACCGAAGGGAAGTATTGTATTCGAGAAAAAATCACCCTCCGAGATTTTTACGGATTCTGACGTTTCAGAACACGTAGATTACGAAAATATAGGTTTTTCAATTCCGTCAGTCTGTGTGTCTGTTGGTGCATTTACTAAAAAACTACTTGACGGAGAGCAGTGAAATTTGGCAGGTAGTTGACGCTACTGTCAGCGCAGAAATGGTAGAAATTTCAGTGGAAGATATACAGGGTGGACCGTCTAAACGGAATAAATAGTGAAAAAAATTTTTTTTCGCTCAAATTTAAAATTTCCACGTTTCATGACGCGCTAAACCTATTTCTGAAAAAAAAAATTTCGAAAATTTTTTTCACCAACATTTTTGAAAATTTTTTTATCAAGATGAAAAATTTTTTTTTGCCCAAATTTAAAATTTCTACGTTTCATGGCATTCTAAAACTATTAAAAAAAATTTTTTTACCCTTTTTGAAAAAATTTTTTCTACTAAAATGATTTTTTTTTTCTTCAAATTTAAAATTTCCACGTTTCGTGGCATTTTAAGCCTGATTTAGAAAAAAAAATTTTTGAACATTTTTTGAAATTTTTTTTTACCAACATATTTGAAATTTTTTTTACCACTAAAATAGACGGATTTTTTTTTATTTCTTCAAATTTAAAATTTCCACGTTTCATAGCGTTCTAAATCTATTTAAAAGAAAAATTAGAAATTTTGTTTACTATTTTAAAAAAATGTTACCACTAAGATAGATTTTTTTTTTCATTATTCAGATTTAAACTATCCACGTTTCCATGGCATTCTAAAACTATTCAAACAAATTTTAAAATGTTTTTGAAAAATTTTTTAAAAAATTTGAAAACATTTTTAATCTATTTATCACTACTATAGAATAGTCGAAAAATTTGGTTTGCTCAAATTTAAAATTTCCACGTTTCATGACATTCCAAACCAATTTCGGAAAAAAAATGTTTGCAACATTTTGTTACCAGTTTGGAAAAAAAATTAACACTAGAATAGATGGACACTTTTTTTACTCAAATTTAAAAGTTTCATGTTTCATGACATTCTATTTAAAAAAATTAATAAATAAAATAAAATAATTAAAAAAAAAAATGTAATTTTTAAATCTTAAACTTCTTTTACCACTATTATAGAATAGACGGAAACTTTCCTTTTTGCTTAAATTAAAAATTTCTACGTTTGACATTTTAAACCTATTTCAGAAGAAAAAATCTAATTTTTTTTTTTTAACATTTTTGAAAAATTAAAATAAAAATGAAATTTTTTAACCACCACTATACTTCCACTCCAATGCGCGAATGTTGGATTGATGTGACGGATGGCAATAATATCTGACATATACACCTATTATACTATTATTGAAAAATGTACAGGGTGGTCATGCCAAGAAATAATTCAGTCATGGTGGACATTTGTAAAGGTATATGCGCAAGCCTGCCATATGTGGCACCTGTTATTTAGTATTGAGCTTTTGCTGTTGGATGAGCAATCTGTATATTTTTTGGACCAAAACTTATCAAGTTTTCTTTGTAATAATAGCAATAACTATATTCCGATTATTATTCTCAATGTCATTTCGTAATTATTAATTTTTTAGAGTGACCGTCATGCACAAATAACGAGGGAAGTTCTGTGTAAAGACCGATTTTTTTTAATCGCTCTCAGCAGGGGGTCACAACCGACGAAGTGATTTTTTCATGCAATATCAATTTTTTCGCAAAGTACTAACTACTACTAACTAATGTCAATCAAGACTTACTTTCCCTACCTAGACAGGAAAGTGCTCACTTTCCCGGCCTAGGCAGGGAAAATGATTGGTTACAACAAAAAGAAGGAGATTGAGAATTGTAATAATTTAATTATTCTAGAATATATTTAAACAATCGGTGAAATAATTATATGTTCAACTCTGCAGCAAAATAGATTGACTGCCTTGGCCGAGTTCCTAATTATCAGTCAATCTACTATTTTCCTGCCTAGTTAAACAAATAACTATTCTTGATTGCATAACTGACAATAATTTGAAGTTGATCTGCAAGACATGAGGGTGTACACTCCTGTACAGGCGACAGGTGAGATATTTTTTGTAATTTAACGTATGATTCTACGGGCTACCCTGTTAGAAAAATGTCATCAAAGGTTATGGGAAGCTCCAGAAACAAATTAACTAGAAACAAACCACGCAAAATCAAATTTAATTACTTACTACGTTAATTTGTCGCTATTAAAAATAGCGTAACTTTCCATTAGCTAATTAATCAATCATGTAGTTTCCCTAATATTTTAATTGCCTAGGAAATATGATTATTATAAGCTATTACTGTATAATTTTAATTATTCAGTCAGAACCGTAACGCAAAACAGTGTTCAGTAGTTAATTAACTTTATTAAATATGAAGCAATTAACCGTCATGCACGATACAAAGGGACTGCAAGAGAGGTGAATTATTGGCAAAATTAGAGATGCTGTTTTTGACATTTATGATTCCACCATTTCAAGAAAATACAATAATATTCCATTTTAGTGTTTCATTATAACTAAACAATGGAAGTCGGAGAATAGAACTATATCTCTCCGGTTAACACATTCATTAGTGTAGATGTTGATTAAAAGTAGTTTCCTTAATTATTGATTGAAATTCATCATGACGTAGGGCTTATCGCATTTGATTTACTTACTGGTGGAAAATAATAAAATATAGTGGAGTCAAAGTTTCAGAATTCTCTTAAATATTCATGATTTCTTCTGTAATGTACTTTAAGACTATGTAAATTAATGTCAGAAAACTCGCAATGTCGGCTTTTTATTTGGTGGTGGTTTCCACTCCTCCCGGAGAGGTGCCCAATGAAATAAAATTAATCACTGAATCTGACCGATAATCAAATTTTGGAGAAAATAATCGTAGTTCTCAGAAACTTCAGGTGCTTCCTGTACAGCAAATGAGAGTGCTAGTTTACATGTTGGTACTAGTGTGCTACTGTTCCAGGAAGGTAAATCTGTGTTATTGTCTACTGTTTTGGTAAAAACCTTAGATATGAAGGGATAACCTCATGTTGGGAGAGGTCTGGTTGGTCCCGGATCAATGGCTAGCTTCATGGCTGAAACTTGTGGTCGAAAACTACATCTATCTTGTGCTCGTTCTTCAATCCATACCGCAGGCACAGAGTTAGGACAAATGCCTACAAAATCTTGAGAAAATAGGTGATATAGAATTATTCATGAAAATGGTTGTTTTTCAAGTTGTAACGATTTGTATATTTCGATTTTAGCATTTAAAAATTGGCATTTTGAGACTAATTTTCGTGAATAATTCAAGAAGTGTTACATTTAAAGAAAAGTGGTACTGTATTATAGAAACATTATAAAATGCCAAATATTTTGGTTTTTTATTTATTTCCGAACGATTATTAAATTAGTTTTAAAATTTTGTCAATTTTAAAGATGGCTCTCAAACACTTATAAGGTATAATGTTTAAATCTCAAATATCTTAATAAAAATACGATGAATAAGGAATCAATACTTCCACATCCACATTTCTCACCCAAGTCTATTAAAACGAAAACATCTTGTTACTCTATTTACACTCTAGTAAAGTGAAAACAATTGCTCATAGAGTTTTAATAATAATATTTGATATCGTCGGCTCTGAGGTGATAATGAGGGTGTTTGATATCTAAGAATTTTCTGTTCTTATACAAACTAAAATATTATTAAAATAAAATTTGATGAAATAGGCATTGGAGACAGTGGTAAGGATGGCAGATGTCATAAAGAGATCTTGACGTCTAGTATATACACCAAATCCCAAGTTTATGGCTTCTTACTAGCTTGCTTTAGTCATGGGTAACATTCTTTTTCTTGTGTTGAAACAATAACACTGACACTGCTTGAAGTGTCAACACAAAGTATCAGCACAATTGTGCCATAACACAGCAAAATGGTTTCAATTACCGTACGTCATTGGCGCTAAAGTATCTATCAGTATCAGTGTTGAAAATGCAACACAGCAGCACTGTTTAATAATACGATGCGGGATTCGCGGATTCCCAGAGAGCTACTAACAGCCACACAAAAAATTCTTCATAACGGCTTGCCGTCTAGAGATTGCTGTCTACAAGTGTGCTTGCGAAATAAATATTATAGTTAATGAAAAACAAAAGACAAAAACAAATAAAACATTTCAAGAGATTTTTATAAATATCAATTTAAACAGGATTAGTCCGTTTTCATTTTTGATGTAGCTTGATACAAATTTCTAGTTTATGGATCAAAGAAATAGTTTTGATTTGAACAAATTTTTTATGTTTGTGATTGCTTTGTTTCATTCACCTACTAAACTGCGTAGAAGCCTGCGCGTGTGTCTGCGTGATCTGTGATACCGCACATGAACCCTCCAGCTCTCGCCATCTTGAGTGTTATAATAGTGTCACTGTGTCATATAAGCTGTTTTAACACGTGTGACACACCAATAGGTGTCAGCACAAAAGCGCCATTCAACACAGTGTTACACATCTCTAGCTTGCTTTACTTAATTACCCCTATTTACCCCCAAACCTTTTAACGGAATAGGCCCAAAATATAATCTAGTTTCAGATCTCGTTATAATATGTGCGCGTTTTTTGTTAAGTACTTTAATAATGGAGTGGGGGTAGTGGCAGGGGTAGCATTTGCTATAAAATAACTTGAGACCTTGGCTTCTAGTATATACACCAAGTTCCACGTTTCCGCACTATTACTAGCTTGCTTTATTTATTTTCCCGAATTTACCCGTATTCACTTCCCAACTCTTCAACAGAATCATCTCAAAATATAATAGTAGGTGAGCCCTTGACTAAAATTCCGTGTAATCATGGCATGGCTAAATTCATAAAAAATCTTTAGTTCCAATCAAAACCAACAACTTTCCTGAAAGCTTGGGGAGACCTGCAAAGCAATGTTCTTCGGTCATGTAACGTATAATATTTTTTTTCGACCACTTTCTGCTTATATCGCTTCAAAGTCTGAATCCATATTTTCCATAACTTGCGTACTGAGTTTTGAAAACTCGTAAAAGTTAAGTTATTTATAGAAGTCTATTTCAGAAAGGTCATAAAGCATTTCAAAACTTTCATCATTTAACCATCTCTCTATGGTGAATAGGAATAGTAACTGTCTAGCTATTTGACACGTAACACAAGTTCGCTTCCATGGCAAGAAGAAAGCAAAGCAACCTGTACTAAAAATTGGCAGCAAGTTTTACCTTCATGGATAGGAAAAGAGACTAACAGGGATTGGAAAAGCTTTTTTTCTGAAATCAGTCAAGAATGCCTACTTTCTCGGCTCAATTTCAGATTCCAAAATACCCTATTCTAGTATTTTAGTCCGTTGCTAAGCAACCATAAAAAAACAGCGTGGGAAAGTTTTTTCCGTCCTAGGCCGGGAAAGTAGGTAACTTTCCCGTACCGGTATAATGTCATGCATTTATAAAAATTTCTTAATTTATAATGATATTGATTGCGGTTTCAGAAAAAATAGTATGTGTACCTTGTAGTAAAAGCACATTCCCGGACTTCAATGCTTGTTGGCCTCGGCTAACGCCTCGTCCAACAATTTACATCGTCGTCCGGGAATGTATTGCTTTTACTACTAGATACACAATATGCTATTGTCGATCTTTAATGCCCACTTTTCGACATAGGCAGGAAAGCGTTACCTTCTGTCCGATAATTTCTCTAGAACGGGTCTATTTTCTAGTCGGTCTAAAAAAACTCATTTTTGTGCAGCCCAAAAACTAAACGTCACTTTCATAATTGACATTTCTAAAATAGGACAACCAAAAATTGTTATTTTTTATTACACAGAATTAGTAATTAGTAAGTCGCTGTAGCGAGTTTTCGTATTGCCATAGTGTTTATATTTTTCAGGTATTAAATCAGAAAGTGCCGAATTTATAATACTTTTTAGCTCTGGTCATTTGCAAGAAATTGAAATCTCCATATCGCTCTCAGAAAGTTTTTCGATTTTTCGAGAACTGTTAAAATGTTTTGTATATATATCTTGATATGTCAACATACAATACATACAAACACTGTGACGTTAAAGCCACCGCTAAATATAGTATAAACGGTGGTGTCATTTTCACCATCTATACCAACTACAATTTACAATTGCACAAAAAATACTGTTTATACCATGTCCGCGAAATTTTTTAGCGCTCTCGAGATTATTTTGCCACGACCGTAAGCGGCCTCGGCGATAATTTTTCTCTCAGCAGGTAGACAGGAATTTCGCGGCCTTGGCATAAAAATAATTATTTCAGTCGCTTTCATTCCGCCGACGTCACAAAATACCCATTTTTTTTCGCTCATGTCGATCTGAATTTTCGATTTTTCCCCTGCAATTTACGATGTCGATACATCGTCGATATTTCTCTCTCGATAGAGACATAGAACGAGCTTATACATGAAATATTTGTTTAGTTATGAATGCTTGAAAATTCCATGTTTTTAAATTTTCAAATTACCGACCGGGTAAGGCAGGGTCCTGGAAAACTCTCACGTTTACACCATATACAGGATGCGAAAATATTACCGAAAATTGCATTAAAATAATTTTCTTATTTGTCGAGAAATTCAAAATGGCGGTTCCAAAATGGAGAGTGATTTTTCTTATTTATGGCCGATTCTGCTGAAAATCGGTACGTGGGAATTATTGAAGTGGCAGGTTACGAATATAATATCGAAGTTGGGAAATGCAAAATGGCGGCATGATTAGCTGAACACATTTTATCATTATTTATTGTTCGATTCGTCTGAAAATTGTCAGTTACTACATGTTAAGTCAGGGTCCATTTTAGTGTCATAGACAATTCTACACTATTTTCTTATGCTGATGACCAACAACTCTTATATACTTTTAGTCCGATGGAACATGATTTTGATGTAGTAAGCAGGAATATTAATAGCGACTTATCAGCTCTTAATTTACGTTGTAGAAGACATTACCTTGAACTAAATTTACAAAAAACTACTATGAAATCTATTTATATGCGTTTGAAAGTTAATTAATAAAATAAGTATGGAGGCCGAATTACTGGCCTTTGTAGAAAGTGCAAGACAGGGTGTGATTTTTTATGTTAGATTAAGATTTCTGGAGCATTTATCAAATGTAATGAGAAAGTTTTATTCTATTTTAAATTTTAAAACTAGAAAATAATTATGTGAATTTTTTGTGTTACCACTATTTTATTATTATAATCTTCGCAAATACAAAACGAAGAGTATGTTGTATTCGATCAGCACATTCCTAAAACCGGTAATATTGCTCGTAGAGAAAAAAATTTCATATCACTGTGTTATTGATCGAATTCTGAACAACTTTCAAAATGTCCGTCCGTCTGTCCGTCAGTTTATTTGTCTGTCTGTCTGTCCGCCCGTTACGTTTCTTGTAAGCACGATAACTTAAGAACGGAAAGTCCGATATTATTGAAATTTGGACAATAAGTTAGCGTTAGCTAGAGGAAGAACTCTATTGTTTTTGAAGAATATCGATCAATAAATAAAAAAGTTATTAATTATTTAAATTAAGGAACAAAATTGTATATTTTATAATTAAGCAAAAAATGCCTAAAACTAATATTATTTACAAAAAAGCTGCGACGAGTATCCGATAGAATGTTCAATAATTACATAAACAGTGCAGTAAATCGGCGAAGAGTGTAATGGTTAACTTACAGTCTCGTAAGAGTATGTTGCGTTAACATAGTCATAGTAACAAAAGGAATTGCTGTAGCAAGTATCTTATTTGCATTATACTAAGGGCTTTATTACACTAGGCCGCCAGGCGGCGCAACCGGCTGCGACACCGGTGGCTCAGTTGGTGACTCGTGCGGGCAACTGGTGGCGCAGCCAACAACTCGTTGTTAGGTCCTACGGTAGTTCCCAGCGAGCAGTCTGTTTTTTCTGTTTTCCTCGCACTCTGCACATTGTTTTATTTACGCGAATTGTGTAAATCAGTATGTCTTGTGAACTGCAAATTGTCACTGCGGAAAGCAGCGGAAGTGAAAGCGTAGACAAGACAAAAAAAAGGGAAAAGCAAGAACCATGAAGATGCCCTGAAAGAGTGCCAGAAGTTATTGGACACAAAAGTGTATACCGAAGATCTCATTTGTGCAGTTGAACAACAATCCGCAATTTGGGACGCTAGTTCTGAAGCTTACAGTAATAAGCAAGTAAAACTAAAGTACAAGGAGAAGCATATATGTACCTATACATGTTGTCCGACATGTTCTCTCATCACCAGAGCCCGGCGCAAAAGTAGTTATGCCAGAGCCGGTTTTTACACACAGATAAATATAATGTTTTGTATGATTCACATAAGCAAATAAATACAATATTTATAGGAAACAAATACCTACTTTTGCAGTAAGAAATAAAAAGTATGGCATAAAACTCATAAAATAATAAATGAATAATTTATTATTGGTTTGGAGAAATTATGTATTTGGTATTGTTGAGCAAGTAAATGTAAGAGATGTTTACCGAAACTCTTCCCAACCATATTAAACAATTTTCAATTTAAAATATAATTTTTATCTGTGAACATAATATGAGGCACTATAATTTAAAAAAATATAAGGAAAATTTTCGACACCACAAAGTCACCGCCACGCTTGTCACTCTCTTTCTGCCTTTTTACTACAGCAAATAGGATTGCGTTTTATATTTTGCGAAAGACTTTAAACATACAGAAAGCAGTTGAAATAAAAAAGGTCCAACAATTTTTATTGATTTATTACACAATGACCAATGCCATGTGAAATTGTTTCATATGCACATACGCATTATGGAGTCAACACTACAGACATTGTCAGTACATTTGACAGAAGTAAATGTGTCATGATTTGTTATGGCGTCGAGTGGCTTTCCATGAAATGAAACAGTAATTTCGTAGATTAAAGATTTTCTGGAACTGCGGTTTAACGGTGTGGAACTTTTTGGGGCAAGCTGTGAAAAAACACTTTCGTGGACATGCAATTCGAACATTTTAAAACAAGTTTCATCTGAACGTCATAAAAACTAAAATTTGGCATATTTACATGGATGTTTCTCACGGATCCCTCTAGCTATACCCAACGTTCAACGTAAGCCGGAATCAGATCAGTATACAGTAATTGATGCAATAAATATTGCAGGTATTTGATCTACGTCAATATATTTTTAGATTCTCAGGGGATATTGCTGAGTGAAATACAAATGGGATACATAACAGTGTTAAGAAACAACTCCGGTTTTTCAACATTTTTGTGTGCGGCAAAGAAGTGGACTGTTCAATGCCGGACATAAATCTGCCATCTATATAAAACTATACTTATTTTAAATATGCGCCGATTACATCGGTAGACGTTGAACGGTTGAACGATCCTTTTTCACAACACAAGTGAGATATTCAGTAACAGTTATCGGAGTTTTGTTTCGGACGATTTAGAACAAGTGCAAATAATATATTTTTATTATTCTAATAAGGTATAGTTACTAGATGTTTGTGTTTGTGCATCCAACAATAAGTGCATCAAGGTATGACTTATAACCGTTTCGGGGCCATTTACCTTTAAATATTACGGAATTCACTAGATATAATCATAAGGTAAAATATTGTATTTTTCCGCATGAAAATGTTTATATAGTTCATACTGAACAAAGCCGACTCTGGCTTTTACGTCATAACTACCTCTGAGCCGGGGTCTGCTCATCACTCACAGACCGTGTGGTGGCCAAACCGAGTGGTGGCGGGACTGGTTGCGCCGCCTGGCCGCCCAGTGTAATAGGCTCGGTATGATAGAGTGGCCCGCCACGACTCTCCGCCACCCGGGGCTGCCGACGTGGTCGCGGGGCACGGCAGCCGGTCAGCCGCCAGTTTGTGGCGACGCCACCGGCTGCCCTAATCTAATAGGCTCCATAACAATCAATGCCCAATGACAAGCAGCGTCACCGGTGTCGCAGCCGGTTGCGCCGCCTGACGACCTAGTGTAATAAAGCCCTTAGTATCTAACCCAATATCTATGTATAGAAACATATTCTTTATAGGATTTTGCAAACAGCAGAAAAAATAACTATCTATAACTAAAAGAAAAACTTTATGTAAAAATATTTATGAAATATTTGCAAATATTTCATTAATATTTTTACACAAAGTTTTTCTTTTAGTTGTAGATAGTTATTTTTACTACTGTTTGCAAAATCCTATAAAGAATATGTTTCAATACAATTATAAGCAAACAGATAATAATTCATTTTTAAACAATATCTATGTAGTTTGTAACATAATAAAATATAAAACCTATAATAGCTAGTAGAGTGAATGTGGAAATTCGAGTGAATATGTTAAGAAAACAAGAATAAAAATACAAACAATTTAAGGCGGTCGAGGGTCAATCTAGTGATTTATATACAGAGGTGAGACTGATGAAAAAATTAGAAAAAATGTTGTAATGTATCGGTGAGCGGTAGATTAATGAGACAATATTAATACGGCAATTATGGTCTATATAAATATAAATTTCTATCTACAGTGAGCAAATAATATACGGTAATTTGTGTTAAATTATGTTAAGCTGGGTAGAAGTGTAGTGTAGTTGTCAACCAGATATTTTTTGTTTCTCTTCTGAATCACTCCTCATTATTATATCCTTCACAAATACAAAACGAAGAGTATATTGCATTCGATCGACACATTTCTAAAACTGGTAATATTACTCGCAGAGTAATTCATATCACTGTGTTGGTGATCGAATTTTGAACAACTTTCAAAATGCCCGTCCGTCCGTCTGTCTGTCTGTATGTCCGTATGTCTGTCCGTCCGTCTGTCTGTACGTCTGTCCGTTCGCCCGTCACGTTTCTTGTAAGCACGATAATTTAAGAACGAAAAGTCCGATTGTATTGAAATTTGGACAGTAAGTTAGTGTTAGCTAGAGGAAGAACCCTATTTTTGAACAAAATCGATCAATAAATAAGAAAGATACATTTTTTTAAGTATAAAAAAAATTTTCATATTTTTTTAATGTTTTGTAATTAAACTAAGAATGTCTAAAACTAATATTATTTACAAAAAAGCTGCGAAGAGTATCCTATAGAATGTGTAACAATTATATAAAAAGTGCAGTAAATCGGAGAATAGTATAACGGTTAGCTTGTTTATTTTATGTTATATTATTATGTGCAGTGCATGTGTAATAATTATGTGCAGTGCATCAATAAAGACGATTATTATTATTATAAATTCTGCGATTAAGCCATCGTAGTCCGATTTCTAGTATTAGAATTTACGTGTAAAGTCTGAATAATTTATTTACTCATTGAAATGAGTTTATTCCCTTTCTATCCCACCTCATCCTATTACACAATGAAAACCGCTCTGCCTTCATAAAATCACTTCCAACAGTGAAATAATAACGTGAACAAAACTTTATCTCGTCCCAGTAAAAACAATGTACCTATGAAATAATAATTATATCTGAACAACGGATCTGTTAACTTTTGATATTCTCTGAAAACAATGCAAAATTATCGCAGGCAGTAATACTACAATAGAACAAATCAGAGGCCTAAAATCCCAATTACTTATCCCCCCATTCGAATCTGACTTTGAATAAAGGTGAGCTGATTGTAAACCTTCAACACATTCGGGTCGTTAACTCATAATCCAATCTGATCAACTGCAGCACTTCTTGTTATGTCGGCACTGAATACTCAATTATAGGGCAAGAAAAGTTTCCATTTCCAGTATTAAAGCAAACTGAATGGAGTGATTTTCTGTAGAACCTTTCGTTTAAAATGGGCATTCCTGCTAAACATTAATAGATTATATACAGCGTGTGTCAAAACGGGTGATTAGAAGGTTAAGAGAATTTGATAGGTAAAGTGTATACGAGCACAATTGAAATCGTATAAAAACTAAAAGCCGACAGAAACAGTGGGCAACTCTTTATTGTACATGGGCGGAGGTAAATAGAAATGCTTGTCATAAGAAAATGTTATAATTTTTTGAAAATTGTATTAATTTTTATTATCTTTTGTTTATTAGGTAGGCTATTTTTGTTCAGTTATCCAATAACATATTTTTGAAGTATTATATTAGTTTTAGATATAAAGTCTAAATATTTAAATTTATTGGGTTTTGTTTTAAAGTTATCCCATACTATATTGAAATATGGTATTGCTCAGCAAGGAACAACGAGAAGGTATGAACATATCGTTGTCGGGATGAGGGAATGGAACAGGTTACATTGGCGAGGGGCAAGGATGTTAAATAGTAAAAATAAAATTTAAGTTTCTTCTAAAATAAAAATAAGTTTCTTAACCAAAGCAAAGAATTAGTACAACAAGAATAAATATTTGTATAGATGAAACATAAATAAAAACAAAATTAAAATATCTCTCTAGAATAAAGTAACTTAAATTAAAATTTCTTGTCAACTAAATAAAATATATTCCAAGAAATGTAACAATAAAAAAGTAAACTTCATACCTAATATAATAGCTAAATATTTTGTTCTGAAAATATATATTAAAAAAGTTAAATGCTAAAAGTTGACGCGTCCGAATCTTCACTTTTAAAGAGGAATCAGTATTGTCGAGGTCATTTATTACTTCTCTTATATGATCAACTACTACCGTGTTTAACGTTGGAGAGTCATTACATTTTCGCAAACGATCTTTTAAAGTTGCTCAAACCATCTAGATACGATTAAATATGCATAGTACGGAGGTAACCGCAAAACTGTATGATATTGGATAAGTTATCAATAAAATATTCCCTTTTGAAATTCTGTTCTTTTATTCATTTCAGTAATTCGCGCTTTATTGGAACTTTTACAGGAATTTCCATATTTTTTTCTCTCATGAATTTTAAAATGTCTTCCTTGTACTGGTGTTTGGTATTTTATTTAGTATTCGCGAGTGATAAGAATCATTATCTAATACAATTACCGAATTAGGCGGAATATTTGGTATAAAGCTGTTCTGAAAACCATTTTTCGCACTGCACTGGAGAAATGTTATAAACAACTAGGTGATATCGAGTCCACATTGACTAAGGACTGATATAAATCAAACACCGACCGACCAATCGGACTGAGGAATACCCGGATGCCAGCCAATCGTCGCCACCCATCCTCAAACCCAGGCCAATGACAGCACATCTCACAAGTCCACGTTGACTCTTGAGAAACGATTTACAAGGTTTTTTTTATGCTAGTGGACCTGTCCGTTTTATTATCTTTAAACCAGTGCAGTCGTAGATGGTTCATTCAGGCTGATTACATTGCCAGTTTCGGATTCGCCTGCACAGTTTCAACTACTATTCAATTCTCGATACCATTATTAAATAGGTAGGACAAAATATCAAGTTAAGTGCGCGCGGTCCTGTGCTTTAACACTGATCAGTTTCAATTGACTTCGTAAACACTATACGCTAAAGTCACATGCGTGTGTTGATTTAGAAATGGTTTGGAAATTAGATTATGTCGTTTATATTGTTTGTAGTGTAATACATTTTTGAGGCATATTGAATAATTGTTATTTTCTTAATAAGTTTGGGAAATATGCAATTTCCAAATGAAATTTGTAAACCCACAAATTTGAGAAATACTTTCACTGGTCATGTTCTGCACAAGATATCTCTTCGAAGATTCTGAAAATTTAAACGTTTCATTAGGCAAAGAACCCCGTACAAATGGCAAATTGTTGTTTTAGTGGGCACGACTTTAAAAATATTGTCTAAATAATATTTTTAGCATTATCTTAATTTTTTTTCCTAATTCATTGGGACTTCCTGCCACATGTATTTTTTATTTTTAAGCGGTTTTCGGGGAATCTACAAAATGTCACAATTAACCAGTATGTTAGTGGTAAATAACCTCTACGCCTCTGACTTTTACGTCAAAGCATCAGTTAGAGGTTGCCTTTTTTAAACAAATAACAAAGCTTTTTTTTGAAAAATCTTTTTTGCTGTGTTGGTTGTAGAAATCCACGGAAACAATTCGACACGACACGAATGAAGATAGATGCGTGTGGAATTGTTCCGTAGATGTCTGTACAACCTAGTTACCAATGTTAAAAAAAGAACTGCACAAACTTAACATTGTATAAAAATTTAAAAAAACTGTTAACTATTTCAACAGTTCTATGTAAATAGTAAGTATCTATGGATATTGAATATAACAAATATTCTTAGAGCTGTGTATTTACCATACACAGCAAAAAAGATTTTTCAAAAAAAGATTTGGTTTTTGGTTATCCGATCAAAGTCTTTCTGGTCTTAAAATTTTCCATTTTGCAAACACTTTCATATGCATAAAAGCCCCTTTCGATACGCTTACCCGGAGCCGAGATATTCCATTTGGTAATTTGAAAAATTAGTTTAAACTTTAAATAAACAAAAGCAAAAAGTTGCATTCGTGCAGACTTGGAGGTTATGCCCGACATCAATATTTATCGTTTAAAGTTGGTTTCAAACTATCGAAAAAAAGTTATTTGCTAATTAACAAATTATGCCAATTGTTTAAACAATTAAAAAGTAATGAGGATATAGGGCTAAAAAAATTTATATTCTTTGGTATAAAACGCATATATTTAAAAAAACCAATATCTTGACCTCATTAGTTTCGAAGTAACCAATTTGTTAATTATGAAATTTATTTTGGCTATAACAAATGAACAGATTGACAAAATGGGGTGTGTCTGGCGCCAAACGACGCGTATTGAAAATATCTTTCGATTGAATCAATATTTTTTCGGATCCCTCAAACCGTTTTCATTTTATTAAATAAAAACGAAAAAATTATGTTTAAACAATTATTTGACTATAAAGATAGCGGTTTAGGAAAATTTTTCATAAGAAAATTTTGTTCACTGGAATTTTTCCTATAAGAATCCGTGGTTAACTCAAATGGTATAGAAAATTTTTGCGAAAAATCAAAGCAGACTCGCCTATACCTACGATGATTCTAAAAAAACTTTGTCCGATTGTCATACATATTTATTTAAGTAGACACATGTAATTAGAATGGTGTATTGCTTAAAATATTTATCTAAATAATGCCCTCAAATAGGTATAACAACATTGAAATTTTATACTGTACAATATCAACATAACAAAAATATTCAATAATAGACCAAGTATGACATGAGTTTGTAGTGGCGACAACGTATTGTATTGTAAACGTCAAAGCGTTCTAAGTAGGCTTTGCGCCTTTCAACTTACCCAGAATTCAGTTCGAAAACCACGCGATGTCTGCGGACAACAATCAAACTCGTCGGGTAGTGAGTTCTAGTAGAGTCTACGTAGTTAATTCTTACAATTAGTGATATTTTTGGTGTTTAACAACTGTGCTTCTTAGTTAGATGAATCCGGAAAGTGGGATTAATTAGAGGTATGATAATATATTATCTAATAATTGCAGAGGGTTTGCCATACCTACAAACTCTCGTAACTAACAGGTTATTAGCCGTAAGTAGCATTGAAACCGTTAATTACATATTATGAATGTGATAAATATACGATTAATATATTTTTACTTGTGGTTATTTAAAATGGAGAATTCATTCCGTGACCTTGAACATCTTCGTAAAATAACAAGAATTCAATATAATGTTGTGGTTATCCACAGACTCAAATCAACGTGAACATTATAATAATCATTTTGGTTACATTTTTTTGAATATGACCATGACTCTGTTTCTTTTACATCAGTCTCGTTTAATTTAGTTTGAAAATAATTCAGTGAAACAAATGTATCACACAGCCTATGCAAAATTACGTTGCAATGGAAAACCTCAAGACCGACAGTTTTTTAAGTAGTTTTTGCGATTAGAAAACAAATTGTTTTTGCCTATGAGTATTAAATAAAAACAAATGATACTTGCGTAATTTTTAATTGTATTTAGTGGTGAATTTAATGGTTTTTATTAGGTAGTTACATTGAGGTAAGTAAATAGTAAAAGGTATATAGTTCAGTAGAATTAGAAAAACCGCTGGATGAAATTCCTTACAGGTAACAACATGGTTTAGTAGATGTATTTATTGATAAGGAACATACCTGTGAATTTCCTCCCATTTTAAAGTGGGGGAACATTTTTTAATTAACGTTTTTTTTTGCAAAAAAATCACAAAATATTGGATTTTTTAAGAGTAACTCTAATCCGATTGACATAGCCATATTTGATGTCATACGTTTCGTAGGAGATCTAAAGACAGTGAATTTGCCGCCCGAATGATTTAAATAGGTTACTTAATAATTCTTTTAAATAATCGAAAGAAAATTTCAATAATTTTTAATTCGGTGAATAATTTTCATAAATCCTCAGAACTTGTGAAAACATGTCTCGTGTAACCCTGAAGCTACCATAAAAGTTTTATCAAAAAATATTTATAACTTTTCGAGAAAATGAGTTTGTTTATAAAAAAGGTCTCAAATGTTTAATTCAATCTGACCCAGTTCCCATCATAAAAAATGACTCATCCGGAGCTCATTATTTTCGTTGTGACGTCTAGTTTATAAATACATTGTTGGCATAACGATTTTATAATATTTTCATAAACAAAGTGGCATTTGAAAAAGTACGACTTTTTCGGAGAGCGTTTTTTGCGAATATCTTAATAACAAATTAATATATCGGCATAAAACTTTCATATTCTATTAGCTAGTATTTTTACATTAAAAAAAAATGATTGTTGTAAGATATTTAAAAGCAGAGATAATTTTTTTAGTTGTTAATTACGCCAGTTCCTTATTTCTTAACATAAATAAACACTTGAAATTTACACAGTAACTAGTTGAAGACTTGAATTTTGTAACTCAGTGAACTGTCACGTATAATGTTATGTTTTAAGGGGCGCAATGTTAATTTTTGGACACCACAGTCTGAATGAGTCTTCGTGTCCCGCCCTCAGCTGTTCACATTAACATTTTCGGTCAAGCGACTTTAAATTCCGGCAGCAAACATAAATCGCTGTATCTCCGTCGTTTATGATGCGATTTCGACGATTTTTTTATTTAATTTGGGGTAGCACGATAAAATTTACACTACCGTATTAACATTGTTGAAAAATTATCAATAAATTTGTTATAAACAATTGAAAAATAATGTTTTTGTTGCATATTATTCGAGGAGCGGAGTGCCGAATGAGTACTCTGATTTGAAATTTTTGTAGTGCAAGTTAATGCTGAAGCTAGTGAAGAATGTTCTTTCATGATGTAGCTACAGAAGGTGCGATAAAAGCAAGCTGTACGAAAGCATGAAACGGTTAATATAATTTGTAAATATCCGATTAACTTTTTTAACGTTATACGGCACTGTACAATAATTTTTGTTTTTTTTTTTAATTCATGAAAACAGGATTGATGAGAGGGTAAGGAGAAAGAGGGGAAGGAGCACACATTTGGCGAAATCGCATCATAAATGACGGAGATACATTCATTTTTTTTTTGCTATCGCTTGACCGAAAACGTTAACGTGGACAGCTGAGGGTGGGACACGAAGACTCATTCAGACTGTGGTGTACTAAAATTAACATTACGTCTCTTAAAACAGAACATTATACGTGGCAGTTCATTGAATTATAAAATTCAAGTCTTCGACTAGTTACTCTGTAAGTTTCAAATGTTTATGTTGATAAATAAACAAATGGCGTAATTAACAACTAAAAAAATTATCTCTACTTCTAAACATCTTACAACAATATTTCTTTTTAATCCATGTAAAAAAAACAGCTACCAGAATATGAAAGTTTTATGTCGGTATCTTAATTTGTTGTTAAGATATTCGCAAAAACCGCTGTCCGAAAAAGTCGTATTTTTTCAACCGCCATTTTGTATATGAAAATATTAAAAAATCGTTACGCCAACAATGCATTCGTAAACTAGACGTCACAGAGAAAGAAATGCACTCTGGATGAGTGATTTTTGATGACGGGAACTGGGTCAGATTGAATTAAACGTTTGAGACCTTTTTTATAAACAAATGCATTTTCTCGAAAAGTAATAAATATTTTTTGATGAAAATTTTATGGTAGCTTCAGGGTTACAAGAGACATATTTTCACCAGTTTTGAGGATTTAGGAAGATTCTTCACGGAATTAAGAATTATTGAAATTTTCGATTTTTTCGACAGTTTTTTCGATTGTTTAAAAAAATTATTAACCGATTTAAATGACTCGGGTGGTAAATTAACTGTCTTTATATCACCTACGAAACGTATAACATCAAATATGGCTATTGTCAATCGGCTTAGAGCTACGCTTAAAAAACCCGAATTTTCGTGATGTTTTTGCAATAAAAAATTTTTAATAAAAAAATGTTCCCCCACTTTAAAATGGGAGGAAATTCACAGATATGCTCCTTATCAATAAATATATCGACTAAACCATGTGGTTGCCTGTAAGGAATTTCATCCAAGATTAGCCTTCCCATGAGCTAATTTTACTGGCCTAATATACTTAATTTCTTAGTACACGAAAAAATCATTTTCAATTGTTTCAAAATGCTTGGCTAGTTAAAACTCTGCACAGAATAATGTATGTTTTATAGTCCAATCAACGAAGGAAAAATAGGAGAAATAATTCGTGTAGTTGCCAATTTCTGTATAGCTGTTGGGGGGAGTGTCCAGAACAAGATACTAAAAGTCCTGAACAGTGGATGGTCTCCAGGGGGGTAGGGAGTAGTTTAAAGGTACCCTTTTCACGATTTTCTTGAATAACTCGAAAACCACGCCCTCTAGCGAAAAAGTATTTATATGCAATATTAACATGACTAAAATTTCGAACAAATAAGTTCCTATTAATTCTTTTTTCTGAGATCAATACTTTATGAGGTACAGAGAAAAAATCGCATACCGAAGGAAAATATTTTATCCGAGAAAAATCACCCTCCGAGATTTTTTCGGATTTCTATGTTTCAGATCATGTAGATTACCAAAATATAGGATTTTCAATTACGTCACTTACTCTCTAGATTTTCTTTCCAAAGTCATACAAGTACCCTATGATCTAACTGAAAGTTGTCTTAAATTTTGGCAATATTAATCAGGGTATTTTATGTTCACAATCGAACACTGTTTTAGTTCAAACGACCAAATTTTTTCAAATATATTTTCACAGAATTAAATGGAGTGTTGAATTCTGTATCGATTCATATTAGCATTCCATATATCTATCTCTTCTATCGGCTTTATGATAAAAGATATTGATTTTTAATTATTTCGACTGGTCGGTTTAGGAGTATATTATGGTACATAAATCCAAGCTAAAATTTCGTCAACATTGTTCTTGTTCGTTAATAATAATTTGTTAGTGTTGTGTGTAATTAAATAAGAATCCATATTTTTCTTTAAAAATTATTACAACTGTCTTTTGTTTCCATGGCATACTTCATGAAGTAAGTAATCTCTCGACAAGATAAGGTATTTTTTGATTTTATTGAATAACTCGATATGGGGTGAAGTTAGGTATAGGGAATGCTGAAGTAACTCACCCTAAAATTCAATTTTCTTTAGAATGGTGTGAAAAAAATAGTAGGTGCCATTTGAAAAAATTGACTTTTTGACAATTTTTGATTGCGACATTTGAAAATCGACTGCGCCCATATGGTACAAAATGGGACCACCGATGGGACATCAATAGTTAGCCTGGACTTCCAGCTAACTGCTTCACAAATTTGGTTTTATAATTTTGAAAGGTTTGCGAGATACAAATTTGTTCGTAAACTACTACAGCGGCAATTTTTTTCAAAAAATTGGACATATGTCAAAAATTGTAATAGATAAGTTAACATAACTTAGGTTCTCTAAACTCAGAATTAGAAGACCAATCGAACCATGTAAAGAAAAATATAGGTTTCCATTTAAAATAAGAAAGTTGGTACCAATTTTTGGCACACCCTGTATTATTGGAGAACTGAAAATATTTTAGATAGAACGGGCATGATCGATTATGGCTGCATACCAAATTTCAAGTTTCTAATCCAACTGCAAGTTGAGAAACTTCTAATGAATGGCCTACGTGAATCGCCCTGTATAGGGTGTTCCATATGAAATAAGCAAGTTGGTATCGACTTCCGGTATAACCGGAAGTACCCCATGCTTCTAATTACTTTAGTTGGATTGGCCACACCGACATTAGTAATTATCTAAATTTTCAAAAAATTCTATGCATACTTTCCTTTATATCGATCGATTCAGTTCCCGGTGAGACACCCTGTGTAGTGTCGTTTCCATGTTGTATTCATTATATTAGGTTATACTAAGTGGTATAATTGTGGCATCATTTCGTTGGCCGACCCTATATAACTATCGTGTAGATTACATATTGAACCTTGATCTAAACCTAAACATATTTACTAATATAATATGAAAAAGTTGCGCTCTCAAAAATAAAATTTTTCTTCTGCGCCTTCTAGCTCCGAAATTAGCCTGTAGAAGATAGTAACTGTTTAATGATTTTTTGATACTTTTCTAAACATTTAAATTCATTTGAAAATTGACAATAATTATTGATCAATACTACATTCTCGGAGTTTTCACAGCAATCATATACATACTTATCTTTTTTTGTCTTTTTGATAATTATTATTTTAAATTACAAATTAATTTATGTTGCACTACGACTTTTGTCTCTGTCTTTTTAATACCAATTACAATAACTAAACAAGGAGCACAGCACAAGTTATTATTTAATTTAGAGTGCTCCTTTAATAATATTCATATTTTAGGTATTACATATTTTTCCTGCGTTTATTTTTCTTGTATTATCTATTTATTCTAAATATAATAAAAAAAAATGTATATATCCTAAGTTTAAATGATATATAATAGATAGAAACCATATCATTATTATGTAGGAAAGACAATAATTCTGTAATGAAAAATAACATGTATGTACTTATTGAATTAAATTGAATTGAATAAAATTGAATTGAATTAAATTAAATTTTGGATCAGAATGACTCGAGCTACAACATATCAAAAATTCATACAATTTGACTAGAAGCTAATTTCACCTATAGAAGTGTGTGGTGTTCTTTCAATACAATCAGACTTTTCGTTCTTAAGTTATCGTGCTTACAAGAAACGTGACGAACGGACATACAGACAGACAGACGGACGGATAGACATTTTGAGAATTGTTCAGAATTCGATCACCAACACAGTGATATGAACATTTTTTCTCTACGAGCAATATTACCGGTTTTAGAAATGTGCCGATCGAATGCAATATACTCTTCGTTTTCTATTTGCGAAGAGTATAGTAAAGTATAGGGTGTTCCATTTAAAATAACAAAGTTAGGCGATATATCCGGTGTAAACGAAAGTAATACGCATGAAAATATATATTTTCATTAGATCCGCCATATCCAAAAACCCCCTTGGACCAATTTTGAAATTTCTAAACTCAGATTATCCAAAGAAACGTCTAATGCCCGCTTTTCGTGAATTACCCTGTATAATGTAACACGTATCTATCATGTGGGAAATGTCAAGCTATGACATTAATTCTGTATAAACAATGTTGTCGTTCTTCTATTTTCAGTTGTGTTTAATAATCTAAAAACATGATTAATCGCAGTTATGAATAATTGTAGTTTCGCTATCAGAACTTGTTTTAATCCCAACTCAAATAATAAATTGTCTTACGTGTCGACATTGCATTATGGAGAGAGCCGAACGAAAAACTTTCCTGCATTTATTTATTTGCATTAAGAGAACGCTTTAAAAGTTCAAACTTTGTTCGAGGAGCATGCAAGCGTAGAACAATGTCGAGACTGATGTAAACCGATAGAAGTACACTTTTTTGCATGCGATACTAAACGTAGAAAGCAGGAAAAGCGAGAAAGCATAATAATTTATAGCTCATTTACCAGAGAAAGACGAAAATAAGGGCGGGAAAATCAATATAGAATACACCTAGTTGGCAGTAGTACCCAGCGAGGACGCCACCGTCCAGCGAAAGCTCCATTAATCCATGCCGAGAGCGGAAACACTCGACCGAGCTTTTCGCCGGCGTAGCAGGCCGAGAATTAAAACCTGCATCTTGTCAGACGCGGCCGAATATGCGCATTTCGATTTTGGTTATTTCACGTTTTCGGTTCTATTTTATATCATTAAGTTGGCTAACGTGCTACTTCGAGGGTGGTTGGCGTTAAAACGAATTCTAAAAGATTATTCCGACACATTTCTCCTGGGTAAGTTTTTCATTTGAAAATTTTCCGAGCTTCTCACGTACCCTTAGGCACACTTTTACACCGATTCTTTATGCACCCCCTTGCTTATCCAAACCGGCACTTTAACCCCTAATTTAATTAATAAGTACAATTCGTGTGGTTATTTTTACGAGAAGTTGCAAAATAGCTACTTGGAGACGTGAGAAATATACGAGGCGGACTACAGATTTTACCCCTTCGTATAAATGTTTACAATTTGTCATCCTGCGGCTAGAGCGATCACACTTTTATCGTGCAGTATTCGCGAGAGATTAATGTTTTCCCGTCTATTTATAAACCTAACCCCAAAATCGATATGAATTATCTCCACACTGTTCTCGTTGACTGAAATGATAGCAATAATACTAGGTAAAGGATATTCCGGTATATCTTGATACAGTCGAGGTACCTGTCGTGCGTTAAATCGAGATAAGAAAGGGCAGGCATTAATTTTTAATTCGTGCTTTTGTGGCCTGAAAACCAGGCAAAGGTTAATTTCTTTTAAAACAGCACCCATCGATACTGCCCCAGTTTCTATTTATCAGATTACAAGATGAAAATAGAACCCAGTATGCCATCGGATATGCGAAATATATTTTTTTGTGTTACGTGAGTAATTTTAAAGTTGTAGCTGCAGGTAAATAAAAAGAGCCGTATTTTCTTTTCATGAATGGCTGATATTAAAACAACATCGTGTGGAAACTGACTTTATACCTACCTAAGGAACAACTTTGGGAGTAATATTTACAATGCCAATATATCTTTAGAAAATAAATATTGTTCGAGATGTTTCTGTTTATACAGAATTCTCGGAAGAGGCTGGATAAACATTGTTAAATATTAAATTGTTACAAAATAAATATCGACTTTGCTTTGTGTAAACAATTTTTTTATGCTCTGGGTTTAATCCAGTATTTTTTTAAATGGTTTGGGTAAAGCACTACTTTCTTTACCAAACGATGACTAGACTAGAGTTGTCTAATAGAAATCTGCAGTACTTATATGGCTTTGGACGCTTGCACTACGGCTGCGCCCTTGGGTATGGGGGAATTGCAAATAGACGGAAATGGTAATCCCCGTTGGTTGCTTAATCCGGTGGTAATTTTAATTAATCCCTGGTTGTACACTAAAAGCACAGGAAAAATTGTTTTGCGACCATCAGCAGCACCAATTTTCATTATTGACAACCATTGCATTTGAATAAATTATTATCAAATTATAGTGCAAAGAGTGCGACATTACATTTGATCCCTGCTCAATAGGGAAAATAGAGGAATAGTTTTCGTCTGTCGGGTGGTAGTTTCCTCCCTATTTAATCGAGAAACAACCCCCAGCAGGAACTCGTATGCATTTCTTGCAGGTTTTCGTAAAATCTAAACGCGAAACGTAGTTTGGGATGTGCTGTGAAAAATTTGCTTCTCCTCGCTGTAAATATCTTATCATTTCATTTTACGTTAATATAAAAGTAATCGAAGAGTGCAATTTCCTCTATTACATAGTTTTTACCACAATTTTCATGACCGCTTCTATTAATTTTTCACAATTTTCAGTAACATTGGAATAGTAACCTAGTGTCCGCACCATGCATAATATATAGATATCTTGACGAATTTCTTTCTTTAAGCAATTTCTTCTAAAAGCCTACTTTACTATAATTCTGAAATACTGTACTTGGTTGAAACGTTTTCGATGATTTCTTCAATACAATGGAGATTGTGTTAGAACAGTCTCCAGGACAGTTTGTATACGTAGCTGATCAGCGCAAACCGAATTTGACACGTTTTCTTTAACCTGTATTGCACTTGTATGAAATAAGTTGTAGAATAAATTCTTTTTTCTGTTGGTTAAGACTGTTATTTGAAGTTTTTGTGTTCCGAAAAATACATAAGCTCTGTTCTACATTAGCAAACAACGTAGTTTCTTTGCAGTTCTTCAGAGCTTTTAAGAATTGTAAATTGAAAAATCTGTAAATTCGAGGAAATCTCTATAGAAGCAGTTTTTCCTTTAATAAAATGCTGCTCCGTATCTATAACTTTGACTGTTTTCATCTGCTTCACCGGCCGGCCTTTTTCTCTTCAATTCACGTACCAAAATGCTTAAAACGATTGCTTCGAATGTTTACCCTAAGTACTTGACGCCTGAAATAAAATATGTCGAATTGAAAAAAAATAAATGCCGTTAGTGCAGTAAAAAAGACCAAATAAACGATGAGATATGCATAGTCTTGTAACAGCAATATTATGATTTCATACCTTGTGGGGTATCATTAGGAGTAGATATGTGAGTTTTGAAGTTCCAAAGCCTATTGCGTTATTTTTTGTGAACATTTTTGTTATATAATAAGCGTTTTTATAAAAATGTGAATGTCTCCGGTTCTAGAGGTCCGATCTGGACAAACTAAAACCAAAAACCTTCGCAATTAAAATTACAATAAATCTGCATTGATTGTGGGTCATTTGAATATATACATAATGTACATAATGGAACGAACTGGATAAAAAGCGATTTTTTTCATTTTAACGCCCAGGGACGTCAAGAGTTCACACTTTCAGAAACTACACCTCTTGTTGAAAACAAGACATCCTGGAATTTTGGTGCCTAAATATTGAAACTTGTGGACACAAACAATTTGTTATCTGAAATTTGAATTGCCCTCCTTTTGTGCCATTAAGTCCAATTTTTATCAAAATGTAGTTTTGGATGCCAGCTTTCCGACGACATTTTGTCCACTTTCTTGGCATTTATTTATAGACCAAATGACAATAGATTTTCTCGGCCATTGTGAAAACATTTTTGAAAAATTTCGATCAGAAAACAAAGAGAACAGCCGGAACTTTAATTTAAAAAAGAATAATTTTTCTCCATCTGAACTTGAGATATTTAACTTTTAGCATTTTGGGTAATAATTGTTAATTAACAAATGCCTACTTATCGCTAATATTTTAACTATGTTAATTTGAAACATATTTAGTTGATATGAAATGCCCAAAAAAACATTTTTAACTTATAAAAACAAATTTTCAAGCATTTACATTTCATTGTTGTTAATTAGCCGGAACAGCTTTTTAAAAAAATTATATATCAAGATTACCTCTCGTTTTGTTGCACCTTACTCAATTGTTTCCGACTTACGTAAGTTGGTAGTTAACGTATGTATTTAGGGGAATTTAATATTCTGTTAACTTCTCTTGATAAAATTATTTTTCTTTTTAAATATTTGTTCTGTTCAGAGACAACTCTGTGTCTTTGTGTGTGAATTCACTGCTAGTTATCTTTTTACAAGTTGCTAAAAGTTAAATATCAGTTCAAATGGACGAGTATTCACTTTTTTTTAAATAAGGGTCTCGCAATTCTCTTTCTTTTCTGATAACAATTTTTCAAAATGGCCGAGAAAATCTATTTGTTGTCATTTGGTTTATAAATAAATGCCAAAACGTGGCCAAAATGACTTTAAAAGAATTTTTTTTAATGTCATCGGGAAGCTGGCGTCCAGAGCTACATTTTGAAAGAAGAAAATATCCATTTTGGACTCGATGGCCCAAAATGGCGGGCAATTCAAATTTTAGATAACAAATTAATTTGTGTCCATTGGGTTCAATATTTGGGCACCAAAATTTCACGATATTTTGTTTCCAACAAGATATATATTTTCTGAAAGTTTGAAGCTGACCGGAACTCTTGACGTCCCTGGGTGTTAAAATGAAAAATAAACGCGTTTTAATAATAATAATAATAAACATTTTTTATTTTCAAGTAGCGCCACAAAATACATTATACATGTAACAACAACATTAAGTAAAATAAACGTGGGCACAGAAACACTACATACTACATTTTTATCTACAAACAGTATATCACATTTACTATTTAATTACATAGGTATAAAGTTCCATATTTAATAACAACTTAAACATTTCATATTTAAAAAGAGGTAAGTTCTCAATAATTTTATTATGTGGAAGTTTATTGTAAAGCTTTATACAACTGTACTGCACATTTTTCTCTGATAGTGTCAATCTGTGTATAGGGTATACGTAATCTGTACTATAATGCGCAATACACCCCATAAAATAGCTTCAACTTTGTTTAGCATTATTTTATCAAACTCCAACAACAAACCTCGGCCATCTGAGGGAGGTTAAATCTCACTCTCACGTGGTCTCTCGGCCCGAGGCCAAAACTCAACTGCTTGTTAGAAGCCAATCGTCCCATTTGCCCCTCGGCTCGATAATATCCTCTGCTCCGCGAACGACGTCAAGAGTTCTTTATGCACTTGTTTGTGAACCAACGTATTTGTCTTCTAAAACTCAATCCTACAAACGCGTATGATTTTAAATATTTTAATTTCAATTGCGGTATAGGGCGTTCTTTAAAAACTGGCCCGTTACATACATCCTTTCGATAACCTGAATTCTGGTTATGCTAGCAAATTAAAATCCTAAAATGAATTTGTCTAACTTCTTATTTGACAATTCTCATTCTAACACTAGCATCTACACAGTCCCCTACGGCCATGCAGTATTAATTTTACACTACTAATACTAACAAAATGCCAAAGGTGCGACCAAAGTAAAAGGGCAAATAAAGTCCAGCGTAGATAAATTGTGATGAAGTGCTAATACCCACACGGCAGATCTCTGTATTAATCTAAATGTTTGAGTTTCTGACCTAGTTTTAAATAAAAAAAATAAAAAGAAATAGACTATTTTCATTCCTATTTGCATTACTCCAGAGATTACAGAGTTGGAATTGAAGAAAAAATCCAATTAACGTTAGAACATATTTCAGATCCAGTTTTACATACGTACCAGATTTTAAAGAAAATAACAAACACGAACAGCAGATTATATAGGTAAATGGAAAAGCGAAAACTAAAAGTGTTTAAATATTGCTGGTGTTTCCGTGTGGCAAATAAAAAGGACGTTGATAAGCTTCAGACATCTCGGTAGAAACACATAACATAACTCTATTTACTAGACATGAGCCTCATTCGATTAAAAGACACCCCGGGGGATATTATTAGGGTTATAGACCTCCATGCTCTATATGCGATGTAATACGGGACATAACCGGCATATGCGGACGGAAGCTGTACCTACAAATCGATTGCTTCTTTAATAAATTTTGGTAACTTCCTAAGCATAGAGTAATACAATCGTATAAAAAATAGAAACGTTAATTCTAGATACAGCTTGAATTTTGTAGTGGATGTAGATTTCGACGTATTAGTTAATGAGGATTTCCACAGTCCTGCGCTCTTAGTGTTATGTGATGTTCATAAAAATGTAAGCATCACCTCGGATAATTGTAGTTTTTTTAAAATAAGTTATTTTTACTTCCCTCGCATACCGAAGGAAAGTAATTCGAGAAAAAATCACCCCCCGAGATTTTTTCAGATTTGGACGTTTCATATCACGTAGATTACGAAAATATAGGTTTTCAATTCCGCCAGTCTGTCTGTCTGTCTGTTGGTGCATTAATTAAAAAAACTAATTGACGGAGAGCAGTCAAATTTGGTAGGTAGTTGACCCCTACTGTCAGCGAAGAAATGGTTAAACTTTTTTTCACATTTTTGAAAAATTTTTTACCACTAAAATAGATGAAAGTTTTTTTCTTTGTTCAAATTTAAAATTCCACGTTTTATGGCATTCTAAAACTATTTCAAAAAAAGAAAATAATTTTTTTTTATTTTTGAAAATTTTTTTTTCACGAATAGATGGAAAATTTTTTTTTGCTCAAATTTAAAATTTCCACGTTTCATGGCATTCTAAACCTGTTTCAGAAAAAAAACATTTGAAATTTTTTTTACCAACATTTTTGAAAAAATTTGTACCACTAAAACAGATGTAAAAAATTTTTTTCTTCGTTCAAATTTAAAATTTCCACATTTCGTAACATTCTAAACCTATTAAAAAAAAACATTAAAGTTTTTTGAAATTTTTTTTTCCACGAATAGATTTACCATTACTATAGAATACATGAAATATTTGTACTTTTGCTCAAATTTAAAATGTCCATGTTTCAGGGCATTCTAGACCTATTAAAAAAAAAACATTTTTCTTTTGCCAAAATGGTTTTAAAGCTGTGGACGCGCGAATTCGGCCCCACGGACTTCAGCGCTTGCGCGTGCCTCCTATCTCGCTCCGCCTGTTCCATGTATGATTGCTCACGGTAACGTGAACTCAATTTCAACTCGAAAATTGCCAGTTTTATTATTCTGTACTGAGATGTATTATACTACGCATGTAAATCTAACGAACTTTCAACATTCCACATATTTACCACTTACTACGTACCTCCTTACCACAAATTTAGAGTTTTACACCCGAAAGTTTCATTTAGTAGTTAAAAAATTGATAACAAAAGAACATTTTTTTCGAGCAACTGTAACTTTTACAATATCAATCCTACAAAAAAGAGTTAAAGTAAAAATAAAAAATAAACAACTAGATACAACTTTAGCTCTCATAAATTTTCCGACAAATCGAACGGGAATGGAAATAAAACGTTATTCACGTTTTCCAAGATGGAGACCGGAAGCCAGCAGGAACAGCCCCGACGTTTTGATTTTAGACTCTACCCATGTTCCCCTTCCACATTGGCAGAAATCTCGATTCGTGCATTTTTCTCAAGAACTTTATAATGTTTTCTGTCTATATGCATTAGACTAACCCCCGTAGACCCACCCCCGAGCATCCCTGGTAAGTTTTGATGTCAGATTTGGACTCGACGACCTCGAAAGCCCCCGGGAAGCGATTCCCACGAGATTTTTACGGCTTTCTATCAATTTCTAGAATTTGTCAAAATATTATGCACATTAGATTCGTTTTATGCACCCCCTATGCAATTTTCTTTGAACGGCTTATTCACTATATGTAAACTTTTTTCTTAATATTTTGCCGAAAACGATTCCGAAAACCGCATCTCGATCCGAGCTGTAGGTCAAAATTAAGTTTTTATCTAATTTCCCTGGTCTCTAGGTAGAGTTGTGGTTGCTTAAATTTCAATATCAATATTTTGTTTATCTACTTAAGAGTGAGTATGCCGTCTAAAAATCAGAAATAAATTACTCTCAAACGCCGCCCAGCCCGCGAAAAATTATAATTAGACCATTGCAATTACGAAATTTGTACAGGCGAAAAATAGAAGAAAACATATCAATCTAGGTTTGTTTCTTTTTAATATTTTGAAAAAAATGGTATTAATTAATAAGATTTGTTTTAATTAGCAGTAAATTGCGAGATTTTATGATTTTTAAAAAAATATTTAGAATCAAAATATGAGAAAAAGGACTCGATACAAACCTTCATTCATGTTTTCTGTGTATCGTACTATTTTTATTTTTCCAAAAAACATAATACTTTTTGCAAAAACATGTATAGCACTGAACCGTGCAAAGGCACATTTTGCAACAAATGTTACACTGATACGAGCTCCCTCTGGATTTATTATTGTTTAAGCTCCGCCCTTCACCCAGAATTATTTTATGAATGAGAAAATATAACGAGGGAACGAAATAAGAAATTAAACCAAATCATTTCTAATAACGCCCAATAAAATACCAAATTCCATTAATTTACTATTATACTTAACAGGTACTCTACTCTTTGATTATACTACAAGTACGGAATTATAACAATATAGTAACTAGTTATATGTAGCCAACCATGCACTAACAATAATGTGTAATTGTATTTCAATTCTTCTTTATAAAATGGTGGTATGCTGGTATATTTGAAAACATTTATTGGACAATATAATTGATACTAAATTTTAAAGATGTGTTCTTGTCGTAAACACATGAATATAGAATTATAAGGGGCGATGCGATTTGCAATGAAAGGAGTTACAAACACAAAAGTAAAGCGAACATTTTCCCATTTTCTCATCAAGTCACACGCATCAGTTTGTTGCATTAGACCAAACAACAGGGTTTTTTTTTCATAATAACTTTTATTTCTGGGAAAAATAGAAAGAAATGTTTGGGTTAAAAACTGTCGGCAGTAAAGTTACCTATCGATTTGTCAAAATAATGAAATATAGGCTCAAAATGTAAAAAGAAACAGAGAAACCAACTTACTCCTTTAAACCCGAAAATATTTTCCAGAAAAAAGCAACTTTCGTGAAAATTTAACAAATCAGAGCTAAAAGTATTGTCCAGAAGGTGATGTGGACCGATGTTGAAAATATTTTCTTGTTTAGATCGTGCACCAATGTAGACGTTCTAAGACTCAAGTTACAGGTTTTTATCTCTGCTTTCAAAATTTGTAGAGAAAACATTTTTGAAGACAAATTTTAGCCATCTTTTTTACTTTCAAAATTTTGCAAATTTTTAGAATTGCTCTGACATTCGTATTTTAAAAAAATGCACTATTAAATTTCATTGATACAAATAATTGATGCTTTGGATTTTTAAAATCTAACCAGTAAAACCAGAGATATCCATATTTTTGAGAAATAACCTACTATGTCTAAAGTTATTAATGATATTTTGATGCGGGATTTAGTTTAAAACATCTATCATTAAACTTTTGTCTACTATAAAAGCAAATTTGTAAGTTCTCCTCATCCATATATTTTTTAAGAAAATATGAATAATAATTCGTAAAACTAAGTGTACACCAGGCAAGTTATTTTATATAATATGTGCTAATATGTGATATGTGCTAAGTATATAACACTAGTTCCTTGGTCAAATCGAGAACTACTACTCCTAGAAAGTAAAATTTCAAATAAAAGGTTGCCTCTATCCTTAATCTTTATTTATTCTGGATATATTTACTTGTTACTGACTTCGAAAAATTGGCGTTTGCTTGCTACATTTACGTCTGCAAATTTCAGGTTAGGGTTGTAAAGAAATTCTTATTTTATACTATATACTATCAAAACAGTACCTGAGAGGTCAACCACTTGTAGAAATTATACGAACTGCCGAGACTGCCTTGCCTGCGTAACTCCAACCAGCCGCACTTGCGGGGCTTTCAATTATATGACCGTCACTACCATGGCTGCCGACAGCCTGCCTAAAATTCGGAGAACGAGTGCCGACGGTGGTTTACCGCTCGATTGACAACTACTGAATTTCATAATGATCCGTTGAATAGTTTAATGCTTATAAATAATTACTTATCACTGACTTTCTGCGAATCATTTCTCTTATTCTCGGCGTCTATTGGATGTATAACAATAATAATTAAAATTATTTTTTTGTTTAACTTGCCATAATTCAAAAAACGAAAACATTAATGGATCTCAATTTTACTATGTCATCACTACATATTTATTAATGAACTGTGGTAATATGAAGGTCAAATTTTAATAATTGTAAAAAATACGTTTTTTTTCAAAAACCATGTCGATAAAATGTGAGTATTTGCAAGGATCAGTTAACGAACGGAAAACCCTTTAAGTCTATGCTGAGAAGAAATAAAGATGGAGACACCTTTTTTATTTGAAACTTTTTTTCTGTTTCTAAGAATATCGCGTATAGACAAATTAGACCAATAAATAACTAATACTATACGCATAACATTTATTGGATAAAACAACTTGCGTGGTGTATATTTTTGATTTTAACAATGGTTGCTAATTTTTGTTTATTGATAAACTACCATTATTTGAGGGAGACTACAAAATAAAAATTCAAGAAGTCCTGAGGAATCCCCTGAGGATCCAAGAGTTTAAATTTTGATTTGTTGAATGATGTGACAGCTAAAGCTTACACATACGAAAACTAACAACATTAAAATGTTAAGTTTTCGATTTAGTTATAAACAAGAATTAGTACTATAGTAACAAACAAGACTGCAGCTACGGACACGTATTTCGGAGTTATTGCTCTTCATATATGGCACATGAGGTACGAAGGTACAAAATAGAGTACCTACAATATACTGTGCTTTCCTATCTTTGTTGGTCTTGCTTTTAACAATATAACAATATTATTTATGCCATACTACGCTGATGAGGAGCAATAACTAATAATTTTTATCGGACCTCATCAACTCTCATTCTTTTTATTTAATATTATTATTTCCTTATAGACGATTATTATTAATTAATGCAGATTACTAATTATTGAATATCTTTTCCATTATGCAAAAATATAGATATACTCGTATACCCATATTACAAATTAAAATTCTAGGGAAGCATAATACCTAGCCGTTTAAATTATAAATACTGTATTTATTGAAGGAATAATATGTTAAAAACGCATTTAGGTTAGAATGATAGGATAGATGTGTCGGCATAACCTTTGAGCTTTGGCAGGTAGAATTTATATACAATCATGAACTAATTTCGAGCTTATACGTAAGTGGAATCGCGGTCATTCATTTCTATTTACTACTACATTGTACTATAAATACATAAAATAATATTTTATCGTTTTTAAAGGACCGCCCACTGGAGTTTCCCTTTCACCTCCCCTGTTGCAAATTTTAGCAGCTTGTCGAGGCATACCTACTCTTAATCCACATTCATTGAAACGTTCATGCAAAATGTTAATAGCATCATCAGATATGTATTTTTAGTTAGAGCTTTTAAAAAGTAAATATTTAACGTTCAGAAGGTCCCAAAAAATATAATATCTTAATTCATAAAATTTAATTGAAAATACTAATTTTGCTGCATTTTTCGCTCCTGCTTTATTTTAGTATTATTTTTCTAGTAAACCAAAAAATGTAAAAACTTGTTCGTAGAAAACCCGGTTTAAAATACTAATTAGCCGCCACTCCACAGTTTCTCCAGCTAGACTTATTCCTTGCCTTGCTTTAAAAAGTAACATTTAATCCCCTTAGTATTACTTCGCGTATTACTCTTTCGATTCAATTCGTTTAAAACTCTTTGTAAATTCTTAGTAGCTTCTTTATAATCCGATTTCTTTAAGGCAGTACTTTTTCCTTAATAAGATTTTACGATTTACGTAGTTCCTTAAAACCGTTGACTGACTGAAGCGATAAAATGCAAGCCAGATACACTTACAGAGAATAAAATGGAAATGAACGATGGGAAACGAAAATCTACTGTTCTGATATGTAAAGTTTATTTAACAAAATTAATTTGGTATAGTCGCTTGTTTTATAAATTCGGAAAAAATACTACCTGATTTTTGCGTAGGAAACTAGTTTCATATATGAATAGTCCTACGCAAAAATTAGGTGAAAAGTTAATTCAGTTTTTAGAAATATTACTAAATTCAAAGCTCAGCATGCGATTAAAAACTGTATTCAACTCACGAAATTATTACACAATAAAGTAATTCCAGAAAATAGTAAGTTAGTCTCAAATATGTTTTCCTATATTCCCACTGCCGAATGCAAATCTTTAATAATTGCCATTCTGGATAAATCACATATAAATCCAATAGTAAGAAATGAATTAATATTAGCTTTAGATTTATACATTAATCAAAACTATTGTCAATACAACAATAAAAATATATACATCCAGAATACGGGGTTAGCTATGGGGTCTCCGTTGAGCCCCCTTTGACAGATATTTTTATGTCTTACTTAGAAGAACAAATAATCAATTCACATCTAGAAAAAATACATAAAATTTTGGTATAGATATGTAGACAATATATTAGCCAGCTTCACAGGTACACAGAGACAACTAAGTACATTTCCAAATTACATAAATAACATTCATCCTAATATTAAATTTACAGTTTAGGCAGAGAAAGATAAAAAATCAATTTTATTTTTATTTATATTTTTATTTTATTTAATCATACATCATCCAACAGTTCAAAACCATTTATAGGATGGAAATATAAACTAACTTAACCTAACCTAACTAAAATATACAAATAGAAATTATGAAGGCGATTAGACTCCACGACAGTAGATTAAATTTCTGGCTGCTAGGCAAATATGTCCAATTCACTGCAATGAGTTTCATAACAAGTACACATATTAAACAGAGGAGAAAACTTTAATACGTTAGATCTAGGAGTGGATAAATAAAAGCTTTGAGAATGACGAGAATTAATCCGTGGGACATAAAAGTTCAGTTGGCTTAATATTTCACTACAATCTATTTTATTATGCATAATTTTATCTAGATAACGCAAAGCAAATGACTCACGCCTTTCGGAAAGACTGGTAATATCAAATTTTTCAAGTAATTGATGTTGATAAGCTCCAATTGGTGGATATGTACCTTCAGTTTTCCAGTTTAAAAATTTCAAAGAGCGACGCTGAATATTTTCCAATTTATCGTTATGAGTATTATACCCAGATTGCCAGACAAGTGAAGCATACTCCAGTTTAGATCGAGAGAAAGCAAAATAAAGCCTAACATTCTGTATGCACGCGAAATTACAGCATCAACATGGTTAGTGAAGGTTAATTTTTTATCAAGTTACACCTACATCCTTGAACGTAGATGGTCTGTTCAGCATGTCGCCATTAACATTATAATTATATATAATTGGGGACTCCTTGGTTGTATAACTCATAACATTGCACTTGCCAACATTTAGGCGAAGATCATTTTCATGGCTCCAAGCCGATAACTTAGTTAAGTTGTCTTGAAGTTTTTCGCAGTCATTAAAATCATTAATCCTATGCAACATCTTGACGTCATCGGCATATATTAAGAAATATACGTCTAAGTGATCACTGATGTCGTTAATAAAAATATTAAAGAAAAGGGGTCCAAGTACAAAAAACAACAAACAATATGTGGCCCTAACCTACTGTGATGATATATCTGATAGAATTGGGAACATATTGTCAGCATATAATCTGAACGTCAGTTTTAAACCAGCTTCTAAATTATCAAATATATTGTATAATGCTAAGGAGAAAACTGATCCTCTAAAACAATAAGGGGTTTATAAAATTACATGTCCAGATTGTAATGCCTTGTATATAGGTCAAACTGGTCGTTCTTTCGCAATTAGATACAGAGATCATTTACGCTGTTTTAATTTTCAAAAAACAAACTCAACCTTTGCAAATCATATTTTAGAAACTAGTCACAAATATTAACGACCTAAAGATTTTACACGTGAATGACAAAGGTTTTAAATTACTAGACTCAATAGACATTATTAAATCCAACAAAATTCCCGGAAGCAATCTTCTGAATGACCACTTGGACCAATATCAATCCACTCTGTTTAATGCATTAAAATAATCCTTTACTAAGTAACTTACCTAATTTACATAATTTACTACTTGTTTAAATTCTAAATGCTTATGATTTTTGATTAATTAGTACCTAGAATAGGGTAATTATAGTACTTAGTATAAATATGCATAGACCTTTGTAAATTCATTCATTTATTTGAATCAACGTTAAGATACCGAAACTGCAGTAACGTGTATGTTACAATCAATTTAGTGATAGGAAACAAAGTAGTCTCCTTTCTTATATCGTTAGTGTTAGTCACTAAATTCAATTTTCAAGGCTTAATGTGATTTTTTTTCTATATAAAAAATGGCCAAATTTGGACATGCGGCGGCTGCCTACATCCCAATCTTGCAAAGGCACAGTCCCAAAATAAATGTCTGCCTTTATGCCCTTTAAGAGTTCAATTTTTTCGGGGCACGACAAATTATTGTTAGCACTCTGACGCAAAAGCTACACTATTTTTTAAGCATCATATCAATTTATTTATCTTTATACCACACATAAACAATATATTCTACTCACTTCATCAAACACATATTATTAATACACTGAACTGAACTTGTGGTAGGTACTTTGTGAAACATCTTGAACATAATTGTTAATTATACATTAAACACTGCTTTTAGATGAATCAATCAATATATTATAAATACTCTACATATGTTTCGGCTTATTAGGCCTTTATCAAGAGTATTACATAGTGAATACTAAAGTTTCTGACTTGCTTATTCTAATTTATACCTAAAATTATTTATGACCTAATCTATTTAAGACTTAATTTAACATTCTTAATTGCGCAAATGTTTGGAGTGGACCTAAACTGATTATATAAATCAATGGATAGTTCTTATCAATTTTCAATTTGTTTATTATAGGGGTATTCCAGAAATTTTGTTGGTCGTTTGTGGTACAAGAATTGCACTTGAAAGATTTTTTTAAATTCTAGTTGTTCTAGCAGATCTAAACGTTTACCTTTTCTTTCTGAATGAAGTAAATTTATGTTATCAGTATCTATGAAATGGTTGTTTTCAATAGAGTGTGTTGACATTCCTGTATTTTTATTGGTATTTAAGATAGATTTTTTATGTTCTTTTACTCTGTTCACAACGCTTCTACCACTCTGACCGATATAGGCAGCATTACAATATTTACAATTAATTTTATATACACCAGATTTATCCATTTTATTTAGTTTTTCTTTGTTATCAACCAAAATGTTTCCTATATTTGTTTTGTTCACACTTATTGTAGAGATACCTAAATTATTTAATTTTCTAGAAATTTTGTTACTATGTTTCGGAACATAATTAATAAAACTATATTTTGTAGGTTTGTTAGGCACAGTGAAAAATTCTTTTTGAAGCATTTTGCATTGTTTGTTTTTGACCATGTTATCTATTAGTGACTCGTTGTATCCGTTATTTCTTGCAATTTGTTTGATTATATTTAATTCTCTATCAAAATCACTTTGATCTAAAGGAAAATTTATGAGTCTATGTATTAGACTATGAAAGGGTGAAATCTTAATTTGCCATGATCGCTGCGAAATATAATGTATTACTGTATCTGTAGTAGTAGGTTTGCGGTAAATGCTAAATTTCAACTGATTGTTACGTTTTTTGATATTAATATCTAGAAAGTTTAATTGACTATTTTGCTCTGATTCCATTGTGAACTGAATTTTACTATTAAAAGAATTAAAAAAAAAATAAGGTAATTATTTAGGTTCCTTTCTGTACCGGTTCATATACAAAAAAATATCGTCTACACATCGAGTCCAATAAAACACATGTGTATTTAAACTGTTGCTACTAAAAATTTTTTTAAGTTTGACATAAATATTTCAGCTAACAAAGGAGAAATTGGTGAACCCATTGGTAGCCCATCTTTTTGTCTAAAGAATTCACAATTAAACTGAAAATAATTTTGTTCAATACAAGATTTTTTAACTCTGTTTTTTTTGCTTTCACTGATTTGTGAATTATCTATTAAATTACTTAAAATTAATTTTAGCTCTGTGGGCGGGACTGAGGTGAACAAACTTTTGACGTCAAAGGAGATTAATTTTGTGTTATTTGGTATTATTAAATATTTTGTATTTTCAATAAATTCAAAAGATTTTTTTATGGAATATTTAGATTTAAAATTTATTAATGTTGGTAAAATGTAATTTAGTTTTTTACACAATTTATAAGATGGGGCATTGATGTACGACACTATGGGGCGTATAGGGTTATTTACTTTGTGAATTTTCGGAAGACCATAAAGAATGGGGGCTGAAGGGTTCATAATTTTCAATTTATACACCTCATTACTTTGAATAACAGTATTACGTTTCTTTAAATTAGATATAATTTCGGATTGAAATTTATTGGTAAGGTTTTTATTGATTTTTTTAAAGTCTTCAATATTTAAGATTGTATTCTGAGTTTGTTAAAATTGTTATAGTGCTACCCTTATCCGCTTTACAGAGAACCAAATCATGATTCATCAGTTTTTGTTTAATACTAGAAAATTAAATAATTTAGGTATCTCTACAATAAGTGTGAACAAACCAAATATAGGAAACATTTTGGTTAATAACAAAGAAAAACTAAATAAAATGGATAAATCTGGTGTATATAAAATAATTGTAAAGATTGTAATGCTGTCTATATCGGTCAGAGTGGTAGAAGCGTTGTGAACAGGGTAAAAGAATATAAAAAATCTATCTTAAATAACAATAAAAATACAGGAATGTAAATACACTGTATTGAAAACAACCATTTCATAGATACTGATAACATAAATTTACTTCATTCAGAAAGAAAAGGTAAACGTTTAGATCTGCTAGAACAACTAGAAATCAAAAAATCTTTCAAGTACAACCCTTGTACCACAAACGACCAACAAAATTTCTCGAATACCCCTATAATAAACAAATTGATAAGAACTATCCATTGATTTATATAATCAGTTTAGGTCCACTCCAAACGTTCCCATAATTAAGGATGTTAAATTACGTCTTAAATAGATTAGGTCATAAATAGATTAAGCCATAAATAATTTTAGGTATAAATTAGAATAAGCACGTCGGAAACTTTAGTATTCAATATGTAATACTCTTGATAAAGGCCGAATAAGCCGAAACATATGTAGAATATTTATAATATATTGATTAATTCATCTAAAAGCAGTGTTTAATTTATAATTAACATTATTAGTAGTAAAATAACTAGATCTGCGATTGATAGCACAAGCATACAGTTTTATCGCTGTAAAGAGAATTTGGATGCAAAGCGTTTTTCAGCGATAAAACTGTATGCTTGTGCTATCAAAAACAGATCTAGTTCTTTTGTTACTAATAATGACATTTAATTGATGCAATGATCATTTTAATAGATAATAAACCATATTAATAATCAAAACAAACTATGTATTAGAATGTAATATTTGAGAATATATCGTAATAGCGCGCTTCGTTCATTATGGTTTTCTTGCAATTTTTTCTTGAACAGCCAGATACCGTTTGGTCTACTAAATACATGCTTCTGAATAACGGGCAGTAGTAACGCAAAGTTCAATTTGCAAATTGGGCATAATGATAAAGTATTCGATAAAAATCCATGTACGAGTAATGGTGATGCTGGTGGAGAAAACTGAATGTTCTCAAATATTGATACCCTTAAATAGTAATATTCCTACTTTGTAGCCATCATTCATACTTTACTAGAGTTTTCAGTGAAAATTACTTCCCAGAAAGCTACTTAGTATCAAAATAATATCGAAAGAGTGATCGAAATTCGATAACTGAACTTCATACTTCGAGTCGATGTCAACAAAATTTTATTGCCTCACATTCTGAATTTCTTTTTAAAATTACCAAGCTTTAAGAACATTATTGAGCAGACTTGGAAATATATAGTATAAATTATAAAACGATAGTAAATTGAATATAATATGCATATTTACATTAGGACTTTAGAGGACAATATAAAAAATATGATAAAGTATGTGAAGTCACAGGAGATGGACTCAAAGCAACACAAAGACATCATAAAAGAGTCCCTATTTAGCCCAGGCGGTGTAGCTAATTTTGTTTTAATCTTAAACGTCATGTTCAGACGCAGATGATTAATTTTTTTCTATGAGTTCTCTGTAGTGTACTTAACAACATCATCTAAAATTTGCATGATTTGCAGTCAGACAGCATTAAGAAAAAAATCGGTAAACGTGTTTAGACAGAACTTCCCTCTTTATTTATACCGGGCGGTCACTCAAAATTGTTAATTACGAAGCCACATGTGAGAATAATAATCGGAAGGTATTATTACAAAGAAAACCAGGTAACTTTTGGTAAAAAAATATACAGAGTGGTCATCCGATCGCAAAAATTCAATGTTAAATAAAAGGTGCCAAATATGGACTTGCGTAAATACCTTTACTTTCCAACATGGTTGAATGAATTTTTTTTTCCATCATCCATTCTATAGTAGTGTTAAGAAAATTCTTACAAAATTTTAAAAATTTTCAAAAGCATTTTTTTTTAAAATAGGTTTAGAATGTCATGAAACGTGGAAATTTTAAATTTGAGCAAAACCAAATTTTCCGTCATATATTCTATAGTAGTAAAAAAATTTTAAAAAAAATTTCTTGTATAAATTAACTCCGATAAAAAAGGTGCATCGTTTTTTATCACCGATAAAAACACCTGTTTCTCAAAAGCAGAGTACATCTAGTAGACGCACTTTACTTTAAAATCTCTTACGAGCCTCGACTAAAACAAGTCAAAACGAATATTCGATATGTGTGGAGCTTTTCTTTTATGGATAAATTTCTGTTTAACTCAAAATTTTAAAGTTATTTTGGCCACCTTTTTGGCATATATTTAAAAACGAAATAATAACAAATGGGTATTTTCGGCCATTTAGGTAGACGAAAATCAATTTTCTTTTTTTAAAATTAAAGTTCGCGCAATTCTCTTTCTTTTCTGATAAAATTTTTTCAAAAATGTTTCCAAAGATGTTTTTAAAATGGCCGAAAAAATCCATTTGTTGTCATTTGGCTCATAAATAAATGCCAAAAAAGTAGCCAAAATTACATTAAAAGATTTTTTTAATCTCACCGGAAAGCTGGTGTCCAGATCTACATTTTGAAATGAAAATGATCCATTTTGGACTTAATGGCACAAAATGGCGGGCAATTCAAATTTCACATAACAAATTTATTTGTATCCACGACGTTTAATGTTTGGGCACCAAAATTACAGCGTGTTTCGTTTTCAACACAAGGTATATTTTCTGGAAGTTTGAAGCCGATCGGAATTCTTGACGTCCCTGAACGCTAAAATTAAAAATTAAAAAACGCTTTTCAACCAGTTCATTCCATTTTGTACGTTATGTACGTACTCAAATGACCCAAAATCAACGCAGATTTGTTGAAAATTTAATTGCGAAAGTTTGTGGTTTTTTGTTTTTACCGATCGAACCTCTAGAACCTGAAATATTCATCTTTTTACCTAAAAAAACACTGTTCAAGAAACAAAATTGTTTGTAAAAAAAAACGCAATAGGCCTTGGAAATTCAAAACTCAGATGTATACTCCTGGTGATAGCCCAGAAGGTATAAAACCATAAAATTGCTATGGCAAAACTATGCACTTCAATGTCCTTTTTTTACTTCACTAGTAGGAATATAAGACGAGAAGTGTAGGTGTTTTTGATATGCTTCTTTTAGTTTCCATCTAACATCATCTCTTTGGATCTTTATCTCCAGAGTCTTCTGTCTCTTTTGTTTTTGATTCTAGCAGTGTGCACATTCTCCTGTCCGCTTGCGTCCAGATGTGGTTTCATGTTTCCTAGAACTTTGTGTTCTCGTTTCATCGTCCTGTATGGTATGTCCATTTTGTTTTTTTGTCAAGGCATATATTAGCTTACTGTATGAAGCTTTTATTTATTAACCGTTCCACTGGTAAATATCCATTTACAGTCAAAGTGCAAAGAGAACATTTGATAAACTTTGTATACTGATTTGTTAATGTAAAGTAAAATAAAGAAGTAAAATCTGCAAAAAATTTGAAAGAAATCAAGAATAATATTTGGGACTCTCTGTATATTAAGCAGACCCTAATTATTTTGACCGGAGAAATATTCTGGTATTTGTAAATAATTTTAGTACATGGACAACGTGACAGTAGCCTTTTCTTTGTGGGATATTTGTCTAGATCCTATTCAACAATAATAAAAACTTACCTTTTTTCCACAATGATTCGCCTCGTTTTGTTGATCGCTAATTTATTTTCTTGAGCTGATTTACCCTTTTTAAATCCATTACAGATTGGGCTTTATTACTACATGATATTTCATTACCCACTTCACTTCTAATACCTGTCTCTGTCTTTGTGCTTTTATTTTGACACCTCCGTTTACTTAGAATTTTTTCACCTACCGATGACTCAAATGTTATAAAGTTTTCACCGATTCTTTTCGCGTTTTCATCGGGCGCGGCCTACGGTGCGCCTGCCCTCGACCAACTTTATTTCGTGATGCCACGCTATCAAAATACAAAAAACATTTCTAACAGACATTTCGTGTTTGTAAACATGCTTTTTAGCCCAGTTATCAGAGATAGAAAATAGATAGAAAATAAAAACCGGTCACTAAATGTTCTATGGCTGAATTTTTACGAATAAGTATTTTTGTTGGTGTAGAAAACAATAAAAAAATGTTTACAGATAAGGTGCCGGACACCCCTAAAAAAATTGAAAATGGCCGAAATTTTTTTGGCCAATAACTCGAAGAATAAAAAAATATGTAAAATAACTAATAGCATTAGGCGATAGAGGGGGAAATTTCACATCAAAAACGTATATGAAGTTTTTTTGTAAGATCAAAAATGTAGGCTCCAGACTTTTTTGTTTAATACACGAGAATAGAACGTCGCGACGCATTAAATTTGTTGTAAGTTTTGAACTAATTAATTAAATTGAGCTCAATAAAGCTTAAATGAAACGAAAAAATGTGACTATTGGATTCTCATATTTTCAAATAGGTACTAAAATGAATGTATGTAGGAATAGTCCATATATGAAGTCGGAACATAAAGAGATTTCCGATAAAATTGGTAAAAGCTCTACCATTTCTAAAATTTTTAAGATGAAAATCTAAAACTTTCACATATTACTTGAAGTAATGTATAAAAAGATCCGATGGATAGGAATGTCAAATAATTTTTTTATTAAAAGTTATTAACGTTTAGCTTACTCTTAGTTTCACGAATTTTCGTTTATTTTCGTAAAATGAAGAGGATTAATTTAATTTTTAAGATAAATCCCCTTGACGCATCTTAAAGTACACATTTCAAGCTTTAAAAATAGTACCTACAGAAATATAATAACGCGATTTAAACTAGATGGGGACATTGAAACTGTTTTTAGATTAGGGTCACGCGGCGATAACAAAACCTCTCCCATTTTGTTAAAACTTACCTCTTTTGGCATTAAATCAGCCATTTTCTCAAATTGTTATAAATTAAAAAATTCAAAAATCTCAATATCAGAAGACTTATCGAGAGAAGATAGGCAAATCCGAAAGCAGTTACTACCACACTATAGAAACGCTAAACTTAAGGGCTTAAAAACATATATTAAATATGACAAATTAATAATAAACAATAAACCTTGGTCACTTCATGAATTAAACTCCTTGGATCTAAGTAATCTAGTGGTAAATAGCTCCCAATCGAATACTATTAATTCAAACGAGAATGCAAGACAAACATCTAGTGCAATTGACCAGGTTGATAATGCCACTACCCTAAGTGAACGGCCACAGTTATTCAGTCATAGTTTATTACCAAATACTACAAATGGACTACCAGCATTTAACCAAGCGTGTTTACTAGACACACAAAACCAATATGCGCTGCCTAAATTACTACCAAATGTACTCCCATATACTGGTATATCACAGAACACTGATAACTCAGACAATACCAAAATAGAAGACAACAATTTAGCAGCAAAGAATAATGGTGCCATGCCCAAGAAAATTACTAATCGTCCACAGACTAGACGTGCTGCACAAAATACATTTCTATAATACTACATCCATTCTGAATTATTCATTTAATATTTATTACCAAAATGTTCGGGGATTGTTAACAAAATTAAAAGATATTTATTTATCTGCTCTAAGTGAAAACTACCCAATTATTTGCTTCACTGAAACTTGGCTTAATAAGAACATCCGAAATAGTGAATTAATTGATGATCGTTATATAGTGTATAGAGTGGATCGTAATGAAATGAACAGTAATAAATCAAGAGGAGGTGGGGTACTAATTGCTGTGCACAAAAAATTATCATCTTTTATGGCACCTGTGATACATGATGATACTGAAGAATTGTGGGTGGTTATTAAATATGAGACAATTAATATTCTTGTAGGTGTGATTTATATTCCACCTGGGTCGGACGCACTTATTTACGAAAAACATGTATCAAATATTGAAGGATTAAAAAACCGCTTTAAAAATTATAAGTCGGTAATTTTGGGTGACTACAATTTGCCGAACATCAAGTGGACCAACACCGAAGAGCAACCTGGCTACATCCCGACGAATATCAAAACCACGTCAGAGGAAATACTTTGTGACAATCTCATATATCAAGGCTTAACTCAATTCAATGGTGTGCTAAATTCGCGGGGTGTCTTACTCGACTTGTGTTTCTCAGATGTAAATGTTAATGTAAGTGAATCTATACCTCTTATAAATTGTGATATTCACCATCCACCACTTAATGTAAATTTGGATATGACCGTTAATAGCAATCTAGAACCACCTGCGAATTACTTTTACAACTACAAATATGCAGATTATATTCAATTAAATTATTATTTAAGCACCATTGACTGGAATTTCCTACATCAAATTGATAACATAAATGAAGCCGTAGACACCTTCTATATAATTCTTTTCAAGGCAATAGACCTACATGTCCCAAAGACCTTATGCATGCAAAGAAAATTTCCGTTGTGGTTTAGTGAAAATCTTAAAGCACTAATATTTGAAAAGAAAATTGTTCACCGACAATATAAAATGTCGGGTAGTAGAATCGCATACAATCAATTTTGTTATTTACGCAAAGAATGTAAAAAATCGGTCAAGCATGATTTTGAAAAATATATAGAAGGTGTCGAAAGCAGTATTCCTAACAATATTAAAAAAATTTTTGGAATTATGTTAAGATAATTAATGATAATGAAAACAGTATTCCCTCTACAATGTTTAATAATAACATAGAAATCACTGGTGGTACAAATGTAGCAAACTTGTTTGCAAGTAATTTTAAAAATTACTATAACAGCAAAAGTAAGAAGAAAATTAACCTCAACTCAGTAACGTCTAATAATATTAATGGGGTCAATATATCCGTTGAAATTATATGTGACATTTTGGCTAACCTAAATACTAACAAGGGCCCTGGACCTGACGGAATACCACCCTTGCTATTGAAATCATGTAGACTTACCCTGTCAACTCCGCTATACATTCTTTTTTATAAATCACTAATGACTGGAATTTTCCCAGATAAATGGAAACAGGCTTATGTTTCTCCTATTTTCAAATCAGGAAATAAATCTAATCCAGCAAATTATCGCCCAATAACAATTCTTTCAGCAATTCCGAAAGTACTGGAAAAGATAGTTACAAATTTTTTAACGTCTCAGTTCAAAAATACCATCATTAACGAACAATACGGGTTTCAGTCGGGTAAGTCTACTGCAGCAAACATGGTCTCACTTGTGAATTATGCCCAAAATTCCATGGAAGCAGGTGATGAGGTACATGTAATTTATACAGATTTTAGTAAGGCGTTCGACAAGGTAAACATAGATCTCTTAATTCAAAAGTTATCTAGCGTGGGGATTGGTGGTATGTTGCTGGAGTGGATATCCTCGTACTTACTAAATAGGTGTCACCAGGTGCGAATCAATGGACATTTATCCAACATTTTCACACCTACCTCTGGTGTGCCTCAAGGCTCTCACCTAGGACCATTATTATTCAACTTGTTCATTAACGATATTTATGAATGCTTTAAATTCTGTCGCATATTACTATTCGCTGATGACTTAAAAATTTATTCAAGGGTATCTGATTTACACGATTGTCAAAGAATTCAAGAAGACCTCGATAGTTTCACTGGTTGGTGTCATGAGAATGAAATGACATTGAATGTTGATAAATGTCATTTTATTAAATTATCAAGGAGAATAAATAGAGGTATTAATGTTATATATCAACTTAATGGCCATGATCTCCATGAAACCAATCAAGTACGAGACCTTGGGGTTATACTTGACCCTAAACTCAATTTTAATAGTAACGTCGATCATGTAATCTCCAAAGCGAATAGAATGTTAGGCTTCATAAAAAGATCCACTTCAAGTTTTAAGGGTGTTCAAGCTCTTCGTACGCTATATATTTCGCTAGTAAGATCAGTACTTGAATATTGTGTAGTGGTTTGGGCACCTTCATATGAAACCCATATTTCACGGGTGGAACATGCACAGCATAAATTTCTAAAACAAGCATGCTACAAACTCACCCTGCAAGGGATTCACCTGGATACTATTAATGCTGCCGTATATCTTAACCTGCCCACCCTTAATCAGCGACGTATATTCTACGATTTAAGCTTCATTTATAAGTTAATGAACAATCTGATCAATTCACCGTACCTGTTGTCTGAAATTAATATCAATGTACCTCCTAGGAACACCAGGAATCCACTCGTTTTTAATCCAAAATTTCATAGAACCTCTTACGGAAATCATACACCTCTGAATAGAATGATAAATAATTATAATATGTACGCAGCTCATATTGATTATTTTAATATTAATTATAGCTTATTCTGCAAACAAGCTCGGCTTATTTTGTACTAGTGATTTTATTTATTTAATTATTATATGTTTAATTTATATTAGGTAACTTAAATAATGTCAATGTGTTGTATATTTTATATTATATGTGTATGTTCGTATCTGTGAGATTAGTGTGTAATATACTGTATATGTATACTCAGTCATTGTATCCAACATGCATACTTTGTAATGGATTTTTTGTCCGTAAATAAAGTATTATTATTATTATTATTATTAGAGCAATAGGTGGTTAAAGTTAGTTATACATATCAAATATCACTTTCTCAAGATTTTGAAATTTTGGAAATGTACATCTTCAAAAATAAATTTTTGAGATTTTTTTCACTCATCGGATCCTTTTATACATTACTTGAAGATTAATATATGAAAGTTCCAGGTTTCTATCTTAGAAATTGTAGAAATGGCAGAGCTTTTACCGACTTCATCGGAAATCTCTTTATGTTCCGACTTCATCAATATACTATTTCTACAGTCATTTATTTTTATATTTGAAAATATAATAATCCAATCATCACATGTTTCTTTTTTCATTTAAGCTTTGTTGAGCCCAATTAATTAATTCCTTAAAAAGTTGCAATACATTTAGTGTAGCGCGTCCGAGACCGCGTTCACGTTCCATCCTCGTGCATTATACAAAAAAATCTGGTGCCTATATTTTTGATCGTACAAAAAAACTTCATATACGTTTTTGATGTGACATTTCCCCCTCTATCGCCTAGTGCTATTAGTATTTTGATATATATTTTTATTTTTCAAATTATTGGCCAAAATCGAATTTCGCCAATATCTTAGATTTTTTTAAGGGTCGTCAGCACCTTATAGCTGTTAACTTTCTTTATCGTATTCTACACCAAAGAAAATACTTATCCTGAAAAATTCAACCATATGACATTTAGTGGCACCTTAAAACCCCTGACGACTGGGCTATTTGAAAGTTCAGACATAATACGATTTGTTATCTCAGTATTTAATTTCCTAATTTACATTTTCAAAATTATTCGCATCCACAAAGTCACTAAAATATTACTACGTGTAATTTATTTTATTGGGTTATAAAAATCTCCCCTCACCTAAGAGAATATAGGGCACAGATGTATAAACAGCAGTAAAGTTGCGATGGCCCTTTTATTGCCTTTATTACTTTATATCACGTCAGAGACAAACGTAATGTATTCAACAGAAAATGAAAAACCAAAGCATCAACAAGCCCTCGCTTAGAACTAGATAGACAATATCTTCGTGTGGTATTCAATAGTGCGTCTCATATGTAAATACTAGGACAAACATTAAATTCGGGCATTGTCAATTAAAATTAGGGTTCCTAAGACAACCCCTAAAAATACATCATATCCCCCCATGGTTCACTGGATCTATTATAAAAGATATTAAGCTGAAATCCCGTCTATGGAACTTATATAAGGATAATAATGAGGTGCACTACCTTAATCAATTCAAAGCACTGCGTTCCCAAATAAAAAGAGACGTTGACCTTGCACGCAAAATATATGTTCAAAACACAGAAACAAACATTAAAACTAACCCAAGCAACTTCTGGTCTTTTCTAAATACTATGAGAAATACAACTAGTATACCGAATTCGATGTGTTACAACAATAATTCCTTAAATGATACTCAGAGCATTGTCGATGCATTTGCCCAATATTTTCAATCATCCTTTATCACATCATCCACGTATAACATAACCCAACAAGAAACTACAGGCAATGTACCCCAACTTAATATCCCAACCATTACAGAAAATGATGTTTTAAAAGCACTAAAAAAAAATCAAAAATAAACTTACGACGGGTCCAGATGGTATACTAGCTTTCTTATTAAGAGACGGTGCCTCTATTTTTGCACTACTATTTTCTATTATTTTTAATCTAGCACTGCAAACTACTATATTTCCCCAATTATGGACTAGGTAAAAAATTTGTCCTGTTTTCAAAAAAGGTGATAAGACTAATATTGAAAATTACAGACCTATAGTTATCCTCTGTAATTTTGGTAAACTCTTTTCATGTTAAATCTCAACTCTCCTATAGTCAACATATGGGTTCTTGGCAGGTAGATCTACGATTACCAACTTAGTAAGCGTTACACACTTTATCGCAAATACACTGGATCATGGTGGCCAAACGGACGTAATTTATACAGACCTATCTAAAGCATTTGACAGACTGGATCATGGGCTCTTACTACATAAGCTGTCAGATTTTGGTTTAAGTCTTGACTTTCTAAGTTTTTTCGAGTCATATCTTGGTAACAGAACATTAAACGTGAAGTATCACGGGTTTTCATCTATTGAAGTATCAGCGATATCAGGAGTTCCACAGGGCTCTGTTTTGGGCCCACTGTTATTTATAATTTTCATCAATGACATTTGCCAAGATATACAAAGCAATGTCCACCTATACGCCGATGATTTTAAACTGTTTGCATCTATTAACTCCGAAGAAGACTGGTATCGATTGCAACACGACCTCACAAAAATAAACACATGGTGCGAAAATAATAGGCTACCCTTAAATATATCAAAATGTAATTCGATGACCTTTTCGAGAAGAAATAACTCTATAAACTTTTCCTACAAAATAGGCAATGATATGGTAACTAGATGCACTCAATTCAAGGATATTGGAATCATCTTTGACTCAAAACTAACTTTTACTGCCCACATTGATCAGACAATTGCTAATGCCTACAGAAATCTAGGCTTTATTATGCGAAACTCAAGGCACTTTAAATATATTTCCACACTTTCTCTCCTATTTAATGCCTTTGTACGCCCAAAATTGGAATACGGTGGTATTGTCTGAAATCCACAATACAATATTCATATTCTTAATTTGGAACAGGTTCAGAGAAGGCACGTCAAATATCTCTCTCTCAAAGCTGACGGAATTTGTCTCCCCAGAGGGACGCCACAACCTAACTTATTAGCTAGATTTAATCTAAATGACTTAGCGACACGTAGAGTCTATTTTTCTGTTTTGTTCCTACACAAACTATTAACAGATCGGATAGACTGCCCGGATATTCCCAGTTCCATACATTTCAATGTTTCATCTTTTCAGACTCGCTCATACGCCCTATTCTACTTAGCTACGCCAAGAACAAATATATTAAAATTTTCTCCTGTTCACAATATGTGTTCTAACTACTTAAGCTGTCAGTTGAAACTTGATATTTTTAATTGTAGTACTAATAATATAAAGCAATGTATTTTAAATCACTCTTAAGTTAGCCTTAGTTCCTACTAAATATGCTCACATTACGTTGCGTTTTTCATTTTTAAATTGATAGTTATCATTCATTGTAAAATATTTAGTTTTAAGTTTTTACTCTGTACTGTATACATGCTTATTTGTATATTTCCTGCCCTGCAATTGGATTCACATCTGTCTGGGTAGCTGTATTTATAAAATAAAATAAAATAAAAATAAAATTAGTTATTTGACCAACTTTTACTCGGATTCTAAAGTATTTACCTATGCCTTACGTCAATAATTTAGGAGCATGATGATGATGTTAACACAGAACCAGTATACCACATAACATTTTTTCTTGCGATCGAGCTTCAGTAGAGTCAAATTAAGTTCCATTGAAGAAATAACTGAAATATTAATTAAAATCTGTACACATGTTTAAGGACATTGTAATGTGATTTTTTTTTAGTTAATGTAAAAATAATTCTTTCATGTTTTCTTCTCAATCACAACGCCCCGACAGACGTTTTGTGATTTATGCAATGTTCTAGTACTATTTAACTTGCTATATAGCGCATCCAACAGCTTCACATCTTCTGTCGCGACCGTCAGTGAGGTGCACGACCTCACCAAAGCTCAGCTTATGTTCCCATCAGCTTGTTGGTCATATTAACGTAATGTTTTGAAGGTTTTTCTCTTTGATTTTTGCCATCTGGTTTTGTCTGGGCGATCAAAGTAAGATAATCCTCTCTCCGGTTTGGGGCTGTATTTAAAGAAGAATAAAAACAAATATCAAAGTAGCTGTGGAGGTCAATATTGTAACGGCAAAATAATATTTGTGTGTTAAAAATTGTCAAATATTTTTAATACTTAACAATTGTGAGACAAACTTAGAGTTATGTTAGGACCATAAGTTAGTAAATAATATTCTTTATATTGCTTTATTAGGAGTAAAAGTGTTACTTTTATGACGAGTGTGTAGGTTTGCCGGACGAACTCCGGAGTCCCAGAAGTTACAGACGATTCACAAGTGGCTTTTATTCAGAATAAAACATGATATTTTTTTCTTCAAACGTCGATTGGCTATAAGAAAATTTTTAAAAAATTCTCGAATTTGACCACCAAAAACGTATTGTGTTAATACCGTATTTCAGGCGTATTAAGCAAAGGACGCGTTGCTATGGATATACTGTCGTACTTTTTATTCCGCCCAATGTCAGAAAAAGTACTTTTACCTCCGCTGCTAATGACAATGCACAGTCGTCTAAAATGTCAAACTTTAATATCATAAAATGAGTTGAGAAATGCCATGTTTCTCTTGACATTCGAAGAAAGACATAGTTTTTTCTTTGATTTTTTTATGTTTCCTAATATGTCAGCTAACATCTATCGCTGTCTCTCCATTTTTATAAATATAACTTCTGATTATGTACACCATATACCATTTATATCATACATACTTGATCAAGAATAAAAGTTAACCAACTTTGATGTTGGTTGAATAAACCATATGCTAAAATCCAGAAATTTCATGCCTAAGATGCGAGAAATGAAGTCAACCTAAAACAGAAAATGTGTTAGATACCACAATTATGTTTAATTTTCTTCTTGTGCAGCCATACGAGAAGTGAGTATTTCACATTCTCAAAACAATCCTAGAAATTCAATTTCACGAAAAACTAAAAGTCACTTTCATAATTGACGTTTAAGTCATTTCAAAATTGACTTTTCTGAAACATGACAACCAAAAATTGCTATTTTTTATTAAACAGAATTAGTAATTAGTAAGTCGCTGCAACAGTTTTTGTATTACGGTTTAGATTTTTCAGGTATTAAATCAGACAGTGCCGAATTTACGATACCTTGTGGAAGAGTGCAAGAAATTAAAATATCATCGCTTTTGACATTTTCACGATTTTTCAAGAACTGTCAAAATGGTTTGTATACATACAGAATATACCATTTCCATAGAAACGCTGTGACATGCCACCGCTAAATAGTTACTTACATTACTAGATCAAAAGTTTACTTTTAAGTGTGAGGTGATTTTTCAACGGCCGAGGCCTTTCAAAAAACACCAAACACCTAAAAGGGCTTTGGCATCGTGTAATGTATTAAACTTTTTCTACTACCGAAAGATATTATGGGATTCAATAATTTAAAACTAATTTTTTCACGTTTTTGATAAATGTTATAGGCGGCTGTGACAATTGTTTACATGTCAATGAGACAATTACTATCTGTCACCGAGGTTTATGTTAATATTAATAAATAGTTGTTTAAAAAATGATTTTCGTTAAAATAATACCTTAATCCGAAATTGTTTAGTTGCATTAATTCGTTGAAACAAAAAGTTAAATAAATATGGCTAATGATTGTGGGTAGAAAATTTTGCAAGAATTACGAATAAAACAAGCCATCCTACTTATGTGCATCTAATGATGGTGTCTAAACTGATCACGCCTACGACAAATAATCCTCTTTCTTTTACATTATTAATTTGTCTTACTTTTTTATGTAATAAGTGATTTTATAAAACTTTCTACAATTAAATAACATAAAACTGATTAAGCTCCACATTAATTTCCATCAGTTGTTACTTGTTAGTTATTAGGTAATTCTTTGGCCTGAATTTCCTATGTTGTTAAAATTATCCAATTTTAAAACATTACACATAGAGGCAGTTCTTTTACAAAAATGTAAAACACGTTCATCTCTAAATAAGCATCATTAGCAAATTGCGCCTTAAATTATGACACCTGGGAAGATGGCCTTCTTTTATTTTTTATTATTATTATTTTTTATTTATTTATTACTCCAACAAGATTAACAAAACAAAGAGTCTTATCCTAGTTTACAATGAAAATGAAATGACACCTGAGGAGACCTCGTATTGTGTCAAACAGTATTTACATTCTCGTGAGAGTACGTTGCATTAATATAGCCCTTGTTTCATATTGGTGTTCAACGATGGAACCAATAGTCTCTTTTTTGCTATAACCGTATACTACAGCCGTATGCATGTACAGATCCACCACATCGAGTAATTGGTTCTCAATAAAGATGCTTCTGCAGCCTTCTCTGTTTTTCTTATTAAAGATTATTCTCAAGATATAGTTCTGGGTTATCTGCAACGGTCGTAAAGTTACTTTATAGGCGGAACACCATACTGTGATACCATATCTAATAAAGGATTCAACTAAGCTGTTATAAGTGGTTAAGAGAGTTTTGTTGTTCAGTATACCTTTTAGTCTATAAAATTTGTAGATCAGTTTACGTATTCTTCCATTGAAGTAGTCGATGTGATTTCCCCATTTCAAGTGCGGGTCTAGTGCCAGCCCTAAATATTTTATGGTATTGGTGTTGTGTACACAGCTTTTAACCGATTCATTTATGAGTATAAGTTATAATACATGGGACATTCCAGATTTTGTTGGGGAAAAGGACGTACATTTAGTTTTTGTAATATTCAGTTTAAGAAGATTTTTATCTGGTCAAGTTTTTACTTTGCTAATTGCAGCAGTAGCTTTTTGCCTTGTGGATTCCCAGGTCTCCTCTGCACAAATTAGAACCGTATCATCTGCATATGAAATAATACTGCATCCGTAGTTTTTCTGTAAGAGATCATTTATATATAAGAAATAAGCTGGGACCTAAGATAGTTCCTTGAGAAACTCCAATTTTTATTATTCTTGTTGTGCTGTTTTAACTTGTTGTGCTCTATTGGCTAGGTATTCTTTGAATACGTCATATACTTTCCCTCTGATGCCTATTTTGTATAGCTTGTTTAGTAGATGAGTATGGGATACTGTGTCGAAAGCTTTTTGTAAATATAAAAATATAGTCAAAATAGTATGTGTTAGTAATAGAAGAGGTTTTTCAGTACCGATGTGCTTTTGAAATCCATATTTATTTTTTGATACTATCTTATTTTTTTTCTAGGAAAGACCGAAGTCTGTTATTTAAACACTTTTCAAAGATTTTTGAAATATTATTTATTAGAGATATTGGACGATAGTTCTCCGTATCATTTTCATTGCTATTTCTATGTATTGGTACGACAATACTTTCTTTAAAAATTTCAGGAATAATAGGGTCTTTAAATATAAGATTAATAGAAGCAATAGGCTTACCAATGTGCTTAGATATGAGTTTTAGGGTTTTTGTTGTTATACCGTCTTTCCGTGGCGAGGCGTTGTTTTTCAGGTTGGATATTATTTCCTCTATTTCATGGTCGTATAAGTCCTCTAAGAACACTGAATTAAGGTTTTCCTTTACGTTTTCGTTGTTTATCAGATTTTGCGTTTGTTCACCGATTTCAATAAAAAAATTGTTGAAAGTATTGGCTATCTCTTCTTTATCGGTTATTTCTTTATCGTTATCAAAGATTTTGTCAATAATATTAGTGCATTTTTTCTTACGATCCGTCACTTCATTGATGCAGTCCCAATTTTTTTTGTAATTATTTCCAGAGGCATGAATCTTTTCTTTATAGTAATCATTTTTTGTTGCTCTTATTATAGTTGTTACCGTATTTCTATAATTATTATAGTACTCTTTTTATTGTATATTTCCCCTGTCTTTCATAAGTTTTCGCTTAAGTTTATCCCGTTTTGTAATGGAATTTATTATCCCTTGGGTCATCCAAGGTTTAAGTTTATTGTTTCTATTTGTTATTTTAATTATTATTTGTGTTTCATTTATTTTTAAATTTAAGTTGTTATAGAAGATATTATTATGCTTTCTTTCTTATAATAAAAGCAACATTTTCTCAAAAATTATTTTAGCATCGTCTTCCCTGATTAATTTATCACATCATTCGTAATAAAATATGGAAGGGAATGGGGTATGGAAGTCTAGAAAGTTTACTACACTATTTAGAATTTGTCAATACATGACTCATCAGTCCTCCAAATGCTTTAATAAAGAACCACACTATCTGAAAAGATGAATCTGCATTAAAATTTGGTTATTATTTACTAGTGGTTTTACGCTCCCTTTGTAAAGCCATTTTAACTTATAACTATATTTTGGAACAATATTCGTACATTTCTACTTTTTATAAAACGAATACCTACTACGAGAAATATTCTAACTTCTTCATAAAACACTTTCAATATTTGTTCATCTGTTCTTGTGTTTAGGGTTAGTGATTGAATCAAATACAGCTTATAAAGAACCATGAAGTAGTCCTAAGGGATGAATGAGTGGTGGAAAGATGAACGGTCCAATCGGATCATTAGATTCTTTGTATCTTGAAAATCAGCCCCTTCTCGTACTTTTATGACCATCAAGGTACATTAAATATTTCATAGGTTTGTGGCCAATCCTATACAAGATAATATTTTTTTCTAAATTACGTGAAAACAACTACTTAGGTAGTATATGATTATTTATTTATCTATTACGATGTGCAACAGGAACAAGGCCCAGTTACAGGACAAGAAGAGAAAAGCGATAATTATAAATGAATTAAAATACAAAAACATATCAAAATATAAACAAAATTATACATAATATAGGTATATACATTTGTTTTAGAGTAATATGTGAGCAAGGTAACAAAAAGATAAAAATGTGAAGAAACTTGTCAAAATATGGCAATCTTACGGACGAACAATAGTTTCAATTAAAAACATATTTCTTTATTTACGATGGGTTAGTGAAAAATATATAAAGCCGACTTTCCAGGTTTGTGTTATTATGGTACATTTGATGTACCGGTGTTAAAATAGGAATATTTATTTTGGGAGTGGGAAGATGAAAAAGGTTGCTATCTCATGAGGAAGTTCTGGGTATTTTGTGTATGATTTGACTGGATAGTGTGAATAAGATTTAAAAAATTACGCACACATAAATTATCCAAATATTTAGTGATTTTTTGAACAAATCGACAACCCTGTAATTGTAAACTTTTTGCAATTCTGTTCGTTATATGAAATACCACTTGCGTGTATGCAGTTTGTTTAATTTGCGAATTATTTTTGAGGCCAAATCCATAGAAACTGGACTAATAGTACGTTGTACAGACGAGACGTAAATATTTAATGACATTTTTACGAATGTTTACTAATTTGATATACAGGGTGTAATTAGTTTCAGGCCATTAAAAAAAATTGGTAATAGGGACCGACTAGACAAACAAGAAACCTATATGACTTTTTTATCTAGCGGCACTTAGGAAAAAACTGACCTAGGTTTAAAATTTGAATGTTAAGGTAGGAAACATTTGAGAACTACTGGGTCAATGGATGTTATAATTCCGAATATTAGAAATAATTAAATATGATTTGTTGACATGTGTTTTTTAATTTGGACCAAAGTTATTGTAGCTTTTATTGTCGTTTATAAGAATTTATCAAATTTAAAAGTGACTTATTAACATTTGTCACATTGTGTTAAAAGCTTAAAAAATTAGTAGTTATTTTATGAAATTGGAAAACGAACATTTAGACGTCCGAAATACGATAACAGAAAATAGTTATTATTTTAAGTTTGGAAAAAAATCTGATTTTTTTAACGAATTGAGCGCATATTTTTTCCCAATCAGGTATCGAAAACTAAAAATCGAGTCTTTGGTTTCTATGAAAATCAATGTAAACAATAACAAACCGATTAAAACAAGACAGCGAATACTAACAATGATAATATCTTATCATACCTTTAATGCCCAATAGGTAACACCCAATAACGGAAAAATTCTTTTGAATTTTTCCACAAAAATTGTTCGAAATGACCTCCATCTCCACGTATACACATATCGGCACGTCAAACTAAGGACATACGCACTTCGTTTAACACATTTGGTAAATTAGCATCATTTTTTAGTTTCTGTGCACATTAAAATACGTTGTTGCAATTGTTCTAAAGTGTCAATTGAATCACGGTAAACCAGAGATTTAAAATGCCCCCAAAAATAAAAGTCCATCGGGCGATCTAGCAGGCCATGGTACTGGTCCGCCACGTCCAATCCATCGTCGAGGAAACTTTCTGTTCAAAAAACTTCGAACAGTCAGATTAAAATGGACTGGCGCGCCATCGTGCAAATACCACATTCTTCTGCGCGTAGCCATGGGTACATCTTCCAGCAAATTTGGCAATGTTTGTCGCAAAACATTTAAGTATACATCACCATTTAATCTAGCGGGTAATTGTATAGGTCCAATTATTTCATGACCGCAAATACCTGCCCACAAATTAACGCTGAACTGTCGTTGAAAATGCGCCCTTTTTATTACACGTGGATTTTCGTTTGCCCAATAGTGCATATTTTTTAAATTAAGAACTCCGTTTCTGGTAAAATACGACTCATCGGAGAAATACAGAACGTTTAAAAAATCCTCATTTGCCGCGTGTTTTCTTAAAATCCACCTACAAAATTGCATTCGCTCTGCAAAATCTTGAGGTTCTAGTGCTTGGACACGTTGGGGTGTAAGTTCATATCTCTCAATGTCCTCCATACCACAAAATGAGATACTCCCACACGATTCGCGATATCGCGGGTGCTTAAAGTTGGATCCTCTTCTACAAGTTTCAAAATTTGAACCTCTGCGTCAATTACCCTTTCTTCGCGTTGTGGACCTCGTTCTCCTCCGTGTCCATCGAAACGACCTGTTTCTCGAAGACGCTAATAAATACTAACAAATGTACGAGCACAAGGATGACGTCGATTATGGAACCTTAAACGATAAAGCTCTTCTGCACCAGCTGCATTTCCACCACTTTCTCCATACACCAAGTGCATATCCGCGAGCTCTGGATAAGTGTAATCTCTCATAATGTCCAAAATCTGTGTTTTAAAATACCACACTAAACTGTGAATTAACGTTATCAATAAAGAAAACAAAAGGAAAAACTTGGTCCAAAATCCAAAAAACACGAAAGAGAAGTAGTGTCTTATGTAACCAAGTACTAACGACTTGAGCGATAAGTCAATAAAGTAAATCTTAATATAAGTAGCACAACATTCAAAAAGAACAATAGCAAGAGACAAAACAAAGAACGGGTAGGTCGCGTCGTGTATACGTTGTTTACCTAGTAAGGACACAAACTGAAATTATTACTTGGGAATATTATAAGGGAGAGTATAGCACGCGTAATAAGATAATTTGGCCGCGAAGAAACAAAAAACATGACGGTGTCCTCTGTCGGTCACTTTTAACTGCTTTGTTGGCATACTTTTCGATGACCCCCGCCGCGGCCTAATTATCTCTTAAACTCACCATACTTATTTGCATGAATGCCAGAGTATCATATGCGACAGGACGCGAGGCAATAAAGCCTACTCTAATATGCCTGCAGTTCTCAAACTATGTTATTAAGTATTTTGGAAATGTTTGTTTATTTTTTTCTCCAAAACTATGAGCTTTAGACCCCATGTTATATAAGGTTTTTTTGTTTGTCTTGCCGTTCCCTATCACCAGTTATTTTGAATGACATGAAACTAATTACACCCTGTAGATAATGATCGAGTATGAACCTAACCGGTACGGTAGCCCAAATTGCTAAACCGTATTAGTGTTGACCGCGTTTGGTTACGCTGTCTATAGTGTACTAAGTTCGATCTCCAGTTCCGTCATTGGCAAAATCTGTAAGCAATGGATGTGTGTCTGCCTTTATTCAAAAGTGTAGCTCCCTTCCGGATATTTGTGTATTTTATGTCATGTTAAATTATTGAGATTGTGTTAATATTATGGGCGAGCAGCGATGCATAATAAAATTCCGTTTTCTGCTCTTCGCGTATTTACTAATTCCGCCTACATATCACCGTAGACTTTTCACAAAAGAACTCTGAGATAATTATGGTTTTGTTTAGTTGCTAATAGTAAACATTATCTTACCCAAAGTTATTTCGCTCTCGGACTCTGAATTTAAAACGTACTTTATCAACTCTATAAATAATATGAGTCTATTATTTAACAGTCCAAAGCTGGCTAACAAAGACCTTTGCGCTATTGTAGAGACAGTTTTGGTTCAGTAGTGAATAGTGTTTCTAATAATGGGTAATAGCAAAACCAGTCTTAAATTTCACTTAATACGAACTATAGGGTGGACTAGGTCTCCAAATTTTATGCAAATAATTTAGATTTGAAGTTACAGAACTTCTAATTTCATAAGTTGCCGTAATGACTTTGTAAACTTTCAACTAGAGTAGTAGTTTGTGTTCAATTCAAATGAAAACTACTAAATGCTATTTTACTTATTACTCTGTAATACTCCGATCGAAATTCATGGCTATTGTTGATGGGCTGTACGAACTTGTTTCAATTTCAATAATAGTATTGCAAATGATTATTGTATTAGTAAGAATATCACAATAAGAGTTTATAATATAATGGAATAGTAACTTATTGAAAAAATTATATATACACTGTCAGCTAAAATAAAGAAATTTAAATATCTCGGTAATTTCATTTCCAACAGTACAGTCTACAGTTTCCACATTATTGCTATTCGGTCTGCCGTCTATGAGACAATGGTACATGGAGAGGGAATTTTTTTTCCAATTATTGGCCTTCGATGACTCCCATCAGCCAGCTTCACAAATGAGAGAAAGAGGAGGAAGTAATAAGGATACTAAGGATACACATATTTCATGTCTAGGGGTGCAACAGGACGACTTGAAATTGCACATAGACTGGACCGCGGGTAGTAGGTTAAACCAAAAAGGATATATAAACAAAGGCATATTAGGGAAAAATATCACAAGTAAAGATACGCAATTGATAGACGACAACTACTGTTAAACCACTATACCACATCGAGATAAAAAATTATAAATTAATCGATATGCATTTACATTTTTGCTTGAAAGAACATAGTTAAGGTTCATTGGTAGCTGAAAACCCATATGTCTTAGTTCACTTACCAGGCTCATTGAATCAGGGGTGTGTAAAGAGCAACTGAATAAAATATTATTAGTGTCCCCTTTCTGTCCACAAGCACATAGATCATTATTTTGAATAGAAGAATTTTAAATAAGTGATCTGGAAATCTACCGCGATTAAGTTGCAGACGTGTAATAGTAGAGTAAAAGGGTCTTGAAACTGGAACCTTCCTGCCATCCAGATGCAGCGATCAGAGGATTTAAGAGATAGTAATTTGTACCTCGCTCCATGTACTTCTGATCATATTGATGTTGCCATCTCTTAAAAAGCTTTTTTTTTGTATATGGTAAATAAATCAGTAGCAGGTATTTTAACTGAAAGGGGAATACTACTTATCGAGGCTTCCTTAGCCATTTTGTCGACAATTTCATTTTGATACAGGTCACAATGTGCTTTGATCCAGACAAGGTTGACAGAAACCCCACGTTGTGACAAGGAGGCCAGTTTTGCAACAATATTCACAATCACCGGTGACGATTGTTCTTTTCAGTTTTCAATACTACTCAAGACACTCTTAGAATCAGAATAAATAGTTATATTAAAAAAAAAAACGGTAAAGGTATTTACACAGAACTTCCCTCGTTATTTGTGCATGGCGATCACTAAAAAAATATTAAACACGAAATGACATTGAGAATAATAATGGAAATATAGTTATTTTAATTATTACAAAGAAATCCTGATAACTTTTGGTCAAAAAAATAGTGCTCATCGAACAGCAAAAGTTCAATACTAAATAACAGGTCTCCCATAAATTATTTCTTGGGATGAATACCCTGTATATTTTCCAATAAAAGTATAATAGCATATGTCAAATAGTATTGCCATTAGACAGTTCCACATTCACGCAGTGAAGTGGAAGTATAGTGGTGGTTAAAAATTTAACTTTTTTTTTTTGAAATTTTTCAAAACTGTTAAATAAAAATGTTCACTCCTTTTTCTTCTGCAATAAGTTAGAATGTCATGAAACATGGAAATTTTAAATTTGAGCAAAAAAAAAAATTCCATCTGTTTTAGTGGTTCAAAATTTTTCAAAAATGTGTGAAAAAAATTTTCTAATATTTTTTTCTGAAATAGGTTTAGAATGTCATGAAACGTGTATATTTTAAATTTGAGCAAAAAAAAATTTTTCATCTATTCTAGTGGTAATTTTTTTTCCAAAATGGTAAAAAAATGTTACAATTTTTACTTCCCTCGCATACCGAAGGGAAGTATTGTATTCAAGAAAAAATCACCCTCCGAGATTTTTTCGGATTCTGACGTTTCAGAACACGTAGATTACGAAAATATAGGTTTTTCAATTCCGTCAGTCTGTCTGCCTGTCTGTCTGTCTGTCTGTCTGTCTGTTGGTGCATTAACTAAAAAAACTACTTGACGGAGAGCAGTCAAATTTGGTAGGTAGTTAACCCTACTGTCAGCGAAGAACTGGTAGAATTTTCACTGAAAAATATACAGGGTGGACCGTCTAAACGGAATAAATAGTGAAAAAAATTTTTTTTTGCTCAAATTTAAAATTTCCACGTTTCATGACGCGCTAAACCCATTTCAGAAAAAAAAAAATTTTGAAAATTTTTTTCATTTTTGAAAAAAATTTTACCACTAAAAAAAATTATTTTTTTTTGTTCAAATTTAAAATTTCCACGTTTCATGGCATTCTAAACCTATTTAAAAAAAAAAAAATTGAACATTTTTTACCAACATTTTTGAAAAAATTTTTACCACCAAAATGGATGAATTTTTTTTTTCTCAAAATTTAAAATTTCCACGTTTCATAGCGTTCTAAATCTATTTAAAGAAAAATTTAAAAAATTTAAAAAATTTTTGAAAAAATTTTACCACAAATGGATGGAATTTTTTTTTCCGATTTAAAATTTCCACGTTTCCATGGCATTCCAAATTTATTAAAACAAATTTAAAAATGTTTTAGAAAAATAAAAAATTAAAACATGTTTTAGTAATCTATTTATCACCATTATAGAATAGACGAAATATTTTTTTGCTCAAATTTAAAATTTCCACGTTTCATATATTCATATTTTCACCAATTTGGAAAAAAATTTAACACTAGAATAGACAGAAAACATTTTTGAAAATTTGTTCTATATTTTAATCACCACTATACTTCCACTCCATTACGTGAATGTGGGATTGAAAATGTGAGAGATGGCAATAATATTTGGCATATCCTATTATATACTTTTATTGAATAATGGCATCCCAAGAAATAATTGAGTCATGGTGGACATTTATAAAGGTATTTGCGCAAGCCTTCCATATTTGGCACCTGTTATTTATTATATTGAACTTTTGCTGTTGGATGAACACTCTGTATATTTTTTTGACCAAAAGTTATCAGGTTTTCTTTGTAATAATACCAATAATTATATTCCGATTATTATTCCCAATGTCATTTCGTAATTAAAAATTTTTTTGAGTGACTGTCATGCACAAATAACGAGGGAAGTTCTGTGTAAATAACTTTACCGATTTTTTTTCTTCCGAAATAGGTTTTGAATGTCATGAAGCGTGGAAATTTTAAATTTGAGCAAACAAAATATTTTCTTCTATTCTATAGTAAGTACCTACTTAGTGATGAATACATAAATTTTTCCAAGAAAATTTTTCGGAAAAATTTTTAAATTTGTTTTAATACGTTTAGAATGCCATGGAAATATGGAAATTTTAAATTTGAACAAAAAAAAATTTCACCTGTTTTGGTGGTAAAAAATTTTTCAAAAATGTTGGTAAAAAAATTTTCAAAAATTTCTTTTTTTTTTAATACGTTTAGAATGCCATGAAACGTGAAAATTTTAAATTTGTAGAAAGAAAAAAATTCTCATATTTTAGTGGTAAAAATGTTTTCAAAAATGTTAGTGAAAAAAATTTTAATTTTTTTTTTTCTGAAACAGTTTTAGCGCGTAATGAAACGTGGAAATTTAAAATTTGAGCAAAAAAAATATTTTTTCATCTTGGTAAAAATTTTTTCAAAAATGTTTAAAAACAAATTTTCAAAAAAATTTTTTTTCTAAAATAGGTTTAGCGCGTCATGAAACGTGGAAATTTTAAATTTGAGCAAAAAAAAATTTTTTCATAGTAAAATTTTTTTCAAAAATGTTGCAAAAAAAATTTTCAAAAAATTTTTTTTTCTGAAATGGGTTTAGCGCGTCATGAAACGTGCAAATTTTAAATTTGAGCAAAAAAAATTTTTTTTCACTATTTATTCCGTTTAGACGGTCCACCCTGTATATTTTCCAGTGAAATTTCTACCATGTCTTCGCTGACAGTAGCGTCAACTATCTACCAAATTTGACTGCTATCCTTCAAGTAGTTTTTTAGTAAATGCACCAACAGACAGACAGACAGACAGACAGACAGACTGACGGAATTGAAAAACCTATATTTTCGTAATCTACGTGTTCTGAAACGTCAGAATCCGAAAAAATCTCGGAGGGTGATTTTTTCTCGAATACAATACTTCCCTTCGGTATGCGAGGGAAGTAATTAAGGGAATCTGCGAAACTCAAAAATTCCTGAATAGCTACGGCTTCGGCTGTAAAAATGGAGGCCTGTGTAGATAGCTTGAATTGGAGAGGGAATAATTCTTCTGGTTTCTGGCTCGATAAGTTATAGTAATTTAACTATTTCTTCTCTTTGAATTGCGCTATTTAATAGAGTCTGTTTGTTCAGGAGATATTTGTAATTTAGGTGATTCTGCATTAGGAGTATACAGAATTATTTACACTTAGTGCTATCAGTTTTTCCTATAATCTCACTATGTAATTTGTAAAAAAATGTATAAATATACAAGTAGTTTAGATGGCTGCGACCTTGGGATTTCGAGTTGAAAACTTTAGCCGCTAGAACACAATTCATTGCTTTAGAAAGATGTTAATCTCGATAATATATCTTGTGGAGTTAAGGCTCATACTTCCATGGATATTATAATATTATTAAATGTAAATTAATAAAACATGTCACTGCATAATGATAGGAAATCATATTCCACAATATTTCTATTCGCTTACAAAGTTTAAAAACCGCTCCTAAGGAACTACTAATTCCACATCCAAATTCTTCATCCAAGTCACTTTAAAGGAAACATCTTGACTGTATTTGCACTCTAGTATGTGGAAATTATTGGTCATAGAATTTTAATAATATGGGACAGATATTATAGAAAAATTTGAGGCGTTGGTTTCTACCATATACGTAAAAAATAAAAAATGAAATTTCTCTTATTTTCCCCTATTTACAACCTCCCAGCTCCCACCCTTACAACGGAATCGTCGCAATCAAATGTCATTATAATACATACGGGTACTAACTTTCAAGTGAATATCTCAATTTTATGTTATTAACCTCTTTAATAATGGAGTAGAGTTGATGGGGGTGGAGGGTTGAAAAATATTAAAAAGAAATCTGCGGCCTTAGTTTCTAGTATATACACTAAATCCCAAATCTCTGTACTCTTACCAGATTGTTTTACTTATTTTTCCCTATTTACCTCTACTTACCCCCACTCCTTTAACGGAGTCATCTCAAAGTATAATCTAGTTTCATTATAATATATACGTGTACCAAATTTTAAGTGAAAATCTCAATTTTATTTTATCAACCTCTTTAATAAGGGAGTGGGGGTGGTGGGTGGGATGGAAAATATTATAAAGAACCTGAGGCCTTCGCTTCCAGTATACATACCAAATCCGAAATTTCTGTACTCTTACCTTACTTTACTTATTTTTCCCTATTTAACCCCCAACCTTTTAACAGAATCGTCTCAAAATATAATCTAGTTCCAGATGTCGTTATAATACATACGTATATCATATTTCAGGTGAATATCTCAATTTTATTTTATTAACCACTTTGATAATGGAGAAACCAGATAGAAACTTTAAACTTGAGCAATAAAAAAAATTTTTTCCGTCCATTTTATATAATATTTTCAAAATTTCTAAATTTGTTTCTATTTTAAACTAAAAATATTTTTTTAGAATGTCACGAAATGTGGAAATTTTAAATTTCAGCGAAAAACATTTTTTCCATTATCTATTCCCTTTAGATGGTCCACCCTGTATATTTTTAAATGAAAGTCTAACCATTTCTTCGGTGCAGTGGCGTCAGATACCTACCAAATTTGACTGTTTTATGTCAAGTACTTTTTTAGTTAATGCACCAACAGACGGGCAGACAGATTGAGAGAAACCACAGTACATCATCGGGTGTATTTCCAGTAATACATATGCTTATAAAGATTTGTACAGATCTGAATATGGTTTTAAGAGATGTTTTATACTCCTACTTATCTTTTTGTACCCCTCATTTGGCCCTTATTTATCCCTTTAAAACAAAAACTTGTTATAAGCAGACCAGTACTATTAGAAATACACCCGGTGTTAACCTGCGGATTCGTCTACATAGCTGACATCTTTTCTTAAAGAAAACAGAATTATGGTAATAGGACATTTGCCTCATATCGTGCAACTTATAGAAGTACCAGTAAGAATATGAATCTCATTTCCTGTCTATATCAACTTCTTTATATTTTAGATTTCAACAGCAATCAATTAAAAGTTCTCAAACAAAAATATTTTGCTATATTGAGAGCTTCCATAAAACAAATTTTTAATGTAATTGAAACACGTTCTCGCATAATCCGCGTTTGCTCGTAGAAAATTACGATTTAACTGCAAACAAGATAAGTTTCCCCTAAAATGTAAAGTGATTTTCGACGTAAAGCGGCTTTGTTTATTTATATTTCTATCCGGAAAACTCAGGCTTTTATTAACACCGTTACTCACTTTTCCTACAACTGAAACTAAATCAAAATCACGTAAATGTAATCCAGGATTGTCTCGTTTTGTACCAAGCAAATGCTAAATTATGTATATTGTTTCACAAAGTTTTATTACAATGGGATTCCGAACCTATTCCTTGTTTTATATCGCTTACTTTGTAGAACTCAAACAGAACTGAGCACGGGCAGACTATCCGGAGCACTTTATTAAAAATGCTTCGCACGTTCCTATACGTACGCCTTAAATATTCACCTCTCAGGTATAACGTAAACACGACAAATTGGATATTCCTAAAATGCATGTTCACATGTGCAATTTTGCTGATGCACACTTATAATAGAAACAGTAGTAATAGTAAGGTGTAGTAACGCCACGGGATCAATAAAGACATCTCTGTAAAGAGGAGTGGACTAACCTCATTATAACAATAATAGCGATAACAAATATTACTTCTGTGGCTACTTATAAAATCTACTACCACCAGATGCTCCTATAAACACAAAAATGTTTTACTGAAACTTCTTCCCCCGACTGTACTGAGTTCATAGTTAAGAAACTTGTCTCTATCCAACAGCGACGATATTGTTTCTCTCTCTCTGCGCGGCTATCGGCCATCCTACAATAGTTCACTTGTAGAATGGTTTCCAGAGGCTGTAAGAAAAATGATTGTAAAGAAGCGGCACAAAAATCTCAGCACAACATGAGTGGACTACAAAAAGGCGCCTGATAGCGTTCCTCACATTTAGAGTGCTGAATGCCGGGAAAATTATCTTGTGTACCAATAAGAGGCTTCGAAATATCAATGAAGATATAGAAAACGGAGATGCGGCTTGTTAGGGAATTGAGAGTGATCCGCTAACGGCGGTGGAAAATTTTTTTTTTAACGTATTAAAAAAAGAAAGAGATAGTGGACTGTTGCGGAAAAAGAGATTTATATGGATCCTACCTTTAGTCCTTCCAGAATTCGGTGGTCCAGCTTCAGGAGGCCTCCAGATAGGGAATCCCAAGATGGTGTTAATCTTCAAAGATCAAAATGACCCTTGTACACACACAAGCGGAAATATAAACACAAAAGCGAAGTTGATTAGTAATAATCTTTGCGGTATACGACACTCGTCTACAGTGACACGAGGTTAGACAGCGAATATTTTGTTAGGCATCACAAAAATATCTCTTTTTGTTAGCGTGCTAAGATACAGGGTGAGCCAAAACTAAACGACGCACGAGTGCTTTTTATTTCTATTTAAAGCTAGCGTTAAATAAAGTTAATGAAAGATAAAATTAAAGTAATATAATACCTATAATAATTAAAAATAAAACTAGTAAATGACTGAGGACGGAACACGGCTCTACCACCAGAAACGTCATAAGAACAGAACATGTGCAAACTAAAAGAATTTGCAAAGAAGATTCTTTTTCGCCTTTACTGTTTTGCTTGGCGCTCGTTCCACGATCAAACAATCTAAACAAAGAGAGAGTTGGCTTCGAAATTAGTGTCAACAATAAATATGGACGACCCGAAGTTCTCTTATCTTGGTTCCTGAGGTGTTTAGGGGCACAATAAATATTTATAAAAGCAAAAGTATAAACAACCGACCACTGTGATTTAAAAAATTCATGTTATGTTTAAATGTTCATCCTTAACTTTGATCTATTATATGCGTTCCCATAAATATTTTTAATGCTAAAACTATCTCATCCTTGGATCCAGATGTAATATTTACAACTATATTGAAGTGAATTACATTGTTCGCGTAAAGGTTTCAGTTGGGGTCAAAAATTTTTTTTTAAATAATTATTAAAAGCATCAGGGTTGTTGAACTTTGCATTCTCAAATATTCTAGCTTAGCCTTCTTTTGCTGTTGATAACGAAATTCCAAAAATTGTTTGGAACTGCTTTAAGCGAAGTTTATGTTATGTAAAAAAGTGTCAATGGCCCAGTTTCTAATATTGACAATCGAGGAAAATTTTCAATGAAAAAGCTATTGACTACAACATTGTACAAAGCGTCCGTTCTCAATATTCGTAAGGCCATTCCTGGAGAGATTGCCTATATTTGTTATGTGTAGATGATTAATAACGGAATTAGAAAACATCATCTTCACCTTTAACCTACTCCTACAGATATGTCAGCTAAACTTGAACACGATACATTCACAACGAATTTAATTGGTATGTCTATTTGTATTCTCTTATTTCTTATGTTTACTGTTAATATTGCGATACACAGAAATCGAAAATAATATTTTATTTTTTGTTATACATGATATCTATGACAGTTATTAGTATAATATAAACGTAAATGGTCAAATGGCAAGCTTAAAACATGGCAAGGTGAATGAAAAATAATTTTTCAAAGCCACCTTCGCATGTCTGAAATTGCTCGTGAAGGAAATAACAGCGAAAGTTATTGATCTGTTCTTGATTTGGGTAAGATTAATAATAATACTTATGGTATTGAAATGCATAATACAGTGTGTCCCCGAACGGGGGTACCGCACTGTTGTAAACTTTGTAACTGTTGGTTTCTCGAGAAAATATTATCCTGTATAAAATGTTTTGATTATCCTGGGAAGCCATGAGCAGGGGTCAGATTTGTGATATTTGTGTAAAATTTTTATTAAGCAAAGTGTCTTTATTATAATAAAGACACTTTGCTTGGTTATATATTTTTTAAATAAAAGAAATATTTTTTTTACATAATTTTTTACTTCCCTCGCATACCGAAGGGAAGTATTGTATTCGAGAAAAAATCACCCTCCGAGATTTTTTCGGATTCTGACGTTTCAGAACACGTAGATTACGAAAATATAGGTTTTTCAATTCCGTCAGTCTGTCTGTCTGTCTGTCTGTCTGTCTGTCTGTCTGTTGGTGCATTTACTAAAAAACTACTTGAAGGATAGCAGTCAAATTTGGTAGATAGTTGACGCTACTGTCAGCGAAGACATGGTAGAAATTTCACTGGAAAATATACAGGGTGGACCGTCTAAACGGAATAAATAGTGAAAAAAATTTTTTTTTGCTCAAATTTAAAATTTCCACGTTTCATGACGCGCTAAACCTATTTCAGAAAAAAAAAATTTTTGAAAATTTTTTTGCAACATTTTTGAAAAAATTTTTACCAAGATGAAAAAAATTTTTTTTTGCTTAAATTTCAAATTTCCACGTTTCATTACGCGCTAAACCTATTTCAGAAAAAAAAAAAAATTGAAAATTTTTTTGCAACATTTTTGAAAAAATTTTTACCAAGATGAAAAAATTTTTTTTTTGCTTAAATTAAAAATTTCCACGTTTCATTACGCGCTAAACCTATTTCAGAAAAAAAAAATTTTTTTCACCAACATTTTTGAAAAAATTTTTACCACTAAAATATGAGAATTTTTTTCTTTCTTCAAATTTAAAATTTTCACGTTTCATGGCATTCTAAACGTATTAAAAAAAAAAAATTGAAAATTTATTTACCAACATTTTTGAAAAATTTTTTACCACCAAAATAGGTGGAATTTTTTTTTGCTCAAATTTAAAATATACACGTTTCATGACATTCTAAACCTTTCCTTCTTCAATTCTTTGGGACTTCCTGCCACATGTATGTTTTCTTTCTAAGCGGTGCTAGGGGAATCTACAAAATATATCACAATTAACCAGTATGTTACTGGTAAAAAACCTCTACGCCTGTGACGTTTACGTCAAAGGATCAGTTAAAGGTTGGTTTTTATAAATAAACAACACAAATAAGTATAAAAACTTGAAATTAAATATTTCGCCGACGTTTCGGAAATCTAATCTGTTTCCTTTTTCAAGGCTTTTTTTGAAAAATCTTTTTTTGCTGTGTATGACAAATACACAGCTCTAAGAATGTTTGTTATATTCAATATCCATAGATACTTACTATTTACATAGAACTGTTGATATAGTTAACAGTTTTTTAGTTTCTATACATTGTTAAGTTTGTGAAGTTCTTCTTTTAACATTGGTAGCCAAGTTGTACAGACATCTACGGAACAATTTGACACGCAATTATCCTCATTCAATAATATTATCGCGGACTCTTTAATTTTTCTTTTTTTGCTATCTGCCTCTTTTGTTAAACCTATTTCAGAAGAAAAAACTGAAAATTTTTTAACCAAGATTTTGGAAAAATTTCAAAAAATTTTTTTTTTTCTTTGTTCAAATTTAAAATTTCAACGTTTCCATAGCATTCTAAACCTATTCAAACAAAAAAAAATTCACTACTTACTATAGAATAGATGATTTTTTTTTACCACTTTGGAAAAAAAATTACCATTAGAATAGACGGAAAAATTTGTTTTTGCTGAAATTTAAAATTTTCACGTTTCATGACATTCTAAACCTATTTCAGAAAAAAAATATTTGAAAATTTTTTTCACATTTTTGAAAAATTTTTAACCACTAAAATAGATGGAAATTTTTTTTTCTTTGCTCAAATTTAAAATTTCCATGTTTTATGACATTCTGAACCTATTGCAGAAGAAAAAGGAGTGAACATTTTTAACCAACAGTTTTGAAAAATTTCAAAAAAAAAAAATTAAATTTTTAACCACCACTATACTTCCACTTCACTGCGTGAATGGAACTGTCTAATGGCAATACTATTTGACATATGCTATTATACTTTTATTGGAAAATATACAGGGTGGTCATCCCAAGAAATAATTTATGGGAAACCTGTTATTTAATATTGAACTTTTGCTGTTGGATGAGCACTATTTTTTTGACCAAAAGTTATCAGGATTTCTTTGTAATAATTACACTACTACTTAATATATTTCCCTTATTATTCTCAATGTCTTTTCGTATTTAATATTTTTTTAGTGATCGCCATGCACAAATAACGAGGGAAGTTCTGTGTAAATACCTTTACCGATTTTTTATGTCTTGTAATTAAACTAAAAATGTCTGAAACTAATTTTATTTACAAAAAACTGCGAAGAGTATCCTATAGAATGTGCAACAATTATATAAATAGTGCAGTAAATCGGCGAAGAGTATAACGGTTAGCTTGTTCTTATATTCTTTGGAAACTGTATTTATATAATTGTTAAAAAACTCCAGGTGTGCTTAAATACGAACTTTACTCTAAAAGGGGCAATGATCACTTTTTACGTAACTGTCACTGAATTTATTGTAACTATTTTATTTTAGAAAGACCAAAATGACAAAAAACAATTCAACTCTTACTTTATATTTAATTTAATTATCGACACAGGGTTTTTTCAAATCAAAAACACGAAAGCAAAAAATAGCAAACTATATTCTGACAGGTCAAGTTTGAACTTAAATATATTTTACTTTTTTTTAAATTTTGTTACTAACTATTTAATTGCAAAAACTTGGGAGTTCAAAGTGTTTCGAATTCTGTGACAGACGCGTGTTTCGTGGCTCCTACAAGATCTCCAGATAAATCCGGATAAAGCGGCAATAGAACGTTAAAATTGTATTGAATTAAAACGTAAACAATTCTGCATTGATTGATATAAATTAGCACGAGTCTGGCTATTTCATATAGTTGATATTTGATTAAATTATGTTGGTTGAATAAATCAACACAAAAGTGTATTTAAGCAACCCGAGGAAGTGTACTGCTTGACCGTAGAATCTAAACCTGGATGAATGCGGTCCCTTTTTCAAGTGGGTGATATAAAATAAGCAAGCCAGCCAGATGTGGATGTGAATGAAACAGATAAATTTTTGTTTACTTTACTTCTAATTTAATTTAGCTCATTAATGAAGTCTATTCTTTATTTCAATTGAAAAATTAGAAATTAAAATTGAAAAGATATTTATTTATTGGTTTATTAATCATTGTTACATGGCAGTTTATTAAACAACAGAGAAAAATATGTAGGCAGTGAAATAGAAAATACCCGAAATTGGAAGGCGGCAGTTCAAAATAATTACTGTAAATTGAAACTGATTGTTTCAAGGAAACGGCAAATCTACAAAGTGAGCAAACTATCCCTTTGGACCTTTTTTCTCATAACGTGCAAAAATATTGTTACTGCGAGATAGGGCCCTTCCCAACAACTCCACCGTGAATGGATATTTACCTGTGGAACGGTTAATAAAAAAAACAGTCAGATTCAGAAACAGAAGAAACAGAAAACTTAGATGAAGAAAAATGAGAAGATGACGATAGATGGAAACTTAATAGAAGCATGGAAACTGACAAGAAGCATCTCGCAAAAATCTGCACACCACATCTGATGATGAAAAATGGAAACATAATAAAAGTATGGAAACTTAAAAGAAGCATCTCACAAACACCTACACTTCTCATCGTGTATTTTCACCCCATGCGTCAGGCGGCTCTCGCTGCTGACAACAAGCATGTCTAATGCTCAACCCGGTGTATGCAGCCGGTCCGGCGGTATATAAAACATCCGAGATTTGGTTCTGGCACGCGGCTTGGCCGTCCGTTGGGCGTGTTCGACGGACGACCAAGCTGCGTGCTGGAACGAACCTCCATCAATGGCCGGAATTGGCAGCAATGCCCACCTTACGCTGGCAAATCAATCAATCAAATTTCGACGGAAAATGTGTTTAAAAGTAAATACGTGAGGGGTCTTTACCCCAAAACATAATAAAAAGTACAATTTCTTTTGTATTTTTAGGCGATGATTACGAATCGAAAGGGTAAGAAGGACAAAAAGAACAAAAACTCAATTTTGTTGAAAAAAGAAGTGCGAGGTGTCTTTTCCTATGTATATTTTAACGTTGAACATAAATTCGATGTTAAAAAAGGGCACTCTGCCCTTCATAGGGCAATAAAGGACAAAAAAGGATAAACACTAAATTGAAAGTAAAAGTTGAATGGTTTTTTATTATTTTTATCTTCATAAAATCAAATGGTTACAAAGTTGCGATGTCTATTTAGTGTGAAAGGTGATCAATGCCTTTTTGACTAAACCCTGTTTATGCACTCCTTGAGTTTTACACAATTATGTTAAATAAAGTTAAAAAAAATAAAGGCACTTTGCTTAATAAAAATTTTATATTTTGGAACACCCTGCATATATATTATCACACATTTGACTCCTGCACATGCATGCCCAGGATAAGTAGAACTTTTTATAAAGAATAATATTTTCTCGAAGAATTAACAATAAGAAAGTTTGCAGGAGTGCAGTACTACATCCGAGGATATACTGTATATACATAAAGCATTTTAGTGAGGCCGCTAAAAAATTTGAAAATTTTTGTGTTGTATCATTAAGAATGCTTTATTTTTGGTACATGCTCTCTATAACATATAAGAGTATGAGTTCCACATTTCTTAAAATTCAGTTTTTCCGGCGCTGAATGCTTCGAGACTGCTATAAGCTGCGTCATCCACCATAAAATTGAATTTAAAATTTATGTTGGCAAGATGGAAAATTATTATTATTTATGACCCGTCGTTCATCTCGGCGTTTATTCCATTTAGGGGCGAATAAAATTTTTGTTTTTATGAATATGTATACCAGACAAACTTTACTTTAATCTGGGTGAATTTTAATGAGGTAATATATAAATATAGAAGTTTAATTAATGTTGATTTAGTTATATCATATACATATTTGTTTATTCAGGATCGAAAAATAACATTTAGACATTAAGCATTTTTTTTTTAAATTTTTTGCTTCTCTCTGGGATGGCTTGAGCGAATTCTACGAGGCCTTTTACAAACTGTAGAGCATATTGTCAAAATGTTATTTGTGGCATTATCTTAATTTTTTTCCTTCTTCAATTCTTTGGGACTTCCTGCCACATGTATGTTTTCTTTTTAAGCGTTGCTCGAGGAATCTACAAAATATCACAATTAACTAGTATGTTACTAGTAAATAACCTCTACGCCTCTGACTTTTGCGTCAAAGGATCAGTTAGAGGTTGCTTTTTTTTAAATAAGCAACACAAATAATTATAAAAACTTGAAATTAAATATTTCGCCGATGTTTCGGAAATCTAATCGGTTTCCTTTTTCAAGGCTTTTTTTGAAAAATCTTTTTTGCTGTGTATGATAAATACACAGCTCTAAGAATGTTTGTTATATTCTATATCCATAGATACTTACTATTTACATAGAACTGTTGATATAGTTAACTGTTTTCTTAGTTTTTATACAATGTTAAGTTTGTGAAGTTCTTCTTTTAACATTGGTAACCAAGTTGTACGACATCTACAGAACAATTCGACACGCATCTATCCTCATTCAATAATATTATCGCGGATTCTTTAATTTTTCTTTTTTTGCTCTCCTGTTAAAATTTTTGCCGAGTCCCAGTTTATTCTATGCCCGTTCTCCCAAGCGTGTTCGCAGATCTTGGACCTCTGAATTTCATTTTTTTTGATATAATTTTGATGTTCGCCCAATCTTACACTAAAAGGTCTGGATGACTCACCCACGTATTGTTTGTTGCACTCGCACGGAATACTATAAATGCAGTTTTCTTAATTTTGCTCGTGGTTCTTCGGTTTCGTCTTTGTCAGAATTAGTAAGGGGTCCAAAGCTTTAAAAATTGAAATGACCCATTCCAACAAGGTAAATGATTTTTGGAAACGAATTCAGGAAGAGGGTCCTTAGGGGCATCAGAAATGGCTTGTTGGACTTTTGTTGGCGCTTGCGCAACTTCTCCACAAGAAAAAAACATGGCGGAATGTTATTTCAAGAATTTGTGTTTTTAAACGTTTACCTCTTCCTAAAAAATTAACTACTTGCGATATCAATCTGATTTTTTATATCTATATACTACAAACATGAGCGCATCTATCTGTACTAATAGACCTTCAAAATCACTTACGGTTTTTTTCTAAATAAATCCAAAATCACATGAACGAATTTTGTGTGTTTGAAATTTCGACGTGCGAGCAACTATATTAAATATTCGAATTTTGTATCTATTACATACGAATGAAATATGGTCTAAAGATCAAAAAAGTTTTTGCAAAAATAATTAGCTCGATATCTTATACAGTTTTTAAGATACGGATTTTTAAATTCGACCGTAATAATGTCTTGTTATTAACGCGCAACGTGACAGCTACGGCAGGGCTCGTTCTGTGCAATTGTGGATAGATCATATATTAGTCTAATACCTAATTTGATTTAGGTGTTATATTATTCTTGATCATTAGATCACTCATTGTCTGAAAATTATTAAACAATTATAATAATAATTATTATATATATTATTAATAAATACTTGGTTTTAAATTATGATGTAATTTGTTACATTTGCCGTCCTAAGCCAAAATGACGCTCCTCTTGAGATATTTGACATTTTATGCCGCTAATCTCAGCACATCTTATTTTTTTAAATAGTTTCATTCTATTTTTGAATTTAATTCTATGAGGCAGGTGCAAAAATAATGGTTTATTGATTATTGAAAAAAGTCGGTCATTTAACAAGGAAACTTTGAAGTACGTCCAATTTGCTTAGGAAATTTTAAGTTACGTCATTTTAGTTTAGGACAGTATATCTAGACTTGCAAATAGAGTACGAAATCGTTAATAAGTTTTAATAAATTGAGTTTAAAAATAAAAATTGACCTAAACTTCGGATTTAAAAAAAAGTACGATATGACTTAAGAAAATAAGCCCTGAATATTGGTGTAAATAAGGACAAATGTTGCCCAACAATGTGAACTTGGATTCCTCACGCCTAGCATAAAATCTGAAGTGCAGCCATGGACAAACGAACACAAAATATTTACGAAAGGTATGTTTAATTTTTCCAAAATAGAAAAACTACAAAAGTTTTGTGGGTATACGACAACAAAGGGTATTTTATAGTATTCACGAAACCAATAAATAATTAGGTGAAAAACATGAAGAAGAAAATATTGTAAATATTGTTTATTGGCAGTCTATGTATTGTGTGACCTGTCAGTTATTTTTTCCGAAGGGGAAAAAGTGAGCAGTTACAGTTGCCTTAAATCAAACAGGCCATCTAAACAGTTTGACTAATCTTGGAGATAACTGCGATGCAATTGGTGATCGTGTCATTGAAGATGGTCGTAAGACCTATGTGAATCTGTATGGCCATAGTGAGTTTAATTAGATTCACCAAGGTAGCATTTATTTTTCATAAAGTTATTAGACATACTTTCGCTAAGTCCTACAAGAGAGCTTACTTACTGCATTTGAAACGGTCATTAAGTCCAGTAGTTTGGTATGCTTAGCTTAGCTTACTACTGAAGTACTTAGCGAAGCAGGGTCAAACCCTGCTTACTGTAAAATAATTTTAATTGTAAAAATTATTCACAAGAAGTGGTTTAGATTCTCCTATACTTTCCTTACCTAACACAAAATTCTGGATTTTAAACAAATTACCTCGGTAACTTGAAAAACAGTTAAGAAAACACATCACACTCTTCCAGAATATTTGGATATCTGATAGAGAATAACCAAATAAACCCACAAATGATGACAAAAAACCACAAGTGGTTAAAAAAAAAAACAAAAAGTGGAATTGTAAAGTAGAGTGTGACTAAAAATGTTGATGTTCTGTTGCATGTGCATGTGGCCTTTCCTACAATTGTTTTAAGGGCAGAATAATACAGAGCAGTGTTTAACAGACAGTAATTCTTACTAGTCTAGTAGTGCTTTGTCGATGCTTACTGAGCTGTGTATAATTATGCATTATTATTATTATTATTATTACTTATAAATTACACGTTTTGTGTACGTGTTTATATTTTATTTCTATATTGTATAATGATGGTATATATAATAAATATCTCCATATACAACATCTTCATAACCTATAGATCTAATAAATACTATACCAAATGAGTTTCATTTTACATATTAATATTTTTGTAAAATTATAAATAATAATAACACAATATCAAAAATATATTTGCTTACTATCTTGATGCATTACAATTAACCACATAGCAGTACGTGAGATAATAGCCGCATGGTAATAGGAGTATCACGGACCTAAATTATGGTTTAATTTGAAAAATCTGTAACTCAAAAATTGTAAAAGATATGGAGCTAATTTTTTTTGCAAAAACTTTTTTGATATTTAGACCATATTTCATTCGCATATAATATATAAAAAAATTAAACATTTAATATAGTTGATCGCACGTCGAAAATTCAAACACACAAATTTGCTTCCTGTGATTTAGGATTTATTTAGAAAAAAATCGTAAGTGATTTTGAAATTCTAACAGTACAGATATATGCGCTCATGTTAGTAGTATACAAATAAAAAAAATCACATCAATATCGTACGTAGTTAATTTTCTAGCGAGAGGTATATGTTTAAAAACACACATTCTTGAAATAACGTTCCGCCATCTTTTTTTCTTGTGGAGAAGTTGTGCAAGCGCCAAAAAAAGTCCAACAAGCCATTTCGGATGCCCATTAGGACCCTCTTTCGATATGCGAGCTCAAAATTTATTTACCTTGCTGGAATGGGTTACTTGGCGATTTAGACGGCTTTCGAAGGTGTGGACCCTCTACTAAATAGATCTTAAAGTGTTATTTGTTTGATATACCGTCCTAATATCAAATCTATCACCGATGCGGCGCAACTTTTCAGATAATCCGCATACATAAGGAATTAACGCTGTGTAACGTTTTTCAGGGTTTTGTCGTACCTGATTGTTATTTTCAATATTTATGAAGATTTTGTCGACAAAGCCCCCAGGGTGTTGGTTACTTATAAGAAGTTCCTTTATAAACCGCTTCCCATTGTTTAGTATTTCATCATTAGAAGAAATGATTTTGGCCCTATCATACAAACATTTTACAACACTCCTCTTAACGTGCATCGATTGATTTGAGTTGAAATTTAAATATCTCTTGGTATGTGTTGGTTTTCTATAAACACTTGTTTCAATTGTACCATTTACTCTTTTAATTAAAACATCTAAAAATGGTAATTTATTTCTAGTTTCCTTTTCTAAAGTAAATTTAATATAAGGTTCTTTATTATTTAAATATTCTAAAAAACTATCTAGTAACTCAATACCATGAGGCCAGATTGCAAAGATATCATCTACGTATCTCCACCAGATAACCGGTTTGTATGCACAATTTTGAACATGCCTAGTATCAAAATCCTCCTTAAATATATTGCTTAAAATCGATGACAATGGAGAACCTATTGCCATACCGAAATCCTGCTGATAGAAAGTATTTTCCAATTGAAAATAAGTTGTTTTTATACAAGTTCCATTATGGTATTTACACTCAATTTAGTTCTAGCTTCCAAATTATTTTCATTTCAAAATTTGTCTTTGATTATTTTTAAAGTTTTGTCTACTGGGATGTTAGTGTAGAGCATGACTCGGTGGTAGTCACCTATCAGTACAAATCTTATTATGGAAATATTCAGATAAATTAAACAAAGGATGTTTATTCCATATAGAAATACAATTATTTTGAAAGTTCTTAGTCTACAAAGCAGGTACGGAAAAAATCGACGATTTCTCTCTTAAATAAGGATACTATTTCATTTATGCAAATTTGTTTATTTTGTGAAACTATTAGCGACATTTTGGTGCAATGTTTGACACCATTATGGAGTACTGTAATAATATATGACGTTAATGCGTTATGGCAGATTCACAAGAGGCCAAAATTATATGGGTAATTAATTATTTATTTGTACGTTACGTTTCATGTTGATAAATAGATTGGCAAATCACATTTTAAATTAGTGAATTATTAAGGAACAAGTTGAAGAATAGAACACGGTATCTATAATAATGGAATATACAAAATACGTGAAATGCTAAAGTGTTTTAAATTTCTTCTTCTGAATATTCTGACGAACTATCTGCGGCTCCTGCATTAATAATGATTTGTTCTATAGCGATGTCATTACAATTGTAGAGTTCCCACATTTTTGCATCTTCATTTAATACGTGCAGTACGTGGTTTATATAACTAGGACGCCCAGCTTTCTCTGAGTGATTTATTAACTCTGTCCTTTCCAAACAGAGTATAGAAGTTGTTCGGCTGACAGCATTTTTTATCTAACTTTTATTTTGATTTGTTAAAGCACTTTTTACTTTTAGGCCTTTGGAATTAATTAAAAAAAGGTGATTTTCAAGAAGTTTCATCTCCAAAAGATTCTATTGCATAGAATGCATCTTTTATGTATAAAAACTTGAAAAGTCATAGTCCCTACGCACAGAATGACGGGAAAAGTACCTAAAAATGCATAATTATGCAAAAAAGTGCATTTTTTGCTGTTTGTGTGCATTTTTCAAGAGTTTTTCAAAGATATTCATTTAAGATTCATACAAATTTGAGAGAAATGGTTTGTTTTACTATTATACAAGCCTTAAGTAACACATTGGGTCATTTAAGACCCTTTATGGGCCGATTGTAGCCATAAAATGTATCCAATTCGCATCCGTTTAAAAAAAAAATTAATAATTGCTCTAAAATTAATAAAATATCGTCCAAATTTTATACTCGGGGGTTTTCGAGGTCACTAATTACAAATTTGAAGAGAAAATCGGATAATTCAAAATGGCTGACTGATAATGGCGTGAAATTCAATTTTAAAAGTACATTTTTTCCACATAAAATGAATATAAAGCAAATAAAAAAATGAAACTAAATTTTCAATTTTTATTGTAAAAAAAATTAAAACATGTTCTGCAAATAATAATAATAATAAAGAGGGGGGGAGGCGAAAATGCAAAAGAAAAAAATAAAAATTGAAAATTTAGTTAAAAAAAGACGCAAATTCATTTTTTTATTTGCCTTATATACATATGTGAAAAAAAGGAAAAAAAATGTACTTTTAAAATTGAATTTCGCGCCATTATTAGTCAGCCATTTTGAATTTTTGGATTTTCTCTTCAAATTCGTAATTAGTGACCTCGAAAACGCCCGAGTATAAAATTTGGACGATATTTAACTATAATTGGGAAGAAAACTATATCAGTTTTTGATTTTCACTTTATTTTTTGTCAACATGACAATTGTTTCGCCACACAGTGGCTTCTTCGGATGTTGAGTACTAGTATACTAATTTAACAATGCATATGGTCTTATACAATTTCGATCTAATCCTAATCTTAATTGCTAAGCGGAAAAGTACAATATAATTTTAATTACTAAATGAAAAGGTCTATATATTTCTAGGTAATTTATTCAATATAATTTTAATAGTTTAAGTAAATAAACTTAGTAAGGGAGATGAGTTTGTTTCAATTTGGTCATTTAATAAAATATCAGAGACTTCAGCTTATTTATTTCTAGAGATTCTAGTAAATCGAGTTGTAACCCTTTTTTCTCGGTGTGTAAGATTTTAAATTCTTCGTTGAACACGTGACCTACTTCTATTATTAGGTGGTTAGCATAAGTTGAGTCTGTTTTATTACTGATGTAACTTCTTTTGTGTTCTGATAACCGTTTACCAACATTTCTTCCTGTTTGTCCAATATGTACCTTAGGACAAGCACCACAAGTCAACTTATAGACGCCTGATTTATTTTCTGTTGAAATTTTGTCTTTTGCATTTTTAAAATATTTTCCTATTGTGTTATTAGTTTTAATATCTACATTAATATTACGTTTTTTTTTTTAAAGAGGAAGTTTTTTCTGTTGGGTAGCCGATGTAAGTGAGAACTTTGAAACTGTTATTTTGATCTTTTATTATTGGATATACTTCTTTAATGGCTTTATTGAAAGATTTTTTCACAATGATATTGTGTATTACTTCGGTGTTCTAACCATTGTTGAATGCAATTTGTTTTGTTATTTGCAGTTCTTTGATATAATTTTCTGCCGATAAGGGGACAGTCAAAAACCTGTGTATCATGTTGTTGTATGCTGCTATTTTGTGTTGGCGAGGATGTGCTGAGGTGTTGTGTATTGTTATGTCAGTGCGGGATGGTTTATGAAAAATTGAAAAATTATGTTTTTTGTTGAGTTTTTGATAGTCAAATCTAGAAAGTTAATAGTGTTTTCGGTTTCAGTTTCGAGAGTAAATTTAATTTTAGGGTGGAGTGAGTTTATGAAATTTAGGAAATTGTTGAGTTTAGTTCCTGTAAAACAAGTTAAAATATCATCTACATATCTATACCAATAAAGAAATTTAATGCTTTCTGGGTTTTTATGTATTTGGTTTTCTAAAAAGTCCATAAATATTTAGGATAAAAGTGGGCTGAGAGGATTACCCATGATTAGACCCTCGTCACTTGTATAAATCTTATTATTAAATAGAAAATAGTTACAATTTTAACGAGAAAAAATAAAGTAAAACGTATCTTAAACAGATCATAATGTTTGATTATCGCAAAGTAGCAGCTTCCATTTTCCAATTTTTAACTTTTATTTTTATTTTTTTATTTTGACTATTAGAATGTCGAAAAGGTAACGATAAATCAGTCTCATAAACAGAAATGAAACTAAATGTTCCCGTTTGCAACCATCTCTTCATTTTACGACAGAAATGGATGAATATTCGGGTTTTCCGTGCTGCTGGGCGATTTTGATACCCCTTCGATACAGCTATGCCTAACTTCACTTACTGTTAATATGTACATTGATGAGGTGGGATATTATTGTTAATTATCATTAACAGTAACGGAGAAGTAGAGAAGTTGGCGTGTAAACAAGCAGCACGTAACGAGGCTTATGACGTACAGAATTCGTAGTAAATACCTCGAGGGGATGTCTGATAATTAAATTGTTATTAAAGGCTGAGATTGACTGCCACACTTTCAATAACGTGATAATTGATTCGGTTCGGGCTAATTTAAACTTTTTGATTTGTTTCTGTGTCCAGCCTGAAGAAGTTGAGGTCTGAAAAGTATACAAAACAATTTGATTATACGAACGTTAGAAAAAATAATGTCAAGTAGCCCATTTAAGAGCTTGATAAATTATAGCAACATGTCGTGAAATATGTACTATTAGAAAATTATAGACATGAATTTATATGATACAATTGGTATTAATCTTAAACATACGACTAAGGTGTAGATTTTGGAAATCTTATTATATGTTAAATACCTTGGATCACTTATAGAGAATCGTCTAAAATGGGGGGAACAAAAGAAAAAAATAATATATTGGCGTCCGAAAATTTTGAGTCTCTCATAACATCGTTTAATCATTTTAAATCGACAAATTTAAGCTTGTATATTAAATAGTTTTTGGTTATTCGTTCGCACTTTAGTATGACTTGATTCTATGTATATTTTAAATCCATACCATACCATACCTTGGTCTACGTTTTCATAAACTCATCAAGACCTCCTGAAGTGAATTGAATATCGCCTTGTGTACTCCGACGATAGATAGATAGATAAGTATGTATGTATAACAACTACAACTTTTCTGTACCATGTTTAACGGTCTTTCTATAACACATTTTTTAGCCAAAGTGATCGAGGATGTACGCCGTGGTAAGAAAATTAAATCTATTAGTTCTTTTTCCTCATTTAACAACTCATGACTGGGAGTATTCATACAAGAGTCTGCCCAGAAAAAATAACTGCATAATTACATCATAGATATAATAAAAAAGTGACACTAAGTTTTAAATCTATTAATTTATTAATTATTGAATAATACACTGTGGTACAGAAAATTAAGGATATTGTAAAAAGTAATTTTGAATACGTGCCCACAATTTTATTTTCACGTTGTATGCTTTTACATAGTTTTTGGGTGCCCAGAATAAAGAAGCTGCTCATTTTATCGCATACCTGCTTTCTTAATTTTCGAGGAGAAGCAATAAATATTAATTTTGTAGTTATGGCGAAGGCGCGGGCATTAAAAGTTATAGTCGATAATGTATTGGTGGCAGTGACGGCGGAAAAAATAAGGATGCGTAAAAAAGGGCACAACTTCTTTACTCTGGACATCTAAAGCTATGCAAGATCATACATAGTGGAAACATTTTTTAAGGGAATATTCAAGTATACTTAATATACTTAATTTTCTGTGCACAGTGTGTTTATTTAATAACACAGGCCCACAAAAAAAGTGGTCCGCTCTGAGATACTGACTATAATCCCTTGTATTTCGAGCCAATGAACACCAATTTGACCTTCGTTTTGCCCCAGCACGTCAGGTTTTTTAAACGCCAAATATTGCTTACCCAGCTCATTTTAATCAGACTACAAAAGTGTTTCAACTTTTAAACCCTATCATAAACATTGTGGTAAACCAGTATTGACCACATAACTCAAAGAAACCGTAAAACCCCATAACTCCTTATTCCCGTAACCTCTCAACCCCATAACAGTGGGGAATCTTGATTATGAAGTTAATGAGACCGTGGCCTTAGATCCTTGTAATTGAGTACCATGCATCCACAACTCCATGATCCCACAACCTCAGCATCCCATAACTCCACAACACAGTAACCCCTTAACTCTGAAGCTCCAACTAAAAAAATGGAGATTGCAAGTAGAAGTCGTGTCATTGTGACATTATAATTTTAAACACCCTATGGCGTCATAGCTCATCAACTGCAAACCCTCTAACCACATAACCCCATAACCCTGAGATTCCAATGAAGAAACTAGGAGGCTCTTGATTGGGAAATCAATTAGACTGTGCCCTCGTAAAATTATTACCAAGTAAGTCTATCCATCAACAAACCCTTCTACTACTTAACCCAATAACCCCGTAAGCCCATAACTACATAACTCTGGGAATATGATAGAAGAATATGGAGAATCTGGAATTCACGAGATTTTAATCTCGGAATCTTGAAATCGAGTAGTCCGTAACCCCTTAGCTCTTGAACAGCATACCTTTTAGCCGTATAACCCCGTAATTTTGGGATTCAATAAAAGCAAATTAGGGAATCAACTGGGGATTTAATGAGAATGTAACTTTGGAACTGGAGTATCTTTTCAGGTGATTTCTGTTTCATTTGATATCTTGCTTTTGCGAACTCTTCTATCTTGGAACGACTGGCAACCAGGATGCTTGATGAATTTGAAATTACACTTTCTCAAATCACATCTTCAACATTTGCCAGACAATTTTGGAGATACGCATTTACACGTATGTGTAGTGAATACTTATATGTACACTTAGCTATATAGCTTTGTTTAGTGTACAAGGGATAATAATAGAAATATAAATCATTACACCTGATCAGTTTTAGTTGATGGTTGATCCAAAGCCGAAGGGAAAATGATGAAAAGTTACCATCAGAAAGCTTAGGAGACTGATGTCGCTGTCTTATATGTTTGAGAAAATTTAGCGTATAATTCCAGTAATAGTAGTTTTGGGTTTAATTCCAGGTGCGTCGTTATAGGTTACAAGAATTTATTGAAATAATCACAGATGTTTAGTTCACTGAAAAATAAATTAATTTTGATTTATTTTTCATGCAATATAAATTATATAATGTATTTATACAAAAAAAAACGCTGTTTAAGTTAAAGAAGCAGAGCGCGTAAACAATGTACACCTGCAACACGTGGCCGACATGCTTGAAATACTAGGCCCAGGGCCTAGTTTATAATTGTGTTTACTGAAAGAACGAGTTATTGTCAATATGCCGCGTCTTAGTCCGAGGAAAAATACGGTCGAAAGATGGACTAGGCCTTATAAAGAACTACATTTTGATAGCATAAAAATAACTCGTAATATTTGTGATGTCACAATAACGTGTATACAGAAGAATGTTGTTTTAAAACATGTAAATAGCTTCACACACGAGTGTAATACAAAAAATGAAAAGAGAGTTTCAAAGGACAAGTTTTATTTCGATTTGGCTCTTTTGTTAACATGTTTAAATCTTTGATGGAGTGTACTAAATAACGCTCATTTTACACATTTTCTAAACAAATATTGCGTTGGGTAACATGTTCCAAGTGAAAGCCTGCTTCGTAGAAAAATTCTCAGCGAACTATATGAAGAGAAACTGGAAGGTATTTGAAACGATCTTCAAAATGGCTGGTTTTAGGTTACAACAGACGAAACGGCAGACCTTTTAGAAAATAGAGTTAGTCACAAAATTACATGTTGATTGTCCTGGCAAGTGCCATTTAGTAGCTTCCAAGGTTCTAGACACAGTTAATGGCGAGTCAGTGTTTATTTTTTTGAAAGTATTAAAATGGCTGTGGCGAGACTTGGCTGAACAAAATTTAAAGAAAGTTTTTGTTTTTATAGTGATTCAGTGTCGTATATGTTAAGTGCTGAAAAAAATTTAAAAAGAAATACCTTCAAGTGTTACATGTTACTTGTTTAGCGTATGCGAAAATGTACGAGATTGTTTCACAACTATTGACAAACTTATTGCTAATATAAAGAAACTTTTTCTAAAAGCTCCTAGTAGGATAAAATATTTCCAAAAAAATGTCCTAATTTGCCGCTATCTCCAAAACCAGTGATCACACGTTAGGGAACATGGATAAACGCGGCATGTTACTATCCTGTTTACTTACACTCACTAAAAGAAGTTGTAGAAACCTTAAGTGAAGATGCTACCGCGATTAAGCATAAATATAATGAATATTCCAAATAATAAAAATGATTTAAAATTTATCTTCGAACGTTTTAAAATAATGACAAGAATTATAGAAAACTTTCACTGTCCAAAATTTGTCCTTGGAAGAAACATTTAATAAAGTAGATACTATTAAAAAAACAATTAATGAAATTCTGGGTGCAACTGGTGAGGTTATATCAAAGAAGTAGGTTGCTGTTTTACAAAGGAATCCAGACTTTGCGGTCGTATTTGCTATTAGCAAAAAATTGTAACAGAAGCAGATGCCTTTCTTGAAGAGGTGCCTATCAATATCCTTAGATATGTTTCCCTCACTTCTGTGGAATGCGAAAGATCATTTTCGACCTTACAGTGGATATTTACTGTTAAAAGAAATCGTTTCTCTCATGAAAATTTAGAAAAAATACTTACTTTATACTTCACTCACAACACTCAGTAAAAGTATAAAACTCACAACACTCAGTAAAAGTATAAAATTTGAAACTTGAAAGTCTGTGCGAATTAATAAAAATTTATATGTGACATGTGTACGTACATTTATTTTGCCAAAATACATAACAAACTCATAAGTTAGGTTCGTATTACATTTAATTTTGTAAGAGAGAACAAACACACATTAAACTATTGATGCATAATTTCATACATGTGCGCCACTGGAATTAAACCCAAATTCCGAACATTGAATTAATAACAAACTTCAAACTACCTACTTTATTTTGTACAATTATTACTTATGGCGTTAATCTTAGGGACAAATATAGCAAAATCTCTAGAAATCCGTAATAATAAGAGTACTTATAATGATTTCTAATTTTCATGCTAGGTTCTCAACTAAGAAACTTTTTGAATATGTACAAATATGTGATTTAAAAACTCTTTTATCTAATGCTTTAAATATATCAAGACCCAAATTGTTCTCAGATTGTATCACATATGCGCGTAATACACGGAACACAAAATAAAGTTAATAAAATTTACATTGGGTCTGCACTTACTTTGATTTTAACATAGAAAAACCAAATTGTGTTATAGATTATATTAACATAAAATTGCAACTTTTAGTTAGGCAACACAATACTCAGCTTAAGTGCATTGGGTATATAATTATAGTAGCGTCGATATGGTTTCTACATTACTAAACAGGAATACACATCTGACGAAGCCATGCATAAAGTTAAGAAAATAATATAATAAAACAGTTTTAAAATACAAGGTAAATCATTTACAAATGGTGTGATAACACGTAGTAAATGAAAATGGTAACCCATTCCCCAATTGTACGAAAATATGTTATAGTTTTTCTCTCTGGAATACCAAAAATAGTTGAAGAGTATTGATAATAGTCTACAAAAACGTTTCCTGAAATTTTTACTCTTAAAGCCTTAATACTTTTTTGTTTTATTTTAATTCTTGAATTTTTGTTTATAAATCAATAAGTTTAAAGTACATGGAACCAGGCCACATATACTGTATCATTTTAAAGTACATGGTTGTGCTACAATCTTCGCCGTTCCACTATGCACCATTTTTAATTTAGATATTAAAACTTCTATATTTCCTAACATGTGGAAGTTGTCCAAAAGTTGTACCTGTTCTTAAAAAACAGGAATAAAGAGGATGTGATGAATTTACAAACCAATTACAATTATCCATAATTTTAGTAAAGTATTTGAAACCATACTGCATAGTTCTAGCTACTACCTACTACCTACTGCCGGATTAACCATTTTATCATATCTGATCAACATTGGTTTATTATTGGGAGATCAGTAGTTTCAAATCTTGTACTTAAAACACAGTTCATCGTTGAGGGCTTGTATAGCGGAGGCCAAGTCTATGTAACTACACTGATATCTACAATGCCTTGGACTTGCCGTATCAGGTCCTACCGAAATATAAATTAGAAGCCATGGTTATTTATGTTGATCTTCCCTCTAAGTATTGTTAATTCGTATGGATCAAATAGGTCGCAATATATTCAAATTAGAGGCTACAAATCCGATTCTTCCAAACATTAACTGCTGGAAAACCGGGACGAATTATGATTTCGTCACTATAGCCCTCCTAGTTTCAGAATTATTTTAATAGTAGCGAAATTATGAATCATTTGAAGAATTAAAAAATAATGGTCGATTTATTTGTGTCCATTTTTCATTTCATTTATTTATATAAAACTGCTATATTTTTTATATTAAAATGAGTCACATTGACTTTTGTGGCCCAATAACAAATACAAATGAAAATTTAACATTATATTGTATGCTATTGGAGAAAGATTATATAAGTTGTCGAACTTGGTGTCGTTAATTTTTAAAAGCATAAAGGACGCTATAATTTGAATAATCCACAGTCCATAATCCAAAGAACTGAATTTGCCGCGCAGATTATTTGGTTACATTCTGTTATTTGAATTAATGCTTCCTTTTAGGGATAAAAAATCTTTAAAATATTCATAGCGGTCTCTCTGACATAAATTGATCTTTTCTGTTGGAGCGCTGATTTATTATTAAAAACCTCCAACTCACGTCGCGAATCTGATTGTCGTTAAACCATTTTAAAATTCGTCAGCGTCCAATCAGAAATCGATCGTTTTAATATTGACTGCTCTGTTCGGTGTTAAGAAAACTTTTTGTTGTTGAATTATGATGTTGGTGCTCATGTTTTGCTTGCCACGCATTTGCAAATAATAAAAGATCCTTCTAAAATACAGTAGGCGATGGTTTCATATTACCTAATTTAGATATTGAGATCGGTGAAATTTTATTTCATAATTTCTAGTGACCTATTTTTAAAAGCTGTATCATTCCTACAAAAAAAAAACGTATTATTTCCATGTGTCACCTTTTTTCATTATGTATTCTCTTTGAATTTTTCAGTGAAAGTCTATCCATTTCTTCACTGGCAGTAGCATCCACTACCTGCCAAGTTTGATTGTTCTCCGTCAAATAGTTTTTAGATACAGCTTCAACAGACAGACAAGCAGACGGACGGAATTGAAAGACTTCATTTTCGTGCATAGTCCGAAACGTGAAAATCTGAATAAATTACGAATACAATACTTGGGACGTAACTGAACATTAAATAAAATAAATTTTAAAAGAGTTGAGATGTAAATGCATAGATTATAAGTTTATTGACACTAGAAAATAAACATATTCCGGATTTATCTCCAGCGATAGCAGTTTAGGAGTATAAATCTTTTCAAGCTAATTTAGGTCATTTATGATTTTCTTCCGGAGTTTTCTCAAAGTTTTGAGTAAATCAAACTTAAAGCTGCAGTAAACTTAATATACAAGATAACATTTACTTCGTACTAGTTATATACTGTAAAGTTTGAAATATACTGCACCCCTTAAATTAATGCTGTGCCCTCAAATTTTATTGGTTTTAATCATCAGAACTGCTGCAGAGTATAAATTAGACAACATTGTGTAAAATATCTTGTCTCGGAAGTTGTTGGGACTGTATCATATTAAAGGTCTCAGAATGAATGAAAACATATAAAGCAATACATTTTAAATACATAAATGCAAACAACTGCAATATATTTTATTTACAATCATACAGAAAAATAATCAAATTTTCTTACATGTCAAAAGTTGGAAAGTATGACATTTCAACCTCATTCGACAATTGAACTTAAATGTGACATTTCAGGTTGGAGAGAGGCCACTTTCTTACCAATTCTCGGGTTGGAAAGTGCGCATATGCCAACCTATCTTTTTTATTGGCTTTCTTTCAGTTGTAGGAAATATTAATTATAAGGCATAGAGCATGCTTATTTATTAACAAAAACCTAGACACAAATAGAGCAATTAATTATACAAATACTTGCTGAACAAATAAACTGAATAAATATTTATATACTAAAAACGACGCGACGTCACTTTGACATTTATCCTCTCACAAAATTTTTATTTGTTTATTGCCTACTTAATAAAAACCTAAAATGCAATTTAAAAATGTAGTACACGGTTTATTGGCTTTTTGTTCATTAAGAAGGATGATTGTGAATAAAATAGTATACAAACATATAATAGTCGAAGCCGTTACTTTGTGACAATTAATCATTATGATCCATTAAAACACTTTTTACTTGATTTTCTTTCACTGAATTTATTGCAACGAGACCGTTACTGCAGTTTCGGCACGTAACGTGCCATTTTCAAACGTTCACAAGTGAAAATGGCACGTCAAGTGCCGAAACTGCATTAACGTTTCGGTTATAATAAATTCAGTTATTGTCTATAATTGTTTATTTGTGGCATAATCAGATTTTCTTACCTCTAAATATTGTTCAAAATTCAAAAAATTATATTTATAGTATTCCGTGTGAGTGCGGAAAACATTACGTAGGTGAATCATCTAGACCTTTCAACGTAAGGCTTGGTGAACATAGAAATTACGCTAGAAGGGGAGAATTTGAAAAATTCAAAATATGTGAACACGCATGGGATAATAATCACAGGATTAAATGGGACTCGGCGAAGATTTTAGAAAAAGAGAGTAACGGAACTAAAAGAAAACTTAAAGAATCCGCGATTATTTTATTAAACGAGGATAGATGCGTCAAATTATTCAATAGATTTTTGTACTAGTTGGTTGCCCATCCTTAGAGTCGAGGTAAGTACAAATAAAATAAATATAATTTAACGTCTCACGTGACTATGGAAATACATAAACAAAGAACTGTCATGGTTGACGTCCAAAAAAGTTTTGAGAACGGAAATAGATTTTCTTCCGAAACGTTAACGGCCTATAGCTTACATTTCCATTTTTTAGTTTAGAACATTATTCTAGTTTATATATTCTTAGGTGTGAGATTTTTTGAAACAGTCAAGTATTCAAGAACCACCCTCTGTCTGATCCGTTTGGCGTAGAGGTTTTTTCGTTAAAAACTTTTAAATATTATTCAGTGGCAAAATACCCAACAAAAAGTAAGAAAATAAATTCAGTGATAGAAAACAAAGTCAAAAGTGTTTTAACATATTTTTAACAACCTTTGTGAAAAGTTTCATTGTTGTCTCGAGAATTAGTTGACCTCGCCGTTTCGCACCTCGGTCAGCTTTCTCGTCTCTCGACGACAATGAACCTCTTTCCACCTTGGTATGTAACATACTATTATCTACGACTGATAGATAAAGTAGGCTTTTCGCTCACATTTACCAGCGCAAAGTTGACTTTTACTGAGGATAAGTAATGTCACTTTACTACTTGTCTTCAGCTTGACGACGCGACGATATATAATACATAATTGAACTTTATCAACACAGTTTTAATGTATATAAGTATGTTACTTACAAAAAAAAATAGTGTGTAGAATTAAGAGTAAGACATATACAAAACAATGTACAAAAGACACATTATACCCAAAAGATGAAACGTTAATGAATTAAAAATAACAAAATCAGTACAATATTCGTTTACGGAATAAATAAATGTCAAATAAAATTACACAATAAATTTTTTAAAATTAGTATTTCTTTGAGAAATGTGACAGCTACAATATCTCGGACACAAACTCGTGTCAATACTGTAGAAGCCGCCTTCTATTAAAATGTTTCTAATTTTATTTTTAAACAGTTTAGTACTGCCGATTTTACGCACAGTGCTGGGCAATCCATTAACTAACATCATTGTACCATGGAGAATGCTTATATGTTGTAGTTATATGAAGAAGAATAGTTAGCAGTTCGCCATGTCTAATATTATGAGAATGGTTGTCCGATATTTTAACAAAATCAAGATTTTGTTTAGTGTACATTAAAACATTTACATATGTACACGCACGTCAGGTTAAAATTTATTTCCCTTGAAAATCGTTCTATAACTTTCTCTAGATTTTAAATTAAATATTTAACGAACTAGTCTCTTTTGCAAATCAAATACCCTATTCCTTTCTTTGCCACAACCCCAACTCAAAATGATTAATGAAATGTGTGAGTACGCCATAGCATAATAAATATTTATTAGACCATTTTCATCTAAAGTGTTTCTTAATTTGGAGGATGTCAAAATATGTTACATTTAGTTTTTGGCCTTAAGTATATATATATGATTATCCCATGATAACTTCGAGTCCTGTATAGTATAGATATTTTGTTTCTTCATCCAGTTTGATGTTCATAATTTTAAATCAACTGGTAATGATCTTCTAATATCAAAATTCATTACTGTGTTTTTTTGGTACTTAATATTAATTTATTACTATCACACCGAGCGCTTAAATTATTAATAATATTTTCTGCCTGTAATTGAATTTCCTCTACACTTGTTGTAATAGTAGTATCATCAGCAAACATAGTAACATGTACTGCATATTCTATGTAATTAGTAAGATCGTTTACAAATAACATAAATAATAAGGGCCTTAGGACCTCTGTCCTTATTATTTATGTTATTTGTAAATGATTCCTCTACCGGAGGAATTCCAAGTTTAACTTTGTGAGCTCTGGAAATCACATGATGTAGTTCACTATCAATGACATGTCTTTCATAAAAGATTTAATCGAATTCAAGGCAGTATTTCCAATTCCTAATTGAAACAATTTTGATGAGAGTATTTCGCAATCAATAGTATCGAAAGTTTTAGATATGTGCAAACAACATTGATATAACATACTTGCCGTCATTAATAATTTATTAAATGGCATGAAGCCCCATTTCAATTGATCTACTTGATTTAAATGTATGTTGCAATAGCGTCAAAATATTATTTTTTCCACAAAATTAACAATACGGACATGAAAAGCTTTTTCTATGATTTTTGGGTGCTAAGTATCGATATGTCTGTCAATGTTTTCTGGTCAGCCTGTTTTAAAAAGCAGAATAATACGTGCAATCTTAAAAACATCAGGAAAACAAAGGATTGATTTATTAAGTATACTAGTGAACAAATAACTAATATCACTAATATACTTTAGCACGAAAAGGGATATGTCATCTTTATTTTATACCTTATGGTACATTCTGAGATTGAAATTTTGTTTGGTAATTTTCAGTGACGGTCATTATTATAATTTTAAATGAACTTTTTAGTTACTGTACTAGTACTGACTTTATGCGTCAGAAAATTAGAACATTCAAAAAGTTTGCACATCTATCTCAATTCACAGAGGGCCACAACGTATGTGTATAGTTATCTTTATTAGTTTGAATCTCAACACGACCGAAGTAATTAGGTATTCCTTTTAAAATGTCCACAACAGAACGTTTGTCGTTCACGTTTGTTAGTTACTCATTTACATTTAGCTGTGATGTTATCTAAGTTAGTTAGATTATTTATGAAGTTTTTACATACATCTTACTTAAAACAACTCGCTTCACATTCGTATACACTGGAGTTTCGTATGGTTAATCCAAATAAACGTAATGCGGACATAAATTCTTTTACCTGAGCTGATTAGCAGTGAATCCAGAATATGTAAAACTGCAACAAGGCATTCTTGATTCATTTGGAAATAGACCTCTTTCTAGTAGTGCAATAATTTGATTAAAAAACCGCTGTCTAAGGAATCACTACTTCCACATCCAGATTTCCCATCCAAGTCTCTTTAAAGGAATACATCTTGAGTATACTTGCGCTCTAGTATGTGCAGATAGCTGGTCATAGAATTTTAATAATATAAGATTTAAGGCAGATGTCATAAAAAAATTAAACGCTGGTCTAGCATATACGCCAAAAATGAAGTTGCTGGATCCTTATTACCTTACTTTACTTATTTTCCGTATTTAACACCCACCTCTATCCATTCAACGGAATCAGCTCAATCAGATATCATAACACTACGTACGTGTACCAAATTATATAAATATCTCAATTTTATTTTACCAACCCTTTTAGTGATGAAGTGGAGGTGGCGGAGGGTTGAAAAATATTATAAAAAAATATGAGACTTTGATTTCTAGTATATATACTGTTCAGACAACACAACTCTGCGTTTTTTGTTTTTCCGTAACTAAGTTTCTTTTTTTTCATAGCAACAATTATTATTGTACTAATATATGATTCAAATACTTCTTCAATATAATAAAAAAATAATAGTGATTCAATTCATTAAAACCGCGATTAAAAATCTATACAAGTGCTACATTCAGAATAAAATAGTGTTTCTTCTTGTGAACTACCTCTGGACATTGTTGGAGGTTGTTGGGCCCAACCAGAAGAAAGCAAGCCAACATCAGTGAAGTTAAGGTAGTTCATTTCTATAATTTTTGCCGCTTAATTATTCTTTTTTGTCAGCGCATTAGCTGACTGGTCCTTCGTACATAATTTTTAGTTCCGCATTCAAAAACATATACCATATTTCAAGTTTCTGTACTTTCACCAGTTTGCTTTCCCTATTTTCTAATATTTACTCCTATTTAACTCCCAACCCTTGACTGGATTATGTGTACCAAATTTCAACTAAATATTTTAAACCGTTCTTGAGAAACATGCGCACAAAAAAGTTACAGACCAACAGAGGGACATTTTTTTCGCTCAAATTTGAAATAATCCTCATGATAATTTTAAATTTTTTGCTAAGTTTTTAGCAGTGGAAAAATATTTTAAAAAGTTATCAAGGCCACTGTGGATGGGCCATAAAACAAAATTGTGTCAAACTGAAAAAAAAATCTTTCAAAATGACTTTTAAAATACGGAAAATACAAAAGTAGTATTAAACTCCAACCCGCGTCTTTGCCATAACTACAAAATGAGAATTCATTGCATCTACTCGAAAATTAGAAAAAACAACAATGCGATAAAAAATTGGCAACTTCTTCATTCTGGACATCTAAAAACTATGAAGCAGCATACAACATGGAAAAGAATTGTATAGACGTAATCAGGTGTACTTTTTACAATATTCTTATTTTTTTGTGCAGTGTATTATTTAATAATAAATGGGATTTTCCTTTCACAACCCAATGTGATTTTTTAAAAATTTTTCCATGGTGCAATTATGCACTTATCTTTTCTGGAAATTCTGTTGTATGAGAACTCCCAAGAATGTTTATCCTCAGTTGCTAAACTGGAAGAAAAATATAAAAATAGATTTAATTCTTTTTACTACCTCTTCAATCACGTTGCCATAAAAATCTGTTATAAAGAAGAAATAGAAAAAAATTTGAAATTTTGAAAATTTTGAATATTTTTGATAAAATGGGCGATGGAAAACATTTTTTTTGCTCAGATTTAATATTTTCACGTTTCGTGACATTCCGATTTTTATTGAGACTCTCAAGATATCGCGGAAATACTGCCCTTTTTCAAGATGGCGCCCCTATTGGGGGTGGTGGGGGGGGGGGGTGCTGGCTCTCAACCCCCAAAACCGAGTCTTATTCTCACACTGAAAACCCCTAAACATCAAAAAGAAAATCTTGTCCTACCCAAAATGCAAGGCTCGGCCTAAATTTTGTAACATTTCAACGAACTAGTTATGAGATGTATTTTTCGTGGTAAAATTAATGAATAAAAAAGTCTGTCAGGTATTAATTAACAAAGTGTAAGAATTTGTGTCAAGAGAGCTTTGACTATTACATATAATGTTAAAAGTTGAATATAGGAGTTAATAAAATGTGACAAGATAAAAGCTGCATAACTTTCCATCGCTGTTTTTAATTCTGATATAAAATATCACTAAAGCCTCATAATCAAACATTTTATCTGAAAAAAGACAATAAAAGAATTTGAAGAGGTATCGTTAATAACAACATTATTCGCATGCTTGTCATGCCTTCTGCGTTACGATGACATTCATGGAGATAAAATGACCTATAACTGTTAGACGTAAACGTTCCAGGTATTTAATATTGTTTAAATTCTTTTGCAGCCCGTTTAGATAAAAATATTTGAATGGGAGGTTTTAGTATGAGTATATTTTTGAGCTTTTACACGTGAATGCGGCGAAGTATGAACTCCATTCATATAATTTCGGGGTAATTCTTAATTTAAAAAATGTGCCTTCTTCAACCGCTTATTTATTTTTACTTCATTTTACTAATAACATTATAATAATATCAATGACAAGCTAACCACTATACTTTTCGCTGATTTACTGCACTTTTTATACAAATGTTGCACATTCTATAGGATACTCTTCGTAGTTTCTTTTTTGTAAATAATTTTAGCTTTAGACATTTACTTGTTTAATTTCTAATTTCAAAACATATTTTTTTCTTTAATTTAAATTATAACTATTTTATTTATTGATTGATTTTGTTCAAAAACAATAGGGTTCTTCCTCCAATTAACACTAACTTGCCGTTCAAGTATCAATACAATCGAACTTTTCGTTCTTAAGTTATCGTGCTTACAAGAAGCGTGACGCACGGACAGACAGGCAGACGAACGGACATTTTGAAATTTGTTCAGAATTCGATCACCAACATGATGATATGAAAAATTTCTCTCTACGGGCAATATTGCCAGTTTTAGAAATGTGGAATTTTTTATCTAAATCATCTGCCTATCATGTCCCACACATGTTCAATTGCATTCAAGTCCGGGCAACATGCAGGCCAAAACACTGTCTCTATTTCTACTCACTTACATAACGAGTGATGTGCGAGCGAACATTGTCTTGATTTAAGAAGAAGTTGTCTTTGATATGTGCGGCGAAAGGTACGACATGGTCTTTCAGAACATTCCTTATGTACTTATCTGCAGGTAAAGTGCTGCCATCAATCACCAGCAACTCTGTATGTATCCCTAAACATATTCCATCCAGCACCATAATTGAGTCTCCAACAATAGAGACAGTATTAACAAAATTGAATGTTTTGTTCTTCTCTACGTCAATACGCTCATTTAAACCAACTTCTCTACCTTTCTTCCAGTTCATCTCTCGTTTGCACTGCCATTCGAGTCCTACTTCGGAGTGTTGTCAACCTCATGAATCGATCATATATAGGTATACAGATAGATAGATAGATAGTCTTAATTTCACCACTATATGTAGATATATTGCTGTGTATCCACACTGTGGAACACTACCTAAGTATCGTGTTTGAAATCATAAATAAAATTCACAAATTTGTATGTATTTTAGAAAATAACCATAACAGTTTTACTTTAACGAATCATACAGAAGCAGGAGTATCTGTGGTTTATTTAATTGATTCAAGTTCACTTATTCTCAGCGAGTAGGATGCAGAGAATGAAACTTGATATTGAATTCGAACAAAATATTAAAAAAAACATAAAATGAAGTTAATTTAGCTTAACAAGGGTATTCTAAATACTATATGATAAAACATGAACTTGTAGAGACTCACAGTCTCATTTTAAATGATTTAGAATGAAATTGGAAAACAATAAAGTAAACTTTATAAAATCTGACATTCATGTCAAAACTTAGGGCTGAAAATTTTAAATTGTGTAGAAACACTGTAAATCTACACAAAATGAATATTGAATTAAAGACTATTAACAGTAGTTGCATTGCAGCGTGATAAATTCAGAAAAAGTCCATAGATTACAAAACACTGAATGACATTTTAAGTTTTCAGATATTTTCAAATATCATTGCAGAAAGGTGTTTTGTAAATGATATTTCACATCATGCAGAAAGAAAGGACTAATAGTATGATGTTAAATGTTTGTTGGCGTATCAATTTCTTGTTTTAGTTTATAATATCAGTATTCTGTCAGTATGAAAAACTGCAGTATGTTTTTAGTTAATAGCATTTTGTGTTTATCATTACTATTCATCTAAATGTATGAATTAGTATTCATTTGAGATTGGAATTGTTAATTGTAGTTATAAGTAGATTTTAAGAAAGTATATGTAATATGTCAATATATTTCGAGTAATTACAATTATTCACTTAATCCTGAAAAATAGAATAAGAAATTCATCAGGAAAATTAAAGAATTAAAAACAGTATTCAATTAATGTAAAGAACAAACAAAACTGAATAGTTTAAAAATTAAATTAAAATTAAATTTTGAAATATTAGATCAAAATAGAAAAAAACAATTGAAATATTGGAATTTAACCCAATTAAACGACTTAAAATAACAAATCAGTTGATCATACACCGCTGAACAGCGAGCTGCGAAAAATATTCATCCACGAATAATTAATAAATTGAAAATAGAAGAAAAGTGGTGAATAAGTTGAAGTAGGATAATACAATCCAGATATATTGATATCAAGAAAAATTTGTAAAAGTGTATTAAATATAAAAGTGAGTAAACTTAAAAAGTATTACGAAGTAGATTATCCGGAAAGCAGATTTAGAAGAGGGAAGTATTTGTTAATCCAGTTAGCAAATTTATATGGTGAAGGAACTCAAACGTCAATCAAGTGATAGAAATATTTCAAGGAAATCTTGAAAACAAATTGGAGGTTATAAACAAATGTCAATTCAGTAAAGAAGAAGAAGAAGAAGCCTTGAGAGGTTTAAAAAGTCAGTCAAGTGACATAATATTTCAAGGATTATAATAACCAGTTAGAGGTTATAATTTAACATTACTCGAGTCGAAAGAAAGACAAGGTAAAGCTTTACAATATCAGAAATCCATGGTACATATTTATTTTAAATAAAGGCCATATTTATCATTTTAGTTAAGTTAGATTTTGTTATTTAAATTTGTTAATTACATTCCAAGTTCAAATTTGTTAATAAATTAATACTTTGTTCGTTCAATACTGAGTTTGATTTATTTAGATTGTTATCTTGATCGATGAGCATTTATTGAACCGACTTCGTTGGACCTTGAGTAAGAGTCATTCTATAGATTGTAGATAGTCATGCTAATGGTGTTCTATAGTCTATAATATTAACAGCTTTTAAGAAACTGTTTGGCGCCCAGTAAACTCATTTCAATTTACTTTTAAGAAGTAAAATTCGAACGTATAAAATATAAAATAGATATCAGAATATAGAACAATATGAACATTTGCAGCAAGTCAGGGAAGTAACTAGTGAACAACATATTCTTATGCAATTATATGGCGTTATGTTACCTCTCTCTCTCTCTATAATTCCTATTTGCACAAGCGTCAGCAATGGGTAGTCATAGAAAATGATGTCAGATTTTCTAGATATTAATCATGGTGTACCCCAGTGGTCGGTCTTGGGCCGGCTGTTATTTTTTTAATCTATACTAATGACTTTCCGCAATGTATGTTGCCAATTAAGCAACATTTTTTGCCGATGATACCACTCTCTTATACTCTGACCGCAACATTGCTAATCTGAACTAAGCTCTGACATAGAACTTGAGGCTCACTTTAAATAAACTAAAACTCATCAAACACTAACCAAGAGAAAACTCAGAGACTTATAATATCTGCAAATAACATTTATCAAAAGGCGCTCATGTTAAACTCCTATTTATGTATCTAGATCACAACCTTAGCTGCGTAAACAATATTGACGAATTAAACAAAATACTCTCATCCCATTATCTTCCTCATCAGGAAATTAAAAAACATTGGACACCCTAAGAAATGCTTATTTTCCCTTTCTCACTCTAGACTTTCCTATGGGGTAACTCCTACCATGCATCAAAAGTTTTTCATAAATAAAAGAAGGTTATAAGAATACTCGTTAGTGTTGGATTCACGGATACGTAGAAAATAATTTTCATCCAGTGATATTCAATTACAAAGTGATGATGAAAAAGAAAACCATGAGACCAGGGCCTGCTTGTTTAAAACTGGCGCCTGAGGCAAGACCCAATGTTGCCGTCCTTTTAAGAGAAACAAAATACAATTTAATATAACTCAAATTTATGATACTAAAACATGTAGGTATTTCTTACTTACATGCCTAAAACTATGTTCATATATAAAAAACCTGAACTATTGCAAAACGGAAAACAATATGGATCATAAGCATTATTTATAAGGCAACTTTTCTACACTTTTCTTTGGCACAATATTCAATAATATCGTCGTACTCTATATTTGCACATATTCATTAGTAATTCATTTGGACCTATGTCATCAGTTAGCTGAATATATAAATCCTGACACCTTTTCAAAACATGTTTTGAGTGTATTTGTTTCAGGCCGGAGATGTTATATAAAAATTCGAATATAGTTGACTATGGGATTCCAACTGATTGAATCTCTGCTCTACACAGTTAATGGCAATATCTACTAAAGAGTTAAAAAAACCCTACTTCATCTTCTCCCTTATATTCAAAAAGCTTTGCCTTACGTCGAATTCTAAGAGGTCGAGACCTTCAAAATATTTCAAAAATTTACTACGCGAATTTAAAATGCCGCTCCTAAAACAGTGCTGCATGAGGCAGTCACGTCGCTGCCACACCCTACAAGCCGGCCCTGCATTGGACGCTCATAAAATATGATATATTACCTTTGTCAACAATCAGCATTGTGATAAAACGTTATGGATAGTATGTTGTAATATAACAGCAACAGCAGTACTTTATAAGCGTCCAATGGTTTTCTTTTTTTCATCATGTTCTAATTTAATCACTAAATATAAATTATTTTCTACTTTTTAGTGCAAATCAGTTTTAAAAGAAAACCATTGATCCTAAAATTTTTATTTATTTATTTATTTTTTACTTTTTAGTTTCCTTTCAAATGCCATAATTTCGTTTACTCTCGTCAAACTCTTTCATTTGATACCCATATCAAGGGAGTTGTGTAGAAATAGGTAATCTACCATTTTGTGTCGGCAGCCATATTGGCTTTAGAATAACGTCACACAGCTTATTGTGTTCTACCTGTCACACCATTTCATTTGATACCCATGCCGAGGGGGTTGTAAAAAATAGGTGATACGCCATTTTGTACCGACTGCCTTACTGGATTTAGAATGATGTCACACAGTTGTATTCTACTTTATATACCCTTTCATTTGATATCCATGTCGATGGGGTTGTCAAGAAAAGAGTAATCCGCCATTTTGTGGTGGCCACCATATTGGATCTACCATAATATTGACTATTTTGTATTGTCTTCAAAACCAAAGCTGTGTGCAAAATTTCAACATGATTGAATATCGGGAAGTGGTAAAAAATTCGATCACCAGATTTGAACATACATATAAACATACATTTCAAGCTAAAGAAAACCATTGAAAAACAAACTAAATTTTAACAATTACTCATGAGAATACTACAAATTGTTATGTGAGAAAATACGCGTTTGAAACGTAACGGAATATCTAACGAATCATTACACGTTGGCATCGAGTTTGATATTGACTAACTTGATAAAAATATGCAAATTAAACAAATTGTAATAAGAAATTCATGGCTATCTAGATCTTCAAATTTGTTACGATAAAAAAAATATGTAAAAAGAAAATATCAAGTCAGTAAATTGGCAATGAGTGTAATGTTTACTTTAGTTACATTTTACGATGTAGTCATCAGGATTAACAACTCCTGCCCGATGACCAAATTATTCAGAAACTTCTCTCAAGAACTCCCTAACTACCTGGTGCTTTAGGGTTGTTTTGTTGCAAGCCTCGTTTAGTTTATTCTTGTATCATCATAAAAAAAAATCGTCAGCTAAAAATAGAACTCATGCATGACTGGAGGGCATTAAATTTTATCAGCCCGCTTTCCCCAGCGGACTTTCCTGCAGGTAAAGCAACGTATCGATTTTGTATCGCAGTTTGTCGTGGAACGTAAGTCATTTGTTTTCGATATTAGCGACAACGTGTTCAGGCAGCTGATCAGCACCGCGAGGATGGCTGTGACGTCAAACGCGTCAATGTTGTCGATGCAATGTTTTGTTTGTGATTAGAATAAACACCAGTACCTATCGGCAGATAATATTCTAATTTTGAGATAAGTTCTTGTTTGTAGTATGAGTGTATGCCGATTTTAGCGAGTTGTTTCTGTGCTGGGACTGCGTGTGTCGTGTGTGACTATATTAGTGAAAATATAAGTTGTACGAGTAATTTTGATGGAATTTTAAGGTTAGGTTTGCAGTAAGGTAGGGTTATTTAAAATTAATTGGCTTATTATTGCTAACTCTGCAACACAGTGTTGGTATTCGCTTACTTATGTAGGATATTATAAATATGAGTGTCTAGCGTTGGGAAACTCGATTCGGTAGTGATTCACATGGCCTCGCGCGGATGATAACTGAATATAAACAAATAAACAGCTATTATTTTGTAATACCACAGGTAGGTACGTCTGCCTACCCACACGTTAAGTAACAATTTTAGAATGGAATCTTGTATATTCTTATAGAATACTACAGGGTATTGTCAACAGTAACTATACTCCAAGAGGCATATGAATTTTTCAAATTAGAGGCAATTTAAATTTGAAAAATGTATAACATTGATTTTTGAAATTTGCTAAATTTAGTCAAGTCATTGGAAAAAGAAATTGAATTAGATTGTAAAATTTTAATTTCTTTATGTATGAAATCGTTAAGTATAGATTTAGGTATCTCCGATCATTATGGTCAATTTTTAAATTTTCGTTTGGATAAAATTCAAAAGTCATCTAAAAGCAGGAAAATCTGTAGACCATTAACTGCCGAAGGCAAGCAAATATTTCTCAAGAGTGTAGAACGAATAGATTGGAATTTCATTGATGATGATATTTTGGATTGTAAAAAAAATTTAAAATGTTCACAGAGGCAATAATAAATGGAATGGTTAATGTTTTTTCTGAAACGTCAGTTTTATATGATTCAAATTTTACTTATCATTCTAACTGGTTCAACGAAGACTTACGTGAAATGATGTCAAAATTAATGCTATTGACAGATCTATATAAATAATATAACAGTAATTATCTGAAAAAGGAATTATCTGATTACAAAACCAGGTATAGAAATGATATTATAAATGCAAAAAATAATAATAATGAGAAGTTAATAAGAAACTCTCAAAATTCAATAAAAGCCATGTGGCAAATCATAAATAAAAAGGGAAAACGCACATTTCCATACACAAAGAGATACTAGTTTGTCTCCAAGCGAGTTTAGCACTTTTTTCAGTGAAGTTGCTGAAAATCTTTAGAGGAGTTGGGTGATAGTGAAATAGATCCTGTAGATAAAATGAATCATAATAAATTAACCAATATAAATGTATTTGAGTTTCAACTAGTAACTCACAATACTATTAGAGATGACATTGATTCAATAAAAAATAAAAACAGGAAAGACATCTATGGTTTAAACATAATTCTCATAAAAACTATTAAAAATTTGATTTTATCGCCATTATGCAAACTGACAAACTTGCGTATCAATCGGGTTTCCCAGACTGTCTCTCTGTTTTAGGGGCTTTGGAGGATCGGGAACATATGTGCATTATATTTTGCGACTTAAGTAAAGCGTTTGACTGCGTTTCACATGATGTACTGCTAGAAAAGCTAAAGCGATATAAATTCTGCCATAACAGTATATCATTATTGAGATCATATTTAATAAGTAGATATCGAACAATTAAACTAAATAATGTATATTCTAATAAACCAAGAATAATACATGGGGTACCCCAAGGCTCAGTACTGGGCCCACTCCTAGTTTTAATATATGTAAATGATTTCCCATATTCGAACGAACAATCTAGTGACATACTTTTTGCAGACGATACAACTATTTCGGTTCAAAACAAGAATATTGAACAACTTTCTGCAATTGCGTTTGAGGTGGAGTCAAAGGCAGAACACTGGTTCAAGGCAAATAGAGGAAAAACAGTGCGTATGATCTTCTCACTGCGTAATAAAATAGGGCACAATATTCCCAACCCCCAGGAATGAACAAAGTTCTTGGGAGTTTATATAGATAATACTGGCAGGTTCATACCGAAAACTTGTGAAAATAGCTAGCAAAAAATACATTTGTCTTGAGAAATTTAGCACACGAAGTAGGCGAAGAAGCTTTTAAAAATGTGTACTTTGCACTATTCCACTCTTTGCTTTCCCGTTGTTTTAGTTTGGGGACAAGCATCAAATTGGCCTAGAATCTTTGCTGTACAATGAAGAGCAATGCGTATAATATCTGGATTAAATTATAAAGATGACTGTAAAGAACAGTTTCGTAGGCTAAACATACTCACATTTACATCAATATATATTTACGAGTTGCTTTTGTATGCTAAAGAGAACTTGAATCCTCAGAGTGTAGACAAAGAATGTGACTACAATTATATTACAAGACACAAACATATGTTAACAGCACCTTATGTAAGATTAACTAAGAGTCAAAAGGGAATCCAATTTTTAGCACCCAAATTTTTTAATAAACTACCAGTGGACATAATAAGCTTACCAGATCGGGTATTCAAGAAAAAAATACGGACCACCTTGCTCGAAATTTTTTTTATTCTTATGATGAATTTTTATCATATAATTTTAATATGTTATAATGTTCGTTTGTTATGTCCCTGTTTGTTCTATACCTTAAATGTACAAGATATGTATATGCATATATTTCTAATTTAAAATACTGACTTGTGCAAATACAATCTCTGTACATAGCACCAATAAAATGATTTCATTTGATTTGAAATGAAAACATTTGAATTATTAAACAACAAATTGGGATGGATTTAAAAAATATCAGAAAACTGCACCAAAAGTGTTTATATAGTTTTTCTTTACATTGCGGAGGGTGAGTACGAGATGAACTCATTGCGATAAATAGGGCGAGAACACACAGTGAAATACTATACATTAGTTAAAATTGTCTAAACGAAAGATTCGAATTTATTAACATGTTTTACTTATTATAGAATATGTATACAGTATCAATATTCAACGTCTATCTCGGTTAGTTGCATATAAAATACTGAGATCAAGGTACACCACACATGGTAAGTAGAGCACGTCTCAAAGACGAAAGGACGAACGATATAGTAGCGTGGTGATTGTAACAATGGACTGACACGAGAATAATTAGATTCCAGGAAGATATGTATGTAAATTCCATATTAGGGTTGCATTGTTTTGGGACTCACTGTAGTAATTGGGACCTGGGACGAACATTTTAGTTTGCCGGTGACTAGCTTTAGATATACGGTTTTACATAGATTGATCTTTCTAGATGTCTGCATACTTCTTTCTTGGGGAATTTCGATTTGGCAAACCACTGTAAAAACTGTCATTCGGTACGATGAAAGCTCAACTCAGTCGCCTATGAATTCTTCTCCCCTAAACCCGTGGATGTGGAAGAATTCTGCTCTTAGTAAATGTCAAAACAGCTCTTTTGACTCTTGCGATTTTTGTACAAAAAATAGTAGTTTGGGGTACTTTCTGACTGACCATTTCTATTTTAAATCACTTTTTACTGTGGTTTCTAAAACATTCCTTTCTAAGTTCAGTTTCGTAAAAAAAGTTTTTTAGAAGTTCATTGCAGTTTCCAAAATTATAGTTTCTTTCTTGTCCTATTCTAAAATGTTGGAGGAATACTGTTAAAAGTATTTTACTTCTACATACACGTGGTGAAGTGAAAATACCTATAATAATCGTAAGAAAACTTCATATTTTTTTGGTGAAGTAGGTTTAGAATGTTATGAAATATGGACATTTAAATCTGACCGAAAAAATATTATCTCTGATGAATTACTTTTTTGTGTGCACAGTTACTCTAGAGCGGCTTAAGATATTGGTTTGAAATATGGTAGGTACAAGTTTGTATCATAACGAGATCTAGAACTGGATCATATTTTAAGCTCATTTCGTTGAAGGGTTTGTGGTCAATAGGTGTTAACGGGGGTAAATAAATAAAGCAAGCTAATAAGACCTAGAGACTTGAAATTTGCTGTTTATGCTAGAAGCCTAGGTCTCAAATAGGTATGTTTATATCTTAAAATTGAAAAGGTATTACACATGGGGATTGAAATGGAAAAATTGGAATTGGAAAACGGAAACTAAATCGAAAACAAACCAATATACAGGGTGTACAAAATATTCTCTCAGGCCTCTTTCTCATAGCCCGCTGAAAAAAGCTCTCCTCACCGTGAGACAGAGCCATTCCCTTCACTTATACCTAAATGGATATTTATCTGTGGTATGGTTAATATAAATAGAAGCTTATTGCGGCCATATACCTATTGACGCAAGCAGGTTGGAGGCGGGGCACACTGCCAGAAAACGAAGAAACAGAAAACTTAGAAGAAGAATAAATAAGTAAAGGGTGTTCCATTTAAAAAATGTATATTTGATTTGTCTTGCAATTATGTGACGCTCTGTATTCTTCGTAATAATTTTGAAAGGTGACCGTAAAGGACACCTACAATTTTCGTTACGAAATGTTTTTTCTCGTTTTTCTAATAAAGGAGATATTGGACTTGGGCCACCCTGTGTAAATAAATTATTATTATAAAATAAATATTAGTATCTATTCTCTTTTCTTCTTTTTCAAAAGTACTTTTACTGTACTGTGGCGAACTTAATAACCTTGTGCACGGTGCTGTCGTTTATCTTTCTAGTTTATTGGGAGAACAAATAATGATAAAATAGACTGTTCTGTGTTAAATGGTTTTCTTATACTGTAACAGTAGGAATGAGGAAACGGAACATACCGGGATCCTCTATTTGTGAGTATAATTAAATCGCCACTACACCAAGAAACTTTTAATTTAATGGCCAGATACTTCCGGAACGGCACTTCAGCAGATTTAGATTTAGAATTCTGATTGTCGCGTTCTAGTAACGACGCGATTAAATGTAATGGTTAAGTCTACTTTTAATTCTGTTAGAGCGAATTAAATACATTTATTTTCGCTTCGTGATGGCACCAGTAAGTATAAATGTCATAAGAGAGACTTTAAATGCCTTTAGGGACTTGTGTTTCATCCATTTTTAATATAATATATACATTACATGATATCCAGCGCAGAGTAGCATTTGCGGCGCAATAGTTTTTGAAAAACGCCTACTAGAAAATATGAGCGAAAAACAGGCTAGCATACAGATATTGAAATATCGAAAAAACTTTTGTTTACATGGCTGCTTTTAGGCAAAGTGTATCGCCGGATAAGCTTCCCTTTTAGGTTTCCTGTCTACTGAATGTTGCTATTCACCTATAGTACCTATATGATTAACTCCAAGTCTCTACCCTAATAGAGATAATATGGAGGTAATAACCCCTAAATTAAAAATTATTTTTCTCAGTGTGCCATACAAGTCAATATCTTAAAACCGTTTCAGAGTAATCGTACACATAACAAAGTTGCAAACTGACCGACCGACCGACAGAAAGAATCTTGTTTTCGCTCAATCTTAAAATCTCAACGTTTCAAAAGAAAATTTAATTTTCTTACTTGTTATTGGGTATTTTGTCACTGAAAAATATTTAAAAATTTTAATGAAAAAATTGAATTTTGTTTTACGATTTCTATATTTCCACTCCACTACGTGAATGTAGAAGTGAAATTGAACAAGGTCTAAATTTTTTTCAACAATGGCCGCCATTCTCAAGGGGAATGTGAACGTGTCCTAATTGAATTCATGACACTTCATCTTGTGGAGTTGAGGTGCCGAAAAAGAACTCATATCGCATCCACAATATGTATACAGGGTATTGAAACATATTCTTTATTGGATTTTGCAAGCAGCAGAAAAAATAACTATCTATAACTAAAAGAAAAACTTTGTTTAAAAATATTAACTTTTTATTTTACAATTCTCATTCTAACTCTAACATTCACACAGTCCCCTACGGCCATGCAGATTAAACTAGTATCTATATAACCCCCTACGATCATGAAGATTCAGTTAAAAATGAGAATTTTTTAAGACAAGATAGATAAATAAATTCATTTTAGGCCTTTGTTCTAATTTTTAACTGAATCTTCATGGTCGTAGGGGGTTATGTAGATACTAGATTAATCTGCATGGCCGTAGGGGACTGTGTGGATACTAGTGTTAGCATGAGAATTGTCAAATAAGAAATTAGACAAATTCATTTTAGGATTTTAATACTAATAATATCCAGAATTCAGGTTATCGAAAGAATGCAAAGATTTCATTAATATTGAACAAGGTGTAATTTTTTTCAACAATGGCCGCCATCTTGATTCCCAAGGGAAAATGTGGACGTCTCCTATGAATTCATGTCACTTCATCTTGTGAAGTTGAAGTTGAGGTGCCAAAAGAGAACTCATATCGTACCCAAAATATGTATAGAGGGTGTTTCACAAGGAAACGAACATGCTTGAATGGCAGATAGAGGACATCGAGAGTAATCATAATCACCCATTGAAAAAGCTAGTAAGGCCCTCGTTGCTGAAATACAGCGTGTTTTATGTATTTTTACCGATATTTCTTTTGGCTGTTACTTTACAAAGGAATAGAATAATAAGTTTATATTTGGCACATATAATACACTAGTGAGTAAGTACTTGTGTCACACAGAAAAAATATCCAGGTCCAAACTCAAGAAAAAAACGTTTCTGTTGCTCCACAAGAAAACAATACCCTGTTTTTTTTAAAAATTTCAATATTAAATTCGAAAAGTACATAAAAAAATTTAACAAAGTGACCTCATTAATTTTTTTGCCATACTTTTGCCGCATTCGAAATGGAGGAATTCATTCATAAATTTACTTTTTTTTCAGCAATAATTATTATATTTTTATTACCAATTTTACAGAGAGGGGTAAATAAACATACTAATAAATCAAGAATCTATTTCATTCCTCTCATTTATTAAGAACTACAACAGCAACATACCATACTTATTAGCAATAACAAGAACGGTAGCAACAAAGTGGCATGTCAATAATGCACGTATAGACCGTACCAAACTTATAGCAGTTTAAGTCGTAAAACAGAGAAGCGCTCGATTTAATAAAGACACGACGTTCGTCTGTTCGACAAGAACTTACAATATTAGAATTTTGCTTTTCCACCAAGGCTACAAATAATTGGGGACAGATAAGTAAATTCTCTTGCTGATTAAATTGGATTGTCTGAAGTCTTACTGAATACTTTTTGTTAGTCTCTAGAAAGAGACATCCGATAGGGAAATATTTACTATTTTTGGCCATAACTTTTTTTTACTAGTACGTATATTTTAAAAACTATAAGACTACCTAAGTAGAACCACAATAAGACTATTACTATGAATTTTCACTCAATAATTTCACTGGTTTGCAAAATAGTTAGATTTAAATTTAAAAACTATGCTAATCTTCCTATTTCCTAGTTTTAAATTAAACTATTTTGCAAACCACTGAAATTATTGAGTGAAAACTCACAGTAACAGTCTTATTATGGTTCTACTTAGGTAGTCTTATATATTTTTTTAAATATACGTACTTACTAGGAAAAATAAGTTATGGCCAAAAATAGCAAATATTTTCCTATCGGATGTCTCTCTCTAGGGAATGGGGACGCCTTAAATCTCATTGAACAACAGGGATGTACACTTGTTTGCAAACAGAACAGTACATTATTAATATTATTATCTAAATTGCCGGCTACTGTGCAAAAGAAACACGAGTAAAATTGGACGCCGGAACTTTTGAGTCGAAACGCTGCCAATACCGTTACAGCTATGGAAAAAAATGGACATAGACAATTTTATGGAGAATTAAATTTTCTATAAAAAAATCAGGGATGGCATATGTCTATCTTCAATACTTTAGGCGTGAGAGTGATTGAAAGTTAAATACAAAATTTACAGTTGTCCGGTGCGCGACTTTCAACCATCTTCTCGCCAAGAGCATTTAATGCTACCTACCACTGACATTTTTATAGAAAATTCAATATTCTCTAAAATTGTTTACGTCCATTTTCTTCGTAACTCTAACGGATTTTACAGCGTTTCAAGTTAAACGTGCAGGTGTTCAGTCACTGAAGAAACCGTGGTGGAAAGGCAATTCTTCCAAAAACGCAAGCCAAACATTCGACAGTGTTGTATGTCTCTATCTTAGTCGTGCAGCTGCATTAAAATGAAACGAAAGGAGATACATAGATTGATGACAAACGTCGTAGTAATTGCCCGCATGCCGACAGTGTAAAAGAAAGAGATTCCCTTGTTGACGGCATGTCGTAGCTTGGCTGGACACTTTTACAACTCAGAATGCTATAAGTTTGGTATAGTGTATAGTAGCAAATTATCAACATAATAATCGAACGGAAAACAAAATATGCAGATATTGTCATAAAACGTGTTCATCAATAGGGACAACTAACTGATTTAACGTTTAAAGTCATTGTTTAAAGTTGTCACTATTGATCATAGTATCATTTGTTTCTACATTTTTTAATAGTTTCATTTTGAAGTAAGGCTACTATGATCAATACGGACAACTGATTAATTTTCAATGGTTAAAGGTTATCAACGTTTGGATTGGACTTGTAGGTGGTCACTTGCTAGGACCATATTTTTTGAAGGTACTTACATTAACTGGTACCGTTTATTTTACAACATACGTTAGCGAATCTTTTAGAAAATGTAAATATCCGAGGTATGTTCTTTCAACGCGATGGAGCCCCACCGCATTTCTCAAACCAAATTAGAAATCATTTAAATGATACATATCCAAAGAGATGGATTGGTCGGTGAGGTCTTCATTTATGGCCGGAAAGGTCACCGGATTTCAACCCTATTGATTATTTTTTATGGAATCACTTATAAAGTGAGGTCAACAATGTGTACATTAATAACATGAATCAGTTAATTCAAAGGAAAAATCAAATTTTACTAAAAACTAAATAAAAAAATCGAAAAACTTGCACATACGTTTTGAAGTAGTATTTCTTACGAGCATAAACAAATATTATTACAAAACGATCAAAATTGGAGGTCAAAGAAAATTTAGTCCACATTAGTAGGACTTCCTATCACTATGCCTCGTAGGCGCCTATAAGCACATCATTCACTAAAGACAAGTGAGAGTTGCCAGCATGTGCTGATTGCGTTGAGGAATGTGAAGAGTAAGCATCTCCATATATAGTCATGTGAAAGAGATGACGCGTGGAGTACCCTGGGCGAAACTCTCTCCCCGGTGAGCAGAACAAAACCCCTTGAGTCCCGTGGATAATTTGTTCTAAGTTTGAACGTATGAAGAGTGCCAGATCGCGGGACCGGTCGTTGTGGACTGCTAGCTACTCTAGAAAGTATTATGTAGTATTGTTTGCATTTTCAACAGTATGACATTATTATTTGATATTTTCTTGTTTAGATAAATCATAATTCATGGTACTTTGTTATTTATGTGACTCGTATTTAAGTGATTGTATTGTGTTTACCATCATGTCCTAAAACGTTCTTCGCCCCTGTCATCTTCTACATATATATTCCCCTCTTTGAAGATTACGAACTGACTTAAATAGTGTTCTTAAAAAGAACTATTTAATAAAAGATATCAACTTTTGAGTTATATTAGAGTGAAGTAAATACATTTATTTCCTCACAATCTTATATCTTCGCCTCAGAGTAGCAAGGAAAAAGAGAATTTTAATTAAATAAACGTTTAAATGTAAGTTTTTCCATTACTATCCGTGCCTCTTCCATTAGAAGATAAATATTTAAGTTGTTAGATTAGAGTAAAATTGGAGTAAATATTTCCATAATCTGCGAGCAGGTATAGTTTTCTGATTATAATGAAAACTAGCATATAAGAACGTAATGTGTAAGCCGCTTCAGCTGTATTTCTAATCGACTACATCTATGACCAACTAAAAACATATAAATTAAGCGCAAATGTCTTTTTTAAATCAGTTAACACCAAATATAAAAAGCGTCTTACAATTATTTCAGTGTCTTTAAAAAAAGAACGTCTATTAAAATTCGACACAGCAAACAAGTAACAAACTTTGCTTTGCAACAAAAAATATTTACCTTAAGTGTTGGTTCTGACTATTTTTAAAGTTGAATAAATATCTAGACATACACAAAGAAAGCAAGTCACTTAACCCCCAATACAAAGTAAAACATAACACACCCTGTTCGCGAGGCATAAAGTTTTAAAGTTGGGCGAAAAAGCCGAACACGAAAATGGATGAATAATGTTTCTGTCACATACTTGTGACTAAAATGAATACGGTGCCGGCTACAATAGGATTACGCGCGGACTATAGAGTAGGGACCAGAATAAATGACACCGTTTTAAATTTCCAAAATTTGTAATTAATTGTTGATTGTACCTGCGGCACAATGTTGTCCGCAGAACAATGTAATAAAGAAATGTTCGGTTACACGTGTACCGAATAATTTATGAACTTTTAATAAGGCCGTTAGTCCAACGCATTTAGATTTTTGATTCGGTAATTCTCTGAGCTCGCTGAAAATCTGATAGGATGTACTCAAAATGGTAGAAATGATAATTTGAACAGACTTAATCCTTGTGCAATTCATAAAAATGTTTTTACGTCCACATCTACTTAGTAGTATTTCGTAAAAAAAAATTCCAAAATTTGCTTTGTTGAGCTAGGTTTAGCTTGTCATGAAACGTCGAGATTTTAAATTTGAGCGAAGAAAATATTTCTGTCGGTCTGTGAGTTTTATTTGTGCGCACGTTCTCACTGGAACGGTTTAAAATATTGACTTGAAAGGAGCACGTACGTACAGAGGCCGCTCCAGACGGTGGTCGGCGCAGCGATACGATACGGAAGGGAGGGGGGCGACAAAATGCCATTTCGCCCAGGGTGGCAAAAGAGCTAGAGCAGCCCCTGCGTATGTAGGACATCTGGCACTAAACTATATTTTGAGCTTACTCCGATGAAGGATTGAGAGTATATAGAGGAAAATATTTAATGCAACCTGGTAAAGTATACTGAAACTTGGGATTTGGTGTATATACTAGAAAGCAAGGCAAAGTATTTTGTTTAGAAAGATATACGTTCCAGCACTTATCTATGATAAGTCTAGTAAGAATTTAAATAATTACTAGTATCTTTGTGCTAGTAATATATTTCTGTGGCTTGGCTCTAAAAGGACTAATGTATATAATTCCAGAGCGTAAGTCAACATTGTCTCTTTTAGCATTTTAACAGAAATATTTTTCACAAACGTACTTTGTCCCTTGCCACTTAAATTTTACATTAATTTTACAATCCTCGTACTTACTAAATAGGTGTCACCAGGTGCGAATCAATGGACATTTATCCAACATTTTCACACCTACCTCTGGTGTGCCTCAAGGCTCTCACCTAGGACCATTATTATTTAACTTGTTCATTAACGATATTTATGAATGCTTTAAATTCTGTCGCATATTACTATTCGCTGATGACTTAAAAATTTATTCAAGGGTATCTGATTTACACGATTGTCAAAGAATTCAAGAAGACCTCGATAGTTTCACTGGTTGGTGTCATGAGAATGAAATGACATTGAATGTTGATAAATGTCATTTTATTAAATTATCAAGGAGAATAAATAGAGGTATTAATGTTATGTATCAACTTAATGGCCATGATCTCCATGAAACCAATCAAGTACGAGACCTTGGGGTTATACTTGACCCTAAACTCAATTTTAATAGTAACGTCGATCATGTAATCTCCAAAGCGAATAGAATGTTAGGCTTCATAAAAAGATCCACTTCAAGTTTTAAGGGTGTTCAAGCTCTTCGTACGCTGTATATTTCGCTAGTAAGATCAGTACTTGAATATTGTGTAGTGGTTTGGGCACCTTCATATGAAACCCATATTTCACGGGTGGAACATGTACAGCATAAATTTCTAAAACAAGCATGCTACAAACTCACCCTGCAAGGGATTCACCTGGATACTATTAATGCTGCCGTATATCTTAACCTGCCCACCCTTAATCAGCGACGTATATTCTACGATTTAAGCTTCATTTATAAGTTAATGAACAATCTGATCAATTCACCGTACCTGTTGTCTGAAATTAATATCAATGTACCTCCTAGGAACACCAGGAATCCACTCGTTTTTAACCCAAAATTTCATAGAACCTCTTACGGAAATCATACGCCTCTGAATAGAATGATAAATAATTATAATATGTATGCAGCTCATATTGATTATTTTAATATTAATTATAGCTTATTCTGCAAACAAGCTCGGCTTATTTTGTACTAGTGATTTTATTTATTTAATTATTATATGTTCAATTTATATTAGGTAACTTAAATAATGTCAATGTGTTGTATATTTTATATTATATGTGTATGTTCGTATTTGTGAGATTAGTGTGTAATATACTGTATATGTATACTCAGTCATTGTATCCAACATGCATACTTTTTAATGGATTTTTTGTCCGTAAATAAAGTATTATTATTATTATTATTATTAAGCTTTGACATTGGCATTTTTAAGTAAAAAAAATCTGAAAATATCTAGTTCTGTGGTATATATTATTATAACTCAAATTAAGAAAATAGGACATTGGCCCTTTTAGAACCAAGCCACAAATTTATTTCTTTAGATTCTATTTTAGAGTACTCTTACGTTGTAGGGAATTTGCATTTGCGTTTAATTATATCTTCACTTGAATTTTATTTATTCATTTTACATGCACTACGAAATTCGGTACATGTGGGTATTATAACGACATATACAACTAGATTATTATATTTTAAGATAATTCTGTTGAAGGGTTTGGGGTAAATAAGTGTAAACAACGAAAAATAAGTAAAGCAAGCTAGTGAGAGCCCAGAACACTTGGGGTTTGGTGTATATATCAGAAACCAAGGCCTAAAATTTTTTCATGATATTTGCCACCTCCATCACTACTCCCATTCCATTATTAAAGGGGTAAAATTAAATAAAACTGAGATATTCACTGGAAATTTGATAATGCATGTATTACAGCGACATCTGGAACTAGATTATACATATTTTAAGATGAGTCCGTTGAAGGGTTGGGGGTAATTAGGAACAGATAGGAAAAAATAAGTAAAGCGAGCTAGTAAGCATCCAGAAACGTGGGATTTGGTGTATAATAATAACACTTTATTAATTCAATAGATCAAACGATATTGATATAGGACAGGTAAAAAATAAAGTACATTAATAATGGCGATTTACACATAATAATACTAAGAGAAAAAAAAAACTAAATATTCATCGACACTATGAAAGGCATTGGTAAGTAACGTATTTTTAACAGAAGATATACATTTTTGTAAACTACAACTTTTTATGTTTATATCTAATTTATTATAAAGAACCGTACCGACATAATAAGAAACAGATTTGTAAAGGTCTAATCTGTGAAGTAAGTGCTGCACATTCTCTCCATGACATGTATTGTATTCATGTTACATATTCTGAAATGTGAATGTGCTATTTTTTTTTTTTTTACAAAAGTTAATACTTCAAGTATATACAGAGACAGTGAAGTTAATGTTTGCGAAATAAATATGTGTTTGTAAGATTCTAGATATTGTAATCCATATATAGAACGTCAGGTTCTCTTTTGCAGCACAAATACACGACTAGGTGTGCTTGCCTAACCCCAGCAAATCACTCCATATCTGATTGTCGATCCAAAATTGGGATAATAAAATATTTTCACAACGTTTTGACTTGTAATTTGGGATAACGATTTTAGAGCAAAACAAACACCTTCACACTTTTTACATACGTGAGCTTTCAGTTTAGTGACATCTATATAAATACCAAGAAGCTTAGTCTTTTATCTGTTCATGCTGAAATTCAATAAGTAGACTAGATATATAGTGGGCGCCAACAGGATCAAATTGCATCGAAATCGTTTTTTGTTGATTTATCGCCTCACTTTTTGAAGTGAAATAATTAAAAAAAGAAATCAGATTATCCTGCAGAAGGTTAGGCATTATATTAGTATTTTGATTGCAAGATAAGAGAGACATATTGTCAGCAAGAGCACAGTGAAAAGTGGAACTAAAGTTTTCAATATCATTAATATATAATAAGAATAGGAGCGGGCCCAGGACACTGCCTTGGGGAATTCCAACATACATTTCCTGCGATCTTTTGCCATAATATTCAACGCATTGCTTTCTGTTCAGCAGATAGGATCGTAAGAACTTATTGCATTAACCACGTAACCCACAACCCTCCACTTTTTAAAGTATGGTATCATGTATCGGTATATACAGTGTGAACATAAAGAAACGCACGAAATTAATATCTTTGGTATGTCATTTTTCAAAAAAAATCCCCGATTTTAGTTTTATAAATGCTACATTTTGTCACTATACCAAAATTTCTGACGTCATTGGTTTTTGAGTTATGACGCCATTATAATTTTTTTTTAAAGTAAACGCACATTTTTGTTTACTGTTTTTGATGGGATGGTATATTCTTTAGCTTTCTGGTGATATAAAAAAATGATATTACCTGAGCCATTCTTTTGGAAAAATGACATTTTATGTAAGTATAGCTTACCTTTCGCAAATTCACGAATAATGTTCCACTTTCTTATGGACTGATAAATCTTCTTGCCTACATTTTTGTTTTAACTAGCATGAAAACATTTGACATAAAAACAAAACAAAGAAAATAATAAAAAACAATCACATTAACAACAAAGAGATCCATGCCTTTTTGTGTAAAGTATCGATAACTTTTTTATTCCTGGCACGTGTCGAACATCAGTATTGTGACACTTCTGAGAGAGTGTAAAACTTGTAAATGCAATGCCACGTTTAAGTAAAAGAGAACGCATAGAACTTTTGATGATGGTTGGATATGGTGATTGGCTGAGAACTCATCAGGAAGCATGTGATGTTTTCAATGCCAAGTATCCCGAAAAGCAAATTTCTAGATCCACTCAAGTAGATTGGTGGCTAGATATGATGAATCTGGCAGTGTAGCTGACCTCCCTCGATCTGGTCGCCCTAGCACAAGCAACGAAACCACATTAAATATTCTTCTAGAAATTGAGGAAAACCACCACCTTTCGACAAAGCTTTAAATCATAACGTGAGTCAAACTTCTGTTGTACGTCTATTGAAAAAAGAAAAATACCATCCATACAAAGTGCAATTAATCCACGAATTGAATGAGGACGATCCAGATCGGCGCTTACAGTTTTGTGAACAGTTGATGACCTTGTGCGATGAAAACCCAAATTTTTTAAAGAACATTGTTTTTTCTGATGAAGCTACATTTTCTTTAAAATGGACTGTACATCGGCATAACTATAGGTATTGGTCACACGAAAATCGTCATTGGACTCAAGAAGCCCATACACAGCGACGAGGCAAAGTAAACGTGTGGGCAGGTATGATTGGTAATCGTTTATTGGGACTTTTTTTGAAGAAACTCTTACGGCCGCAAGATATTTACAGTTTTTGCGAGTTGAGTTAGTGCCAGCCTTAGCAGTTATGTTTCCGAACAATGAAGATGAAGATATTCCTGCTAAAAACGTCTGGTTTCAGCAAGACGGGGCCCCACCTCATTTTGGGATAGCACTGCGTCAGTTTTTAGATGACGCTTTTACTGGAAGGCGGCTAGGTCGTCGAGGTCCGATTGAGTGGTCTCCGGGTTCACCGGATTTAACCCCCTTAGACTTTTCTCTTTGGGGTTACTTAAAGTCTAGGGTGTATTTTAACAGACCGGATACCATAGAAGAATTGAAAAACAGAATTGGCTTGGAGATGAGACGAATTGCCCGTGATATGATTCAGAACAGCGTGCAAAGTGTCTACACCCGTCAATGCCAAATGGTTGGAGGGTCACAATTTGAGCAATTGAGATGATTTTTTCTCACAGTTACTTATGGAAGGTATCAATCAATAAACATATTTATTCCAAAAGAATGGCTTAGGTATTATCAATTTTTTTCATATCACCAGAAAGTTAAAGGAATATACCACCAAAAATAGTAAACAAAAATGTCTGCATACATTAAAAAAAAATTATGGTGACGTCATAACTTAAAAACCAATGACGTCATAAATTTTGGTATAAAGTGAAAATGTAGCATTTACAAAATTAAAATCGACCTGTTCTAGGATTTTTTTGACAAATGACACATACCTAAGATATGAATTTTGTGCGTTTCTTTTGGTTCACACTGTATATTAAAGGCCAATGCTTCAAGTCCTTAAGGTGGCCATTCCCCAGAAAGAGACATCCGATAGGGAAATATTTATTATTTTTAGCTATAACTTTTTTTTCTTGGTACGTATATTTAAAAAAACTATAAGAGTACCTAAGTAGAACCATAACAAGACTATTACTATGAATTTTCACTCAATAATTTTAGTGCTTTGCAAAATAGCTCGATTTAAATATAAAAATTGTGTTAATCTTCTTATTTCGTAGTTTTAAATCGAGCTATTTTGCAAACCACTGAAATTATTGAGTGATAATTCATAGTAATAGTCTTGTTATAGTTTTACTTAGGTACTCTATACGTACCTACTAAGAAAAAAAAGTTATGGGCAAAAATAATATATATTTCCCTCTCGGATGTCTCTTTCTAGGGAATGGTCACCTTAAATGCCATGTATAAGATTCTATTGTGACAACAGGGATTTAACGAAATTCAAGTGGATTTGTTTAGAATTGCGGGGTGCGTGCATGATTGTATAATATTTAAGTTTAGATTAGCCATTTTGAATTCTGAATTTTAAAATTATATCTAAGTCTTAATTAGAAACCTCGAATATTCCTGTGTGAAGTCTTTCTTAATTTATCAATTAAATTACCCTTATCAAGACAATTGATTTTTCTGTGAGTGTTTTTTCAATCACGTTTAATTTGTACAGTATTTTAATGCAAACTTTTAATTTGGTCATTATTAGAGTATATTGTAAAAGGTTTCCTTCAAATCCGTGGAGTTCAAAGTATTTCCGTAATATCGCACTTTTTTTTTATCCAAATACACTGGACTACGTATCCAGTTGTATTATTGGGGGTTGCAGGATGGGGAGAGGAGTGGATGTGACAGAAGACCATTTGTCATATTAATCGCATATTGTTGGCGGTGTGGCTGAAGGAACTTTTTCCTTGGAAAGTATATTTTAGGAGTCAGATGAAGTAACATTTATTATTATGATAAATGACGTCTTTATATTTATAATTGTTTTCGTGGAACTAACATGTAAAAAGGTTGACGGGATTGCTATCTGGGAAAGTGTTTCTTACGCACCACAGCTTTAGGTGAACGGGAGACATCTTTCAGATTGCATTACCGCATTATCAGATCAAAACAGACAGGGATTAAACGGTGACGTAAAATCTGAAAAGGAACTGGCAGAAATACTGAAGTTTCAACTAAAACGACACTTCAATGTGTATTTAAATGCCTAAAATATACTGCCATATTTAAATATTAAAAATGTATGAGTCTCTTTCACTCATTAATATGAAAGCCAATAAAACGCCATTTTTAGGGATGACTGCACCAATTAAATGTCAATATTATACTCTTTGCAAATACAAAACGAACAGTATATTGCATTTGATCGGCACACTTCTAAAACTGATAATATTAGTGGAATAATAAAAAAAGGACTTTAATATGCATAGTTTTGTAACAGCAAAATTATAATTCATACCTTCTGAAGTGTCACTAGGAGTATATATCTGAGTTTTGAACTTCGAAAGCTTATTGCGTTTTTTAAAATAAACAATTTAGTTTTTCGAACAGCGTTTATTTAGGTAAAAAGATGAATATCTCCGGTTCTAGAGGTCCGATTGGGACAAAGAAAAAACCAAAATCTTCTTAATTAAAATTCCAACAAATCTACGCTTGAGTCATTTGAGTGCGTATACAACATACAGAATTGAATAAACTGACTAAAAAGCGTTTTTTTTTCATTATAACGTCCAAGGACGTTAAGAATTCCGATCGGCTTCAAACTTTGAAAACAAAACAATCTGAAATTTTCGTACCCAAACATCGAACCTTGTGGACACAAATGAATTTGTTATCTAAATATTGAAGTGCCCGCCACTTTATGCCATTAAATCCAAAATGGATAATTTTGTATTCAAAATGTAGATCTCGATATCAGTTTTTCGATGACATTAAATTTTTTGTTTGTTTTAAGTCATTTTGACCACTTGTTTTGCATTTATTTATAAGCCAAATAACAACAAATGGATTTTTTTTCAGATGGTTCAGAAAAATGAATATTCCCTTTTACCTCCCTCGTATACCGAAGGGAAGTATTGTATTCGAGAAAAAATCACCCTCCGAGATTCTTTCGGATTTTCACGTTTCAGATCACGTAGATTACGAAAATATAGTTTCTTCAATTCCGTCAGTCTGTCTGTCCGTCTGTGTGTCTGTCTGTCTGTTGGTGCATTAACTAAAAAACTACTTGACGGAGAACAGTCAAATTTGGTAGGTAGTTGAAGCTACTGTCAGCAAAGAAATGGTTAAACTTTCACTGGAAAATATACAGGGTGGACCGTCTAAAGGGAATAAATATCGGACAAAATTTTGTTTTGCTCAAATCTAAAATTTCCAAGTGTCATGACATTCCGAACCTATTTCAGAAAAAAAAGATTTGAACATTTTCTTTACCAATATTTTTGAATAATTTTTTACCAGTAGAATAGATGGAAACACTCAAATTTAAAATTTCCACATTTCGTGGCATTCTAAATCGATCTTTTTTTACCACTACTATTGAATAGATGGAAACATTTTTTTCCTCAAATTTAAAATTTCCACGTTTCATGACATGCTAAGCCTATTTCAGAAAAAAGAATTATAGTGTATTCCCAGACCGCTGACACCGCGTCAATATAAGTATATGCGCTGTTCACGTGCGCTTAGTTCACCAGAGCCCTTCGTGCGTAAAATTATTAAGAATACACAAGGAGTTTTCTGATCGATTTTAGAACGATTGGGTATTAGGATATTGTTCTTTTAAACTTGATAATACACTGCCATAAACTTCAAATGGATTCACAATTACATACAACTGAAGTCGAGAAAATCGCTGGCATTCTCCTGAAAAATGCAACCAATGGGGATGGAACACGTCACGATCACGAGGCAATCACGCATATTTGTTGGTCTCAGCCGTCCGTGAATATACTTTAGAAAGTGTTTTACCAACATTTTTGAAAAAATTTTTACCACTAGAATAGATGGAAACAAATATTTTTGCTCAAATAAAATTTCCACGTTTTAAGGCATTCTAAGCCTATACAAAGAAAATAATTTTTTGGAAAAAATCTAATTTTATTTTTACCACTACTACAGAATGGATTGAAAATATATTATTTTTGTTCAAATTTAAAATCTCCATGTTTCATTACATTCTAAACCTATTTAAAAAAAAAAATTAAGTATTTTAATCACTGCTATACTCCACTACGTGAATGTGGAACTGAAAATGAGACAGATGGCAATAACATTTGGCATATACAACTACGAGTGCACCTATTATAGTTTTATTGAAAAATGTACAGGGTGGTTATCCTAAGAAATAATTCAACCATAGTGGGCATTTGTAAAGGTATTTGCGCAAGCCTTCCATAATTGGCACCTGTAATTTAGTATTAAATTTTAACTGTCGGAAGACCACTCTGTATATTTTTTTTACCAAAAGTTATCAGATTTTCTTTGTAATAATAGTGATAACTATATTTCGATTATTATTCTCAACATAATTTCGTGATTAATAATTTTTTAAAGTGACCGCCATGCACAAATAAAGAGGGAAGTTCTATGTAAATACCTTTACCGATTTTTTTTTTAAATTAAAGTTCTCGCAATTCTCTTTTCTGATAACAATTTTTTATGTTTTTTTAAATGGTCGAAAGAATTAATGCCTATAGAATTTACAAAGAAATACAGTTGTCCATTGTATTACTGGAAAATACCCTTTTCGCTCGTAACTTTTACGCAGGATTCCTTCACAAATATACGAATAAGAATAAAAATATAAAAATAATATATTTTGATGGCGTTTCAAAAACCTAACGTAACCTGTTTCCTTTCTAAAAACTCTGTTAGAAACTCCATTGTGCTATGCATGTTAAATACATAGTTCTGAGAATATGTCTGTGCTATATACAATATCCATAGATGCTTAATATTTACACAGAAAGCAGCTGATAGATTTTAAGTAGATGGGTCATCCAAACCCTTCAGTGTAAGATTGACTGAATACAACAATTATATTAGGGATCAATGAAATTCAGTGATCGACGATTTGCAAACACGCTGGAGAGAATGGACAGAATAAACAGGGCCTCGGAAAAAATTTTAACAAAATAGGCGGATAGCAAAAAAGGAAAAATTAGAGAATCAGCAGTGACGTGGAGCGAGGATAAATGTTGGTGTTTGTGAATGACTTTGCGGCCACAGTCATATATTACGCGTAAAGATAGATAGAATAAATGCGTGTTGATTCTTCCTTAGATGTTTTCATAATGTGGTTGTCATTGTTAAAAGAGAAACTTATGGATATGAACAGTACTGAGCCCGTAGAGGCTCTAGTCCAGTGGAATTAGTGAACATGCAGGCAACATGTAGTAAATCGCCACAGGAAGCCACATGGCTTAATGAGTATATTTACCAGTAAGTAACATAGCCTTGAATTTGATCCCAATTTAAATAGTGGGAACGTTGTTAAATCGACGTTTAAATGTTCAAAAATCATGAAAATTGTTTTTGTTAAATAGCTCCAAAATTTCGAAAGTATGTACGTAGCGGGACATCGATGACTCATTATTCTTTCCAGCGACTATGATCAGTTTAAAATTAGTTTTTACCCTTGTAGAACACTCGTTTTTTATTAAAGTTGATGGAATTATGAAATTCAAGTATTCAGCTAGACATAATACCAATTTCGACTCTCATTTTTTTTATAAATGAGCATTTGGCGAATTTAATGAAAAAAGGTATCATGGCTTCTAAATGTGCTAGATCTATTATTATTTTTTTAATGTTTGTTAAATTACCAGCTACTCAGGTATCAAAGTTTTATGCCGATAATTTCATTTATTGTCTAAATGTTATTTGTGGCTTTATCTTAATTTCTTTCTTCTTCAATTCTTTGGGACTTCCTGCCACACGTATTTTTTCTTTTTAAGCGGTGCTCGGGGAATCTACAAAATATCACAATTAACCAGTATGCTACTGGTAAATAACCTCTACGCCTGTGACTTTTACGTCAAAGGATCAGTTAGAGGTTGCTTTTTAACATTGGAAATGTTTATGTTTTCGTATATGGGGTAGAGTTACCAGTTTTTGTTCAAGGTCAAAAGACAGCGGTGTCGCGGTCTACTGAGACTATCGTATGCAATGGCTGATATACGCAAATGTTATATGGGTTGCATATATCACAGGGGATCAAGCTACCAGTTTTCATTTAAGCACATATAAATCCCATATGCGACACTCCTTTGATCTAGTAGAAATGCCGCCGATGACCTCAGACTTTTACTGTGGATTTGACACGTCAAAATTAAATACGCTCGGGATGATTCGGATGATCCGAATCGGAATTTTGGTACCTGATTGAAGTAGGTAATAGAGCAATTTAATCGTATGAATATAATATCGGCATCATATAGTACATTTACCTACATCGTATAATTCCTTGCATTACCTGTTTGTATCATTTGTAAGGCTTATTTTAAAACAATGAAATCGGTACGTCTTACGAAAATTCAGTCTTTTATTGCAGCTAAACTGCTTGACGTTCAACTGTGTATGAGTCTCGGCTATTTAACCTTGATATATCTCTGCTAGTGTTGCACAAAATATCGCTGTCCTTTTCAGTGTCGCATATGGGATTTATATGTGATTTAAGGTGGAAATACAGCGGTGTCGCGGTCGAGTGAGACTGCGAAATGCAACGGCTGATATATGCAAATGTAATATGGGTTGCATATATCACAGGGGGTCAAGTTACCAGTTTTCATTTAAGGTGGAAATACAGCGGTGTAGTGAATCGTATATAAAAAGTTGAAAATTTTAAAAGGTTTATGTTTTATGTATGGCGTTATCATTTCCAATGTCCCGATGATTGCAAGGATTGCGAACTCTGTGCATTTTTTAAATAAATAACACAAATAAGTATATAAAAAGTTAACAGGGCCAAAATCATTTCTTCTATCTATCATAGACAGCACAAAAGATTTTTCAAAAAAACTTTGAAAAAGGAAACAGATTGGATTTCCGAAGCGTCTGCGAAATATTTAATTTCAAGTTTTTATACTTATTTGTGTTAATTATTTATTTTATTTAACAATACACTGCCCAACAGAGCATTCCAATTACAGGGCTGGAGATGATAAATACATATAAGATATATTAAAAAATATTAAAAGAATATAAGTAAATAGAAATATGGTAACGTGTTTTAATTTATACAGTTAATCTCTTTATCTCAGCTACATTGCAGTGGAATATATCAAACTGGCCTTGAAGACTATTATGGTTCTCACACATTTTGTACAATGGCGAAAATTTCCGTACGTTAGTTCTGGGGGTCGGCAGATAGAATAAACTGTTTTGTCTGGAACCTGGTCTAGGTGTTCAAAAATTTAGTAAACTTAAGATAGCACTACAATCTGTTATATTATGTATTACTTTAAAAAGAAATATTTGTTGTGAAATAGTTCGGCGAGTCTACAAACTCGAAAGCGAAAATCTGTTTAAAAGTGCAGTCTGGGGAAAACCAATAGCAGGATAGACACCGTCCTCCTTGTAACTTAAAGTCTTTAAGAAACGTCTCTGAATTCTCTCTATATTTTGTATATGTAGGTTGTAATGAGGAGACCAAATAATTGACGAGTATTCTAATTTTGATCGAACAAAAGACTGATATAGTAGTTTCAGCGGGTTACTGTCATTAAAATCATGAGAACATCGTGTTATAAATCCCAGTGTTCTAAAACTTTAATTGGTTATGGTGTTTATATGACAATTAAAGTTAAGTTTACTATCAAATGTTACACCGAGATCGCGGAAGGTTGATGGACGTGTAAGCACTGAATCTTCTAAGTAATAATTGAATTCGACCAGCTGATGTTTATTGGTAAAAGTTAGAACATTGCACTTCTTTGCATTCAATTGTAGTTTGTTCAAATTACACCATTCATTTACTTTATCGAGGGCCGCTTGTAGAGCGACACAATCAGTAACATCATTTACTTTATTGTACAACTTCGTATCGTCTGCGTATAAGAGACAATTGACACCCAGTTCTACTGTTATGTCATTAATGAAAATATTGAAAAATAAAGGACCTAACACTGAACCCTGGGGTACGCCTGAAGTGGATACAAATTCTACAGACCGCTGACCACAGTATTCAATGTGGTGGTGTCTGTTTTCAAGATATGATTTGAAGAATAATAGCAGATTTTTTGAGAAACCAAATTGTTGAAATTTTGAATATAAAATACTGTGGTCCAGTCTGTCAAATGCTTTAGTGAAGTCTGTGTAAATTACGTCAACTTGTGAGTTTGCGTCGATAGCATCAGTTATATATTGGGTAATACAAAAAAGATTGGTTATTTTGAAAAGCAACCTCTAACTGATCCTTTGACGTAAAATTCACAGGCGGAGAGGTTATTTGCCAGTAACATACTAGTTAATTGTGATATTTTGTAGATTCCCCGAGCACCGCTTAAAAAGAAAAAATACATGTGCCAGGAAGTCCCAAAGAATTGAAGAAGAAAAAAATTTCATCTATTAGGATATTCGCAAAAAACATAAGCAAAAAAAAAAACACTTTTCCGACGCCATTTTGGAGGTCTAAAATATAAAAATAATATATTCCCACAACAGTTTCATAAAACATAAGCTCGACAAAAAAATGAACCCCGCAATTTTTTTTATGGGAATAGGGTCAAGTTGCATTAAACATTCTTCTTAATAAATAAATTGATTTGCTCGTTAACGAATAAGTGTTTTTCGATGAAACTTTTATGGTAACATATTTTCTGAAAATTGCAAGGATGTGAGAATGAAATGAAAAATACTTTAAAATGTTGACAGTATTTTGCCATTATTAAAACAAATAATTATTCAATTTGAATCAACAAGGTCTTAAATTAACCGTTTTTTATTACTTACACACCAAAAAAAACGGTTAATTCTATTGAAAACAGTCTTGGAGGTGATTTTAAAAAATCTCATTTTTAATGATTTTTGAACATTTAAACGTCGATTAAACAATGTTTCCACTATTTAAAATCGGATCAAATTCAAGGCTATGTGCCTTTCTAGTAAATCTAGCCATTAAACCATGTGGCTTCCTATGGCGAATTGCGTCCAATTTTCGTCTACTTTTGTCTAATTCCACTGACTTGCGCAGAATAACGTGAAGAACAGAGTGAAAAAGTAGGAACGTTCTACCTTAACTATGTGTATCAAAATGGAGGAAAGAAGTTGGTGCCGTTGTCAAAGAGGATCACGAATGTGAATAAATATACAAAAACAGTTATAGATAGATAGATAGATAGTTTATTGATGCTTTAAATTATACAATTTTTGCACAAGTCAAAATACAAATGTAAAATAGTAAAAACACTTAAAACAATTGGGCCACATTTACCAATGGACTAAAATGAATATAAAAGAGAACACTTACAAATAAAACATATAATACACTTATTTATATAACAAACAATTCCATAAGACAAACTTTACATAAATTATTACAGGTTAAAATCAGAGGTTGTCATCCCTGAATTTAAAAATTCCTCAAATGTGTAAAATGCTTTGTTGGTCAAGTATGATTTTATTACCTTTCTAAAAAGTTTGTATTGGAGAGATCTCACAGATTCTGGTAACTTATTATAAAACAGCGGAGCATAATACAAAGTAGCATTGCATGATTTTTTTAATCTTAGATAATCTATTCTGAGGTCACCCTTTCTACGAGTATCGTGATTATGTACGTGCTGTGAAGTTATATATGTTTGATTGTTATTTTTGGCATAGAGCAGGCATTCGAATATATATTTGGATGGTAGGGTCATAATATTTAAATGTCTAAATGAGTTTCTGGCATCTGAACGGTACTGCAGTTTGGCTAATACGCGCATCGCCCTTCGTTGTAGTGAAAATATTCTATTGGTATGTGAGGAGTGTCCCCAAATAAGTATACCATAGCTGCAGATGGATTGTACAAGAGCATGGAATGCTAGAGTACAAACCTCTTGGGCTACGGTATTAGCCAGGTTCTTCAGAACAAATATGTTCCTTGAAATTTTTTTGGCAATGTGGTCTACATGGATATCAAATTTTAACGTGGGGTCGAGATGAATTCCTAGGAATTTAATTGAACACGGATTGCTAACTTATTCATGAGTACGTAAAGAAAAGATTATATTTTCTGTTTTACTTTCATTTAGACATAATCGCTCAGCTGCGAACCAGTCTCCAGCTCTGGAGATCGAGGCCTCCATGCCAATTTTTAGTTCTGCATAGTCCGTACTAGAGCAGGTAAAACTTGTATCATCCGCATATAACACAGCACTTTGTGGGAGTGCTACTGTTATGTCATTCATGTATATTAGGAAGAGCAATGGACCAAGAATTGATCCTTGCGGGACTCCATGTCTATTAATCCTATCTTCCGAGAGGTCACCTTCGTAACTCGTGATTTGTATCCTGTTGTTAAGATAACTACGTAACAACTTCAGGCTTGAAGGATGGATTCTATAATGTTCTAATTTTTTATATAATATCTCATGCGACACACAATCGAAAGCTTTTGACAAGTCACAAAAAGTTGCCCCCACAAATTCACCCGCTTCAAAGCCCTCGATTATGGTCTCACAAAGTTTATTTATAGCCAATACTGTGGATTTGTTTTTCCTGAAACCAAATTGCTCAGCGACTAGTAGGTGGTTTGACTCAAAATATTCCTCAAGTTGATTTTTTAATAACAGTTCAAAAATTTTTGAGATTACCGGGATCAGTGCTATCGGTCTGTAGTTATTTAAATCGTCTTGGTCACCCTTTTTAAATACTGGTATTAATTTTACTATTTTAAAACATGTTGGATAAACCCCTTCTTTGATAGATTGATTGAATAATTTTGTTAGTGGAGCAACTAATAAGTCAGCAAGTGATTTTATTAGAGTTATATTTAAGCCATATATGTCTTTACTATGTTTGTTTTTAAGGTTACTGATGGCATTTCGGACTTCAATGAAGGTAACCTCCCTGAAAGAAAAGGATATTTCTTGTCCAGTAGTATTTGCTCTCCCTAGATACTCGTCAAATGCGGTAGCAGGATGTGGTATGTCTGCTAAGACGTTATCAGCTATATCTGTAAAGAAATTGTTAAAATCATTTGCGTGAATGTCCGTCCGTCCAGTGCTGGAGACATGTTTTCTATTTGTATTAATTATGTCCCATGCCGCCTTGGCAACGTTGTCAGAATTTTGAATGTACTTTGTGTTAGCTCTCTGTTTCGCTTCATTTATGGCTTTTTTATATTTGTACTTATATCGCTTAAGACTATCAGCAAGATTTACAGTTCTAAAATTACTATATAGATCATTTAAAAATCTTAAGTTTTCTCTCATTTCTCTGAGTTCCTCATTGAACCACGAGACTTTAGTAACCTTACCTACTTGAACCTGTTTTTTTGTCACTGGGAATGCAATATCTCTATATTGTAAAATTGTGTTTAAAAAAAGGTCATGTTTTTCATCGGCATTCAAATTAGAATTTAAAAAAGGCCACGTTTCGTTTGATAAAAGATGATACAAGTCAAATTTTCCCTTTGTGGTTATTGGGCGGGAGAAAATAACCTCAGTCTTGTGTTTATGTTTATGTAGAACACTTATATCTACTCCTATATTTACGGCACAGTGATCTGACAGTGAAGGGTTAAAAACATTGATATTGTGATTTAATATGTCAACAAAGTTTATCAAAATATTGTCGATGCATGTATCGAGTCTTGTATTTTCAAAAACTCTATGGACAAAGCCATATGAATTCATAGTGTCTAAGAAGTTGTGCTTATTTGCATTGTTGCAGTTGAAATGTATATTAAAATCTCCATTTATGATTATATATTTACCAGAATTAAAAATGTGTTCAAGTACAAGTAGCAAGGTCATAGTATCTAAAAAGATATTATAGTCTCCGTTTGGAGGCCTATAGATAGTTATGATTATGAAATTTAAGTGTATAATCTCTACTGCGGCAATTTCACAATGCATTTCATTTGATAACATGACCAAATCATGTTTTGGTACATATTTGATGTCATTTTTACATAGTATTATCGAACCACCGTGGATATGTTGTTTCCTTGCAAAGAAGGATGCCACAGCGTAGTTCTGCACATGTAACACTTCAATTTCTGCTTCGCACAAAAAATGTTCGCTAAGACACAACACATCATATTTGTGATTATTGCATACCAGCATCGCTTCCAGTTCCCCTACTTTTTTCCTTACCGACTGTATGTTGAGGTGTAGCACATTTAGCTTGTTGTTGTTATTTCTACATAGCTGCTTTGTCTTTTCCTGAAGTGTTTTTACACTGACGGATTCGCCAGTTCCTTTGATTGTGGCGTAATCCTCCTTTTCGTTAAAAAACGTGACACCAGAGCTCCACTCGGCCACACATCACGTCTCCACGCATTTTTGAAGTATTCCTGTCGAATAGTTACCTTCATAGATTTATACACGTTTGGTAATTTGGATTCATGTTCTGTACATATAACTCCTGGAAACTTATCCATTAAAGACTTTTGAAAGTCATCTGGCTGTGTTTCAGGGTTTAATCTTGTCACGTGTAATGAGATAAATTTTGGTACCGTTTGAATATCTGTTGATATGTTGTCGCCGACGACGAACCTTCGATTTCTTCTTTGTTTAGGTTTCTCCCAGCCGTCATTTTCTGTAGAGTCCCTCAATTCTTGTATTTCACGAAATTTATTGGCCGTTTGGGCTTGTAAAATAGCGGCACTAACTTGGGTTGCCTGGAAAGTACTTTGTTTACCAGCATGCCGCCCGTTTCGCTTGTGATCGTTTGTTTTATTATTATTACTACTAGCATTGCTGATATTGATATTATTGACAGTTGAAGGGAAACTACTTTTTGGAAGGTTGGCTGTACTACTTGATGAAGCCTTTGTTGCATATGTTTCAGCTTTTTGTGCAGGTTGCCTCTCGTTTTCTTCTTCTTCTTCTACGTTGTGCACTGCTGCCACAAACTGTTTATTACTTGGCATTTGTGTAGTTTTCAGTGACTGGATTGAGGAATTTATGTTATTTGGTTTTTTACCAGTTTGACTTTTTTTGTGTATGTCTACTTTTTCTTCCAAAAAAACGATTTTCTCTCGTAGTAATTGATTATTTTCTTCCAAAATTTTATTTTACTCCTGAGTTCTTCTATTAACTGCCTCTGATATTCTACTTCAACATTTATGATATTTATTTGAGTACCTTGAGACTTATCTTGATGATGTTGGTCGCTAGTTTTATCCGTCACATGAAGACATTCCGGATTTTTCCCTTGATTTGCTTGTTTAAAGCAACCAGGATGAAAAACACACTTACACTTAACACAAAATAGTTTATCTTTTATTATTTGCCTTTTACACTGTTTACATGTTATAAAATTGTCACTTTCATTGCTTACTTCCATCAACGCGTTTTCATCGGCCGCCATCTTGGCAGGTATATAGCACACAAGTTTTGCATAGAAGAATGGACACCACTTTATTTCTTTCTACTCGGGTCATCGCAATGTTGCTAGTAGAGCCAATTTGTGTTTTTGAGGGACAATATGAAAAATATACACTGTACTTTATAAAGGAAAATCATGTCCATAAGAGTTCGTGGAGGAGGTCAGATCAATATGGCCAAATGTTACTTAAGTATAAAATTGGTAAAGTTTGTTATGTTAGTCTTATAAATAAAATCGTTTCACTTCACAAAAAACTTCAGCCGCTTTTTACGCGCTTTCCTGAAATAATTTGGCAGTGTAAACAACTTTTTGTACAGCCATTCATTTTCATTTTGAAGATGTTAAACCCGAACATTTAGAAGAGATTCAAGTTATACATAAAAAGACTCGAGGCGAACACTTGAACGAAAACAAAATGTTTTTGCCTGTGTTTTTATGCCTTTAACCGTCTTAACTTTCACGTACAATATTACACAAAAAATTACTAATAAGAAGTTGTAAACCAGTTCTGACATAATTTTGTTCGTTAATCTCATTCTGTGCTCCATTTTAAACTTGATGTGGGTAGACACAACACACAAGATTTAAAAAAATAAGTATTTTATTATACCTATGTAATACAAAACATTTGATAATCTATATTTTAATTAGCATAATAAAATACTCCCTATTGAAGTTAGTCCATATCAATCATACAGGGTGAATGCTAGAGGCTTGTACACTGTCATGTTTTATAATCTCATAAAACAATGTTATAGGTTTTGAAGGAGCACATAAAAATACGAGAATATACAAGATATCGAATTTGTATATACAAGGAATCTGACATTTGTACGGACCTTGCGGATGGTCTTCACTTTAAAACAATATTAATTTAATGTTTAATGAGACTATCATCAATGCAAATATATTGGATATTGGTACTTAATTTCAGTGGCACCACAAAAAATGAGTTGTGCCGTATTGGAACAAAATGTGAATAAAATGGGTACTTCCAGTTGGCAAAACCCAACTGCAACTTATATTTGTTATTTACTGGCACTTATCCGAAACACAAATCGGTATTTGATGCTGAACGTCGCATCGTTACGCAACTTTCAATTTGGAGCGTCCTATCATACAAGATTCCTGCTACTGTATATCGTAAAGTTTACAATAACTATCACTTGTACCCAAGTAGGTAATTGATTAGAATAAGCCAATACTTCTCTCTGCGAAAATTCTCGATAGTGATAGCTAATACAGTGCGTAGGCGTAACATATGTCGATTGAGTTTGCCCAATTTTTATTCCTAGCAGTTAGTTTTTTAGTTATCTTGAGATAATTTGATAAGAAACTCGAAAAAACGTTTGCCCTACAAAATGACCGAAACGTCCCTTACTCCCAACGTATTCAAATAACGAGGTCATAAAAGTTATTATTAACCAGCTGATCTTTTTACTAATTAACAGTTAGTGAGCAAAATAGGCCCTTTTTCTATATTTCTTTACATATCTCCGTTCCTGCTAACTTATAGTATAATTTAGTATAACATTGCAAATGGCTTCCAATGCTTTCAAAACACGTTATTTGCACTATTTTCTTACTCGAAAACAATTGCACATAGAGGGCTAGAAATTAAAAAATAAACAACTTGGTTTTCAACGATTGGTTTTCAGTACTGTTAAACACAATCAAGTACTGAAATGTTTTTTTATTAAGAATATTGGTATTATAGTTCAAGCTCTATAAATTTGATCACTGTACAACGTATAATACGCCTTCACGAATATTTAAAAAAAAAAAATCTCGGCTTCTGCGCATGCTAGGACAAACTTTTGTTAATTCTTTTTTTAAAATAGCATCTTTTTAGATATGCAAGGGCGGGTTCTCTAAGGTTAAAATATAACTAGATATTTGTTTATTTATGTCGCGCATAAAAAGGTTCACGCGTAGAAAACCTCATAAAATCAGCTAAAATTGCGATTTTTCGAAAATTCTAACGGGATATCATATTTCGATAGTTTTTTGAACTTTCTAAATGAGTTTCCCAATTATAAATAGATTTTACAAAAAAATGGCACAATTGTTAATTAAGAAAAATTGATAAAGGTATATTTAAAAGTGAATTATTTATTATTTGTTTGCTTATAGTAATGAAACATTTTCTTTATAGGATTTTACAAACAGTGGAAAGAAAAGCTATCTATGAGAACTAAAGGAAAAACTATATATATAAATATATTAATGAAATCTTTGCATTCTTTCGATAACCTGACTTCTGGTTATGCTAGCAAGTAAAATTCTGATTTGCCATTCTCATAGCTAGTGTTAAAATGAAAGCTTTGGAAGCCATTTGCAAGTTAACAATTGCACCTAGCGACCTTTATTGGTGCTCATTTTTTTAGAGAATTTCATAACGAACAATTTTCCTATTGGATATGTTATACTTAAAGTTAGCAGGAACGGAGATATTTAAAGAAATATAGAAAATATTTTCTTACTTTTTATTGGGTATTTTGCCACTGAAAAATATTTAAAAATTTTGATCAAAAAACCTCTGCGCCAAACGGATCAGACAGAGGTTGGTTCTTGAGTACTTGACTGCTTCAAAAAGTCTCGCACCTAAAAATATATAAACTAGAACAATGTTATAACTAAAAACTGAAAATCAAAGCTATAGGTAGTTAACGTTTCGGAACAGAATCTACTTCCGTTCTCAAAACTATTTTGGCCGTCAACCATGACAGTTCTTCGATCCGTTTGGCGCAGAGGTTTTTTCATTAAAATTTTTAAATATTTTTGGCAAAATACCCAATAAAAAGTAAGAAAATCTGAATATGCCACAAATAAACAATTACAGACAATATAGAAAATATTCTTATTTTACTCACTAATTGTTAATTATAAAATCAAGCGGTTCACTAATTTGTAAGCAAACTTAGGGTGTTCAACTACACCTTGAAACGAAGGGATTCCAACAATCTCGCCTGTCTATGGGCCAAAAATCCAATCAAAATCCCTCTAGCACAGTAGGTGGCACATCGATGCAAGTTTATTCTATTTAACAGTAATTTTGTCATCTTGAACAGTGCAATGTTTTGTTTGCAACAGTTTGAGGTAGGTCAAAGTCCTCAGTCGAAAGTCGGTAGATAGTATGCGAGAAGGATAAGGAGAACATTTGCACCGTTTTTGCAATTGACAAAAATTGTAAAAACGGCGCATGCGCCTTGCCCATGTAGGTGGTACATGGGTGAAGATGACGCGAGTGCATAGAAGATCGTTTGTGGCACCCCAGCGACTTGACTTTTGTGTCATTTATAGTGAATCCTCAAACTCTTAAAGTCAACTTGAGAGAAAAATGAGTTATTGACTTATAAATGGCTCCATCTACTGTAATTTTATTACAAGCAAAGTTGGGCAGAAACCACAGACTAGGCCAATTCTATATTAACAAATCCAATATTAGAGGCAAATGTTTATATATTTAAAAAGAGTAGTGGAAAATAGTTCAGCCAGTTTTGTATTTTTGTGCAAATAAAAATTATTTTTCTTGTATTAATCTGTAATCTGTAACAATTGAAAAGTATGCCTTGATCGTGATTATTTCTTTATTTTGTGTATTAGTCTATGTTTAATCGCTATAAGTTAAGCAGTAATATTAACACACATTTCGAAAATTATTTGAATATTTTTGGTTATTTTGGACTACACAAAAACTTAAGTGGTGATTTTTAATACTCAACTGCCTCTAATTGCAGACCCTTCTTGTACATAATTTGCGGTCTATGTTATATGCAGTGCCGATAGCAATTCCCAGCCCCCTCAGTTCCATGTTTTAAAATGGTATCTAGATTCACAAGGTTCAGCGGATTGATAGGACACAAGAGAAAACTTCATATGAGAGCAAAGTTTAATCCCGGCTCAATGTAATATCCCCGCCAAATGTAAAACTATATGTTACCCCAGCGTCCCGCGTCGTATAGAGATGCCGATACTGCATATTATTCGATCTAATAACTCACTCTTGTCAGTTGAGGCATGTGAACATGCCTTTTTACTTACGTCGCTGTAGAAATGTGTTTGTATGTGACCTTAAAGTAACAAGAAGCGGCCAAAGTGACGATGGCATAGTTTTACTAATAAATTCGCAAAGCTTGAAGACAATAGATTCGGGTTATAATGTATCCAAAATTTATAAAACAAGTTCAACACGGATATGAAACCATGCCCAACAAATGCATTAAACACTATAGCGGGATGCATACCCTTAGAAATTGAAGCAAGGATAAATTACGAGTTTAAAACAGAGAAAAAGCACAAACAGAATAAAATAAAATATCTAACTACAGTTGGATATCTTATTTTGTTCTATAGAACATCCTGCCGAAAATGAAATTCATATTAACCAAGACTAATCATGAGCAAATTCAAAGATGGAACTGATAAATAGAATAAATATAAATAGCTCTAATAAATATAGTAGCGAAATGCCATTACAATATTTAAAGATCATTACAGAATCAAAAGTGACCTATAATGCAATAAGAGCCCCAAAGTGCCTTAATATTAATTCTAAGGCTACTACCACCGTATGCCCCAATGTTACAGCTACTATCCGTTGATTCACAATATAAAGAGGTACATACAAATCAGAGGAAAGATGGGGTTAGAAACAATTGTAACATGGGAACAGAGGAGTCAGACGGAAGGGAATAAGAGGGCAGATATGGCTGCCAAGGAAGCACTATCGCAAACAGAACAAGAAGATGCTGGAAAAACATAGACACAACTTAAAAAGAGAAAGAGCTGAAAAAACTGACCAAATGGCAAACAGACTGGGAAACAGGCAGCTATAATATTTCGAAGTAGGAACAGACCTAATAAACATTGCTTGAAAATCAACATATTGTCAAAGGTTCAACTTGAGAATATTAGATGTGCATGTGGAGAAGAAAGTGCAATACAAGATTATATAATAAACAGATGTACTAAACTACACAGAGAAACGGCCAGACAGTCCATGAACATATATTTGGAAAATATAAACGAAAAGTACCCTCCAAAGCTCAATGGAAGAAAATCATAAAACTGGAACGGATAAATGAATGGGAATAATGGGGGGCTCCCCGGGTAGGGGGAATTCTGTATCAGGATCTGAAACTAAGTCATACCGTAACATAGCTATACTGAATGTTTCGTAAGTAAACGTTATGATTATTGTTAAATATAAATGTTACTTGAGTATAAACATCCAAAAGTAAATATCCGAACTTACTGTCCAAGTTTCAAAGTAATCTGTCTCTTGTGTATTGAGTTATCGTGCTTACAAAAAAAACAAAAAAAAAGTTAGGGACGGATAGACAGACAGACAGTTATTCCGTAAAAATTCGATGACTAACACTTTGAAAAATTGTTCTTTACGGTTCTAGAAATGTGTCAATCCAGTTCAATATATTCTTCGTTTCTGTATTTGCAAAGAGCATAATGTCAGCGTTTCTGGTATCATTCAACAAAATCTGCGTCATCCGCCGTATTTCGGATTCATTGCATGCATTACAACGGCAAACAAATACGTCCCACTACATAAATTAACTCATATCGGAGAAACTTCCAACTTCGGGCAAACTCCCACATCGGTTTTCGGCACGAGTTTACAATCACCGCAAACCCTTTCCAGGAATCAATTCAAGTCTGTACAGGCAACCGATATGACTACTTCGTAACAATTCTAACTATCCACAACAGACAAACCTCATAGTTATAATTACAATGCAGCAGCTTCGACATCTCCATCCCAACATGGAATCATGGAGGTATCACGTTTGTCTCAAATTTCGCTTATACTTAATAGTGCCATTTTGCTAATCGCTATTCCAGATGCGCTTTCTCAGTAACGTCAGGTATCTGTCTCTGTAGCAATCTCGTGAGATAGTATTCCTCATTCTGCATATTGAGAATAAGATCGATGGCCAGTGGTGTGGGAATTTTTTTGTTACCAAGGCAAATGTTAAACCTGGGACTTATTCAAATATTATGTTTCGTTAAAAATTGAATTGGATTTGCTATTTAGTTTTTATGCGATTTCTAAGTGGGCGTGTCGTGTTTAGTTAACGGATAAAATCACATTTAAAAAAATTACTAAAGTTAATGTTCTGAGAAACACTGTGCCTCACAAAGCATTCGAGGATCTGTGGCAGCTAGCTAGTAGTCAAACTAGATTAGATTTTGTTTTGAATAAGAATTTCCCTAGAGTTAAATTTTTTTGTTAAACATCCCTTCAACATTTTGAACAAAATGTCAAAAGTCCTTATAGATGCCAATGGAGCTTTAAATGTTATAAGAGGTCAAAGGTAAAAAAATACATTCTTTTCAAATATTGTGGCTAAGAAAAAGAAGGTTTTCACTCGATGTTAAAATTTTGCCCAAGTGTTCAAGTGTGGGCCACCCTACGAGCGACGTGGTTACCGTCACTGGTGTAACCTGGCTAGTACAGTGAAGATACGGAGAGCAAAAGGGGGTGGAGTTCAAAGCTTGGGCGCCATTGATTACTAAGGGTAATCAAAGAAAATTAAAGATATAGATAAACAAAAGACAAAAGTTACATATATACAATAGAACTATATTACAAAAATATTATATTACAACAAATGAACTATCACAGCATCAACGATACTGTATAGCAAAATATTGGACAGAAATATATACAAAAGAAACTATATTACAAAATTTACTATATTACACGATACTCTATATTACAATGTGCCCCAACGGCAAAGCAAATCTGAGGCGTGTACGAGAACCAAAAATATATTACAAAAGATACGTCTCGTAACTTTCACCTCAATACTAAAATCATATATTACACAACGTGGATATACTTGAGATCCTTTACGAGAGGCCAAATAACTATATTACAGAAGATAAGTCTCGTAAATTTATCTCAATATTAAAAATCATACATTACAACAAAATTAGGAACTTGAGATCCCTTACGAGAGACAAAATACTATATTACAACAAATATGTCTCGTAACATTATCTCAAAGTTCATAAACTTAAACACTTTCGTTACAACCAAAAATTGAACCACGACTCACTATATCAACAACAAAAATGCATTACAGTACTACAATAAGATATTAATCATAAGGAATCACGATAAAAGCAACTACGAAACAATACTACGGCGAACTATTTGCGACAACGAATTCAAGATATAAGGAACTACGAATTAATATACAACAATGGATTTAAAATGCAAATAGCCAAAATATAATAGATTTCACTTGAATATAGTATGTTAAATTTAGACATTTTTGGCTCTAATAGCTCAACAATCATGTGAAAATAATCCCTTTTATTGGTAACAATTAAAAGTACTTATCTTTTATTTTGTTATCCTGATGGAGAGAACTCCTAGATACGGTCCTATTCTCCGATGATCATGGGTTTAATTTCACACGTGGCCGCCTTAATCCCATTGTGAGGTTATGAAATCGTAGAAGATTGTCGCCAAGACAAAATGAAGAAAATCTCTTCGCCTAGAATGTTTTCATATATTCCGATTCAAAATGTAGTATAGCAAGGTGTGCATAATCTCAAATCTTGCTTAAAGCAAATAATATAACGCCAAAGTACTTCTACGTTAAATCATTAGACGTGAATAAGTTTTGTTTCATAAGAAATTAATTCTTAATTTATAAGAATATAAGAAAAACCTAAAACAATATTTCAAATGTTAGATGGCATTTGCCGGTATAATTATCAAAACCTTACCTCATGTGATCATCACGAGGTTTTTCAAATTCTAACATCCCCATTACAGGTCAAACAAAATTATAAATACGTCTAATTAGTGCAATGGTTCAACGAGAAAGAGTTTCACCCGGCGTTATTTAGTTGAAATACCATTGCTCTTGCGCGATCTAGTATTTGCGAACTTTAACTGCTGACAGATGACGTACGTTCATCATAGTCTAAGCAGTAAGGCACTCTATTAGTACTAAAGTTTGTGGGAATAATATTTCCGATAACTATAATTTTTCTAATAAATATTAACAGTGTAACGAAGGATGCTATTGAGCATTCCGCATGTTACAATATCTCGAAAATTATTAAGGTTTGTGACAAAAACAAAATTATAGTTTACATAATTTGCAGTGCAAAAGGTTCTATAGATTTTCTTGGTAAAAGTGTTATTCTATAAGAAAAATAGCTGATGAAAAAATTATCCATTAATATCTTCCCAATCTTCTGTGTTATTATCATTATCCTAGGATTTTAAATCAATTTGTTTAATATTAATGGCTTCTTCTAAGTTTACAAAATGTACGTCATCTATCATGTTGTTTTGCTATACCAGGTATAGAATCTTGACAAGATTGGCCGTGGAAATAAACAGTAGAGCAATTCCGTCCAATTGTTCTGCAGCCAGGCTCTGATCTTCAGCCTTTGGAAAATTGCGGATAATGCTATTTAATAGAATATCTGCAAGTAGTACTGCAAACACCAATTATGAAGAAGTTGCGCAGCAGACACTTTTGGCCTCGCTCCACCCAAGCACAGCAACAACTAATCATTCAATAGCGTAATGTGTTGGACTCTGCAGTGTATTTAATTTGTGCTGGAATTCAGTATTGAAAAATATCCTCATCTCCGTTTAATGAAAATCCTATTACTAAAAGTCAAGCACATGAAACAGTGTTCAATGTATTTACGTATTTTAAGAAACGAAGGAAGCAAGCTGAAGTGAAGTAAATAATCAAGTGTCCAAGCATTGAAATATGCATGACGCTGTTTTGTGACCTTTGTTTATATCAATCACATTTGTGGAAGGCGTGGTCTATCTTCGTGTCAAGACCTGACCATAATTGGTGTTTGCTATAACAACGTTTGAATCGACTCCAAAATGATATTTGTCGTCATTTAATCCGAATTTTCTGGATAAGGTATATTGTCGAGACATGTTTGAATCTGATAGTACACCTGACATAAATGTTGCTGCTGAAGGGATGTTAGTGAAAATTCAGCTAAGTTCGCTACCTTGTTACGTTGCGTAGGCTAGCAAATAAAATATATCTCTACGTATCTATGGAATTTTCACCTTACGTTGTTAAAAGCATTCGAAGTCCATTATAAAAAAATAATTTATGCGAACATTCTGGTATTTTAAAAAGTAGCATTTATTAAGTAGACACGTTTTTTCAGTAATTTTAAAGATTTGGTTTTAGTTTTATTAAACAAAGTATGTTCTACCACATCTCGCAAAAATAAAATGTGATCTTTACTTAAGGTGGCCATTCCCTAGAAAGAGACATCCGATAGGGAAATATTTGTTATTTTTGGCCATAACTTTTTTGTTCCTAGTACGTACATAAAAAAAACTACAAGGGTACCTAAGTAGAACCATAACAAGACTATTATTATGAATTTTGACCCAATAATTTCAGTGATTTGCAAAATAGCTAGATTTAAATCTACGAAATAGGAAGAACATAATTTTTAAATTTAAATCTAGCTATTTTGCAAATCACTGAAATTATTGGGTCAAAATTCATAGTAATAGTCTTGTTATGGTTCTACTTAGGCACTCTTGTAGTTTTTTTTAAATATACGCGCTAAGGAAAAAAAGTTATGGCCAGGAATAATAAATATTTCCCTATCGGATGTCTCTTTCTAGGGGATGGCCACCTTAATTTAGGAGAATCGAAATTTTTTGAGGAATGAATGTTTCGATTTTTGGTTTTCCAGGTTTCAGATAATAAATCTGCTACCAGAAGCAGTTTCTGTGACCAACAGCATTAAAAAATAAATATCCTTCCCCACATGCTAAAATACGTATTGGACTCCTCGAGTTCAGTTTCAATAATAAGAACGTCAGCGTCGCCTTGTGCTCTTTTTTGCATTTATGTGAATAACTTAAACTTGTCTACATAACGTGAAAGAAAATAAATGGACTTTTATTATTTTCATTTGAAATTTTTTCTTTATCTACTAGATCTCTCTTTGATGCATCAAATTACTTAGGATTTAAGATGTGTAGAAGATCGACGAAGTTGTTCAGCAGCTTTTGTATTTTGATAATTACCATCAGACCCATCGAAAACAATAATTGCATACGACTGTGATGTCTTCGGACATAACCACAATATATACCAAATATGTACTATGATGTAAAAGAAAACTTCCATACAAGATTTTGTTATTTGAAATTCAATAGAATCGTATAATGATGATTTTGCAAAAAAAAAATGAAGAAACGGAGGGGAATTTAGTATATATTTTTGTAATTCAGAATATAGCCTACGATAGTTATACTTTAAGATTTGTTAATAATTCTCATCTTTATTACAGGTATCCAATTTCAATAGCTATACCTGGGCATTGGGAAGGACTCGAGGATATAGGTAAGAACGAATTATACATTTTATATGTATGTTATTTTAAATAAATACTTCGATAATGGTATAACTTTAAATTGATATATTTCTTGACCTACGTAAAGCTCTTTTGAACCTGGAACACACCTGTATATTATACGGTCGCTATATTTTGTACATCTTTTTATGTTTCGCTGCTTAATCAAAAATCGTATTAACATTTTGCTTCAAAACTATGCAGAGCTTAAAATTTAGCACAGACAAATTTTTCTGTCGATATTTGAGTTTAGTCTATTATGTACAACATTTTTCTTTCTACGATAAATATTAAACATTTTTCTCCAGACTAAATCAAACAAAGCTCCTATTCAAGCCACATTCTAATGATGTACTGTGTATCTGCGTTCTAAATTCGGAATCATAAATAACTCGTTTTATACCAAACATATTTCACGTCGTTGTTATCCCTAATCTAGAGTATTTTGTTTCTGTAGCCCACTCATATATTTTTCCATTTTTTCCCGGAGTGAAAGATAATGTATTTATTGGCTTTACATAAATAAAAGATCCTTAAACTTTTACCACCGCGGTTTTCCATCTCAGATTTATAGGTAAAATGTAGAATTTTATTTCAAAACGTATTTCCGTATATCCAATAAAACTTTTTCAAATCGAGTGGGAATGTTAGGAAAATTAAATTGTGCATTTTTATGATACGCCGGAGACGGAAGAACTATAAGGCGGTGGCTTCATCTGACATCTAATGTAGCCAACTAGGAGTAGTTCTTTGAAAATTGCCTCATGGAATATCTTTATATACAGAGTTACTGGTAGTTCGATGCATTGCTTTGGAAATGTAATAGCATATGAGCCAAGGAATAAAGGGTACCTTGGCATAAGATACGTGAAATGCCCTTAAACACGGATTTTGAAATAAACCTGATAGGATAAGTTCACAATGTTTTTTAAACCGTTTACAGATGAGGACATCCAAAAACTTATTGCACAATTAAAAAAATAAACCCTCCGTAGGTCTCGACGAAGTACGTATTGGGTCAATAAAGGAGTGTAATAAAGAACTAAGTATCCACATAAAGAATATCGTTAATAATTCAGCATCCAGTGGGAAATGTCTCAGTAAATTAAGAATAGCAAAAACTACTCCGATATTCAAGAAAGGTGATACAGAATCGATTGAAAATTATAGAGTAATTATAACACTTGTCCTTCCTCAAAAACAATTGAAACGTCAGTTACATTTGCCTATCTGAATTTCTGACAAGACACAAAATAATAATTAACTGCCAGCATGGCTTTGGACGTGGACACTCGACAGAGACTGCCACTACAGATTTGATTCAGTACATATTAAATGGCATAGACAAAGGTGATACTGTTGTCGGTGTATTTTTCGACGTATCACGTGCTTTAGATACCTTAGATTGTGCGTTTCTAGCAGAACAAATAGATAATATGGGAATAAGGGAAAACATAAAAGAATGGGTAATATCTTATATAACAGACAGCTAATAGTAAAAATTGAAAACTCCTTTTCGGACCGATTTAATGTGGATCTTGGCACCCCTCAAGGCAGTGTTTTAGGACCACTAATGTTCCAAACTACATACATAAAGACAGGTTCTTTACCTATGCAGGTGATACCACTGCCCTAGTTTCAGGAAGAACAAGTCAAGAGGTAGCTAATAAACAAGATATAGTAGTAAAACAATTCACAGATTGGTGTACCTCAAACCACCTAATCATAAACTTGAATAAGACAGTCTATCTAGCGTTTAAGATATGTACAAAAATCATTGAACTTGGATCTAAACGGCTAGGCTCCACTGTACAAATAATATTAAATAATTCATCAAAATTCCTTGTTACTCTTTTAGATGGCACATTAAGTTGGAACGCGTAGATTGAAAAAAAACTAGTTAAATAATTGCTCTCCACATTCTATAAGATACTTTTCGCAGTTTTTTTGTAAATAATATTAGTTTTAGACATTTTTTGTTTAATTACAAAACATTAAAAAAAAGCTTTTATTAAAAAAGTGTATAACTTTTTTAATTTTTGATCGATTTTGTTCAAAAATAGTAGAGTTCCTCTTCTGGTTAACACTAATTTACTTTCTAAATTTTAATACAATCGGACTTTTCGTTCTTAAGTTATCGTATTTACAAGGAACCTGACGTGAGGACGGACAGATGGACGGATTTTTTGAAAACTGTTCAGAATTCAATCACAAACACAGTGATATGAAATTTTTTTCTTCTACGAGCAATATTGCCAGTTTTTGCAATGTGCCGATCGAATGAAATATGCTCTTCGTTTTGTATTTGCGAAGAGTATAATAATATGTCTAGTTTTTGACCTGCTGACACAAACTGAATCGTGTAGAGATATATTCAAAACGAGAAAATTCTAACTCTAACATGTATTTACTTATTAGAATTATTATTAGTCATTCACCGGAACTCAAAAAACATGCAGATACCCACGCATACGCTACAAGAAATCAAAACAATATCTATTAGTTAGGGAAATGGCGTGCAAATTCGATGACGAAAAGTTACCGTTTGACAGTCTGGTAATTGAAGAGAGCATATAACTACGAAACGTTTTTCTCGCTGATTTTTTTTGGTATGGTGGGAGAATATGGGGGGGGGGGATTTTTTTAAACGAAAGATTACAGATATGTGTCCGCATAAGTAGTTAATATATGTACTTGACATACCCCAATTGCATCGGTAGACAAAAATTCCGCTTGGTGCGCGGTAGAGAGAATTTTAAAGAAAGGAAATTGTTTTCTTTAAAATCCTCTCCACCGAGAAGGAATTCTCTCAGACTGATATCGGTAACCATTCGTTTAAAAAAAAAGTCACCCCCCTTCATATTTTCCCACCATACCAAATAATTTCAGCGAGAAAAAAATTTCGTAGTTATATGCTTTTTTCTATTACTAGATTGTCAAACTGTAACTTTTCATTGAATTTGCGCGCCATATCCTATACTATATATCGATAAATGTAATCATACCTTTTATAAAAAATCTCCGTATTTTGCCGGATATACATATTATAATATGCTATCTCCTGAACCAATAGGTATCAAATCATTACCATTATTTATAAAAAATAAAGAAAAAAATATTATTGGAAAAATGCTTTTATAACTTCACAGAATTTTAAGAATACTTTAGAAATGTGTAAATTCTGTATAATGTAATATTTTTTGTATGTCTAAATTATTTATTTTTTGCAACACTTTCACACTATATTTACCTTACTTATTTAACAATTCTATTTGCCGAATTGTATAAATATAAAATACGTTTAATAAAAACAAAACTGTATGCATGTGTCTGTCACTTTCATTATTCTTAACTTTATAATGATAATTCTAATCCATAATTGTATGGCTACAAAGTCGAATAAATAATTTGAATTTGATCACTTCTTGGACCTAAAAAGTAAGGTCTACAGGGTCCGTATACAGGGTGTAATTAGTTTCATGTCATTAAAAAAAACTGGTGGTAGGGAACGACAAGACAAACAAAAAAAGCTTATATAACATGGGGTCTAAAGCTCATAGTTTTAGAGAAAAAAAAAAAGAAACATAAATTTCCAAAATACTTAATAACATAGTTTGAGAACTGCTGGTATATTGGGGTAGGCTTTATTGACTCGAGTCTTGTCGCACGTGAAGAGCATGCCGACAAAGCAGTTAAAAGCGACCGACAGGGGACACCGCCATGTTTTTTGCTTCTTCGCGGCCAAATTATATTATTACGCGTGCTATACTCTCCCTTGTAATATTCTCGAGTAATAATTTTAGTTTGTGTCCTTACTGGGTAAACAACGTACACACGACGCGACTAGCCCGTTCCTTGGCTTTGTCTGTTACTTTTGTTCTTTTTGAATTTTATGTTAAGATTTATTTTATTTACTTATCGTTCAAGTCCTTAGTACTTGGTTACATAAGACACTACTTCTCGTTCGTGCTTTTTGTGTTACTTTTTGGATTTTGGAAAGTTTCTCTTTTTGTTTTCTTTATTGATATCGTTAATTCACAGTTTAGTGTGGTGTTTTAAAACGCAGATTTTGGACATTATGGGAGATTACACTTATCCAGAGCTCGCGGACATGAACTTAGTGTATGGAGAAAGTGGTGTAAATGCACCTGGTGCGGAAGAGCTTGATCGTTTAAGTTTCCCTAATCGACGTCATCCTTGTGCTCGTACATTTGTTAGTATTGACCAGCGTCTTCGAGAAACAGGTCGTCTCGATGGATATGGAGGAGAGCGAGGTCCACAACGCGAAGAAATGGTAATTGACGTAGAGGTTTCAATTTTGGAACTTGTAGAAGAGGATCCAACTTTAAGCACCCGCGATATCGCGAACCATGTGGGAGTATCCCATTTTGTGGTATGGAGGACATAGAGAGATATGAACTTACATCCCTATCACTATCAACGTGTCCAAGCACTAGAACCTCAAGATTTTGCAGAACGAATCCAATTTTGTAGGTGGATCTTAAGAAAACACGTGGCAAATGAGAATTTTTTTAAACGTTCTGTGTTTCTCCGATGAGTCGTGTTTTACCAGAAATGGAGTGTTTAATTCTAAAAATATGCACTATTGGGCAGACGAAACTCCACGTGTAATAAGAAGGGCGCATTTTCAACGACGGTTCAGCGTTCATTTGTGGGCAGGAATTAGCAGTAATGAAATAATTGGATCTAGACAATTACCCGCTAGATTAAATGGTGATGTATACTTAAATTTTTTGCAACAAACATTGCCAAATTTGCTGGAAGATATACCCTTGGCTACGCGCAGAAGAATATGGTATTTGCAAGATGGCGTGCCAGTCCATTTTAGTCTGACTGTTCGAAATTTTTTGAACAGAAAGTTTCCTCGACGATGAATTGGACGTAGAGGACCAGCACCATGGCCTGCTAGATCGCCCGACTTAAATCCGATGGATTTTTATTTTTGGGGATTTTTAAATCTCTGGTTTACCGTTATTCAATTGACGCCTTAGAACAATTGCAACAACGTATTTTAATGTGCATAGAAACCATAAAAAATAATCGTAATTTACCAAATGTGTTGAACGGACTGCGTATATCCTTAGTTGGATGTGCCGAAATGTGTATATGTGGAGATGGAGGTCATTTCGAACAATTTTTGTGAAATATTCAAAAGAATGTTTAGTTATTGGGTGTTGCCTATTGGGCATTAAAGGTATGATAATTATTATTATTATACTCGCTGTCCTGTTTTAATCTGTTTATTATTGTTTACATTGATTTTCATAGAGACAAAAGACTCGATTTTAAGTTTTCGATACCTAATTGGGAAAAATTATGCTCTCAATTCGTTAAAAAAATCAGATTCTTTCCTAACTTAAAATACACAACTATTTTCTGTTATCGTATCTCGGACGTCTAACTGTTCGTTTTCCAATTTCATAAAATAATGACTAATTTTTTAAGCTTTTAACACAATATTACCAATGTTAATAAGCCACTTTTAAATTTTATAAATTCTTACAAACGACAATAAAAGCTACAATAACTTTGTTCCAAATTAGAAACACATGTAAACAGATTCTGCGGTCATGCTATGCTTGCGTTGTGCCGAAAGATAAGGAATTATTTACATTCTCATAATTAGTGGTATAAAAAGTTCGGTACAAGTAATCCCATCAAAGTGCCGCACTTCTTCCGGCGGGAACACAAGTCGGGTATTACAGTTTTTTATTATTTCTATTATTCGAAACTATAACATCCATTGACCCTGGAAAACAGTGGTTCTCAAATGTTTCCTACCTTAACATTCAAATGTTAAACCTAGGTCAGTTTTTTCAAAGAGCCCCGAGATAAATATGTAAAGTTTTTTTGTTTGTCTAGTCGGTCCCTATTACCAGTTTTTTTTTATGACATGAAACTAATTACACCCTGTATAAGAATTGCCCCCTGCCCGAAAAATAGTCAATTTTGGTTTTAATGGGCTTGTTCGGCATTTTTTTTTATTTCATAAATCAAAAGTGCAAGTATAAATTAATGGATCTGCAAAAAATCAAAATCTTATTCGCACGTTTAGTATCTTAAAAACTATTACAAATGTCCATCTCGCGAAAATGGGGCGTGGCCAGGCGCTACGTCACTATACGCATAGACTCGGCGATCTCAATAGACTTGATGCTATACTTATAATTATTATAAGTGTTTTCGAAGTATTGTTTGTTTTGCTTACTACTTGACAGTAGGGGAGTACAATTTGGTGAAATGTCAAAAAATTACAATTTTCTCTCGCTCCTGCCAGAACGAATTTTCGATTTCGACCCTGCAATTTACGATTATAATTCATCGCCGACCTTCTCCTTTCCGTAGACACATAGAACGAACTTCCACTCGACGTATTTATTTAGTTACCAGCGTTTAAAAATTCCATGTTTTTCGACTTTTCAGGTTAAATTTGAAAGGTCCCAGAAAGCCATTTTTCTTACGTCACTTGCGTATAGTGACGTCACAAATGAGCGCTCGGTTTTTGCAACTATTACTAATTTCAACTCCTTATATCTCGAGAACGGAAAAAGTTAATAATACGAAATTTTAAGTGTATAATGAGAATATCGAGTACTATATGAAAAAGTATAAAAACCATATAAAAAGAATATCATGGAACAAGCCCATTGTTTTGAACAAAAATGGAAGCAACTTCACGCATATGATATTCCCAAAGATCTTTAGCTATAACTTTTTGAGATTTATGGTGACTTTCATTGCGGAAGTCTCTTGATAATCTTTTCCAAACAGTGATGTACCATCATATTTTTAGTGTGATATCATTGATTGACTTTATTTGTATACTAGCGTACTCAGAAGTAGATCAACAGATTGTTTTATTTTTCATATTACATATTGGATATTGAGTATATGACATTTATTATTAAACGTATTAAATAACATAGTTTAATAAATATAAAGCACAAATAAAAGATATTATTCTTAAACTAGTTTTGACTAATTCATAGCTTACATGAAAATCAATATTCTTCTGTTTTCAGTGATCTGGCACTGTTGTACATTGTTTTCAGATGCTTCTCTTATTTCTTGTAGTAGTTATTGTTAAGTATTCGAAAGAGCTTCGCAGATATAGGCAGATAGAATTCAAATTGCCTTAACAACCGATTTTTATTATAGTGATTAGCTCCGTTTTACCCTGTTAGTAGAATTTAGTCTGGCACCTAGAGTCACTCTTGAATATTTATCTAAGGGTGAATTAATTTAATTTAATTTTATAACGTACTTTTAATATAGGTGTATAATGTCTCGTAGTTAGAGGCTAAATTTAGTGCCAATGCTAAATATTTCCCAGATATTAAAGTGCCGTTTTCTGGTTGTTACTTCAAGGGATGTTGTCGATCTTGGCGGTAGTTGTTCTATAAACCATTTACTCTCATCGTGACTAATGTGTTTGATCTTTCCCCGGTCTGTCCACATACTTTCGTCAGGAAAATTAAATTAATAATTTTTTGATGTGCATTGTTTGCATTCGGAAATCTCTTTCTCAACTGAGACGCTTGACAGCATTTGATATCGAAGTGGACAGGAAAAAATATTTTTTATAAACATTTACTTTCATATTTGTGATATTGATGACTGTGTACACTCTGCAGTTATAGCGAAACTATTATTTTATAGTAAAATCAAATTAGACTTTGTTTGACTAAAGGTTTCCACCTCTACACAAATAGCTGACGAAATAAATTAGGCGTGGATGTCTTTCAAACCTTTTATATTATTGTCACTTTCCTCAATTTCTGAGTTAATTTCTTCAATGATCTTTCTAAGAAATCTTTTGAAGAAGTTGTTAGGATCTACGTTTTTTATCTCATTGTTTTATGACTCCATGACATGTATATGATTTTGACAAAATTACCCGTGGCAATTATACAAACAATAAAGCAGTGCAATCTAATTTTCCCGAGGCCACACTCTGATCCATAGCATTTGGAGCAATTGCAACAAATGATACTCAGAGCAGATAGTAACAACTTTTGAATTGGATCCAAAATGTTATTCATCGAACACCAATTTTCTGGATAAAGTGTATTGCTGAGTTCTAGGCCAGTCATATTAGTTAACCGAAAAGAATCTGGGGAGATGTTCATTTTGAGGTCTCGAATAAAATCCTACATTTTTCTAGTCGTCGTCGTCCGCTCGCTGTAGGGGTAGTGGAAAAGGTGCTCCAAAACGGTTTCTTGTCCGCAACTCACCATATCAAGGGAAGCTATTAATTAGCTTAGAATGCCACATTATTTTCATTTTCTGGAAAATAATGGAATTCATACTGAAAATTAATTCATAGAAATTGTTATGAAACATCTTTATGAGTGGCTTTATGTCTTTCTGATGAGCTCCAGAATAAGGGCGAAAAACGTTTCAAAGGCTAAGCATTTCCAAGAAACAGAATGATAGATTTCATGAAAATGTAATCCATTAGAATGGGGACGGTAGCTCAGTGGTTTAGCGCGTCTAGCTTGCATACTGGCATACCTAGCGAAGCAGGTTCGATCCCTGCTCACCGCGAAATAATTTTAATTATAAAATTATCCCCAAGATGTGGTTCGGACTCCACTATAAACTGTAGGGCCTCGTTTCTCTTTACCTTACACAAAATCATTCTGGATTTTCAAGGAGTTACCTCGGTGACTTGAGAAGCGGTTAAGAAAACATTTTAAGAAAACATTTTTAAGAATGAAACATTTTTAAGACAAGGTAGATAAATAAATTCTTAGGCCTTTCTTCTCATTATTGGCTGAATCATCATGATCGTAGGGGGTTATGTAGATATTAGTTTAATCTGCATGGCCGTAGGGGACTGTGTGGATGCTAGTGTTAGAATGAGAATTGTTAAATAAGAAATTAGACAAATTCATTTTAGGATTTTAATTTGCTAGCATAACCAGAATTCAGGTTATCGAAAGAATACAAAGATTTCATTAATATTTTTACACAAAGTTTTTCTTTTAGTTATAGATAGTTATCTTTTCTGCTGTCTGCAAAATCCTGTAAAGAATATGTTTCAATATTAATAAAGGCTTCAAGGATTTATGATGATTGTAAAATTGTTTATACAGATAAAAATTTTATCTTTTATATATAATAATACATATAATGTATTCCTCGATTGAACTTGCAGTAGGAAAAACATACCCCAAACGTTAAAATATTTTTTTGCACATTTGAGAATTCTCTGCTAGTCTGATATATAATCTTGGGCCTACTATCATTTTTTTAAATCATGTGGGCTATGGCAATTAAACTAAAACTGTTCTCTTGTTATTTAATGTACCTTCTCTGTCAAAATTAGAGTAACATTTCATTGAGAAAAGTTGTTCAAATTAAAAAGTTGTAGTTGTGAACTAAGTCATTAACATTGATAATAAACAACAGGGGCCTTAAAACTGAACCATGCGGTATTCCGTGTATAACTGTATTATAACTGGAGACATATTTTATATATACAGTTTGTTTTTGGTTCGACAAATATGATCTATAATATATTGAGATGAACTTCTAATTTCATTGCAATACAACTTATTTAGCAAAATACTGTGTGAAAAAAATACAGTTAAACGCCCTTGAAAGATGACATAATATAATTGACATACGTTTGCCACTCTCAAGACTATTTACTAGATGGCCCACTGCTTTGAATACTGCTTGGGATAGTCTGGTAACTTTCTTCTGAAGCCAAGATGGAAACAATGTAAAACATTATTAGTTTCGAAAAAATTCCAGTCACATTTTGAGTATTATTTCAGGATCTTGGAGATAATGGGGATGATGGATAAGGTCGTTACCACTTTTATAAATACGAAAACATTGGGATAATTTCCTTCACATATACAAACATTAAATAAGAGTGTTTGTACTTCACTGTGCACAAGCTTAGACCTCAAATTCCCTCCACCACCATTGTTTATTTTAATTAGTAAAGAAATTTACAAAAAATTGCATTGTGTTAAAGTTAAGCCATTAAACTGGTTCATGAAATAATAGCTTTAATCCCTTAAACTTTAGTTCGAAATTGCCTAAGTATTTAATTAACCATTGCCGTTTAGAAGTTCGAATAACTACTTTTAATTGAACAATATAATTAAAATATCTTTATATTCAATTCGGTACAGTTTTATAATAAGTATTAATTGAGGATGAGATATATCAAATCGTATAATTACTCATGACTGTTGAATGTTTTAATGTTTTCAGAATTGTAGGAATTTTCGACCATTAATTTGACAAACTTATCCTATCTTTGACGGAAAGATTTCTTCACATTTTAAGGAAGTCAAAGGACTATTCTTCATATTTCTTTCTACTTTAGTTTAAATGTGATTGTTTCATTTCAGTAATACTCCAGTCATTTTAGACATTTTGATGCCAAGTAGCGACAAAAAGTATAGGTAGCTTTATTGTAGTATACAGAGTGTTCTACGACTGAATCTACATAAATCCAAGAGTGATAGAGGATCCCTTGCCTATTTACGAGCGGCTATAGAAATTTGTCTGTAGCGCTTAATAGAAAAATTAACCTTCCAATTATGTCTGTCCATCCGTAAGTTTGTGTGTTGACGTTATATCTAATAAGCTATATACTGGGTGTCCCAATAAAAACTCCCAGGCCGGATATATTGTAAACGAATAGAGATATTTGAATTCTGTAAAAGCCAATTTGTACAGTACAAAGAGAGCTTCATTTTTTAATATAATTGTTTTTTTATATATCAGTATATAGATGGCGCTGTGCTCTAAAGATATATTTCGTTGTGAGAAACTTTGAAATGGGGTTTATGTGAAAGAAAATGCATTTCTAAGCAGATTATGTTCTAAAAAAATACCATAAAACTAACCGTTTTCGAGATATTTGAGTCCAAATGTTGGCATTTGGCAATATTGAATAATTGTAATCTCTTCAATATTTCAGTCCTTTAAGTGGGACAATCTGTATTTAATTTACAAATTTTAGAAGAAAATATTTAAAGAATTTTATGAATTAAATATATTTGAAGTAACCCTTGGAAAAAAAAACTAAAAATATTATTTGTCATATAATTCAAACATTTAAGCAATAAAAAAAAAAATACGAACGTAAAACAATTTTTACAAACTAATGAAATTAAAATAACTGTTTTAATACGATGTCAAAATTATTACCATTTTCATTAACACACATCGTAAACCTATTAATTAGTTCAGATCTACAAACTTTTAATAATGTATGTCGATTAATGACTGCAACACTAGCATTAATTTTATTATAAAGATCTGCCGTGTCTTCTATTGGTTCTTTGTACACTTCACTTTTTAAAAATCCCCATAAATACAAGTCTAATGGAGTAATGTCAGGAGATCGAGCAGGCCATCTAAGTACTCCATTGGTACCAATCCATCTTCCTGGGTATGTTTGATTTAAATAATTAACGACGTTGTGATGATTATGTGGGCTTGCTTCGCCCTGATGAAACAGCATATTATCCAACTGAGCGGGCAAATTCCTTAAAAGTACTTGTAAATCATTTTGCAAACATTGTAAATATCTTTCACCTGTTAAATTCTCATAGTAGAGGTATGGGCCAACAATGTAACCATTAACGATACCACACCAAACAGTTACTCCAAAACGATTCTGGGATCTGGTATGTCTCATCCACCTAGGATTCTCTTGAGACCAGTAACGACAATGGGCTTGTTCAGCATTTTTTTTTATTTCATAAATCGAAAGAGCAAGTATAAATTAATGGATCTGCAAAAAATTAGAATCTTATTCGCACGTTTAGTATCTTAAAAACTATTACAAATCTCCATCTCGCGAAAATGGGGCGTGGCCAGGCGCTACGTCACTATACGCCATAGACTCCAATAGACTTGATGCTCCTTATTCGTTATAATTATAAGTGTTTTCAAAGTATTGTTTCTTTTGTTTACTACTTGACAGTAGGGGAGTACAATTTGGTGAAATGTCAAATAATTACAATTTTCTATCGCTCCTGCCGGGACGAATTTTCGATTTTGACCATGCAATTTACGATTAGAATTGATCGCCGACCTTCTCCTTTCCTCAGAGACATAGAACGAACTTTCACTCGACGTATTTATTTAGTTACCGGTGTTTAAAAATCCCATGTTTTTCGACTTTTCAGGTTAAATTTGAAAGGTCCCAGAAAGCCATTTTTCTTACGTCACTTACGTATAGTGACGTCACATATGAGCGCTCGGTTTTTGCAACTATTACCAATTTCAACTTCTTATATCTAGAGAACGAAAAAAGTTAATAATACGAAATTTTAAGTGTATAATGAGAATATCGAGTACTACATGAAAAAGTATAAAAACCATATAAAAAGAATATCATGGAACAAGCCAATTATGTGTTATGATTAGTCCATTGTTTTGGAATAGACTTTCATCTCCACATAATTGTATCTAAAAGATTTGGATTTTCTTCTAAGAGAATTGAAAATTGCGCCAAAAAATCTAATCTCCGCTCATTGTCCCTTGGAACCAAATGATGAACTAAATGAACTTAGTATAGAGAACATTAGTTTGTTTTAAGAATTCTGTGGCAGGTGGAACGTGCAATATTTGTTTCTTCCGTCAACTTGCGTACTGACATGTTTGGGTTATTTTCTACTTGATGTAATACCAATGCAATATTTTCATCAGTTGCAGTTCTTTTTCTTCTTGTTGTTTTTGGTTTCTTAAAACCTATATAATTTTTCAATTTAAAACACAGACTTACAAAAGTTTTCCGTTCCGGTAAAGGTCTGTCAGGAAAACGTATGTCATATAAACTTACAGCTCTTGAAGCATATTTACGACATTCCCCATAAATTAAAATCATGTTTAATTTATTTTCATTTGTATGAGAAACCACTGTAGTAGGGACCCGACATAGTAGTTCCAATGTATTTCGATGTGCTGAACACGAATCCGATGCTCGTTTATCTCCATTATCCACCTATTTTTTGTAAATCGCGGAAATAACCTAAAGATATTATTTTTCTTAGACTATTTTCGCGATTTACAAAAAATTGGTGGGGGGTGGAGCCAGATGGACATCGGATTCGTGTTCAGCATGTCGAAATACATAGGGATTACTATGTCGTGTCCCAGCTACAGGTCACTATTTTCTTGACGGCCTGTGCACATAGACCCACACAAAAAAAAGTGATCTGTACCCATTAAGACAAATTGTCATATCACTTTTGTTGTGTCCGATGCACTAAGGCAAATGAATAACTATGTCTCTAGCTGATACAAATATGTCCAGGCAATTATACGTTGCCTCCTAGATTAGTGAAAAATGAACAACCGGTTTATCAAAAGACTCACTAATGAACTATTAATATTTATCGATAATAAACCGCTGTAAAGGCTCAAAGTCTTATGTAGGTTTGTAAATTGATTTACCAGATTGGAATATCAGTAACGTTGCATTTTTACCCTGGAGAGTTATCACGATATGATTTCCCGAGAGACGAGCGGTCTGCAAATAATATTTTATCACAGATTGATGCATGCAAAATTATAAAATAAATGGTCTATATTAAGTAAAATTGAGGATAGATTTTGATATTAAAATTATTCGATTTATTTGAAGTTCCGTCTTGTAACTTTTTGTATAGATGTACAACTAATGCTGCTATATTTTGCCATAATATTCCTTGGTTATGGCTTTGTTAATTAGCAATAAATTGAAACTCCAAATTCTCTTAAAGGAATTTTACTTATCAAACTGCAATTATTGTATTTTTCTGGCTATAAATATTTAATTCATGTTTTTATTTTTTTTCCAGATACAATTTAAAACAACAGCAGGTAAGAATATATATTTTTGGTTATGGGCATTAAGCCTACACAGGTATTGATACCCTTAATTACAATGAAACATGAAAAAGCTTTTAATAAGAAGAATAGTATCGGGATTTTACTTCCATACTATTTTAATCTTATTCAAATTGAAATATTTATTGTCCTTTTTGGTCATGCATATGATATTAAAGCAGGTTATTGACACACTATTTTAAACAACGGGTAAAGCTTATACTAATAGTCAAATGTAGTTTAGTGCACACAATTATGTAAGACTGAATATAAAAAAATAAAATGTGCATAATGTTAAATTTGCAAACAATGCAACTCGTAATTTTTAATCTGACGCAGGGTTCATGGATTTTTTATCTTGTGTAGACACGGTGGTAGGCTTTATTTAACATAAAACTGTTTCGATTTCTAAAACATACGTACAATTTAACCATGGAAATGTCTAGCAAGGTAAGAATTTACTTTTCTTGAAAGACATTCAAACACAATAATGCATCGTAAAACACGTTTCCACGCAATGAATATATTCTAATATCTGGTCAAAAATACCCAAAAACAGATACATTAAACGTGAGTCAACCTAAGCATAGTATAAATCAGCATTATCAGCAAGTTGTTCTTTTGATAGAGCTCTTCTAACCTTTCGGAACAGATATATTATGTCTTTCACAGTGGTGCTTTCAGTTTAGACAGATACCCCTAAAAACCTAACATTTTCAATATTAGAAATAGTTGAATTATTTATTTTAGTGTTTATATCGAGGTTTAAATTATTATCGCTTTGTTTTCGCTGACCGAAATGTTAAATTTTTCGCTATTTACAAAGTATTACGGGATAACCAATGATATCAAAATGTTTAAGATATCATCACAATTATGTCCTAAAGGATTACACAGCCACACAAAAAAAAAATTTCGCTTCCACCCAACGAAACCTAGTACACCCTAGGCTTTTGGGGTCGCTGAATCCGAATCCGAGGTAGGTTTATCTGTATCAGGTCGCGTTAAGGTCATTTCAAAGTCAAATCATTAGGTTTCGACAATAAATTTGAAAAAATTTGTATATAGGTTTTTGAGGTCGCTGAATGCAAATCCGAGGACGGTTTGTCGGTATCAGGTCGCGTTAAGGTCATTCCAAGGTCAAATCATTAGATTTCGACAGAAAAATTTGAAAAAAAATTGTATATAGATTTTTGAGGTCGCTGAATCCAAACCCGACGTCGGTTTGTCGGTATCAGGTCGCTTTAAGGTCACTTCAAGGTTAAATCATTGGATTTCGACAGAAAAATTTGAAAAAATTTGTATATAGATTTTTGAGGTCACTGAATCCAAATCGGTTTGTCGGTATGGGGTCGCATTAAGGTTATTTCAAGGTCGGATGGTAGAAAAACTGATAAAAATATTCACCTGTTATTTCATGCATAAGCAGAGGATGTATAAGATGTATAACATGTATACGGTCGCGTAAAAAGCTAGATTTATGATATATAAATATTGATTTGTACCTCAGCAAGCTGATGAGCGGATCATTCTACACATTCCCTTTCGGGACAGTTGTTACCGACATCACACTTGACGTGGCAGCAGGTAAAGACTAATTTGCCGAGAAAATGCTTTACAGTATATTTATTCTTATTTATTACATGATTCATTTATAAAATTTAAAGATGCATAAGGAATGACTTAAACATTTAAAAAAATGCTTAATGAAATCAAAATGCACTTTAAAAAGTTACAAAGGAACAATGTCGTAAACAGGAGTAGATCTACCGTAAATATATTTTTATCTTGAAAGTGGTCTCATAAAAGTTATTGCTGAAGCTACGAGAATAGCTGTATATTGAAATCGGACACTTTGTCCAAATAAGTCATTTTCGACCAAATGTCTAGAAAAGCAAAATGGTTCAGGTAGGCAAAATAATCCATTTTTGTAGCATATGAGAATAAAGTGGACATTAGGACTACAACGCCCCCGATTACAAGATATGGACACGCTCGGCAATGTTCATATCTCGTAAAATTAAATGTGTTTGATTTGACAAATAGACCAAGTTCACAACGTGAGAGTAACTTAATGATCCAGTAATAGAGTTGGAAACATAGCGAAATAACAGGTGAATATTTTTATCAGGTTTTCCACCATTCGACCTTGAAATGACCTTAAGACGACCTGATACCGTCAAAAATTAAATGTGTTTGATTTGAAAAATAGACCAAGCTCATAACGTGAGAGTAACTTAACGATCTAGCAAGAGAGTTGGAAAAATCGCGAAATAACGGGTGAATATTTTTGTCAGGTTTCCACCATTCGACCTTGAAATGACCTTAACGCGACCTGATACCGACAAACCGACCTCGGATTTGGATTCGGCGACCGCAAGAACCTATATACAATTTTTTTGCAAATTCTTCTGTCGAAATCTAATGATTTGACCTTGAAATTACCTTAACGCGTCCTGATGCCGACAAGCTGACCTCAGATTCGGATTCAGCGACCCCAAAAACCTAGGGTGTACTTGGTTTCGTTGGTGGAAGCGAAAGTTTGTTCTTATTGTGTGGCTGTGTTATCAAATGGATTTGATATGATCATAGATATGTCGTCAGCATACGTAAAAAACCAATATCGTTAATAAATAAATTGAAAGGTGCATGGCCCAAAATATAACCCCGTGGAACATCAGTTATATTTAAATAATCTGAATTAACGTTGCATGCGGTGTCTTCGCCTGTACGCCTTAAACTTAAATATTCCTCGGCCCAATGTATATAGAAACAAGACTTACTTAATGCTTCAGGGCATTGTTACTTCTAGTAAATAATGTTTTTGTACCATTTAATTGTATCTAGAGAAGTATATCAATTCGCTCTAATGCGAGTTTAATTATATTTGTATAAAGTTTCCATTTACATCACTCGGGGTGTACACAAGGACCTTTACGGCCAACATTAACGTTATCTTTTGGATTATTAAAGCTGTAATCGATTATAGCTTCCTAGGGCTGAATAGCTGAACACTTTGATCTATTTATAGATATCTCGGCAGTAACTTAATATTTCCGCAGAATTCATAAGACACGCAATAATTAATCGAGCGCTTGTAATTATCGTCTGTAGCGTTATGAGAGGCGGGAGAGACGAGAGTGTTGTTTAGAGTGGAACGAGCAAAACTAAATCGTTAATATTACTCTTGATTAAATTAATCCTTGACAATCAGAATGAAAGCAAATGAAACGTAAACGAAGCTAACGAGGCCCCACCTGGATTCGGCGGCGGGGATTTATTGTTTCATGCCAAAATCTTAAAATTTACATCAGAGACAAGTGCGCATTTAGTGGAGAGAAGTAAATATGTAGAGTGATTCAAAAGTTATAATATTAATAATAATAATAACCATTATTGAATAGTAAAAAAAACTGATAATACATAGAGATAATTGATCTTAACCGAAGAAAATAGCAAACAAGTTACATACTGTCCCCTAAAATATCAAGTTCATATTTTTAGCTTAGTCAGAGGCCATCTGGACACTAGTTTGCATGCTATCAGTCAAACCTTCTCTTATGTTTAAGGCGTACTTTTAGGGGGTCATTGTCAGTATTTCCTGGCGGGGATTTAATTATTTTCAAATTTCTGAAAGGTAGAATGTTTTGGTATTGCTGCTGTAGCTATAAAATGCTATGAAGATAAATTCCCGAACAGAAATATTCCTGATGCTAGAATTCTTTTTAAGTACAGAACGTCGACTTAGAGAAACAGGAAGTCTTCAAGTGAAAAACAGAGACGCTGGCGGTCCAAGAAACGCAAGAACTGTTGACGTGGAAGAAGAAATATTAGATATTGTAATGGAATATCCTACGATAAATACTGGAAGATTAGGCTTAGTAATGGATATATCTGACCAAAGCGCTCTCAGAGTACTACATGAAAAACAATTGCATCTGTTCCATTACCGAAAGCCACAAGAATTATTGTCTGAGTTATTTATATGATTATTTCTGTGAATTGTTGCTTGAACGAACGCAAAATGTTCCAATTTTTTTAATTAAAATATTATTTACTGATGAGGCTACATTCACACGACAAGGCATCTTTGATTCTCGGAATATGCACTTCTCGGGTGAGAAAAATCCTAATGCAATAACGCAAACCCATTTTCAACATACTTTCAAAATAAATGTATGAGCAGCAACTCTAGGGAATCGGTTTGTTGGAGACCATATATTTCCTGGAAATTTAAATGTCGATATGTATTATTGATTTTTTGGAAACACCGAGCATGAAATATTAGGTAATATTTCATTGCGAAAGAGAATAAATATGTTTTTTATGCATGGCAGTACAACACTGCATTATACCAGAGTATGTGAAGCATGGTTACACCTACACCTAATATATGGATTGGCTGGAGTGCAAATGCACCGATTAAGTGGCCTGCTCGGTATCCTGACGTAACTCTCCTTGATTTTGTAAATGTACCTTGTATCGTAGGGTCATGGACACGACAAGGATTTTACATAATTTAGGCCGAAGCCGTGTCGCCGCTACGATATCTAACAACTCTACTAACAGGGGGAATCAAGTTACCCTTCAGGCTCCCCAAGACGAAAATAGACAAAATTATACTTACTGTGATTGCTACAGTCTGCTTTCTCCGGCGAAATCTTGTGTCGGGCGGTGCACTTCTAATGAATATATCTTACAATTAGCACTTTCTCAGAAACACTTCTTAATTAGTAAGACTTTCGATGGATTCTATCAGTGTTCGGATAGGTACAACAACGTGACGGGATCAATCTTATAATTAGTGGATCAATAAGAAATCGAGTTTAATATGTATTTTCATTTATTGAAATACTTCATAAAATGTAAAAAAATATAAATATTCAACGCTTAACTACTGTATATAAGGCAAACATCAAAGAGCACCACCACTCGGCAACTCATCCAGTGTTGAGAGAACTATGGCACTCGACTGTACAAAAAGATTCAGACTCCCAGTTAGTTATGATTGCAAAATGTATGCGTAACTTTTTGAAAATTGTTCACCTTTAATTTTGCACTGAAATTATCGAAATGCTTGAAATCCTTGTCAGGATGCTTAAAGAAGCTATTTGTATGAGTTTGATGGTTTTCCTGCTTTCACAAACGTACTAGCGGCATCGAACCCAAATATACATTTTTCCATCGAGCGACTACTATGGTGATCTCCGCCTGAGCCTGGACTAAAAGCATTTTGGATTCGTCGGAATTGACTCTCCCATTTTGAGTTTTTTGACTGACTTTATGTACGTCCTAGTGGTTTGGACAAGGATTATGCTCTCCCACTTTGAGGGTAATTAAAAGAGGATTTTGGTTTTTATTTGAAAAACCGTCCCATTGATTTGTTCCTAAATTTTGACGTTTGAAGTAGCTACTCGCTAAATCCTGACTGAGGATTTCGCTCACTAAATTCGTGGTACTTCCGAAAAAACCAAATTCGTGGTACGTTCGAAAAATTTGTCTAGAGGAGCGGTTTTCCGCCCTGTGCAAGTCTCTTTATTGGTCTTTCGAAAAACTAAATTTGTGGTACTTTCAAAAATTAAATTCGTTGTACTTTCGAAAAGTCTGTCGGGCGGAGTGGTTTTTCGCCCCGTGCAACTTGAAGTCAATATTTTGGGTACCTTTGAAAATTCGAACGACGGAGCCCAAAGGCGATTGACCGTCGTCCTCGAGATGAAACATTTTTCTAAGTCATTTTTAGTTATATAATTTTTTACGCAGATTTCGATGAAAGATAATGCCAAAGTTGGTTATAAGTCTTTTCTAACGTTTCAAAGATGATTTTTTCATGGGATTTTTATTTAATTTCTTAGTAAATTGGATATTTTTCAAAGGGATCATTTTACTGGGTTCAATAACAATTTCACTGCGTGAAGTTATCTAAAATTAAGGACATTTGGTTTGATGCAGTTTTATCCTTTGTGTTGCCTAAAAAATGTATGAAGAACTGTCATATATAAACCTTTAAGAACCCGGTTTAGGCCACGGGAAATCGTGGTTCAAATAAATTAATACAAATTTTGAATTCCGTCCAGTTTGAAAGATGAACCACTCATGTCGAAGATCATTACTAAAAACACTATATTTATTTATAAATTATGTAATCGTATATTCCTAACTAACTTATTTAGATACAAATTATGCATTGGAAATAGTGGTGGTCACAATATCGTTCATATTGAATGACATGATTCTTCAATAACCACAATATCGGTATTATGTAAAGGTTTTGAAGGGTATAATGGTCCGCCAGACACAATAAAAACGTTTGGACAATTTACAAATTTGAATATATAAAATCTCAACTTGTATCTGGTTACTTGTTATGCATAATACATCCTGTATCTCTTTCCTTTTTTATTCATTGGCCTTTGAATTATATTTTTATCTCGTGTTTATACTCTAGAGTTAACATTGTTAAGTGTTAAATTATATCTTGGTCTATGTGTGCATAATTATTATTTATTTTAATGAGTCCGTATTTAAGAATTTTCAAGTATGTGATTATATAGCTTTTTTGCTAAACAAGTCCCTACTACTAAATAAATTAAATAAACAGAAAACAGTAAATTGCATCATTTATTTTGCTCGCGATGTATTTACTAAATGAGACACTTAACATAATTGACTGGATCTGGAATTTATATTCTCTTTCATTTGATACAATATTAAATTTTATAGCAGCAATAATAAGTATGGTTACTTCGTGCAATGATAGATAAATAGCATACACATTGTAATTGAGAAAAATAAATACTATTTATGAGCAATGCAAATACTTTAAAATATGGTGGATGCGCCGGTGCGCATACTGATCATTTAGAAACTTCAGAAATTGCAGATTTGGTGCCGTGCAATTAGTCATTAAAAATGAAAAATGACGGAACCCAGGTATAGTGAATCGATTTTCATGAAACTTTTTGCATTGACTTTCTAAGACCATCGCCGCTCCATTACTAAAGGGATTGATAACATAAAGTCGAGATATTCATTTGAAAGTTAGTACACGTATGTATTGTAATTACATCTGATTGAAATGATTCCGTTGAAGGGTGGGAGGTGGTAGGTTGTGAATAGGGGAAAATAAGTAGAGCAAGCTTGAAACTTGCTTTAATGTATATGGTAGAAACCAACGCAACGCGTCAAATTTTTCTATGACATCTGCCCCAAATATTATTCTATGACCAATCATTTCCACATACTAGAGTGCAAATATAGTCAAGATGTTTCCTTTAAAGTGACGGATGAAAAATCTAGATGTGGAAGTAGTGGTTCCTTAGGCAGCGGTTTTTCTTTTTTGTTCTCATAGATAGTGTTTTCTGCTGTATGCTAAATCCTATAAAAAATATGTATCATTATTTTCATACTTTGTCCTGTAACTGGGCTTATCGTATTGGGCAAAATATATTATTATTATTATTAGAACTCAAAATTTTCCTTAAAAGCAATTCTTGTATCACTATTAACCTACAAAATTTCTTAAATACACCTATAACAGACACAGTATTACGAATTCTTTGTTAAATTAGATAATCAAATTAGGTCTTGTAGAAAATTGCCGGACTGTTATAGATGAAGTGATAAACCATTGGTATAAATGTTGGAACAACTGCCTTATAATTTTAGTGTTCATAAAGACCCAACAAGCAAAAACCAATGTAAAATTTTCTAAGTACGTTATTTTGAAATATCTAATAGTATTGTGTTTTAAGACAAGACTAATTATATTTTCAAGTTGTTTTTCAAGCATCCTATAACAACGTCTGTTTAATGTATTACATGTACATTATTTTCTATAACGAATTTAATTTCGTTATATCAGTTGTATAGGAACAGTAATTGTACACTGGAGCCCTCACTTCGCCAGTGATTCACAGGAAAGGCAAATATAAACGAGAAAGGTGCGCAAATGGTATTAACCACTGACAAAGCAAAGGGGATTCTTACTGGCGTGGCGCTGACAATAAATAAAATTACCAGGAATTTTCTGTTTCAAGTAATTTGGCTTGGATGGAAATCTCAACGGTTATAATTACTTGCCTTGCAAGATTGTGAGGAGTTATTATTATGGTGTATTTTAATTTGTTTGCAATCAGAAGTTCATTGTGATCATGTCTATTTTGCAAAATGTTCATTAAGATAGAGTTGAATTTTATGAAATCATTAATAACGTGTATAAAAATATTCGTTGTTTAAAGTTAGGATGTTTTCCTCGAGGAATTTAAAGCTGGAAAGAAGACACAACTTATGCAAGGGATTAGAAAATGAATAATAGGGTTAATTTAAGAAAAATTGACAAAGTTTTCTAGTCATATTTTGCGCCTTTTGGCATCTACAATTTAGATGAAATATTTTTCATTAAAATTATTAAACTATAATATCGAGTTCATATTAATTTATTTTCAGAATTTTATTTTATCTCAACTACACTGACGGGACATAGAAAGGGGACATAGAAAGTGGCGCACTCCAAATTTTACTTAAATTTAATCTGTCATAATTTCTAAACTACTTGATTGATTGCCACGAACCTTTTTTTATTTTGAAGAATGATTCTTTTATACACTCTGTAGATTTATTCGGCACTTAAGATAAGCTCAAAATACCTGCGATGTTTTAAACGCAATTCAAATTAAATTTTTGTTTTTGAATCACCTCTTTATCCTGCTTTGTTTAGAAAATACACATGCTAAAGCAAAGTAATGTCAAATGCGTATTAATAAAATTGATATTTTGTCTTATTTAAGAGAGCCATGAACAGATTACACATTGTTCTAAAACATGAGAGGTGTCAAAATGTTTCCAACATCACAGGCATTCATTCGCTAATGATTACGATTTAATTAGTTTTTGTTGAAAACGTTTCTCTCCACGTCGCGATTCGAATCGAAAGTCATGTTTGTGATTTTTGCCTCAGCAAATAACATCGGAGCAAGTAGCCCGAATTCTGGCTTTAGTGGGAGACGGAAGAAATGAAAGATATGCTGCCCGGGTTGTTGGTGTTCACAAATCGACTGCACATCGGGCAATTGTAAGATACAAAGAGACTGGTCATTGTGGTAGAAGAGCTGGATCAGGTCGTTCTAAATATGCAACCGTTATTGATGGTCGGTTTATTCGGCTTCGGACTCTACGAAACACGTTCATACAGCAGTTCAAACAAACATTCATTAAAGGCAAGTAAGAGGAAGAGCTGCGTGTGATCGTACAATAACTTGTAGATTGAAGGAAGTCAATTTAAGCTCTATAGGACCAAAATTGCACCAATATTACTTGCGAGATATCGAAGAGCACGCCGCAACTTCGCTAGAGAACACTCAGAGAGGAAAGAACAAAACTGATCCCGGATCCTGTTCGCTCATGAATCTCCATTCTGTTTGTTTTCATCCGATGGCCGTCAAATGGTATGGAGAAGAGTTGGAGAAAGATGTGAGCAGAGCCTTTTCAGCACAAAAGAAAGCTTTGGCGGAGGTTCCGTTATGGTCTGGAGAGAAATTTCATTAGAATCTCGCACAGAACTTTATATGCTCCCAGGGAATTCCCTCACTGCCAACAGGTATATCGAGAACATTTTAAGAGACTATTTAATTTTATTTGTACCCTTTATAGGGAACGATTTTATAGTGGCTCATGACAATGCGCTCTCTTACGCTGCTCACATCATAAATGAATATCTCGATGAAGTTGGCATAGACCGTACGATACGGTCAGCAAAAGTCCCGATATGATCCCCAGATAACAACGTTTAGGATGAAATGGGGCGAAGAATTAGGTCTCACAATAGGGTTCCTGACAGTCTTACTTACTTACATACTTTAGGAGAAGCGCTTATAGAGGAGTGGAATAATATTCCATAGATCAATATTTCAAATTTAATCAGAAGCATGCCAAGAAATATAGAGACTGTAACCAGGGCACGAGGAGGTAACAGACGCTCCTGATTTCTTTTCTCCATTGAAATAGTTCCACGTTTATTCGATTTCGTGTTGGTAATTGTAAAATGTAATCTTATAAAATAATGTAATAATGTAATCTTATCCAATAAAATATTATTAATTGTGCCTGTTCACCTGCAATCGTGTATTTTCTAAACAAAGCAAAATAAAGATGTGATTCAAAGACAAAAATTTAATTTTAATTTGAATTTCGCTTATAACGCCGAAGGTATTTTGAGCTTACTTCAAGTGTCCAATAAAGTTGTTGAATAAAACAGTCACTTTTATTTTTCCCTGTATCACTTATAAAAGTTTAATCAATAAAAATGTTTGGGCCTGCACGATGATCTTAAAGAATCATTCTTCAAAATAAAAAAAGGTTCATGACAATCAATCAGGTAGTTTAGAAATTATGATAGATTAAACTTGAGTAAAATTTCGAGTGCGCCACTTTCATGTCTGCCAGTGTATAATACTTAAAATATCTTCTGATCGAGTTTTATATTTTAAAGTTATAAAGTACCCTCGAAGACAAAGTAAACTGGTGTTAAATCAGGAGATATCGCCGGCGACTTGAACACCTCCCTTTACATTTCAGTTCTCAGGATTGGAAGGGCTGATGTTTCACAGATACAACACAATGAGAAAGAGTTTCCTCTTCTCAGGAATGAAAATTTTACTGATCGAGCCTAGTGTTTCCGAAACTACAAAAATGTGGGTTAACTTAGCGACTTTCGGAATAGAACATTGACCAATCAATAAGTCAAAACAACTTTATTAACAAATAATGTCCGACAATCGTGGCCGATATGAACGGAATGCGGCGCTGTGGCTGTTGAAGGGCAGGGGTGGGCGGCTCCGGAACATCTTAGTAAAATATAAAAATAAAAACTTAAATTCTTTGATGAATTAAGAAATTCGGTAAAGGTAGAACTTCCCTCTTTATTTGTGCATGGCGGTCACTCTGAAATAATTGCGAAATGACATTGAAAATAATAATCGGAATATAATTATCACTATTATTACAAGAAAACCTGATAAGTGTTGGTCAAAAAAGTATACAGAGTGCTCATCCAACAACAAAAGTTCAATACTAAATGGCAGGTGCCAAATATGGAGGTATGCGCAAATACCTTTACAAATGTCAACCATGACTGAATTATTTCTTGGGATAACCACCCTGTACATTTTTCAATAAAAGTATAATAGGTGCATATGCCAAATATTATTGCCATCTGTCACATTTTCAATTCCACATTCACGTAGTGGAGTAGAAGTATAGTGGTGGTTAAAGAATTTCATTTTTTTGAAATTTTTCAAAAATGTTAGTAAAAAAATTTTCAATTTTTTTTCCGTCTAAAATAGGTTTAGAATGCCATGAAACTTGGAAATTTTAAATTTGAGAAAAGAAAAAAATTTTTCCATCATTTTAGTGGTAACAAATTTTCAAAATGTTTCTTTCCGAAATAGGACTGGAATGTCATGAAAAGTGGAAATTTTAAATTTGAGCAAAACAATTTTTTCATGTATTCTATAGTAGTGATAAAGGATTAAAAAAAATTTCAAAAAACATTTTAAATTTGTTTTTGTTGAAATAGGTTTAGAATGCCATGGAAACGTGGAAATTTTAAATTTGAACAAAAAAATCCATTTATTTTAGTGGTAAAATTTTTTCAAAAACAGTAAAAAAATATTTCACTTTTTTTTTAATAGGTTTAGAACGCTATGAAACGTGGAAATTTTAAATTTGAACAAAGGAAAAAAAATCCATTTATTTTAGTGGTAAACAATTTTTCAAAAATGTTGGTAATAAAAATTTCAAAAATTCTTTTTTTTATAATAGGTTTAAAATGCCATCAAACGTGGAAATTTTAAATTTGAGCAAAGAAAAAGAATGTTTCCATCTATTTTAGTGGTAAAAAAATTTCCAAAAAATTTTCAAAATGTTTTTTTCCGAAATAGATCTGGAATGTCATGAAAAGTGGAAATTTAAAATTTGAACAAAACAATTTTTTTTATCTATTCTATAGTAGTGATAGGTAAATAGATTAAAAATTAAAAAATAAAATTTAAATTTGTTTTTGTTGAAATAGGTTTAGAATGCCATGGAAACGTGAAAATTTTAAATTTGAACAAAAAAAAATCCATTTATTTTCAAAAATATTTAAAAAATTTTCCATTTTTTAAAAATATGTTTAGAACTCTATGAAACGTGGAAATTTTAAATTTAAACAAAGGAAAAAAAAATCCATTTATTTTGGTGATAAGATTTTTTTCAAAAATGTTGGTAATAAAAATTTCAAAAATTCTTTCTTTTTAAATAAGTTTAGAATGCCATCAAACGTGGACATTTTAAATTTGAGCAAAGAAAAAAAAATTTCCATCTATTTTAGTGGTAAAGAATTTTCCAAAAATGTTGGTGTAAAAAATTTTCAGAATGTTTTTTTCCGAAATAGGTCTGGAATGTCATGAAAAGTGGAAATTTTAAATTTGAGCAAATGTTGCAATTTTTTTTCGGAAATAGGTTTGGAATGTCATGAAACGGGGAAATTTTAAATTTGAGCAAAAAAAAATTTTCATCTATTCTATAGTAGTGATAAACAGATTAAAGATTTTTTCAAAGATTTATAAATTTTTCAAAATATTTTTAAATTTGTTTTTGTTGAAATATGTTTAGAATTCCATGAAAACGTGGAAATTTCAAATTTGAAAAAAAAAATTGTTTCCATCTAAGTGGTAAAATTTTTTCAAAAATGGTAAAAAAAAAATTTCATTTTTTTTGTAGGTTTAGAATGCTATGAAACGTGGAAATTTTAAATTTGAACAAAGAAAAAAATTTTTTTTCATCTAATTTAGTGGATAATTTTTTTTTTAAATGTGGGTAAAAAACATAATTTTTTTTGAAATGGGTTTCGAGTGTCATGAAACGTGGAAATTTTAAATTTGATCAAAGAAAATTTTTTCATTTATTCTATAGTAGTGATAAATAGATTAAAAATTTGTTTGAAAAAATTTTCAAAATATTTTTAAATTCGTTTTTGTTGAAATAGGTTTAGAATGCCATCAGAACGTGGAAATTTTAAATTTGAAAGAAAAAAAAAATTCCATCCAAGTGGTAAAATTTTTTCAAAAATGGTAAAAAATTTTAAATTTTCTTATAGGTGTAGGATGCTATGAAACATTTTTTTTTAAATGTGGGTAAAAAATATATATAGATATATATATATTTTTTTTAATATAGGTTTAGATAGAATGCCATGAAATGTGGAAATTTTAAATTTGAATAAAGAAAAACAATTTTTCATCAATTTTAGTGATAAAAATTTTTCAAAAATGGTGAAAAAAATTTTCTATTTTTGTTTTCTGAAATAGGTTTAGAGTGTCATGAAACGTCTATTTTAAATTTGTGCAAAAATATTTTGTTTCATTATTTATTCCTTTAGGTGGTCGGTTCACCCTGTATATTTTCCAGTGAAAGTTTAAGCATTTTTTCGCTGACAGTAGCGTCAACTACCTACCAAATTTGACTGCTCTCCGTCAAGTAGTTTTTTTAGTTAATGCACCGACAGACAGACAGACAGACAGACAGATAGACAGACATACAGACAAACAGACCGACAGACAGACAGACTGACTGAATTGAAAAACCTATATTTTCGTAACCTACGTGATCTGAAACGTCAGAATTCGAAAACCTAACCTAACCTAACCTATATTTTCGTAACCTACGTGATCTGAAACGTCAGAATTCGAAAAAATTTCGGAGGGCGAGTTTTTCTCGAATACTTCCCTTCGGTATGCGAAGGAAGTAAAAGATAATAAAAATGAAATTTTCCAATCGGAATTATAAAACTTATTTGCTAATAATAATGCAGTGCAGTGATCTTGTAATATACGGTTTTATTGGCTACTAAAGAAATAATTATGTACTTTTTTTCTGTTTTGTTTATATATATACATATTCTAATTTTTACACGTAGAATATCTTGTATCGACTACTAAATAGTCATTGACAATATGGGATTTGCTATATTCAGCATCAGAATGCCCCTTAAAAATTCTTTGTATTGAACTGGCTGCTCCATGTATATTACAAAATAATGTATGGGAGACGCAATAGCCACTTATCCTAAAATCCATTATTTATAAAAGTTTTCTTGTGAGAGTTTTGTGAAAGTGTGCGCTGACTCCAACAAAATCCAAATTCCTTAGAGGAAACGTCGACTCGGTAAAATATCGAAGAAGGAAAGTGCTGCCACAGGAATGTTAAGAATACCAACAACCTGGAGCCACTCATTAGAGAGAATATAGTAATTGATAACTCCCCGGAGGTTCTTACTGACGCCTTTATGAGCTGGAACAAAAGCATTCGGAGACGGGGCAGAGGCAAGGTGTCGGCTGAACAGACGATGGCCTCGACGAGCCATGACAGGCCGGAATTTGTACAAATATTTTTTAGTGTTTTAACTGAAATTTCATTTTTAACTGACAAATAAGAACAAATATTTGATTGATTTGTGAGTATTTGGGAGATTTGTATGTAAAATATATTATACAATAACTTTAAATAGTTAAATTTCAATAAAATGTTAACGTCAACGTATTTACAAATTTGTTCCTCATCTTCTTAGTCACAACGTCTTTCCATACAATTTTATCATCCATGAATTATGAATTATTCTGATTGGCCTTCATTGGCCTTCATTTGCTGTACAGGAAATGTGGGAGTGCAGTACCTAAGTGTGGTGAAAGACGTTTTAACAAATTTATTAACAAATTTAATATGTAGTTAAGATATTTTTGTCTAAAAATAAATTCTTACACTGAAGGAAATGTTATATGTCTATACTCTCCTAGTAACTCAAGATCTAGGAGTGTTCTTATTGAAGAGATAATTTTGAACTTATCCGAAAGGCCCAAAGTAAAAAATTTAACTTTTATTAAACCACGGAAGTGGACAATTAATAACACGTTGATTAAGAGAACATGTTCTAATAAAACACAAGTGCAAAGTCCAGATAGAATATTGGTGTTCGATGACTACCGCGCAGAAGAAGATGTAATGTTTGTAAACAACAGTGAAAATTCAAGTAGAGGTTATCCTAACAGTGATTTATTTTATACCCGAGACTGTCTCAAATTTCCCTGTTAACATAGTCTCCTCTAATAGCAAATATTCTAAAACTCTAAAAATCATTCATTTAAATGTACAATCACTACTCAATAAATTAATCATTTTGAACTCTTAACGCGAAAATGTCAACGTGCTATGTATATCCGAGTCTTGGTGTATTATTGGAAATATTCGTACTGTGAATTTAGATAATTATGATGTAGCCAGTTACTTTAATACACAAGATCACATACATGGTGGTGTGTTAATATATGTAAAATGCGTTATTGGATAGAAATCTCTCAGTAATATAACAGAGTTCTCTGAAGAAACGCACATCGAGTGCTGTGCCATAGTTTTTAATGTCAATGATAATAAATATTGTATTGTAACTATATACAGACCCCCCAATGGAAACATTATGACATTCTTATACAGACTCACGCCTATTTTAAATAATTGTTCCAGCCGTTTTAAAAATGTTATAATATGCGGCAATATGAACATTGATAGTTTAAATATGTAAAAAAAAAAATCCTCAAAGGGGAAGAGAAAAAAATTTTTTTTATAGATCTTCTCACAAGTTATTAACTATGATTTAAAAGCAATAAGCCCACAAGAGTGTTTGCAGATAAAAGTAATTATATCTCAATTTCAAAAATTTATTACTTTCCAGCAAATATCTCACAAGAACTGTATAATGAGATAGTTGAACCATTCAACTTCAATGATCGTCTAGGTATTGTGTTTATACTAAAAATACAAAATGTTAAGCATGTACACACTCAGTCAAAAATTACCATTAATCCCAAGTGCAACAACAAGATCTCTTGGTATACATATTGACAGTGAGCTGGAAATACCATATTAGTAGTGTTTGTCGTAAAATAAGTAGTGGCTATTAAACAGCCTTGCGACTGAAAAATGTTTTAGACCAAAACTCATTATTAAATGTTTATTATGCCCTCATTAATTCGGTATTGTCGTATAATGTCATTTTGTGGTGTGGCGCTTCTGAGAGCGAGGGAGGTTCTAACTGCTCAAAAACGAGTCATCCGATTAATTTTTTACTTACAAGAAACTCAGTCATGTAGAATATTTTTTAAGCAACATGCTATATTGACATTTGCTATGTTTATATGTACAATTGTCTCATATATATACAAAAAAAGAATATTAACAAGTATGAAGGAGCTTCTCAACTACATAATTACCCTACTAGGCATTTACTGAAAATACAGAAATGCAGAACAGCCCTGTACGAGAAATCTCCAGCACTGGCCGGAGTAAAAATTGTCAATTCCTTGCCTCCCGAAATTAAAAAAAAAGCTTCCTTGTATTTTTTTAAAAAGGAATTGCCAAGATATTTAATATAAGGCTGTTATTATTTAGGTGACGAATTTTTAAATAATAATTAATTAGATACTTATGCACTTTTAACTACTCAAGAAAGAAGAACTGTTTTACATATATTTGACTATTTATTAATTAATATTAATGTTTCACAGTCAAAATAACATTATTTGGTTTTATTTTTAACGAAAGATATGTATGGAAAATATTTTGCAAAAGATCAGAGTGACAATCTACCTAATGTTAATTTAATTATTTACAATCGGCCTATTTCCGCTTCCAAGGCGAAGGGAATGTCAGGAGACGAGTCAACCGGGATATTTTGCCGAACGTCGTCACGAGCCATCGAGGACGCACGACGCCGGCGCCGACAGAGATTTCGTCGGATCGGCGGTATCGATGATCAAAGAAGTTATAGTCATAATTGTATTACTAATGAGCAACATGAGTAGAAGCTTTGGCGGTGGCTGCGAAAGATCCACCAAGGTCGTTCCGTGGGTGCTAGCTAGTCGTTTTTTACTCGAAACGGATTTTGAAGCTAGAGCAGGAATCGTGGTATCCTTTCTGACGCGAGGTTAAAAATCTGCTAATCAATTATACTCATAAACTAATTACTAAACCTTTGTATTTTGAGAAAATCATCTTCACTATATTTTCCCGTTGTTAAAAATTAAACGTCAGATTTTTCTCTAATATGACTAATTAAATCCGTATTTTGTCTAAAATAAACACTCGGCTATTTTCATTTCCACTTATTACCAATTGAAAGAGTTTAAGGGAGCTTCATACACCAATAATTGTAACCTGCCGAAAGCCTCTTAATAAAGACATCGCATGGTAATACCCAATCATTTCGTTGTTATTCTACCATTATAAAAATTACCGATATCACCTAAAGGTGCTCCGTAATCGGGCAACATTATCCGAATCAGTTCAAGGCCATTCTATAAAGAGCAAATCGATACTCTACGTTCATTTACATAGTAAATCGTCGTCATAATGATAAGTAAATCATCGCGTCCTGCCCCGAAGTTAACCTAATATTTACAAAATTGATATATTACGCCAGGGCACGAAGTCCTTGTGATTATAGTAAAATTCAACCCCAAATCGAGTGTTGATATGCCGGACTATTGATGTGTGTGTGGGATTTTTTAGTTATTTTTTCGAACATTCAATTCACTAACCGACAAATTTTAACTTCTATTTTGTATCGTTAACCAAAACCACTTATTTGTATTGTTTTGGTTCCAGCTACGTCTAACATAGTCCTAAAAAAAATGTATGGTCTCTAAAAAATGCAGTAACTGACCTAACTCACTTACTATGGTATAATTTTAATAAAAAAGCAATTAATTATATCATGGGAAAAAATATTTGCCATTTTGATATATATTTGAAATACATGTTATATAATATATATTTAATTAGAATATAAGCTCTTTAAGCAGAAAATTAATTATTCTTCTTGCGCTTCTTAGCCTGAGACTGAGACTGACGAATTTTCCTTTAGATCAAAGTGATTTTGATAGAAAATTAAATATAATTAAACAAATTGCAAGAAATAACGGATACAACGAGTCACTAATAGATAACATGGTCAAAAACAAACAACGCAAAATGCTTCAAAAAGAATTTTTCACTGTGCCCAACAAACCTACAAAATATAGTTTTATTAATTATGTTCCGAATTATAGTAACAAAATTTCTAAAAAATTAAATAATTTGGGTATCTCTACAATAATTGTGAACAAAACAAATATAGGAAACATTTTGGTTAATAACAAAGAAAGACTAAATAAAATTGATAAATCTGGTGTATATAAAATTAATTGTAAGGATTGCGATGCTGTCTATATCGGTCAGAGTGGTAGAAGCGTTGTCAACCGGGTAAAAGAACACAAAAAATCAATCTTAAATAACAATAAAAATACAGGAATATCAACGCACTGTATTGAAAACAACCATTTCATAGATACTGATAACATAAATTTACTTCATTCAGAAAGAAAAGGTAAACGTTTAGATCTGCTAGAACAACTAGAAATCAAAAAATCTTTCAAGTACAACCCTTGTACCACAAATGACCAGCAAAATTTCTTAAATACCCCTATAGTAAATCAATTGTTAAGAAATATCCTTTGATTTATATAATCAGCTTAGGTCCACTCCAAACATTTAAATAATTAAGGATGTTAAATACCTTAAGTCATAAACAGATTAAGACATAAATACTTTTAGGTATAAATTGAATAAGCACGTCGGAAACTTTAGTATTCACTATGTAATACTCTTGATAAAGGCCTAATAAGCCGAAACATATGTAGAGTATTTATAATATATTGATTGATTCATCTAAAAGCAGTGTTTAATTTATAATTAACAATTATCTCTTATATATATCCAACAGTGTCTGCTAACATCACAGAAGTCCATTTGCCCATATATCTTTTTCCATATTTTGAATATCCTCGTGGAATCTCTCCCCATGCTCATCACATACTGCACCACAGTTTTCTGGGAAATAATCTAGATGCGAATGTAGAAAATTGTCTTTTGGTGACATATGTATCCTAATTTCTGGTAGTAAGTAAGAAGATTCCCAACAAGGTCTCTATAGTTTTCTGCTCTTTTGTTACCATTTTAAAGGAATTCCAAACGGCTCTTTCATTACCTTCTAGAGTGTTGTCAAATTCAGCATCATTGAAAAGATTTTTGATTTGAGGACCCGCAAAAAATAATTTTCGCATCACTAAGTCTGGCAAATTTTTGTTTTAAATAGCCTAAAGCCCGTCCTTCTTTGTCCATAGTTTGTACCAAGTTTTTCATAAGCCCCAGTTTTATGTGGAGTGATGGCAGTATTACCTTTTGTGAATCAACTAATGGAATGTCAGTAACATTTTTGGCTCCTGGTTCCAAACCCAGTCTTGGCGGCCAAATTCTTCTTTTGTAATGTTGTAATCGCGCTCGACTGTCCCACTCACAAAGAGAACAGCAATATTTGGTATACCCTTGCACCATACCAAGTAAGATAGCTACTATCACTTTTAAGTCTCCACAAATCTGCCACTTATACTTGTTATATTCTATAGTTTGTAGCAATACATTCATGTTACTGTAATTTTCCTTCATGTGGACAGCACGGGTGATTGGAATTGATGGTAATTTATTTGCATTGTGGAGTAGCACAGCCTTTAGACTAAGTTTCGAGGCGTCAATAAAATGTCTCCAGTCACTAGGATCATGGGGAATGTGTAAAGCACTCATTAAACCGTCAAGGTCCTTGCAGGCAACCAAGACATTTTCCATTTTGAAAAAGGGTATAAAATCATTTCGACGACTTCGATACATGGAAACTTTATAATTTTTTTGTAGTAAATTCCATTTTTGTAATGGAGATGCCAAAAGCTCCGCTTTCGCTTTGGACAGATCAAGGTCTTTTAAAAGATCACTTAATTCGCGTTGCTTAATTTTGTGTGGTTCATCATCGGACACTTCGGCAGAGAAATCGAGATCTTGTGATGTTGATGGCTGGACTAAGTCGTCATCTACATTATCATCCGATTGTCCGTCAGAATCAAGACTGTATTCTCGAGGTGGAATAGGAATAGGTAGTTCATCACTATGGGGAACCGAGCTAATGGCAGATGGTAAACTGGAGTATTGTATTACCATCCTTTTTTTGTTGTTAATACCCTGTCTAATAGGAGGTATCACGCAAAAATAACAATCTTTAGGTTCTCACCAGATCATGGGCACAGCAAAAGCCATTAAACGTCCTCTTCCACTTAGCCAACTGCAAAGATTGTTCACACAATTGCTGCAACATATATGAGGTACACATTTTTTGTCTTCATCTCCAATTATGCAACCAAAATATAACTGGTACGCCTTCTTAATGTTGGGAGTAAAATTATGTTTTTGACAAAAGTCACTTCACCACAAATATAACAAAAGTTGTATTTACACAATCTCGTGGCATATTTTCAAAATAGCACTATTTACTTTCGAAAATGAATGGTTCATGCACAAGGTACAAATACGACTACCTCAGAATGAATATTAGTTTTAGTGACAAATAAAGAGGTAGTTAGCACGGCCAGTATAGTATGTCTATTGTTCGTAGAATTCTAATTCTACCCGTTATTTGTGATAGAACCGCCCTTAAACTAAGGTTTATAGCTGTGTTACATTTTATTATCTGTATTGGGAAAAACAGAGCCAACTTAAACTTTTGCTTTTTATATTGTTATTTAGCATGAAGAAGTTACTAAGAATTTGCTATTTTTACTCCCGGTACATGTGGGCTGTCGGCTAGTCATTATACGTTGAAAATTTGTATGAATCAATGACGTAATTGAATGATATACATAGTTATTCACGGAAAGCGGGTATGAGACGTTTCTTGGGGTTCGTTCAGTTTAGAACTTGGAAAATTGGACCTTCACCCATCTGTTTAATGGATGAAATGTATTTTTTTTTATCAAATTTAATATGTTAAAAAATATATCGCGAGTGGGTTGGCTAAAAAATTCATGGCCAGGCTATGATTAATTAAAAATTGACAAATGACTTTTTATTTAACATTGCTCACATGAGTTTAACGAATAAATTTAATACCAATCGAAAGTATGAAGCCTATAGAATATACAAACGTTGGCTTGTCTATTTTTTTCCTGGCGTAACTACTGGGTTGGCAGTTATAAACAGCTATGTTGATACTAGCTGTTTTCACCCATTTGTTTAATAAATAAATCTTATATTAAAATAAGCGCTATTTCATTGCCATCACGATGATATAAGGTTGTCTGTAAAAAGTCTGGTTTGAGTGACGGTTGTCGAATTTTAAAAAGTGAAATTTTAATGCGAATGGAAACTTGCGACAAAGAGGTCCGAACTAAGTATCCCGTGCAATAGAAGAGGATGCAGCATTGCAGCTGCGCGCGGCGCGACTGTCGGGTGAAAGAGAGTGCGCATGCTATTTGTTCATGCAATAGAGAAGGAGAGGGATACACCAGTAAATACTGAGCATTATTTTCTCAAGTCTACTGCCACTTGCTCCAAAATATTGCTCAGTATTTACTAAAGTAGCCGGGATGGCATATACACATGCTTACAGAAATTTGTTCTAAGTAAACTAGTACTACATTCCTGTACTAGCTCTAGCACTCTGCAACACTAACACGTTTATATTGTTAAAACAAAACATTCTGAAATTTTTCATTGCCTTCTATGTATGTAGCTGTATGTACATTATACAGTGCCGATTGTATATGTATAATAAAAAAATCAAGAGAGATAGGTATAGGAAATGAAGAATTCAATACTATTAAATTTTGTGAAAATATACAAGGGGGTTCCATTTGAAAAAAAATGACTTTTGAAGGTTTGAACTAAAGCATTGTTCGACTGTGAAAATAAAGTACCCTGTATGAAATTGTAAAAATATAAGACAATTTTCAGTTAGATCATAGGGTACTTGTATGAGTTTGAAAAGAAAGTCTCTAAATCGACCACATGGTAGGGGTAGGAACCGTCAAAAATATCCAAATATATGAATTAAGTAAATAAATATATTAATTATCTCGTAGGTTTAAGAGTATATTATGGTACATAAACCCAAGCTAACATTTTATGAGTAATACAAAAATGAAATAAAATATAGGTTGTTCCATTTAAAATAATTGATCACCAGTTGTTACTTAATAAATTAGAAAAAATCGGCTTCTCATATTCTTTGCTCCTTTTGTCTAAATCTAATTTAATGAATAGGGGTCAGTACGTTGCATTAAATGGGTTCAAATCGATCGAATTTGCTGCCACATCTGGAGTTCCCCAGGGATCTATTCTGGGGCCCTTGTTTTTTAACATATTTATTAACGACATAGTGAACGAAATTAATTTGCCTCACCTTTTATATGCCGACGATCTAAAAATTTTCACAGTAATTGATGAAATCGACGACTCTTTTCAACTTCAGAATTCTCTTGACAAAATAAACACCTGGTATATAGTAAATAAATTATTCATGAATCCTAGTGAATGTAACGTAATGTCATTTTCTTTAAAAACTTCGCCTTTTATTTTTGATTACAGGTTAGATAATGTCATACTTCAAAGACCTATAACATTTCGCGACCTCGGCGTAACTTTTGATAGTAAATTATCCTTCACTGATCATATCGATACCATTGTGTCTGAAGCCTCCAAAGCCCTTGGATTCATCGTTCGTACTAGTCGAGAGTTCACTAATACTGATACGCTGAAAATTCTTTATCAATCCTTCGTCAGATCGAAACTTGAGTACGCATCGCTAATTTGGAGTTCCAGTTATGATGTTCACAAGAATAACTTGGAGGCAGTTAACGTAGATTTCTTAAATTACTGTGGTTCAAATCCGACGGTACCTATCCAGTGATTGGTTTTCCGCAAAGTAACTTGCTTGAAAGATATTCTATGACTACTCTTGAGGATAGGCGTACGTACTTTTCTCAAGTATTTTTGTTTAAATTACTACACAATGATTTTGACGCACCCGAAATAATTAGTAAGCTTTATTTTCACGTTCCCTGAGTAGCTTCTCCTAATCACCAAGTTTTCTATTTACCTACGCCGCGTACCAACGTACTGAATAATTCACCTTTATATACGATTTGCAGTACTTCTAACAAATTATGTAGCGACTCGATATCTCTGTTAGCGATCGAACTTTAAAAAAAAAAAATGTCCGTCCGTCTGTCCGTCCGTCACGTTTCTTGTAAGTACGATAACTTAAGAACGAAAAGTCCCATTGTATTGAAACTTAAGTTAGTGCTAGCTAAAGGAAGAACGCTGTTGTTTTTGAACAAAATCGATGAATAAATAAAAAAGTTATTATTGTTATTATTATATTGAAAATAACATTTTTTTTCTATTTTATAATTAAACAAAAAATTTTTAAAACTACTGTTATTTACAAAAAAAACTGCGAAGAGTATCCTATAGAATGCACAACAATTATATAAAAAGAGCACTAAGTTGACGAAGAGTATAATATTTACTGTAGTTTGAATCCCGTTTTAGGTCAGGATATCTTATATAAAATGTTACCAAATTCAAGTTTTGTGTGAATCAGTCTTTAAGTAGGTAATATAGAAGTTGAAAATATATCTATGTCGTAAAATCCTATGGCATTCGGTGTGACGAGATAATGCGATTACCGAATAGAATTTTATACTGACGGTAACCCGTTCTTACATAATAACAGTAAACCTTCTCTTGTATTATAAGCCAAAACGACGCAAATGTCACTTGAGTTCTTCCCTTCACCTTCGGTAATGGATGTAGGAAGAGACGGAGATAGTGGGATAGGCTTTAAGTGTATTAAATCTACTGAAACCGGCTAAAGTCAGCTATAGACAGGATCTAGTTCTGTGTCTTTAATACGGGGCTACAATTTATCCTAGCAAAGGAATTGTCTAAATACCCTAATAAATCTTTACTAAAGGAATGAAGTGTCAATAATTAGTTACTGGTGAAAGGTAGATGCCATTTTGTAGACGAGGAAAATGTTTTATTATTTTCAGTAATATGTGAAGGAGAACCTTCAGTAAATTATAAAAGATACTTTCTCTAGTCAAATAACATGGAAAAACAAAATAGAACCATGAAGCAAATGACGAACACAAATTAATTTGTTAAATATCACTATATTTTTTCTGCTTGTGACTGTAGTATCTAGTCTAAATTTTCAAGCACAGTGAATTACAAATTAAATTGTGGGGTATTTATACATTACAAATGCTAATTAGTTATTATTAAACAGTACAGGTAAGCTTATTTTACAACAAGGCGGAAAACAAAATGAGATTTCCTACATCTAACTGGTCACTAAGCAGGGTAGTATTTGGGTTATTTCCATGATTATAAATTTCAATTCTTTCTAATATATTAAACTTTCTAGATTTTGTTGAATAATGTAGAATCTCTAGTTTATCTATGGATGGAAAATTTTGGTTGACCTCAAAGAAATGATTTGCAAAATTTGAATACTTTTGCCTTCTCAAATAATTTTAAATGTTCAGAGTATCTTACATTAAATGCCCTTTCTGTTCGATTAATATTACAGCTATTGCATTTTATCAGACCAGAGCGTTTATTTTTGTGTTTCTTGTATGGCTTTTTAGAAAATATTTGACATTTTTGGGCTAGGTTTGCATACTATCAGAAAGTAATGATTTGATAACACGTATGAAATTCTTTCTGACAAGGGGCTAAAATATGTTAGACATGCAAATTTCTTTCGGGAGTTTTCATTAATTATAGGGTACATTTTACTCATTGTAATATCAACTATAGATATCGGGTTATGCTAACAAGTAAAAATTCTTATTTGCCATTCTCATTATAACACTAGCATTCAATATAGTCCCCTACGGCTAGGCAGGTTAAACTAGTATCTACATGATCCCCTACGAGATGTAAATTCGGTTAAAAATCAGAACAAAGACCTGAAATTAATTTATTTACCTACCTTGTCTTTAAATTTTTTTTCATTCTAATGAATTACATTTTCATAAAATCTCATTCAGTTTCTTGGAAATGCTTAGCCTTTGAAACGTTTTTCGTCCTTATTCCGGACTCATCAGAAAAGCACAAAGCCACTCATAACGATGTTCCATGCAAAACCAAGGCAATATCCATGAATAAGTATGAAATATTTATATTTGACATTGACTGATAAAAAACAACAGATCTTCACCTATCTATTAGCTAACTAGTATTGGAGCCTATATACTCTATGCATATTTAAAACTGAATTATTTATTATTTGTTTGCTTATAGTAATGAAACATATTCTGTATAGGATTTTACAGACAACGGAAAGAAAAACTATCTATGAGAACTAAAAGAAAAACTGTATGTAAAAATATTAACGAAATCCTTGCATTCTTTCGATAACCTGACTTCTGGTTATGCTAACAAGTAAAAATTCTTATTTGCCATCCTCATTATAACACTAGCATCCTACATAGTTCCCTACGGCTAGGCAGGTTAAACTAGTATCAACATGATCCCCTACGATATGTAACTTCAGTTAAAAATGAGTACAAAGGCATGCAACATCGTTATGAGTGGCTTTGTGCTTTTCTGATGAGTCCAGAATAAGGACGAAAAACGTTTTAAAGGCTAAGCATTTCCAAGAAACTAAATGAGATTTTATGAAAATGTGATTGATTAGAATGAAAAAAATTTTAAAGACAAGGTAGGTAAATAAATTAATTTCAGGCTTTTGTTCTCATTTTAACTGAATTTACATATCGTAGGGGATCATGTAGATACTAGTTTAACCTGCCTAGCCGGGGACTATGTTGGATGCTAGAATTTTACTTGTTAACATAACCAGAAGTCAGGTTATCGAAAGAATGCAAGGATTTCATTAATATTACTTCCACATCCACGTAGTGGATTGGAAGTATAGTAATCGCAAAAGAATGTTCATTTTTTTTTTCTTGAAATAGGTTTAGAATGTTATGAAACGTCGAGATTTTAAATTTGAGCGAAAAAAAAAAAAATTCTGTCGGTTTGTCTGTAACTTTTTTTGTCTGCACGTCTTCTCCGGAACGGTTTAAGATATTGACTTGAAATTTTGTACACGTATATACTATAACGAGATCTGGAACTGGATTGTTTTTTGAAGATATCCGGTGAAGGGTTGGAGGTTAAATAGGGGTAAATAGGGAGAAATATGTAAAGCAAGCTGGTAAGAGTACAGAAACTTGAAATTTGATGTATGTACTACAAGCCAAGGCCAGGCCAAGCCACCTATTATTAATGGGGTTGATAAAATAAAATTGAGATATGCATTTGAAATTTGGTACACCTATGTATTATAACGCCATCTGGAACTGGTGTATATTTTGAGATGATTCCGTTGAAGGGTTGGGGGTTAAATAGGAGTAAATAAGGAAAAATAAGTAATTCAAGCTAGTAAGAGTACAGAAATTTGCGATTTGGTGTATATACTAGATACCGATGCCTTAAATTTCTTTCTAATATTTTTCAAACCCCAACACCTTCACTCCATTATTAATGGGATTGTTAACATAAAATTGAGATATTCACTTGAAAGTTAGTACCCCATTTGATTGAGATGATTCCATTGAAGGGGTGGGAGGTGGTAGGTGGTGAATGGGGGACAATAAGTAGTGTAAACAAGAAATTTAATTTTTAATGTATATGGTAGATACCAACGCCTCAAATTTTTTATGACAACTGCCCCAAATATTATTAAAATTCTATGATCAATAATTTGCACATAGTAGAGTGCAAATCTAGTCAAGTTGTTTCCTTTAAAGTGACTTGGATGAAAAATCTGGATGTGGAAATAGTGATTCCCTAGGCAGCGGTTTTTTTATATATAGTTTTTCTTTTAGTTCTCATAGATAGTTTTTCTTTCCGCTGTTTGCAAAATCCGATAAGGAATATGTTTCATTACTATAAGCAAACAAGTATTAAATAATTCACTTTTAAACGTAGTTAAAGTTACACATATAGAATTTTATCACTTTCTCAAGATTTGTGAAATTTTGGAATTGCGGATCTTCAAAAATTAATTTTTAAGATTATTTCACTCATCGGATCTTTCTATACGTTGCTTTAAGAGGAATATATGAAGTTTTGGTTTATATCTTAAAAATTGTAGAAAAGGTAGAGCTTATACCGATTTCATCGGAAATCTCTTTTTGTTCCAGCGTCATATGTATACTATTTCTTTGTACATTCGTATTTTCACTTAATAATATAATAATTCTATGGTCACAGAATTATTTTTTCATTTAAGCTTTGTTGAGATAAATTTCATTAATTAAATTTAGCATAGCGGGTTCGAGACCGCGCACGCTTCGCGATCACTATGTGATAAACTTGGACATCTTATATCTATTAAAAGCAAACACGACCATCTACTTCAAAGGTATATCATTTATTCTTAACTATTAATTATTACATGTTAGGAATTGGACTTGTCTAGTGACAACATTCTGCAGCAATAATCATAATCTACTTAAAAGGTAAATACTTAAACTAACAAACTGAGTTCTTTGAACTTTCATGGCACTCGCGTGTGTTATCAGAATAATAAATTATACCATTACATCTTCCCCGGAGGAAGTAAAAAAAAAATTGAACCCTGCAGTTTTGATAGTACAAAAAAACTTCGTATATGTTTTTGTTATGAAATTTCCCCCTTTAGCGCCTAGTCTACTAGTTTTTTAATATATATTTTTAATTTTTCGAGTTTTTGGCCGAATATTTTCAATTTTTTTAGAGGTTGCCGGCACCTTACCTCTGTAAACTTTTTTTATCGTATTCTACAACAAAAAAGATATTTATCCCGAAAAATTCAGCCATATAACATTTAGTGACGCCTTGAAACCCTGACGACTGGACAATATAAGTAAACTAGAGGCTTTACATTATTTAACAAAATCTAGAAAATTAAACATATTAGAAGCAAGTGAAATTTATAAACATAGAAACAACCCAAATACTACCCTGCTCAATAACCAGTTAGATACATGAAATTCCATTTTGTCTTTTTCCCCGTTGTGAAATAGTCCTGCCTACACAGTTTAATCATAGCTAATTAGCATAATCCTTTTGTAATTAAAAATTCCACAAATTAATTTCTAATTCACTTATATTCCACACATGCCACTAACTATTATTTGGAGGTCTATGTACTTGTTCAACTTTGGCACTGTGTGAGTGGTCATGCTACCCTAGTCAACTCTTTAACTGTGGATAGAGAGAAACTTGCTCAACTCCTCAGATTTCTGGAGCAACACGTTGGCGTCATGTCATTCGGGATGAACACATCTATCGACAAACAGGATTTCTAATTTTTATATCCGACGATGTCGATTCCCGTCTGTATTTTATCGTTTTGTTTAATTTTAAATTATTTATTGAAAAGAAAATTCATTAACTTCTTTTGCAAAAGCAATGACTTCTTCATTATTATTACAACCACTTCATTGACAGTAGCTCGGTTAGAAAGCATTTCGAGACATATGTTTACAGAATCTGTGCTTATCATTTTTGCACACCAACTTGTTCCAAGGTATTTCCGGGATAAGCACTAAAAATCTGTATTTAAACGCCTCTCACAGAGGACCGGCCGTAGCACTTCCAGACACGTGTTTATAGGAAATTCTGTTATCAATTCTTCATGTGAAATAGGTACATAAAAGGGCATGCAGAAATTTTGGAACACCCTGTATAAATTTAACGAGACTAAATTTTGAAAAATGTACAACCACAATAATTGTATCTCATCATAATAATTGCCACACACTACGCCTTCCAATGTTTTATAATTACCTTCATTCCGATAAGTAAGCCCCTAGTATTTTAATTCCGAGCCGAAATTTAACTAATTTCGCCGCGTTTCAGTTTACGTGAAACCACACTGTGTGGTTTTTGCCGGTGCAGCTTCGCAAATATTGTGGTTTAATTACAGGCACGTCTAGGAGATGTGGGCCATAATTATAGGAAGCTCCGTATGACATTCTGTGTACCGTGCAAATAGTTAACAGTAAAATACGTCTGTTTGCAGTGCTGTCTCGGTGTAATTAAAATAATTGTGATAATTCTGGGAGGAAATGAGACATTTATATGGGACGAATCGAAATTTGCACGCGAAAGTTCATCAGTATGTATGGCAAATGGAAAAATTGTGGCAAGTCAAAATTAGCAAGTACCGATAAAATTTAAACATGAAATACTTTCAACAGAAGCACAGTATGTAACCTATCGGCGATAAACAAAGAAGCACTCGTGTCTTGAAATTCTGGACGGTTCACATCGGTGAAGTTGGTTTCGACTACCTGCTTGTTATTTATCAAGACGCTGAATCCTCCAGCGTAACTACTTCTCTATTTATTCGTCCTTATATGGTCTATGTTTATGCTGGTTTCCTTTCGTTAGCCTCCTAAAACAAGTAATAGTATTAAATTAGGATGTTATTATAACTAATCATTAAGTCAAATTTCAAAATTTAGTAAGCTACCTGGTTATTTTTCATAGTCATTCATAGAAATAATTTCGAGAATTGTTTTGGTTTCAAATTGACAGATGTCAAATAAATCTAGGGAATTTTAATAAGCAAATTTGATATTATTGAGAAAGATTAAATTTTTTACGGAGAAAGAACAAAAAAGAGACGGCCATCTTTAGAATTTGTGGAGAGAAGAGAAAAGTGGTTCTCCAGGTCTCTTAGTTATTTAATTAAATTAAATAAAACCTCAGAACATCTAAGGTCAGTAATTTTGCTTTTAAATATTTAACATTTAGTATAAATACATACCTGGGCAATAAAATTAAGGTATGGCATTTTTTAGGTTTTTTTCTTTGTCTTGGTTTTTCTTTTGGAGCCCTATTGCCCTATTTTTGTTGAATACTGCCTAGATACAAATACAGAAATTTGTTGGCCTTTCAAGGATTTATTGGAACCACAGTATTTCCTTATTTTTTTTAAAAAAAAGAAACTGTTACCAGGTACTAGCAACTTTGAAACAGACGTGTTGTCCAGGGCTGTCGTCTGGGCATCGTTCACTGTACATTTTTCCCAGGTAATACGTACGATTCTGAGGGTACGTAATATAGACCAAGTAAGTGACACAATTAATTATTTTCATCCCACTGGAGAGATTTATTTGGTTCAACCATAAAATTGTGAGGAGTCTCATCAGCCTCCAGCGCTACTGAATCCAACGTATATATATATTTTTTGTAGTTTGTCGCCACTCATTTTCTTGCCACCGTTTTATACATAACACGTTCTTGTTTGTTTAGTGTTTATATGTAATATGTTGTAAGTTCTTTATATGCAATTTGTAAACCATGAGCAGCTGCTTTCGGTGCTAAAAAATGAAAATACAAATGAATATCTTATGGATCTCTTGTTGTAAATTTAATAGTTTATAATTTAAGGGTGTATTTACACTGTTTATACCTACCTTCTTAAAAGGATACTATATTCATATCTGCAAAGTGCAGATAAGCCTATTTTTTACATATATTTAAAATTTATTTACCTTATACATTTTATAATTAATTATTAAACTTTACCTTTATATACGTTGGCTTTCTACTTGTTGTTTTGTTCTCTACCCCATTCTCTGTCAAGTTATTTGGCTGGCGCCCCCCAAGCTTATATAATTCGTATATAATTAACTTTCTAAGCATTTGCATAGTTATTAAAATAGTTTGACACATTGAATTCTAACCTTACCTACGAACCCAGCTCTCACCGCATTTCAAAGTTAACCGGGTTAGTCGAGTTTTCGCTGGTCACTTTGGACTATCGGGACTCGACGGTGACTTTTACGTCACAAAAGTGGCGCAACCAAGCGTGGGACCTTGTTAGAAGTTGTTAAATTATTATTTCTTTCATCTTAGCCGGTGCTATAAGCTTGTTTTCCTTAATTACCTTTCCCTATTCCTTAAGAGACAAAACAAACAAAATTGGTTAACTTAATAGCAGTAAAAGAAGTGTAGAAGCCACTGAAACCGTGTGTAACCGAGTTTTCAGTTTGTCGTCAGATAACGTTGCTTGCTGTGCAGTTTTTAAATATAAAATTCAGTACTTTGCTAAATTATAAGATATACAGGGTGTATATAGGAATATTGGTATATGAGATATCATAAATAATAATTTTTACTATAGGTGTATTACTGAATAGTACTAACTGATCTATATTAATTACCATATTACAATTTTTGAATTTACAGGGCGGTAAATAATACACAATTGTGGCAAAATTTTCATCATTTATTTGATAGTAAATGTTACAAATTATAGGGCAGTTGATATTATAATACCAAGAAATATTAACAGTTATTTTCTGTTAGTGTGTAGTAACACGTTTATTTGTATTTCTCTCATTGTCAGAGTGTATTGGTTTATACAGGGTGCGCAGCAGAGGGTGCATTTCTGTGTAATATTATTTACACACCTTATTTATTGAAATTTATGTGTATGTCACATGTTTGTTGTAATAGTGTGTTATACAGGGTGTATCTGAGAGAGCTAGTGAACTTGGTACAATCTATTTTAATCTGAAATAGGCACTTTATTTATTGCGTTTAGCGGATTATAAACTGTTGTTATTTTAGATAACATTGTTATAATAGGTGTTTATTATACGGGGTGTTTTTTTACTTGGTAATTTAATTCATTCGGCATTATAAAAAAATTGCATTTTGGGTTACTAATTTTGGCAAATATGGATATCAGTTATGATATGGAACCAAATTACTTGAGGGTGCATGAAGTAAACTACGAGTTGAAGATACGAGGGATAACTACGTCTTCAGCAGATATACCTCAAAAGAGAAAATTTTTGAGAAGGGAACTAAAAAAAGATTTGGCTCGACCAGCGGTGCAACATGAAGCTCAGGATTTCAAATTTGAGGATGAGCGTGAAGAAATCAAGGATAGCATAGATTCCGTAACCGAGTTGGTTGATAACTTCGATGGTACGAATGATGAAATTTACAAAAGGATCCGTACTCGACTAACACATCTGAACGGTAGGCTCAGGCGATTTCCTGACAATATTAGCAAGGAAGCTAGTGGATTTCAGGGAGATAATTTAATTTTGGTTGCATCACTCGAAGGAGATATCGAGGAAATATTAGAGAGACATAATCAGGCACAACAGGGACCTCAATTACCTTCTACTTCGAATAATACTAATAGTAAGTCCTATCCACTCCACAAATGGTCATTGAAATTTGATGGTACAACAGCACAATTCTCTGTTAACTCTTTTCTGGAGCAAGTCGAAGAGTTAAGCTTCTCACGTAATGTTTCAAAGGAGGAACTTTTCAGGTCATCAGTAGAATTATTCACAGGTCAAGCTCTAATATGGTATAGACATGCAAGGAATAAAGTTGATAATTGGGATGGTTTGGTATCACTGTTACGTAAAGATTTTCTGTCTCCAAGACACGACAAAGAACTTATGGAACAGATTAACGCTCGAAAGCAGGGTGAGAATGAACCTGTTGTAATTTATATAGCGGCAATGGAAAATCTTTTTTCTCGCTTAGTCAAAGGTGTACCACATGCTGAAAAATTAGAAACGATCAGACAAAATCTTCTACCTGACTATCACATGCATTTGGCTCTGCAAAATATAACCTCAGTTGATCAACTTGGAGAAGTGTGCCGAACTTTAGAAGAAGCTAATAGTTTACGGAAACAAAGAATTAATGGTAATTCTCGGAAACATGTTGCAACAATGGAACCTGATTTGGAGTTCACATCGAGGACACGTAGCACTGGATACTCAACGTTGCCCAGGAGAAACAACAATGGTCCTAACCGTGATAGAGTCAACAGAGTTGATGAAGTAAAATGTTTCACTTGCAAACAGACAGGTCATGTCAAACGTGAATGTCCCCGAGTCAAGAAAACCCCTCATTGTTATAGTTGCGGCAGAGAGGGCGTGATTCGTCCAAATTGTGAGAGGTGTTCAAAAAAACGCCAGACCAAGAGGCACTCAGTAGGCCGATGTCTCTCGAGCTATTCTAATGCTAAGGTCTACAGAAATCGAGCTTCATTTCAAAATGCTTTGCATCCAACTGTACATACCATAACCACAAAAAGAAATAAAAATAATTATGGCTTTGGAAACAAATTTTCTCACGGTAAAACCACTTTGGTTGAATGGAATGCTTGGAAAGATTTCGTGAAAAGTTTTTATTCCAAGGACTTAGTTTCTCAGGCTACTGGTATTTGTCACGACACTATGGCAACTAAAAAATTTGATGATCTAGATAGTATAATAGCGGTTTGCGATGAAGACAGCAATATTGGTAATATGAACCCCGAGTCGAATTTAGTATTAGTTCAGAAAGACAATGATAATAGACCCTATATTAAGATTAAAGTTTTTAATAGTAGTATAGTAGCTTTGTTGGATACAGGCGCTAATAACTCAGTTTTTGGTGCGAAAGGTTTAAGACTTATAGAAAAATTTGATTTAAAATTGTTTGAGGCACCTGAAGTCAATATTAGTACAGCGGACGGTACCGCGCAGAAAATATCTGGGTATGTAAATTTGCCAGTTCAGATAGGAAACATTTTGCATGTTATCAGAGTTTTAGTTGTTCCTTCATTATCGCACAGTCTCATATTGGGTAGTGATTTTATTAAGACTTTCGGAGTAGTTTTAAACTGTAAGAAAGCTTCATATTTTATCGATGACGGTGAGTCGAATTTGGATTGCTTATATAACATGTCAGTTTGTGAGATTAATCTTGCGAAAGTAATTCGGTCAAAATCTGAACTGACAGCAGATCAAATTAGTGAGTTGGATACGATTATAGATAAATTTAAAGCTTTGTCGTGGATGTCTGGTACGAAGTTGGGTCGTACAAATGCAATTGTACATAAGATTGACACAGGCACCGAAGCACCAGTAAAGCAAAGGCATCATAATATGTCTCCTTACATGCTTGATCATCTTAACAAGGAGTTAGACAAAATGTTAGCCTTGGGAGTAGTCCGTCCTTCAAGTAGTCCGTGGGCCTCTCCAGTTCTTTTGGTGAAAAAGAAAAGTGGTGACATGAGATTCTGCTTTGATGGTAGAAAACTCAATAGTCTTACCAAAAGAGATGCTTATCCACTACCTCATGTGGATCACATTCTGAGTAAATTAACAGGTGCACATTATCTTTCGAGTATCGATTTAAAATCAGCTTTTTGGCAGATACCACTAGAAGAGAGTTCTTGTGAAAAGACAGCATTTGTCGTTCCATCTAGAGGTTTGTTTGAATTTGTAGTAATGCCTTTTGGGTTGAATAATGCGGCTCAAACTCAGCAACGACTTATGGATCAAGTCTTGGGATATTCTTTGGAACCATTTGTCTTCGTCTATTTAGATGATATCATTATTGCTACCCCAACTTTCGAAAAACATATCGATGTTTTAAATGAAGTCTTTCAACGATTGAAACAAGCAAATCTAACTATTAATCTTGAAAAGTGTGAGTTCTGTTTACCATCACTAAGATACTTAGGATTTCTTTTAGATGGCGAAGGTTTGCGTACCGATCCGGAAAAGGTTTCAGCAATGTTAAATTACCCTCGTCCTGGAACAGTGACGGAATTAAAAAGATTCATCGGTTTAGTTGGATGGTATAGAAGATTCATTCCTTTTTATTCGAATTTAACAGCACCCATGACAAATCTGATAAAAGGTAAACGTAAATCACAGAAATTGGAGTGGAATGAAGCTGCGGAAGAAGCTTTCCGAAAAGTTAAGGAAGCATTGGTTTCTGCACCCATATTAGTTAACCCGAATTTTAATAAACAGTTCACAATTCAGTGTGATGCGTCAGAGGTAGGCGTTGGTTGTGTGTTGACGCAGTTGAATGAAGATGGGCAAGAAGTTGTCATTGCTTTCACAAGTCGTACTCTTACAGCTGCTGAAAGGAAGTATACCGTGACAGAGAGAGAACTAATTGCAATTTTGCACGGGACAGAAAAATTCCGGGCATTTATCGAAGGAACTACGTTCAAAGTCATAACGGATCATTATAGCCTCCTATGGTTAAACCGTTTGAAAGATCCTTCTGGCAGACTTGCCAGATGGGCCGTTAAATTGCAGCAGTTTGACATGATTATTGAACACAGGAAGGGCGCATTAAATGTTGTACCCGATGCTCTATCGAGGTCTCCGATAGAAGTCTGCGTAGTCATGGTAAATAAGGACGATGCTGAAAATGATAAGTGGTATGTAAAAATGACCCAAAATGTTTTGAAATCCCCAAAAAAATACCCTAACTGGAAGGTAGATGCTGGATCCTTATATAAACATATACCCTCGAATTTTGGTAACTATACAAATTTACCAGACTGGAAATTAGTTGTCCCCAAAGGTCAACGACTTCAAATATTTAAGAGTTGTCATGATGATGCTCAAGCAGCACATCTAGGTACATTCAAGACTGTGCAGCGTATTAGGGAATTGTATTATTGGCCTAGGATGTTACAAGACACAAAGAAATATGTACGTCACTGCAACGTGTGCAATGCTCAAAAGGTCAGCAATTTTGCTCGTCCTGGTCTCATGGGACAACCCAAAAAAGTAAATTTTCCGTGGCAATATGTGTCAGTGGATCTTCTTGGACCACTGCCGCGTTCTAAAAATGGATATTCATATTTGTTATTAGTGTCAGATTATTTCACTAAGTTTTGTCTACTTCATCCTTTAAAGAAAGCTTCTGCGCCATTGATAGAAAAATTTGTGGAAGAACAAGTATTTCTAGTGTATGGTGTTCCACAAATATTAGCGTGTGACAATGGAACACAATTTGCAAGTAATATTTTCAGAAACCTAGCTGAAAAATATGAGGTGAAAATTTATTACAATGCTCGTTATCATCCTCAAGTAAATGCTGTAGAGCGGGTTAATAGAGTATTAGAGACTGCAATCCGTTCATATTTAAAAGACACTGATCACCGTTGTTGGGATCAAGAGGTACCTAAAATTGGGTATGCTCTGCGAACCGCTGTCCATGAAGCGACAGGTTACTCTCCGACAATGTTAAATTTTGGTCGATATGTTCCGTCACGAGGAAGTTATTATGGCAAGGTTGACATAAAAAATATGGACATGGATAGCATGGACAGAGAAAAGTATAATGAGGATATGAAAAATTTGCCGGATCTGAATAACGATGTAAGACGTCGATTGGCAGAAGCTTACCGCAAGAATTGCAAAAGTTATAATTTACGTAAACGAAAGGCAGATACTTACCATGTAGGAGACAAAGTTTGGAAAAGAAACTATGTTTTATCTTGCGCAGCAGAACATTTCGCAGCAAAATTAGCTCCAAAGTTTGTATTATGCACTGTTAAGAAAGTTATTTCTCCACTCGTTTATAAATTAGAAGATCTAGATGGTAAAGATGTAGGAAACTATCATGTTAAAGATCTAAAACCATACCATGGATCTGAACCAGATGAGTCGTAAAAAAAGAAAAAGATTGTTTGAGCGTGTGAATGTGTTGGCCAGTGAAAGTCGTGTGAATGAAGTCTTATTTGTTTCTTTTCTTTCTACATTTAATGGTATATAGTTTTCACTAATTATGTTTTGGTGTGTAAATTCCATAAAAAGCATATTTAGACGAGCATATTTATTTTCCAGTTATAGTACAAGCTCCTATATGTTCCTTAAAAATTAGTAAATTAATTTAGATAAATTTTCCCGATTATGACATAGTTATCGCGACAACAATAATAATTTTAAAAAAAATTATGATCTTGTAGTATAGTAACATTAACAATCAAAGATTGATTATGTTAATGACAAAGTAATACCAATCTAGACTCGTGTAAATAGTAAATTAGGTTAGTTAGGTTAAATATTAAACTGTAGTATCTATAGAATTATTCAGTAGGTGAACTCTATAACTACGGAGTAGTAAATTATCCAAAAATATTATAGCCAAGCTCTAATATTTTTAATCTAGCAAAAGGGGGTGTGTGGCAAGTCAAAATTAGCAAGTACCGATAAAATTTAAACATGAAATACTTTCAACAGAAGCACAGTATGTAACCTATCGGCGATAAACAAAGAAGCACTCGTGTCTTGAAATTCTGGACGGTTCACATCGGTGAAGTTGGTTTCGACTACCTGCTTGTTATTTATCAAGACGCTGAATCCTCCAGCGTAACTACTTCTCTATTTATTCGTCCTTATATGGTCTATGTTTATGCTGGTTTCCTTTCGTTAGCCTCCTAAAACAAGTAATAGTATTAAATTAGGATGTTATTATAACTAATCATTAAGTCAAATTTCAAAATTTAGTAAGCTACCTGGTTATTTTTCATAGTCATTCATAGAAATAATTTCGAGAATTGTTTTGGTTTCAAATTGACAGATGTCAAATAAATCTAGGGAATTTTAATAAGCAAATTTGATATTATTGAGAAAGATTAAATTTTTTACGGAGAAAGAACAAAAAAGAGACGGCCATCTTTAGAATTTGTGGAGAGAAGAGAAAAGTGGTTCTCCAGGTCTCTTAGTTATTTAATTAAATTAAATAAAACCTCAGAACATCTAAGGTCAGTAATTTTGCTTTTAAATATTTAACATTTAGTATAAATACATACCTGGGCAATAAAATTAAGGTATGGCATTTTTTAGGTTTTTTTCTTTGTCTTGGTTTTTCTTTTGGAGCCCTATTGCCCTATTTTTGTTGAATACTGCCTAGATACAAATACAGAAATTTGTTGGCCTTTCAAGGATTTATTGGAACCACAGTATTTCCTTATTTTTTTAAAAAAAAGAAACTGTTACCAGGTACTAGCAACTTTGAAACAGACGTGTTGTCCAGGGCTGTCGTCTGGGCATCGTTCACTGTACATTTTTCCCAGGTAATACGTACGATTCTGAGGGTACGTAATATAGACCAAGTAAGTGACACAATTAATTATTTTCATCCCACTGGAGAGATTTATTTGGTTCAACCATAAAATTGTGAGGAGTCTCATCAGCCTCCAGCGCTACTGAATCCAACGTATATATATATTTTTTGTAGTTTGTCGCCACTCATTTTCTTGCCACCGTTTTATACATAACACGTTCTTGTTTGTTTAGTGTTTATATGTAATATGTTGTAAGTTCTTTATATGCAATTTGTAAACCATGAGCAGCTGCTTTCGGTGCTAAAAAATGAAAATACAAATGAATATCTTATGGATCTCTTGTTGTAAATTTAATAGTTTATAATTTAAGGGTGTATTTACACTGTTTATACCTACCTTCTTAAAAGGATACTATATTCATATCTGCAAAGTGCAGATAAGCCTATTTTTTACATATATTTAAAATTTATTTACCTTATACATTTTATAATTAATTATTAAACTTTACCTTTATATACGTTGGCTTTCTACTTGTTGTTTTGTTCTCTACCCCATTCTCTGTCAAGTTATTTGGCTGGCGCCCCCCAAGCTTATATAATTCGTATATAATTAACTTTCTAAGCATTTGCATAGTTATTAAAATAGTTTGACACATTGAATTCTAACCTTACCTACGAACCCAGCTCTCACCGCATTTCAAAGTTAACCGGGTTAGTCGAGTTTTCGCTGGTCACTTTGGACTATCGGGACTCGACGGTGACTTTTACGTCACAAAATGTTTAAAAATTCCGATGATATCAACCAAAAATAGAAAGTAAAGTTCTAGTTTGAAGTTGTCAGAGTGATTGTTTACCTATTTATTTATTTAACTATTTATTTAGCATACACTGCTCAACAAGTATTACCGATTTACAGAGCAGGACAGATACACAAAAAACAAAAAATTAAGTATCTACAATACAGGGTGTTCCGAATTGCATAGGCCAAAATTCACTAAGTAATACAACTTTTCAAAATAAGAAAAAAAGTTCCTATAAACAGGGGTCGGGAAGTGATTAGTTTCCGAGATACAGGGTGTTCAAGTAATTCTCCTGAAAATGTTATTTCATGAATATTTTCGAAACGTCTAAACATAAACAAATTATACTTTACACAGGAATTTAACTTTGTATGTTTCTTAAGAAAAAATGACAACTATGTACGAAAATCATTCAGGAGCGGGTGAAACTGACGGGGTTATGTATAATTTAGCAACAATAAAGTTGGGGCTAAATTATACCTAGCCCCCCCAGTTTCACCCGCTCCTGAATGATTTTCGTACATAGTTGTCATTTTTTCTTAAGAAACATAAACAGCTAAATTCCTGTGTAAAGTATCATTTGGTTATCTTTAGACGTTTCGAAAATATTCATAAAATAACATTTTCAGGAGAATTACTTGAACACCCTGTATCTCGGAAACTAATCACTTCCCGACCCATGTTTATAGGAACTTTTTTTCTTATTTTGAAAAGTTGTATTACTTAGTGAAGTTTGGCCTATGCAATTCGGAACACCCTGTATACATTAGAGAAATATAAAGTACTCCTATAAGATAACATAATAGTATAACCAAATAAAAGCAGAGTTCTAAGACAAAAAATATAGAAATACACAGATAAGATAAGCATAATAATAAAACTATGTAATAGCAGAATTCAAAGAAAAACAAAGAGTCAATGGTTCTAAAAGTCTTTTATGGAATTCACAGTTCAGCTGAAAATATCTTTGTCACAATGTTTGTTGTAATTACGACACATTGAGAATAGAGAAAATTTGTTTGTTTAAAAGTTAATTAGAGCGTGGAGTGGAAACGTAAAAAGTTTGCATTATCCGAGTATTTAATCGACATAATACTGCATTTATTTTAAAATTCTAGGCAGTCGACCTTGTTATGTATTAGATTATGTAAAAATATTTGAGAAAAGCAAACCCGCCTGTTCTAAAGAGTGTCCATAGAGAATATATTCACAAGTTCAAGGTGTGGAAAACCAATTGATGGGTATACTCCATCACACTTGAATCACAATAATTTTACAAATCGCCCTTTTCTAGACTATTAACATGAGTTACGTAATGAGGGTTCCAAATGAATGACGCGTATTCAAGTTTATACCGGACAAAAGTAAAAGACTTTTAAACTCTCTGCTTGATCTAAATAAAAATCCCAAAATCTTGAAAGATTCTGAACTTATGTTATTTATGTGTGGTACAAAGGAAAGTTCTTTATCAAAAATTACTCCAAGATCCTTGAAAGTCGAGTCGTTAGAGTTCTACATTATCTAGGCTATAATTAAATGTAGTGGGTAGGAGTTTTATTGTGTAGGACATAATGTTGCATTTGGACACATTTAAGTTTAACATATTTCGAATACACCAATCAGATACGTTGGAGAGGCCGTTTTGTAATAGATTGCAGTCCGCTATGGAATTAATAGTCCTAAATAGTGAGATCATCTGCGTAGAGTAAACAGTCAGCTTGAATAACTTCATATCATTTATAAAGATATTAAAAGGCAACGGTCTCAGAATTGATCCTTGCGGAACACCTGATCATAAAACTTCGCAATGGCACCAAAATCTGCAAGATAAGGGCAGTCATTAAAAGAAAAAATAATGATGAAAATTGAAGGGCGATGAAGCGAAGCAGTTTTAAATATGCAGCGAACACACTCGAGCTTCTTAAATAACAGGAGTAGGGCGTGCAAAGCAGTCTAATTTCGTCGCACTGTCGGGCAACTTCTACTTGATAATTTTCTAAAAATTTTCGTGATTAAAAAATTTTGACGGTATCACACATTAAGAAATTTTCAGTGTAAATGTGAAGTTATTAATCACTTAATTTGTTTATAAACGGTTAATAATAGCAAAAATGGGAAAATAAGCAGAGCAAGCTAATAAAAATCTTGAAACTTCATTTTTGACGTGTAACATAGAAACCAACGCCGTAAATTTTATTATGACATCTGTATCAAATATTATTAAAATTCTATAACCAATTGTTTCCACATACTAGAGTACAAATAGAGTCAAGATGTTTTACTTTAAAGAGACTTGGATGGAAAATCTGGATGTGCAAGTAGTGATTCCTTAGGCACCGTTTTTCTTTTTGTTAATGCGTGAACATAGATGTATAAAATAATTTTCTTGACTTTGCAAATATACTCATACAACGGGATAATTGTTGCGCAATTGTTACGCAGTGGTTTAATTATATTATTCATAAAATGTAAACTATATACTCCAAATACTAAATGTTGGAAAGTGAATATTCAATTAAATTACTAAAATGGTAACAGTTTAGCTTGCGAACTGAAATAGACAGTGAACGATATTTGTTTTCTTGGATGTCGATTGAAAAATGAATTTCACTTTTTTAAAAACAGTTATCATTTTTGACTACATAAATTTCACAAATTCAATTTATGACAGTGATCGGTAAGACCTCAGCTCTGATTTAGCTTAAAACTAATCGAGTAATAAACCAAAGAATCGTAAGAGAAAACCTATAAGCATGTTTGTTTTTTTGGTACGTTTACTCCTGTAATCTCTTCATTAAAGTAATAATTCGTCTATCATTCAATGGTTGTTAACGATTTTGATCTTAAATTAATGACAAAAATCTGCTTTAAGAATTAATCTGTGCTAATAACTTCCACGTAGTGGAGTGGAAGGATAGTAATCGTATTTTTTTTGTTGAAATAGGTTTAAAATCTCATGAATCATCGAGATTTTAAATTTGAGCGAAAGGAAAATTCTGTCTGTTTGTAACTTTTTTGTGTGCACGTTTTAGCTAGAACGGTTTATTGTATTACAACAAGATCTGGAACTGGATTGTATTTCGGACTTACCCGTTCAAGGCTTGGGGCTAAATAGGGGAAAATAAGTAAAGCAAGCTGGTAAGAGTCTAGAAACTTGGGATTTTGTATAGGATGTTGTTGGAGTTTGGTACAGCAATGTCGATTAGATAGGTCCTTTTTTGGTGCTTTGTAACGCTCACGTTTTGAAACACACTATAATTTCATTTATAAATTTCAATTATGTGTGCCAATACGATAAAGCGCGCCATTATTCTATTTATTACTTAAATTTGAATTATACGCCTTTAAATCTCAGTAAACTATTAAAGTAAGTTAAATTCAATGGTTCGTTTTATTTCAACTAAAGAAGTTTTAACGTTTTAGCTTATTGACCAAGATTATATCAGGTCGATTTGATGATAGAGTTCTATCAGTAAGCACTGTCGTATCCCAATAGAGTCCGACGTTGTCATTCTCTAAGACACTTTCGGGGGTGTACTTATAATAAATGCTGATGCTGTTTATGAGGTGATGGAGATGAGCAAGCTGTAGATGAACAATTTTGCCAACACATTTGTGGCGGTGCAGATATTTAGTGGGTGCCAGAGATATACAGCCTGCTGTGATATGTTGAATAGTGTCGGGGGCGAGGGGGCATTTCCTGCATCTGTCATCGGTTACAGTCAGATCTTTGACGATTTATTTAAGGTAATTTTTAGTTGCAATTACTTGATCTTGTATGGCCATGATGAACCATTCGGTCTCTGGGAATAAGGCCTCGACTCAGCCAATAGTTCCACGCTTCTTGATCGACGTTTTCGGTGGCGAGCTCATGGGGATGTCTTCCATGTAATGCCTTCTGCTTCGATTCAGTGATTTGCAAGGCGACTCGTTCTGTTGTTAGAGGGTTATCATGTGGAGCAGCTGTACATACATTTAATGGTATATAACCGTCATCAGCTCGAGTGATTGCTCTATGGAGGGGAGATGTATCTTGTTCATTATTATTATTATTCTTCTATGGTTTCTCACTTTGCGTAGAGGCAAGATGAAAACAAACTATTTTAAGTTCAAGAACTTTCGAACAATATGGCAGGTATTGAGGATTATTGACTTCTGCATTATTATTATTATTATTATTATTATTATTATTATTATTATTAGGTATTATTATTAAAGGGGTTGATAAAATAAAATTGAGATATTCACTTGAAATTTGGTACACGTATGTATTGTAATGACGTCTGATTATTTCCACATACTAGAGTGCAAATATAGTCAAGATCTTTTCCTTTAAAGAGACTTGGATGGGAAATCTGGATGTGGAAGTAGTGATTCCGTAGGCAGCAGTTTTTCAAACATACCAATTTTTCAAAACGTTTACCATTTCGAGTTTCATGGCTTTTTATAAACGGAATACATGACTGTAATCGGTAAGATCTTAAATTTGATTAAAGCCCGAAATCCAAAAATTGAGTATTAAACGACAACTTTGTAAACGAAAGTCTTAGAGGTGTGTCTTTTTGCCCAGTCCGCATTTTTATTAAACATGCAGAAACGAATTTACTGCTCCTCCAATTTTACCCTCACAAAATAAACGGCTGTGATGTACAAAATAAATATACTTGCCGAAAGATTCGTAGTCCCTTCGAGAGTAACAGTGCAGTGTTTACATGAAAAACTCATATTTATAAAGGAAACCGTAAAAGACGCGTATCTCCGCCCCCTCCTATATCGTAAACAGGAAACTGGCTGCTACCGTGTTGAGTGTTTTTATCAATATTTTCTCATCTTACTGTTGGCGCTGTAATTAAATTACTAATTAATATCAAAGAACGGATAATATCTGTATTATTTTTATCGGATTACTACTGTAATAATTAAAAGTCTTCGCTACTTGAGGAAATGAGGAAATATCACCTGACGGTACTAAGGGAGAAAATTTTAAGGACTGCTGTAAAGTGTCCAATTAACAAAGTTTCAGAATTGCTCCCATTCTGAAACTTTGCTAATTTCTTCACTTACTACTCTACTCTCCTGTATTCTTTACTTTCCTTTTGATGAATGACAAATATTCATATTTTGTAGGTTATTCGACAGTATCTTTGATGCATTCTTAGATGAATTGTTCATAAATTGAACAAATAACCTTTCATCTGTTTAATATTGTTACGTTTATTCACCTTTTAGTAAACATCCTGTGTGAATCCGTGGGTTATAAATAATTTCAACAGGACATAAACACCACTAACACTTTATTTAACTATTTACTGACTACAATACTTCAAATTCACTTTATTTACTATTTATCTAATCTCACTTTTCACTTTTCTACTTGTTCACTTTTATAAACTGCTTTCTTCATTAAACTTCCCCTTCCGCGCTGGTAATCGCGCCTTATATACTCCGAATTTGACTCTCTAGATCCATCTAGAAACATTCAAGAATCTTCTCCAACAATATTCCAGAAAAGTCCATTTTATTCTGTTGGCTTCCAGTCACAATTAGTAGGCATAGGCGTATCATCTCCTGTTCCAAGGGGGTGTAATTCATAACAATATTATAATATACACACTAAATAATTAGCTAATGCAAATATTTGTGAATATAAAATTGCTTTTGGCAAATCAGTAGTACAAAACATTTAAGTATAGGCAAGTATAGAGTTTAAAAAGAAGAACTATAAATAAATAAAATTATGCAGAACAAATCACAGAGAACAAGACAAAATAAAGCAACAAACTAGGAACCTAGTTTAATAGCAAAATTGCAAAAGTGCAGACTCCTTAAAATCGAAGAAAGATGGGAGTAGTGTTTATAATATGAAACGAAAGTCAGTGTTTTTCAAGTAAGTAGTGAATTAAAAAGAGACTGTGAGTTATATTATTATAGTACCTACGAACTTAATTGGAACAGCACGGAACTAGAGAATCTTACGGGGTATTGTCAATATATCGCTTCACATTGAATGAGAGAGCACAGAATTTTACAGATTTATATTCACCACTCCTCGTCGTCAGTCCACGTGGACTTGATCCGCCTGTCACGTAGGTATATAGGTGGAATTAGATGCTTAGCGAATTTGATTTGTCAACACCAACCTTGTTATATGATCTGTACAAGCCAGCGCAGTGCAGCCAGCTAGCGTTATAAATTACTTAATTCTAGTGAATATTTGAACAAATTATTAGTTTTATTGCTGTGTTTTGCAATGGGCTTGTTCCATGATATTCTTTTTATATGGTTTTTATACTTTTTCATATAGTACTCGATATTCTCATTATACACTTAAAATTTCGTATTATTAACTTTTTCCGTTCTCGAGATATAAGGAGTTGAATTTAGTAATAGTTGCAAAAACCGAGCGCTCAATTGTGACGTCACTATACGCAAGTGACGTAAGAAAAATGGCTTTCTGGGACCTTTCAAATTTAACCTGGAAAGTCGAAAAACATGGAATTTTTAAACGCTGGTAACTAAATAAATACGTCGAGTGGAAGTTCGATCTATGTGTCTACGGAAAGGAGAAGGTCGGCGATGAATTATAATCGTAAATTGCAGGGTCGAAATCGAAAATTCGTTCTGGCAGGAGCGAGAGAAAATTGTAATTTTTTGACATTTCACCAAATTGTACTCCCCTACTGTCAAGTAGTAAGCAAAACAAACAATACTTCGAAAACACTTATAATTATAACCAATAAGGAGCATCAAGTCTATTGAGATCGCGTATAGTGACGTAGCGCCTGGCCACGCCCCATTGTCGCGAGATGGAAATTTGTAATAGTTTTTAAGATACTAAACGTGCGAATAAGATTCTGATTTTTTGCAGATCCATTAATTTATACTTGCACTTTCGATTTGTGAAATAAAAAAAAATGCCGAACAAGCCCATTAATTGTTTAAAATGGAATTTTGTAGGCCTTTCAATAGTGGTGACAACGAAACGAACGATTCTGATACAGAGCTTATACTAGAGGAATTTGAAAATAAAGACTTACACGTTTAAATTCAAAGGGTTATTTTGAATATGTATTCGTGTTTAAAAGGCGAAATTATTGATTCTTCATATAATCAAATTGTGAAGAGAATTTGTGAATTAACCATATTTAGCTGTACTGCAATTTATAGGGTTATTAGAGCCGGGGATGTAGTTGATCATTCTATTAAAAGGAAAAGAGTTGGACAAAAACTTTAAAAACTTGATAACGAGTCCAAAGTTGTCATTCGTCGATTTGTGTATGACTTTTACAATGAACAGAAGGTGCCCACATTAGAAATGATTAGAGATCAGTTACGCGACTATCCAGATTATAACTATAAATCATTAGATACTTTGCGAAACATTTTGCTCGATTGCAGTTTTAGTTATAAAGAATTGGACAAACGAATGGTAGTTATGGAATCAGCACGCATCGATGATCATCGACACGAGTAACTGCGTAAAATAAAAGAATACCGAGATGCAAATAAAGACATAATTTATCTTGACGAAACGTGGTTTGACACCCGTGATGTAGTTTAATACGATTAGGTAGATAACACCAAAAAGTGTAATTTAAGTGCTCCAAAAATTAATAACTTTTACTTTTGATCGATGTTCAAGAACAATAGGGTTCTTCCTCTAGCTAACACTAACTTGCTGTCCAAGTTTCAAAGCAATCGGACTTTTCGTTCTTAAGTTATCGTGCTTACAAGAAACGTAACGGACGGACAGACGGACATTTTGAAACTTGCTCAGAATTTGATCACCAACACAGTGATATGAATTTTTTTTTCTCCACGAGCAATATTACCGGTTTTAGAAATGTGCCGATCGAATGCAATATACTCTTCGTTTTGTATTTGCGAAGATTATAATAAGGCCATTATATAATATAAATTGTTTAAAAAGTAAAATAAAAACAAATTTTAAATTAAAGAGATCAAGCTAGTTAAAACATTCAAATGTGGAAATTGACCTTTTAAAAAGCTTGAAATCTCAAATCAGTTTGTTATATACCATTGTATAGATAGCATCTGAAATTTATCAAGAAAAGATAACCAACAAATTTATTAAAGCAAAAAAGGTGAAGAAAATAATGAGGTTAGAATAATAATTACATTCCAGATATATTGATACCAAGTTGAATTGTCCATATATTTAAAATAAGAAATACCTTAAGTATTGGTATTACGAAGAATATTCTGAAAGCAGGTCCAAGAGGAAAGTATCTGTCAATCCAAGTATTCAGATTTCATAGTGGAGACATCTTAAACGTCAGTAAAGTGACGGAGGAATATTTCAAGGGGAATTTTTATTGTCAACCATTTGTAAGGTTATATTTAAACGTCATTCAAGTGAGAGAAGTATATTCGCGTCACAACACAAGGTAAAGTTTTACAACCATTTCCACTCCACAGTATATTTTTATTTTTCAGGTAAAATCATTTAAATTTAAAGACCATATTTATTAGGTAATACATTTAAGTTAGATTTATTTAAATTCAACTGTTACTTACATTCCAGATTGAAATTTGTTTTTAAAATGTATATTTTTTCGTTCAACATTGAGTTTGATTTATTATTCGCTCGCGGTATCGTTGAGCAATGTTGAATCGACTTCTTTGTACCCTAAGAAGAGTCATCCTCTTGAGCACAGGTAAATCATGTTAATAATGTTCTATAGTGTATAAATTTAGTAGATTTTAGATTACTTGGCGTTCAACATCAATTTCTTTTATAAAATACAAATTAATTTTTATTTCAAATTTATCTTCAAATAAAATATTATACATACACTTAGAACATAAAACAATGTATATGCAAATAGGGAACTGGTATTGTGCCTAGCTTTTTGAACATTGGTTGACAGTGGTCTCTCCATCCAGATTGATCAGTTAACCTAAGGGGTCTCTTACGTTGGCGAAACATTTTTGCTGCATGAGAAGAGCCACCTTATAGCAGAATTGCGTAACTAACATGCCCTGAACAAAATTTTCGTATTTTACATGCAGTCCCTGCTTTGCATTCAATTGGTGGCGAAAGAGGCTCACACGACCGACTAGTCATCTTCTTGGGGGTGGCTTCGATGAATTGGGCTGGTGGATGTACGCTGGTGAAAACAAATAAGCGTCTTACTAGAAACAGATTTAATAATCAAGTTTAGGTACTATCATTAACAATATCCCACAGAAATAGTATTACACACAATCAATATTCCTATATCCACCTAACCCATCACAAAATGTACGACAACTTAAAACAAATAAAACTATAACTAGTACTATGCAATATATGGCCCCCAAAGTATACTGGGTTAGATAATTACATTAAGCTACTGAATAATAACATTAAAATAAGCAAGATAGTGTGAACTAGGTAAGTGACGATAGGCTAAATTCACAGAGTGAAAAATTGCAAGCGTTGTGTTCAAATCTACTGAAAATTCAATTGGTTATATGCAAAGTATTTAAATAAAACTGACAATTTAATGTGTAAAGTATTAAACAAAATAGATGCGAAACTGTAGTTACGTGGCTCGAATGACAGCCATCACATTACAATTTAGTACCGCAAGAATCTGACGGGCTCTCTATGCCTTACGTGGAAGGTGGGATGTTGTATCAGGTCCCTCGTTATGCTATTTAAAGACGCTTACCACCAGCAAGTTTCACAATGTTTACAGTAGGCCTACCAGGGGAGCGTAGCTTCCAACGGAATCAAGCAGGAGAGTCTCACAGGTGCAACCGAGGACTCCAACTAACAGCTTGACAACCAAGTTTCAGCAAAACCAAATTTCACGCACTATCCAGACCCAAATGTACAAATAACGAAAAAAGTAAGACGTAGGGTCAATCTTACAGGAAACAATACCAGTAAAAGTCAAAAATAAAGGTAACAGTAAAACGTAAACTTGAAAGTAAAATCGAAAGTAGAACTGAAAGTAAAATTGACAGTAAACTCGAAAATAAAATCCGCGCAATAAAGAAATAACGAACGTTACAAATCTATTTTCCAAAGAGATTTCAGAGTCATACCTTAGATGCTGAGTGGATTTAAAGAATTCCTTTGCCATGTATTCATAGAAAGTTGATTGATCCGGGAAATTCCGTAGCAATACTTCCCAATAGAAAATAATACTCAAATACTAAAATAAAACACTGCTAAATTCGTCAACTACAGCACCATATCCCATTAAAGGAGCAAGCTCACAAAATTGCTACACACGTGCTCAGCGACGCAATTTATCTTCGGCAGGCAAACGGAAGAAATCGCCAAAAATGGCCAAGACGGACACGTCTGTCAAAAATCCAAGGATGACGAACCTCTTAAAAGGTATGTTCAAAGTGGCCACAGGTCACAACTCTGATAAATCTCCCTAACGACCCTTGTTTCCCACACATAATATCGTATTTCACATTTCCATTAACAAAACAATAAGTTTAATCCACAATAACGGTCTTGAAAAGGTTATAACCGGACGTTAGGAACTCGTTTCATGGAGTGCAACGGTAGGCAACCAGTTATACTATGTAGACTCGACTAAAACGATAACATTGGAACAATTACTATATTTAGATTTCAATGAACAGATGCAAAAATAGATCGTAACAATATTTTAGTCTGCGTAACTGAAAAATAATACGAAATAATTTATTAGAGAGAACCTCCACGTGGTTAAACCAGCTCAGATTATCATCTAAGACAACTCCAAGAATTTTAATGCTCTCATCTTTTTCTACTGAGACACTTGTAGAGAAAATAAGCCTTTGAGTCTTATGTCTGTACTTAATAAATAAATATAAGAGTTAAACACGCAGTTCTTTTTGTAAAAAAAAACAAACAGAAAGTGAATTGAATAATGTGCGAAACCTACAACAAGTAAAGTGTAATATTTTTTTATAGAGTATTTTTTGGGTTATTTTCAGTTAACTGAAGTTTATCTCTAAAGCAATGAATTAAAAAATACCATGTCTCCTTTCAAATAACTACATATCGGTCAAAACTTGTTGTGGAGAAACAAAAAAATAATACTTACCTTTATTACCTGCAAGAAGCACGATGTACAGTTTTTGTAATAACTAATATTTAAAAAAATATTTACTAAAAAGCACCCAAAGTGCACTGCACCCCTATTCCTCTCTCACACGATTGCTGATTCACTTAAATATGTCTTTATCGAGTATATATAAGTTGCTTATTACTACTGCAAAGTTTGGGTAAGCTATGTTTTTTATATAATTAAAAATAATTTCTCCTGTTCTACTATATAAAATTTATATGGCTGAAAATTGCATCATATAAACGAAATAAAGTATATAGGTTGTCACTTCAAAAAAATGAGAGTAATATCATATTTCACAAACTGCTGACGAAATAAATATGCAAATGCTGCCAAATATGTGCAACTGTGCAAACGTTGAAATCGTTATACTTTTGATGACATTAAAAAAAGTCTGCTGGTGCAATTGCAGCACTTATTTGTTACCCCTTTTCATCTCTGAATGTCATAAAAGCGTACATTTAACAATAGCAAAAGTTATACATTCCAAACAAAGATAAAGATAGGAGAAAACATTTTAATGAAACATGAATACTCTTATTTGAACCTCGGGCATTGGAAATATCTAAAGTAATAAGAAATTAAAATAAAAGCATTCCTCAAGAAATGTTTCATTTTGTTGGCAACATCAAAGATGTAATTTTAAGATATTAAAGTGGAATAGTTTGGAAAGAGGTTAGTTTCTTCGAAAGTAATTTTAATAAAGAATTTTACTTCTCACTTGTGATATTTCAGGAATTCGCTTAAATATAATTAGGTTTCTGTCGAAGTATCCCACTAACTTTTGTAATATAATCTGTATTTTACACAAACAAATGTCGAATTCTTTCATTTCTAAAAACAAACTTGGAATTAATACTTATTCAGTTAAGATGCTGCTATGTTGCCCTAACTAGTACGTCAACTAATAATAAAAACACAATTTGCAATAATATATTAACAGGATCAATGAAATCCTAAGCTTCTACACAGTTGAAGGATCTTTTTGGAAACTATCTACTATTGAATGTGTTAAAGCTATTCTAGTAGTAGGAGAGAGCTGGTAACATTTTTCAGTGATTAAGGCCTATTTCTTTAGAGAATTTTGAGAGAGGTATGTATAAATATCATCTATAAGTATTAACCCTGATAGCGGTATCAGAGGGAGGCAGAACACCTCCAATTTGCAAAAATTAGTGAATACAACTATCTTTTGGTTAAGGCTGTAACTTTTTGTATTGTTTGCATATATAAATCTTACTATAACATTGACGTAACGATTGGCTGGTATTAAATGGGTTGCAGATCCTCTCATCATCGTCCGCGCTAATGCTCGGTAGTTCATATCTGTAAAATTTTAACGAAATGATTAGAAAAATATAATTTTGATCCTTGCAGCATTCTAATTCGATTCTCAGATGGAAATGTATTAGTAACAATATTTCAATTCACGCAACAATTTATGCTTTATATTTGAAAAACAAAACACGTTTTCGTTTTTAATATTGCAATATATGCTAAAATATTTCCAGAGAAGAATAATGCATCGTCTATCTTAGATCCATCTATACATCATAGAAGCCACCTTTACTCAGTATTTGGCGGGTTTAGTGATTGCTACTTCAAGAATTCATTCAGTCGAATTTAACTAGTGTGATTCTGTTGAAGACGCCACTGGGGGACCTCCACCCGTACAAGAGTCTATCTGTGAATCTTAAAAATGTAGTCGAGTTTCAAGTCCAGATAAAAAGATGCTTTCCCTCGGTGTGCGAGGAAAGTAATATATCGTAATTTCAGAATTATTGACTGGCTTTATTAGTATACTAACGTGGTCTGAGTTAAACCAACAGTATATATCATAATTTATTGTTTTTATTGAGGGAAGGTTATATACTAAATGCCCAAACCAACATTTTCGATAATTTTGACAACAGAGAAGATATTGGAGTCGAAGATGTATTAATTTTTACTTCCCTCGCATACCGAAAGGGAGTATTGTATTCAAGAAAAAAACACCCTCCGAGATTTTTTCGGAAGTTCTCGTTTCAGATCATGTAGATTACTAAAATATAGGTTTTTCAATTCCGTCAGTCTGTCCGTCTGTCTGTCGGTCTATTATCTGTCTGTTGGTGCATTAACTAAATAACTACTTGACGGAGAACAGTGAAATTTGGTAGGTAGTTGACGCTACTGCCAGCGAAGAAATAGTTAGACTTTCACTGGAGAATATACATAGGGTGGACCATCTAAAGGTGATAAATAATGAAAAAAATTTTTTTTGCTAATGTCCACATTTCATGACCTATTTAAAAAAATTTTAAAAACATGAACATTTTATTCATTTTATACAAAAAAACAATTTTTTAATTTCATGTTCCTGCAAGCCTTAGAAAACTCCTAATTTACAACTAATATCGTAATTTAATCGAAATTCCACCGTCAAACATAAATTCTGATATGCAATTCTGATACAGTCCAACATATTGGAGCAGAACTGGAGTAAAAAAATATATAAAGGTATTTACACAGAACTTCCCTCTTTATTTGTGCATGGCGGTCACTTTAAAAAATTAATAATTACGAAATGACATTGAAAATAATAATCGGAATATAGTTATCACTATTATTACAAAGAAAATCTGGTAAGTTTTGGTCAAAAAAATATACAGAGTGCTCATCCAACAGCAAGAGTTCAATACTAAATAACAGGTGCCAAGTATGGAAGGCTTGCGCAAATACTTTTATAAATGTCCACCATGACTGAAATATTTTTTGGGATGACCACCCTGTATGTTTTTCAATTAAAGTATAATAGGTGCATATGCCAAATATTATTGCCACCTGTCACATTTTCAATTCCACATTCACGTAGTGGAGTGGAAGTATAGTGGTGGTTAAAAAATTTAATTTTTTTTTTGAAAGTTTTCAAAAATGTTGGTGAAAAAAATTTTCACAATTTTATTTTCTGAAATAGGTTAGAATGTCATGAAACGTGAAAATTTTAAATATGAGCAAAAACAAATTTTTCCATCTATTCTAGTGATAATTTTTTTTTCCAAAATGGAGCAAAATTTATTTTTCAAAAATAGGTTTGGAAATAGGACAAAATTTTTAAATTTTTCAAAAAAATGTTTAAATTTGTTTGAATAGGTTTAGAATGTCATGGAAACGTGGAACGCTGTGAAACGTGGAAATGTTAAATTCGAACAAAGAAAAAAATTTTCAAAAATGTTAGTAAAAGAAATATATTTTTTTTTAAGTAGGTTTAGAATGCCATGAAACGTGGAAATTTTAAATTTGAACAAAGAAAACATTTTTTTCTTTTAGTGGTAAAAAATGTTTCAAAAATTTTGGTGAAAAAAAATTGCATTTTTTTTTCTGAAATGGGTTTAGCGTGTCATGAAATGCGGAGATTTTAAATTTGAGCCATTTTTTTCATTATTTATTCCCTTTAGACGGTTCACCCTGAATATTTTCCAGTGAAAGTTTAACCATTTCTTCGCTGGCAGTAGCGTCAACTATCTACCAAATTTGACTGCTCTCCGTCAAGTAGTTTTTTTAGTTAATGCACCAACAGACAGACAGACAGACTGACAGAATTGGAAAACCTATATTTTCGTAATCTACGTGATCTGAAACGTCAAAATCCGAAAAAATCTCGGAAGGTGATTTTTTCTCGAATACAATACTTCCCTTCGGTATGCGAGGGAAGTAAAACAGAGTTGAAAAGTGACTGCTCCAAATGAACAAAATGTTTTTGCCAACTTATGAAGTTAGGTCCCCTCCATCATTCCGACAAGTTTTTTCAAGGCGGAGTCGGCGGGGGGTGGGGGAAACGACCCAATAAAAGTACGGAAGAGCAGTTTTTCCGACGTATCTCCGTAGGTGTTGGTCCCAAAAAAAAAAATCGTATGCACCAAAAGTGAAGAGCTTGACAAAACACGTAAGCTCGTTCCAACCCCGAACCGGATCTCACAATTAGTTCGCGAGATATCGCGATTGAAGTTGCGAAAAAACGAAAAATTTAATTAGTTATTTCTCGAGAGGCAGCGGAGTTGGGGCCCTCAATTTCTGAATAGAAGGGTATGGATAAGCACTTGATGAGGCCGCAGGGTGTGGGTGGTGGGACAATAATTAGGAGGTTAGATATGGGGGAGAACCAAAATTATTAAGACGCTGATAACTTCCTTATTAAGAGAGCTACAGCAATCTGGCAGGGAGCAATTTTTTATTTGTTAAAAGATAGCACTGACGATTTTTTTCTTTTGGAAATCAACGCCCGGCGCACAAAATAAAAAATGGCCGGTTTTTTTCACGTCTTTTTTGGCATGAGGGAAATAATTTTTTCACCAGTTAATAGCAGTTAATAGATCGCGATCGGATGATTAGGAAGGGAGATAGAGGCCGGCAAATTTTTGCTGTATAGCGCGAAAATGGAGAGGGTTGGGGGGGTTAGAGCCGGGATGAAAATTGTTTTCGACTTTTCTATTTTATGAGTACCCGATATGAATACATTGTCCGCCCGCGAGAGTTACAAGAGGAAAAAATCAAAGAGTTCTACAACCAAGAGGAGACAAGCCGCTGATTTGCCGCGAGGCGCGGGTCTCTTCATTCTTGTCGCACACCTCTTATCCTCTCTCCTTTGTTTTACAAAGCAAAACAGCACCCGTGCGACAAAGCGCACAATGAGAAAACGAACTGTGTGCGAAGGATGAGATGACCCGCGCCACTTGATACTTATACATTACGCTTATGCAGTTTGTCTCCTCTAGTTATAGCACTCTTTGGGAAAAACAGAACGAAAACGGGCGAGCGAGTCAGTTGAACCGCTGGGGGTGCTTATTCTCTTCCGTTTTCTCGCTCTCCTCGAGCTCACACACGCGTGAACGAGCGTTTTACTTACTTACTGGCAACAAATTGGTTGTAATAAAATATCATATAAGTTACAAACATCATTGTTTAGTTAAAAAAATACCAATTTAAATTTTTAGCCTAAGCAATTGTTTTTATTATTGAATAAAAAATAAAAATATATTTAAAGTAACACAACTATTTTATTTATACTCCTAATATATAATATGATATATGCCGCTTCTACTTTATAATTTAGGATGCATAATTGCTACAACAATGTAAAGTAATTAATAGAATAAAGTCATGTTTTGCTCTGGACAATTTGGCACATGATTTGGATTAGATTAAACTTTAAGGTAACGTAACATGTAAAAGAGAACTTAGTAAAATAAGTCTTTTATTTCATTATTTATTGAAGTTTTTAAAAATATTTGTAAAATTTAGACAATGCACACTTTACGTCATTTTGCGACGAATAATCGACCTCCCTTTGCGACGTATATTTGATGTCGTCTATCGACGTTAGATCGCTGTGACATCTCGTCATCTTTGGGTCGAGAGGACTTCGAAATTTTTGTGAAATCGACGTGCTTAGTGACGTTTCTTTCACGTCAACAGCCTCTGGAAAGAAGGATAACAAAAATCGGAATTAGAACTGCATGCTCTCTCACAATACACTCATCGTCTACAACCGTCTCGGCGAACAGCTGTACGATATTTATATATGAGAGAAATAAAATATTGTCAGTCGGGCTCACGCTCCAATATTATATATAGTAAGAGAAATCTTCGTACACCCGTATAGATCTGTCAATGCTATTATAAACAGTTCACTGACGAATGATGACAATTAGAGGAGAGCTAGAAAGCGGGAGAGAGTAAGCGTCCCCGGCGGCCTAAGTTGTGACGTGCTTTCTCCCGGTTGCCTAGCGCATAGACAAGCGGAAGCGTCACTTTAGCGCTGAGCTGCATTTCGGTTAAATTCGGTTATCTCGAGCGCCACCTTTGCAATTTTTATGTGGGGCAAAGGTCCCACATTAGCCTCCTAGACGCAGTCTGTTGCAGTAGGGCTGGGATAGCTACAGTGGAGACACGGTATGTCCAGGGGTCTGGACGGCAGATTAGATTTTCATTCACACACAACAGTAAAACGCACATTTCGGAAGGTAACAACATTTATTAAAATATACTAAGTATTCAACAACAAACAATAATTATTAAAATAAATAAAACGATCAGGTACCAAAATACTCTGATAGAGTTCAGATAAATAATATCAAAACTTAAGATATGTCATATTATGAAAATTTACAAGTAAAACTTAAGATATATCATTTCGGTTTATTTACAAGTGAAACTAAGAAAACAAGTGAAATTACGAAGACAAGAGTTAAAGTATTCACTCCGAAAATAATGTTTTTAAAAACTACTTTATTTTTAATTGAACACAATTACGAAATGAATATTGAATATATTTTACAACCGTCGGCCACAAAGTTATAAAATAGACTAACTAATAAAATCTTACACATATCTGTTAGAATTAGAAATAAGTAGTCAGCATAATGTTATCGTTAGAGATAACTGCGACTTGGGCATATAATTCAAGTGAAGCTACGAAGACAAGGAACCAGGCGGTGAGAAGATATTAAACTATTGACTCTAATATTTTCTTATTAATTCGGTTATCACCAAAACCAAGCAAATAGTGTGCAAAATGATAGTAGGCTTGGCGGCAAAGCGGTAAGACGGTAAAAACGGTAATAATCGGTACGGTCGGTTATAACAGCAAGCAAGCAAGCAGTGGATGTTAAGACAAAGCAAATTCGTAGCAAAGCAGAGAGCAATTAAATTTTTAGTAAAAGTAAACAACTATTTTCGGACAGAATTTATCATATCTGTATACATGGCAGATAGGAATTGGCAGCATGTGGTGTAAAGAACTTGATGAAATTGTGGAGAACTGATACCGAATAAAATGGTAATCGGATTCGGTATCAGCTCCCTCGGTAAAGATCATTCTGCCTGGACGGACAGCCAGAATTAATCTCGACGGTGTCGGTTCGGTTCAGAGAGATTCGCCAAGCGCCTCAAATCACATAGTTGAGTACCTCTAATGGCATTCGGTTCGGAAATAAGATTCGCCACGTGTTTCTTATCTCGGATCAAATAATTTTTATCGTACACTTCTCTAATATAGACAAATCGGACCATGAATATTTAACAGAGATTTGCTAGTTTATCATGAAAATATTATTTATGAAGTGTATCAAATAAAATAAATTATGAATTTACACTGCTGGTATACGGGGCACAGTTAAGTAAACTCTCACGGGGTGTTCTCCAAGCGGACGGTCGGTACGGTATTTTTAGAACCCCCACGTGTTAATTCATTTAACTGTTAAGATGAAATTCAATTTTGAAATTTACGGAAATACCAAGAAATGTTTTAAAACTATCGAATTACACACGTGGTGATCTCCAGATGAGCGGTCGGTACGGTATATTAGATCCTCACGTGGTAATCCTTTAGGCTCGCAGAAATCAACTCTCGTTTCGGTGTGTCTCTGACTAGCTGGTTCCCCCAGAAAGTAAAAATCCCCTCCAACTTGGTGTTAAATACCAAGTGGGGAATAATTTAACTGTGGCCAACGCCATCGGGAATAATTTATCGGAATTAATTAAAATTTTATTTTAGAAAACTTTTCATCGCTGCGGAACCTTACATTATTTTTCTACAGAAAACTACATGTCGCGGGCTAAATAAAAATAAACAGAACAATGTCTAATCTTTCGGCCGTAAGATGGGAAAAGTGGCGAAGTTTATGATTAAATTAAATTACATTTTTGTCTGCAAAAATTTACTTCGTCACAAAGTGACTCGCTCGCCCGTTTTCGTTGTTTTCAACTGACTCGCTCATCCATTTTCGTTTTGTTTTTCCTCTTGTAACTCGCGCGGGCGGATAATCTATAGACAACGGGTACTTATAAAATAAAAAAGTCGAAAGAGAAGACTTTTCTCAAAATTTTCATTCCGGCCCAAACCCCCCCCACCCCTCTCCGTTCTCCCGCTATACAGCAAAAAGTTTGCTGGTCTGCATTTCCTTCCTAATCATCCGATTGCGATCTTGCTGGGCGGATATTGAAGATAACGAAAAATGCTATTAGTTGGTGAAAAAATTGTCCCCCCCCTTCCTTCATGCCGAAAAAGACGGGCAAAAATCGGCAATTTTTTGTTTTACGCACCAGGCATTAAAAAAAATCCGCCAGTGCTATCATTTAACAAATAAAAAAATACGGAAGTTGGTCCCGGCCAGATTGCTCTAGCTCTATATAATAAGAAGGTTATCAGCTGTTCCGTCCTCAGTTATTTACTAGTTTTATTTTTAATTATTATAGGTATTATATTACTTTAATTTTATCTTTCATTAACTTTATTTAACGCTAGCTTTAAGTAGAAATAATATGCACTCGTGCGCCGTTCATTTTTCGCTCACCCTGTATCTTTGCGCGCTAACAAAAAGAGATTTTTGTGATGCCTAACAAAATATTCGCTGTCTAACCTCGTGTAACTGTAGACGAGTGTCGTATACCGCAAAGATTATTACTAATCAACTTCGCTTTTGTGTTTATATTTCCGCTTGTGTGTGTACAAGGGTCATTTTGATCTTTGAAGATTAACAACATCTTGGGATTCCCTATCTGGAGGCCTCCGAAAGCTGGACCACTGAATTCTGGAAGGGGTAAAGGTAGGATTCATCTCTTTTTCCGCAACAGTCCACTATCTCTTTCTTTTTTTTTAATACATTAAAATTATTTTTTTCACCGTCCGTTAGCGGATTACTCTTCTCAGTTCCCTAACATCAGCGTTTTAATAATTTTTGTTTCCCCCCCATATCTCCCATCCTAATTGTCCCACCACCCCCACTCTTCGGCCTCGTGAAGTGTTCATCAATACCCTTCTATTCAGAAAAAAATGAGGCCCCAACTCAATTCCTTTTCTAGAAATTATTAATTTAATTTTTCGATTTTTTGCAACTTCAATCGCGGATATCTCGCGAACTAATTATACGATCGGATTTGGATTAGAACGAGCTTACGTGTCTTGTGAAACTCTTCATTTTTGGTAAGTATGCTTTTTTTGTGGCACCAACACCTGCGGGGATACATCGGAAAAACTGCTTTCCATACTTTTAATGGGCCATTTCCCCCACCTATCGCCGACTCCGCCCTGTAAAAACTTGTCGGAATGATGGATGGGACTTTACTTTATAAGTTGACAAAAACATTTTTTTCATTCGGAGCAGTCGCTTTTCAAAACCCAGACCTGCCCCATTAAACAAAGTACATACATAAAGGTCTGATCGTTGGGTTTGAACTATTTTTTTGTATTCCTGTGTAATTAATTTTTTGACATAATTTCCACAAATGTGACACGACAGAATGCTTCACTTCACTTCCATTGCAACCACAGCACATTGCTGGAAAAAAGCTCAGACACATCAGCACCCGGGGAAGGCAGGCTTATAAGCTACTTGTTTATAAATATAGGTATTATCACTAAAATGCACTTTCAACTTGAGAATCCTGTAACTTGGTATTTTATCGGTAGACATAAACTAAAACTACATTATGAAGAAAAATGTCATGCTCGAAAATCCAATTTACGCAGGTTATACAATATAATGTAATGGTACAATACAATGTTGAGTTTGAATGAATATACTCGCGATATTAGACTCGGCGCAATATACGTTCACGTAGTTGCTACGTATAGTTTACAATATTTCTCGATGCAAATTCACCGTCTATTCTTTATGGAGAATACCTACAGTTTTTGTATCGGTACAATAGTGAACACATGAATTTTAATTCGATATATTATACTGGTCCCTTTGTCAAATATTTACATTGTGGCAAAATTTTATGTAGGCATGCAAGTTTAAATAGCAGCTATTGTTGTAACTGACTGGAGCACAAAATTTCTTGGTTTACTGCTCACGTTCAAAATACGTCATATTTATTTTACTACTGAAGTCAAATCTGAAGAGAATATACAATTGTATACCTACATAGGATTGAGATCGCATCAAAAATTAAATATTTGAGACAATTTTGTAATAGTAACATATCTCAAAAATTATTCTTTTACTCTGGCCCTACTGGCGGTATAGCTATTGGGGAGCAAGAGAAGGAACTAAAAAGAGATTTTTTGGAAATGTCTTGAATATTGTTAAAAAATACTAAATTTACAATTTGAGGATTATGACCTTGAGTTTGTGACCATCAGTTCCGTCCTATTTGATAAACAATTGATCGAGATATTTGATTTTTATCAAGGTAGATGTCATAGAAAACAGAGACTTTAGTTTCTAGTATATACATCAAATTTGTTGCTGGATCTTGCTAGTTCCGGACTTTCGTTATAATACATACATGTTCCTTTAAACCAAATATTTTAAACCATTTTGGAGAAATCATACACACACAAAAGTTACAGATAGACCGACACATAGAGTTTGTTTTTTCGTTGAAATTTATAATCTCAACGTTTCATGACATTCGAAATCTATTTCAACAAATAAAAATTTTGAATTTTTTTTTACGATTGCTATACTAGAATTTCTTCTAGTTATACCTAGTTATTTTCAGAACAATTTTACATAATAAAATAAAATTATGTTCTAATTAAAATTATATATCAGGTGACAACGAGATTATATTTAGATTCCACATGAAATTCTCGTTACAACAATGTACAACAACTAGGTAATTTTTTCCAAACGGCGCCATAAATTCGAAAAAGTGATAACGCTAAGTTGGCAACTGCAAGACTGTGTTTTCAAAAAATTTACCCAGTAGGCCTCGCATCTGATGTTTCGACTTCATTTTTATTGTTACATTTCAATAAAAGTTTAGTTCGTGCAAAACTCACTGAATTGAAAAACAATTTTTTGAAAAAACGTACAATGCAAATGAATGTTATTCAATTTTTCTAACCATATATTTTTACTTGTACCAACAAAGCCCAAAACATGAACCTTTTTTTTGATGTATAGTACGTCTAGTTTGGATCCTGATTTACACTGAAATTATTGGATTTTTGTAGATGCTGTTCTTCGGGCATTTAATGAAACCGTATGTACTAATGTATGTATAGCATCTCGTATAGCATCTACCGAAATCCAATAATTTCAGTGTAAATTGGTACCCAAACTTGATGTATTATACATTAAATAAAAGGCTAATGTTTTGGGCTTTGTTGGTGCAAGTAAAGTAATATGGTTACCACTTAAAAAAATTGAATAAAATTCATTTGCTTCTATGTTTTTCAAAAAATTGTTTTTCAATTCAAAATAGTGGTTTTGCACGAAATAAACTTTTATTGAAATGCAACAATGAAAATGAAGGCCAAACATCAGATTCAAGGCCTACTGGGTGAATTTTTTGAAAAAACAGTCTTGCAGTTGCCAACTTAGGTCTTTTACTGTTTCGAATTTATGACGTCATCTGGAAGAAATTACTTAGTTGTGATATATCGTTGTAACAAGAATTTCATGTGGAATCTAAATATGCAACTGGACTGGAAGTGATATTTTTCAGTTAATAAGTGGAAAATGTGTTTTTTTTTGGTCACAAGTGTTATGCCAAATTTCAAAATTGTATTCCTAAAATCAACCTAGAAATAGGAACGGGATTAATCTCGTTGATATCCGGTATAAAAAAATATTTCTAAAACAAAGTTTTTATTTAAAAAAATGTACTAGAAAGTAAAAAATAATTTTTAAATTCATACATCTGTAAGCTTTGGGGGTGGTGATATAACACTCTTATATAGTTACTTTGCCAAATTGACCGCCCTCAAAGCTGTTAGTTTAACTTTTTCGTGACGGGGCACTATACTGGAGTTGTGTAAAATCTTCGTGGCTGCCTGACGGGAGACAAGTCGAGTCACAATTGTTGTTAGCGCAGCCGTCCCGAAAGAGTCAGAGATATATGAATTTAAAAACTATTTTTTATATACTATTTTATTATTTTTACTTTCTAGTCTTTACTTATTTTACAGACGAATAGACAAACGAAACCCTTTTATTTGATGCCCTTGTCAAGGGGGTTGTGAAGAAATATGTAATCCGCCATCCTGGAGCGGCCGCCATATTTGGTTTATACTGACGTCACATAGTTTATTGTATTTTACGCGTCAAATCCTTTCATTTGACTCTCCCATATATGGTTTATCATATCAAGTGTGTTCTGAAGAAGGAGGTAATCCACCGTCTTGAGACGTTCGCCATATTATATTTAAAACGACATTAGATAATAATATATTGTATTGCATTGTCCTAGACCTACATACGTGCGCAAAATTTCAAAGCTCTAGCTTAATAGAACGTGTCGAAATTTTGATTGCAAAATTTGTGACAGACAGATAACAAAGCAAGTTAAATAAAAGCTATTAGAAAGAAACAAAATTAGGCAAGAAATGGTAGAAAACATTATTTATATTTACAGAAAGTCATTAAAATATTTTTGGCACATCCCTTCAGGTCCAATTAATTTCCTACTAACCTATTTTTTTCTTCCAAGTGTACTCCCACATATGGTTTATCCACTTAACTTCTTTTATCTTTTTTTAAAGTCATATTTAGATTAATGTCCAGGCAGAGTTTAGTTATAGCTAATCTACTAGCTACGATTTACGCATTGACACAACACCACAACAACTATTTCCAGCGACATTACCACTTATCTCGGCTTGGACTCGACCTCGGGAAAGATAACAGTGGCTAGCCGCATTTTCTTACTCAGCCGCTGTTTACTCAGTTATCATTTTGGTATAATATTTCTATTCTTAATTTAGATTCAGTCTAGAGCGTTGCTACTAAAAATCATTACAAAGCCTGAGGTGACAGAATAAGAGCCGAGACCGTGCTTGAATATTGCAAACGGTATCCATATGCGAATATAGTTAACCAGATATGTCATGCGCTTACCTCAAACGAAAGTAGTCAATTGTTTACCTGACCCACCATTACAAGTCCCTTATCTACGGTTGGTTCATTCTTAATATTGCCGGTAGCATAGCCGTAGGTTAAATGATATTTATTTACTTTTACTGAATCATTTATGAAGCTGTTCATTAAACTAATATTTATTATAAATAAATAATGTATTATAAATAAATAATTTACTTTATCAGTTAATAGAAAGTAGTAAAATAATACTCACTTTCTTCCAGTAATTAAAAAATGGTTCTAAAAATTGTCGGTCGACGCAAACGATCGTCGTTCGTGTTATGAAGTATTCCTTTGTCGGTCTTTTTTTGTGATTCTCAAACTGACTTTGATGCCAATATAATACATTGAAAATTCCACTAGACCTCCACATCCTAGCTAGTATTCGCACCAAAGACACCTTGGTCACGAGCCTAACACGTAAGTATGGAATCGGTGTATATAGTTTATGAAGCAAATGAAAATTTAGATGTACCCAAGCAAAAGTGAGTACGCCACTTCTTTACTACATTATTTAAATTTAGTGAATAATATCCCAACTCTTCTTTATATTCATACAATGTTAAATGAAGATGATAGCCAACAGTAACGTTTCCTCTAAACAAAAACGAATTTAATTTTTGAGAGCAGATCAAACAGCATTTCTTACCGCGTAGATACACTGCCTTAAAATTCATTTGTGTTTGAAACTGCATCAATTAAGAACAATTACAGTTGGAAGTACTTGTGAAGGAACTAGTTCACTTGTTTTAACTTGGTATGATCTGAAGCAGAATTACACATCAGAAACGAGTTCTTTGTTAAGGTCTCTTTATGACTTTACAACTTTTCCTTTCTTATCTCCTATCCAGTTTAAAATTATTATTAAATAAGTTAAAGACAGTTTGCTGGGTAAATTCGCTTTTTTTTTTAATTGCGTAATCTCCTTGTTATTGATGCTTAAAAAGTATTATTGTAGGTTCCTTTAAACGAGCGACATCTTTCACTTGCTTTATAATCACCAAATAAAAAATTCACAGATCTTGCATCTTTCGCAAGTATCTTAAGCGCATTGAAAATACCAGATGCAACTATACTGCTCTAGGTCGAAGTCCTATAGGATCGTCCTATTGATATGCCTGCTAAATTACACCAAATTATTTTCTGTATTTCATTTTTTATAAATGTTGTTTTTATTAATCATACTACGAAAAACTGAATAATTATATATTAAATACCTTTGATAATATATCTCTATAATATAGGTACAACCGTTGAGAGAAAGAATTAGAAAGAAAACGGTCTCAGAAGGCAACGATTAAAAAGTTATCGGACGAAAATAGACTGTATGCGTGCTCAATAGCATAAGGACGAGTATAGCAGGGGCGTTCGGTAATTATGAACCTTCCTCGCATGTCTGTGGTCGGGTCGGCGAGATTCGACAACGGCCCACAAAAAAATTCCCACAAATCAAACGGTAAATCCTATTATAAATTTGAAAAAACCAACTAAATCCTCGATAACAAGCATACAACGTTTACTTCAGGGGTATTTTTCGAAAAATGAACACGCTTCGAGTTATGATGAGTGAAAGGATTTGTGAATTGAAACGTTTCAGGGCAAGCGTTATTTCATTAAGGTGCTCCATAAGAAAGCATAGCGCAGACAATATTGAATAATTAGAAAGAAATATTAAGTATTAAGATATGTACGTAATATTACGTGAAAACAAAGCTGTGCTGTAACTTTCAAATATACAACAAAATTGTTTTTGACTTTTTCGTAAAATCGCCTCCTGCAACCCCCTGTACAGGGCGATTTTTCCACGATCAAGTCAAATCTTCTTCTCTTTTGATGGGACATCGTTTAAAGTAGGTCGTAGCTTTTAGCAATACGTTGCAAACGGAATGACACAATAGAGGCAGCTTGTTACTACATTTTGAAAAAAATGTAGTATACGTTTAGCATTTTTCCGGTGGACCGTCGAAACCCGAAAAAAACGTCGGATCGATTTGAAAGTCATATCTATCGATTCGAGAGCGAATTTAGAAAATTCCGTCCGTCGGTCAGTCGGTCTGTCGGTCTGTCTGTCTGTCGGTCTGTCTGTCACGCCCAGCCCCCCCTAATCCGTTTTCGGATTGCGATGAAACTTGGGTGGTTAATAGGAGGTCTTTAGAAAACCTTAACGCCCGAAGCTCGGCTCCGTTCGGAAACCGGAAGTACCCGATATAGACGTTTCGAGTTTTTCGGGAGAAATTGAATAACTCGATAACGGGTAGTCGGATCGAGACTTTTCAAAAAAGAAATGGTGCCGCCGGCAAAGCTCTACAAATAAGTATACCAGAGGCTATGTCGAAAAACAAATGAAAATTGATTTTTTTTGCAAAAAACTGGTTTTCTCGAAATCGGGCTAGGAAGCACGATAACTGTCCAGAATATTGATCGATTTCGATGAGACTTGGTGGGATCAAAGGTACCCGGCCACAAATCAAGCCTATTGCTGGCGGCTCGAATCCGTTGACCGCAAGTATGTTTTCCAGGGCCGAGTATGATTTTACAAAGAAATTAATAACTCCCGAACCGAAGGTCCGATTTTGATTTTCAAAAATGGCAATTGTAGGGCTCGATTAGTTCTATTAGCTGACGTTGGTGAGAAATTTGACAAAACAAAAGCGAATCTACAAATCCTGAAAAACTTGATTTTTTTTTATAAATTCTACAAATTCCGAACAATTTCCTAATAAAAATCGAAAATTAACTATTCCGTCGATCGATCTCTATAACCAGTACAAGGCATGGACCTTTTTGGACAAAAAATATAAAACAGAGTTTTTTAGAAAAACTTAAAATAAACGAGTTATTTACGAAAATGGATTCCATATAATTATTTAAAAAAATATTACAAATTGATAAATTCTCCGTGCCATATAGGAGTAAAAAATAATGTAATGTTGTATTTAAAATATCATCATTCATGTCCTTATTTTCATTTACTAATTAAAAATAGAATGCCCTTTCTGTGTTTCAAAATGTAGTTAGCTTTTACTTTAGTCAATGCAAAAAGAAAAAAAAAGAAAAATAAAACATGTCAAAGCACTTTGTCATCTTGCGACCCTCTGCTGAAAATGTTATGAATCATCCCAACAAATTGGATTAAAAGCATATCAAAATGTAGTTTTTTTCACTTGTTACTCTACTACAAGGCTGGCGCAGCGGCCTAGATAGATCAGTCGCTCTCGATACGTTTTTCGTAAGATGGGTCCTATGTCATGCGCCCAGTAGTATTTTCAATACTAAAAAAAATCTTGTATATGATTCATCCAATCGGGAGTTTCTAGCATGCAAATTAGGTAAAGATAATCTAAAATGTAATTTTGAATTACATCGTCGAATGACCAATCAAAGGCAACTACTTTCTAGGTATTGCTGACATGTATTGAATTCGCTTTCTTGTTAGGCTTTTGACCACGAGTATACGGATTCAAGACCTGGATTATAGTAGAATCAAGATAAGTTTCTAAATTACTTAAAAAGGAATTATTTTACCATAGCATTCTTTCAATAGGGTTTTAATGAAAACTCTCAGTGCAAATATCAAACCACTCTGTCACTTAGTTTGTTTATAAATGACCATAATGCAAAAATGTCATATCTCGGCTCCAAATTAGTTGATTGATTGATTGATCATGATTCCGGCATCCAGTCTGTAAGTACGTTTCAACACGTAGCTCGGTTGACTGCTGAACACGCCCAACGGACGGCCAAACCGCGTAGCGGAACCAAACCTTGTATGTTTTATATACCACCGGACCGGCTGCATACGCTGGGTTGGACATTGGACATGCTTGTTGTTAGCAGCGAGAGCCACATGATGCACGGGATGGGAATATAGGATGGGAAGTGTAGGTGTTTGTGAGATGCTTCTTTTAAGTTTCTATGCTTTTTTTAAATTTCCGTCTGTCATCATTGGATGGAAGTGTAGGCGTTTGCAAGATTCTTCCATCTATCCTCTTCTTCTCACTTCGCCAAGACATACATACATTCGCTCGCCGTGGGGAGCTTTTATTTATTAATCGTTCCACAGGTAAACATCCGTTTGCGGCGGAAGTACAAGGAAGAGCTCTGTCTCGCGGCAGAAAGAGCCTTTTCCAGCGGGTTAGGAGAAAGAATATTTTGCACACCCTGTATATTAGTCTGTTTTTGTAATAATTAATTTCAACTGCCGCTTTCCAATTCTATTTCATTACCTGTATTTAATACCTTCTCAATTTTACTTTTAATTTTTTTTTCAATTTTAATAAAGAAATAAACTAGTACACTAATAAACTAAAAACTGCTACTTATCTTTTCGTCCACAGCTCGCTTTATCTTAACTTATGTAAACAAACAATTCACTTAAGAGGCGTCTGTCTTGAAGGGACGGTCGTAGGTAGCTTCCGTTTACGACGTAATGGACGAGACTGATTTTAACAGCGAAACTAGCAGCGAAAAAAATAGTTTTTTTGTTTGCATTCTTGAATACATATATTCGTAGGTAATGATAATATCAACATTTTTGCCTACAAATCATGACCCAAGAGTTAATAAGAAGGCTATTAGTCTCAAATTTTCAGAATAATTTTAACGGCCAACGCGCATTTTTCAGGTAAAACTCGTATTACAAGAAAAATAGTAACCTGGCCTTTTTCGGACCGATTTTATTCGAAAGGTGGTCTCTTTATCTTTAATTTAAACAAAAATTAAGTCCGGAGTACATCTAACATAGAAGTTAGCCGCGAAACAGACGATAGCGTAATTTCTCAAGTAATATGCTAATAAAAAAGAAATTAATAGCCTGGCCCATTTCAGACCACTTTTAATCGAAGAGTGGGTTCTTTAGCTTTAATTAAGAAAAAAATTAAGGCTCCAGTGCATCTAATATAGAATTTAATCGCAAAATAGACGTTCACGTTTCCTCTGCTAGCACATTTTTTTAAGATATACTAAAATAAAATGAGAACTATTAATTTGGCCCTTTTCGGACTGATTTTAATCGAAACGTGGGCTCTTTACCGTTAATTAAAAAGAAAAACTAAGTCCCTAGTACATCTAATGTAGAAGTTAGCCGCGAAAGAGAAGACAGCTTTTTCGCTACTAGAGCGTAATTTCTCAAGTAATATGCTAATGAAAAATAAATGAATAGCCTGGCCCATTTCAGACCACATTTAATCGAAGGGTGAATTCTTTAGCTTTAATTAAGAAAAATATTAAGTCCCTAGTGCATCTAACATAAAAGTTAATCGAGAAATAGACGTTCACACCGTTTTCGCTGCTAGCACATTTTTTAAGATACACTAAAATAAATTGAGAACTATTAACCTGGCCCTTTTCGGATTGATTTTAATCGAAAAGTGGGCTCTTTACCTTTAATTAAAAAGAAAGATTAAGTCCCTAGTACATCTAACATAGAAGTTAGCCGCGAAGCAGACGACAGCGTTTTCGTTGCTAGAGCGTAATTCCTCAAGTAATATGCTAATAAAGAAGAAGTGAATAGCCTGGCCCATTTCAGACCACTATTAATCGAAGGGTGGGTTCTTTAGCTTTAATTAAGGAAAAAATTAAGACCCTAGTGCCATCAATATAGAAGTTAATCGCGAAATAGACGTTCACACTGTTTTCGCTGCTAGCACATTTTTTAAGATACAGTAAAATAAAATGAGACCTATTAGCCTGGCCCTTTTCGGACTGATTTTAATCGAAACGTGGGCTCTTTACCTTTAAACAAAAAGAAAGATTAAGTCCCTAGTACATTTAACATAGGAGAAGTTAGCCGCGAAACAGACGACAGCGTTTTCCCTGTTTGTGCGTAATTTTTCAAGTCTCCTCTGTTTCGCGGATAACTTCTATGTTAGATGTACTCCGAACTTAATGTTTTTTTTTTAATTAAAGGTAAAGAGGCCACCTTTCGAATAAAATCGGTCCGAAAAAAGCCAGGTTACTATTTATCTTGTAATAGGAGTTTTACCTGAAAAACGCGCGTTGGCCGTCAAAATTATTTTGAACATTTTAGGCTAATAGCCTTCTTATTAGCTCTTGGGTCATAATTTGTAGGGAAAAATGTTCATTACCTACGAATCTATGTATTAAAAAATGTAAACCAAAACTAATTTTTGTCTCTGCTAGTTTTGCTGCTAAAATCAGTCTTGTCGTAATGGCCCATATGATAAACCCGTGATTTCTTTATACTATTAACAAATATTTTATAGTAATTTTCATTTTGCAATTGGTTGCCTGCTTTTTCTTCTATTGTTACACTTCTTTTTAAACAGAGTTTTTTCTCCTTGATAGATTAGCACGTTCTCTAAAAACACTGAGTTAAATTTTTTTAAAGTAGTTTCGCTACAAAGCCTGTCACAATTTTCATTGAAAGTACAAAAAGCTACATTCGCTAATATCTTCAGATCTTGTATCAATAGTTTAGAAATTAAAGGGGGAGGGTGTTCATAGCGACATTGAAAGCGAAGGTAACAAATTATCTATGTCTCCTTGATAGATTAGTTTCTTAGATAATTTCACACCTTCAATCATGAATTATTCACTTGTCAGTCAATGCCGTTATCAAGTGCCTCCCCCCCCCCCTTCTAATTTCCAAACAATCGAAAAAAGAAATAAACTACACATGCGTGTTTAATTATATTAACTGTATCTATGTTTAAATTATGGCTCAAAATGTGTACTATTTATAAATGAGAACACGTTGAGGAGCTACATTGCCTCTATTACCTAGTATTTTCTACACTATTATTGAGGATCACGCTATGCAATAAATATTTCCTGTAGACAAAAATACATAAATGCGAATGGGAAACCTTCAAGATAGATATTTGTATTGCTCCGCTGCAATGAATCTTCAGAATACCGTGTTTCGTTAAACAGACAATTTCCACATAACTTCTGTATACCCACAAGCAATCCCATTCATCATTTGCATTCTATTGGAAACATGGGAGAATTATTATTTGCAATTTGATATTATTACGTCCATAGTAGTTACGCCAGTTTCATAATTTAATTTCCCCAAATTAGTTCAAAGCTGTAACAGCGAATTCACTACGAAACTAGTTTCTGAATGTAACATATAAACTACCTGAAGTTGTTCTTATTTAATCCTAGTTACCGCCGAGCACGAGTCATAGATTTCAGTGTAATGTTTGTTGTTGTACAAACAATTTACATTTATATTGTTTACTTATACCTGTTAAAGCTATATATTAACACGCAAATGCCGAGTACTTTGTTGTTCATTAATACTATTAATGTTGGATATGTGGTGATTTGTGATATAATACAGTATAATCGATAAATTAATTACGGAACATCTTGCGTTTGATCAACAGATATCCTATATTATTATTTATCGAGAAAGTACAGAAACTTGATACGGTTAATACAGAAATTGATATTATGAGGTTGATTTATTTGATCAGATAATAAACATTTATTATGTCTACTAGTTCAAAACACGTGTGTGTTTTCCAACGAATAGGGAGAAATTCTCATCATTGTAAATAAAAACAAGGTATAATATTGGAAATAATAGAAAATCCACTGAACGAGAAAGAAAAAATGTTTTAATACACAGCATATAAAGATTTTCTAATAAGGCTTTGAGAGAGGAAACAGATTATGTTTCATAAACAGTCCTAAGAATAAGCAAAATTTCAAAACTAAAATCTGCGTAATATGAGATAGGGGTCCTATGGAATATTTTTAATGGAACTGTGCTATTTCTTTTATTAATCAGAAATAATGATTCATAAACTATAATTTTTTCGCCATTAGTCATTTCTTAACGATATCCTTCGTAATATTAGAAGTATTTTTAAAAAGTAAGCGCCAACAAATCACTTTAATAAGGTACCTATTTACATTTAAATCGAAAATTGCAGATAGCCATGAAAATGACAGACATTCGCAACAATTGAATTAGTCTTGACTTACTCACTAATTTCCCGAAGCAAGTGTATTAAAGTTGTTATAAACAAGAAAATTTATATAAAATGGCTGATAATTATTCGAGAGATGAAAAAGTTGACATGATCATTATTTATGGAGAGACTCGACGTAATGCAACTAGAGCACAAAGTCTGTATGGACGGAGATATCCAAAAAGAAGGTAACCTGCGAGAAACTATTTCGCCCGGTTGGGGCAACAATTTAGAACTGAACCTAATGTAGAAATTGAAGAAAGATTTATTGTGGATGAAGAAACGGAAATTAATGTATTAGCTTTAGTGCATGTTGACCCAACCATTTCGATAAGACAAATTGAACATGAATTACCAGTTTCCAAAGAATCAGCCAGAAAATTTTTTAAGAAACACAGCTATCGTTCTTATAAATATCAATTGCATACATTTTTGTATGAGAACGATCATCAACGAAGAATAACCTTTTGGTTACAGTTACGCCAATTAAGAAATGAGAATTTTATCAAAAACATTTTGTTCGCTGATGAATCGAGATTTACAAACCTTGGGTTATTTAATCGAAACAACACTCGATATTGGGCAATTTATAATCCTCACATTATGAGACAGGGGCGGTTTCAGGAGCGGTTTCGCTTCAATGTTTGGTTAGGCGGACTGGGCGACCATATTATAGGTCCAATAATGTTTAACGAAACTCTAACCTGGACCAAGATATCTAAAATTTCTCCAAAATACAATAATTCCACAGATTAATCAAATTTCCAATACCAATACTGACGAGGTTTACTTCCAACAAGACGGGGCTGGACCACACAATGCTATTATCGTTAGGGATTACTTAAATGAATTATGTCCGGATTGTTGGATTGGGACCCATGGTCCAGTCAGATGGCCTGCAAGGTCGCCTGACTTAACACCACTCGATTTTTTATTTGGCCGCATCTGAAAAATAGAGTCTAAATGACTGCTCCAACCACAAGGCAAGATCTGGAAGAAAGAGGTCGACACGAAATTGCACAAATAACACCTCAACAATTACAGAATGTTAGACGTGCAACGATAAGTCGCGTTACTCTGTGTATTAATGATAACGGTGTACAGTTTGAACAATTTTTATAATGGTTTATTATAATTTAGGTTTTAAATAGTTTTGTTATTCTTTGTAATTTATTCATGGTTGTAACGTTATATCTATTAAAATTATTTCTTGTTCAATTTGTGTTTACTTTTTAAAAATACTTCTATTATTACGAAGGATATCGTTAAGAAATGATTAATGGCGAGAAATTTATAGTTTATGGATCATTGCTTCTGATTAATAAAAGAAATAGCACAGTTCCGTTAAAAAAATTACATAGGACCCCTACGGAAATGAAAATGAAAATGAAATTTCAAAACTAAAAATACTGGCACCTATCAGTAATTCAAACAAGTAGTTTTTCTGCTTTACAGACAAGTCTACAACTTTACTAATAATTTCCATAACCTACTTAGTAATTTTTTTACATCGCATTCATCTGATGCGGCCATTTTGAAAAAATTTAAAAAAATGTTCGTATCTCACTTATTTTTTGGAATTTTTTACATCTGAAAAAACTGTTGCACTTAGAAATTTATGCTTAATGAGAAACCATCAAAAAAATATAGTCATTCCATTTAAGAAAAAAAAGTTGATGTCACTTCCGGTTCATTCCTGTTAGTCTAAAAGTAGCCTATTATTGTCTAATTTGTACCAAAAACCAAATTTTTAAATACGAAAACAACCGAAATATTGGGGGCGTACATTGACTCGTGGCCACCCGGTATATGTGAAATCTCTGAAAATTGACTTCTTTTCTGTGCCTGTTTAAACCATACTTACCTCTACAATTAATAGCTATGATTTTTAAATGTATTCTGAAATAGACTTGATCAACATTTTTAGTGTATCTATTTTAACCCGTTCATTTTCCATTAATACACTAAAGTTACTAAATTATACATGCAGTTCCAGAGCAATTTGTATATCCCTCTGCGCGAATCCCAACTTATACATACATATTTTAGAACAACAATCCACACCCTCATAAATTAACACCACAAAGGTCTGTAATTATCAAAATTATATTCCTTTAAGGATACATATCATGACTGGGTCTGTAGTCCTTCATTAAGATCTGATGGAGAAAATTATTCATGATCTTATCTTATTTAGAGGTTGCTTGGCTTTCTAAGGTCTCTAATACCTTAAAGAGATTGGGTGTTTCTGATATGGCTGTGCGATTACAATGGGTTTATAGCCTAATGGCTGGGTACAAATGGAAACCGCTATTCATAGTTTAGGTATAGTTAAAATTTAATGAACATTGTTACGGTTTAAAAATGCCATGTCGACTCGAGTGCATCACTGAAAATTTTACAACTTTTTATGGAATAATACATTTACATAGTAAATATATAAAAGTTCATAAATAAGGTCGAATAGGGTTACCAAGAAGAATTTTCAACTATATGCTTGAAAACTTCCTAATCATAAGTGAAGTAAAATCGTAAGTAACGAACGTGTTTCAGCTAAGACTACAAAAAAGTTGATCGACAATCAGAAAAGAAATGATTAAAACTTAATGAACAATAGTTTACACATACTGGAGTGTATGTATTGTATCAAGATGTTCTGATTTAAAAATACTTGGATGGGAAATCTGGATGTGGAAGTAGTGATTCTTAAGGCTGCGGTTTTGCTTATTACAGTTTGGACTATCAGAATCAAAATTACTGACTGGCTTAAAAAACAAGGATTATCGTGAAGAAAATTGAAATTAACCAACGATCACATTGATAGTCAAATTTATTTATGGTCCAAACAAAGATCAATTAAGTGCATTTTCTAAGGCAAGAGTTTAAACATGTTAAAATTCTTGTATATTAATTTCTTTTGGAAAGCAATGTTCTGTCTCTTCAAGTTTTGGATGGGTCAGTTTTTCCAGAATGTCTCAAATGTTATAGTTGATACGTTATGCAATACTTGTCGGAATCTTTAGATGACCAGTCACAAACTGATGTAATTTACACTTATTTTTCCTAAACATTTTATAGGCTGGATGATAAAATTCTGTTTAATAATCTTTTTGATATCGGACTTTCTGAACATTTGATATCTCTTATTCAACCAAATCTGTCACAGATATCAATACGTTACATTTAATGGTTACAAATATGTCAAATACATTGCTATCTCAGACGTCCCAGAAGGGTTTTTCTTGGTCCTTTGAATTTTACCAGTCGACAGATTGGAGTTCCCGTAACAGCTGTTCCAACTCACTTTGAAACTCAATTTTGTCTTAACTTTACTTGAGAGAAATAAAACGAAACAATTCGAATTTAACTTACTTTAATAATTTACATAAAAAGATACAACCAATGATAGAGCATAAGACCTCTCAGGCTGCGGGTAAACCACAAAAACTTTCGTCAGAATAATTATGGAAAAATCACCGAAAATGCATGTGACATAGTAAAATACAAGGTAAAATTGTACATAATAAAAATCAGTATACAATTACTAAAAATAAATCTAAACTAAACGCAGTCTGACCAGGGCGTTAAAGACAAATAATTCTTACGATAACATAAATAAGCTCAACTGAATTACATGTAGACACACAAAAGGAAAAAAATACAAACTGAACGTAATATTGATGACAAAGAAATGCCCGACATTGGATATAAACTTGTTCGGTAGTTGAACACTGCGTTTTTATACCCAAAACACACGGGAGATGTCTAAAAATCGGGACGATGTAGCTACGCCACCATAACATTCAAACAAAATTATTCACGCACTATAATCTTCTCATGGGGTACGAGAAGTCTTAATCGAACGGTAACACAGGATACAATAAGAACTAATACTGACCAAAAATTTTAACAACAGAGGCAAATAGCAAAAAAAGAAAAATTAAAGAATCCGCGATAATATTATTGAATGAGGATAGATGCGTGTCGAATTGTTGCCGTAGATGTCTGTACATTGGTTGCCAATGTTAAAAGAAGAACTTCACAAACTTAAGATTGTATAAAAATTAAAAAAAACTGTTAACTATATCAACTAACAGTTTTATGTAAATAGTAAGAATCTATGGATATTGAATATAATTAACATTCTTAGAGCTGTGTATTTATCATACACAGCAAAAAAGATGTTTCAAAAAAAGCCTTGAAAAAGGAAACAGAGTAGATTTCCGAAACGTCGGTGAACTATTTAATTTCAAGTTTTTATACTTATTTGTGTTGTTTATTTAAAAAAGCAACCTTTAACTGATCCTTTGACGTAAAAGTCACATGCGTAGAGGTTATTTACCAGTAACATACTGGTTAATTGTGATATTTTGTATATTCCCCGACCACCGCTTAAAAAGAAAACATACATGTGGCAGGAAGTCCCAACGAATTGAAGAAGGAAAAAAAAAAGTAGAATGAAGTAATGAAACCATCAATAATTCTTCATGGTTGCCAGCGGCTTCAAACAGCAATATTTGCATCACGAGAGGCGTAATAGAAAAGTCTGTACTTACAGTAAATTCGAAGATAACATTGCCTTGCTATATCTATTGGCAAGGGCACACAATATACACAAAGCGTATAACATAACATAACTACTTTACTGATTCTATTAGCAGTTAATAATAACTATATATAGATATTTGCAAATATATGGCGGCTTTAATTCTTCCAGCCTACACGGGCCACACCGCCCGCTCACCTGCTACACCATTATCCTTCTCCCAGAGCCGGCGTATCATATGCTCGTCTATTATTGGCTAAACTTTATCGTACCAGCTACTACGCTATTGGTCAAGCATTTGTCATGCCTAACCGATATGATTTAAATTCATATAATGCTAGGATCAGTATCTTATAATTTAATTTAAATAATAAATAGAACAATCGCGCGCTTTATCGCATTGCCCCACATAATTGGAATTTACAAATGAACTTATAGTGTGTTTCAGGACGTGAGCGTTACAACTTACAGACTACAGTTTTCGAATTGTTGGCTCTCGTCAGTGCAAGGCAGGTAAACAATGCCTGACACAAGCTCTCCCAGCCAATATTTTAGATCTCATAGTCTAAGAGACCGCGACGTGTAACAGCGCCATCGGTCGATGTCTATTGCAGTCAAACTAGAATTAAGCCAGACTAGGCAACGATGACATATAATGTGTACTTGTATCTAGAGGGGACAAGAATATTTGCAAGAGTAATATCTTCGTCCGGAACCTCTATAATTTCCTTATTTGCTTGTTTGTTGCCAACAAAACTAGCGATTTGTAGTAGTAATAAGTAAATATTATACTTAACGCAACAGACTGGTAACTTGTAATTCAGTGCTCGGCGAGAGGCACATAGCACGGAGAATAGTTGTTGGTTGCAGTCTGGTTTTGTCCTTATGCAAATAAGTTCTTGACGGAAATAATTATCCTGTAAATATTATACATGTGCTCTTCATTTCTAAGTTTAGTGCATGCTGCCTTATAGCACAATTGGGTATGATATTTGTTGAGCAGTGTGTGAGTTAAAATAAGTAGATGAATAAATATTTCAATTCATTTGTTCCATTAACGGTATAATTGAACTAAAATCGAAGTTTTTTACTACTGCCCTATGTACCAATAATGTGGCGAACATATTATTATATGATGACACCAAACAAGCTTATTTTCGGTGAGTACATTAGAGGGCGAAAAGACCGGCCCTTAATTCAATTGAGGATATATTTTTTATGCTATCCAGCTGCAAACTGCCAGAAACAACACATTATTATATTAAAAATATAAGATTTACGGCCCTTCTTCATACCCTTCGGCCTTTCCATAAATCAGCCTGCCATTTTACGACGTCGCGGCTCACGTTTTCAAAATAGAAAGACAAAATATCAATAAACACAGATGAAAAACGTGTGGCTGTCAGCATGCCACATGCTCTATTATAAGGGAGGCGGCCGCTTTTTGTTTGACCCTATCCCGATCCGTACTTTCCGAACACGGGTAACTACTCCCTTTTTCTTGTAAAAGGCAATAACATGATATTGCAGTTTAGTTTTATATTACAAGATACTCCTCGAATATCTCAATAAGGTTTCGTCGTGCTGAAAAGTTTGTTAGAAATTTTCTTGTGAAATAATACAGAGCAGAAGTTGCAGGTTTTGTTGGTCTACTTGATATAGGAGTTGCGCCTATAAAACTAATTCAGCTATAAAATGTACACCCTCATACGTGTCGCAACTTCTTTTATCTCTTTCGTCTGGAGTCTAGACGACGCGAAGTGTAAGACTCTAAATCTAAAGTTACTCTATTTTTAATATAAATTTAAATGGTTGTTTCAAATATTTTGCTTAAAATGTTTTCTTACCGAGGTAAATCTTTGAAAATCCAGAATGATTTGGTTTTACGTAAAGAGAAACGGAGTCCTACAGTTTACAGTGGATTTCGAACCACTTCTTGGATATAATTTTATAATCAAAATTATTTCGCGGTGAGCAGGAATTGAACCTGCTTTGCTAGGTACCCCAGCATGCAAGCTAGACGTATTGCATTTTTTTGCATTTAAATATTATTATTATTTTTAGCTACTGTAACATTGCATTCTTAAAAATACTGCTACACCACTGAGCTACCGTTCGCACAAGTACGAGGTAACAGTTCTGCATCTTCAAAGCTTGCGAATATTTTGAAAAGTACTCTGATCGTGGAGTTGGAAACATGTCTAACTGAGATCAATCCAGTACTGTGTGAATTTGGAGCGAAATAAATCGCGAGTTTATCATATCTGAACAATACAGTCCATAGGAAACTATAACATGGTTAAAAGTAACTATTTTTAAATTAAAATCAAAGTACCTACGTTTATTTTTACTTCTACATCTACGTAGTGGATTGGAAATATAGTAATCGTAAAAACATTTTCAAAACTTTTTTTTGTTCAAATAGGTACAGAATGTCAGGAAAGGTCGAAACTTTAAATTTGAGTAAAAAAATTCTGTCTGTCGGTCTGTAACTTTTTTTGTCCGCTCGGTGTAAGATATTGACGTGAAATTTTGTAGATGTATGTATTATAATGGGATCTGGAACTGGATTCTTTCTTGAACATATCCGGTGAAGGGTTGTGGGGTAAATAGGGGGAAATAAGTAAAGCACGCTGGTAAAAGTACAGAAACTTGAGATTTGTTGTATTTACTGGAAGCTAAAGTGTCATATTTTTTGTAACATTTTTCACCCCCCCCCCCCCCATCGTCCCCACTACATTATTAAAAATAATATTTAAATTGAGACATTCACTTGAAATTTGGTACACATATGTATTATAACGATATCTGGAACTAGATTATATTTTGAGATGATGCCGTTAAAGGGTGGGGGTAAGTAGAGGGAAATACGGGGAAATAAGTAAAGCAAGTAAGAGTACAGACACTTAGGTCTCAGATTTCTTTATCATGCCTTTTAAACCCCCTACCACCTCCACCCCATTATTAAAGGGGTTGATAAAATAAAATTGAGATATTCAATTGAAATTTGGTACACGTATGTATTATAATGACATCTGCATGAGATGATTGTAAAAGAAAATAAGTAGAGTAAGCTAACAAGAGTCCTGAAACTTTGTTTTTGACGCATGTGCTAAAAACCAACGCCTCAGATTTTTTTATCACATCTGACTCAAGTACTTTTAAAATTCTTCGACCAATTATTTCCACATATTGGAGTGCAAATATAGTCAAGATGTTTTCCTTTAAAGATACTTGGATGGGAAATCTACATGGGATGAATTATTTGTTATCTTAACCCTAGACTTTACGCGAGATAAACTGATAAAGCAATTGGTACCAAAAGGAGAAGAATATGTTAAATAATTTTATTGGGCGCCATCAATTTTGTACGTTGTTCTGCCGCCTTCGAGCGACTACTATGGCGATGTCCGCCTGAGCCGGGATAAAAAGTATTTTGGGTTCGTCGAAATCGACCCTCCGACTTTGAATTCTTTGACTATTTTTCTGCACGTTTCAGGGGTTTTGTATAAGGATTATGCTCCAACCCTTTGAGGAATGTTAAATGAGGATTTTGGTTTTAATTGGAAAAACCGTCCCATCGATTTTTTCTTGAATTTAACGTTTAAAATAGCTGAGGATTTCGACCTGCGAACCACCAAATTTGTGGTACTTTCGAAAAATTCATCTCAAGGAGCAGTTTTCTGTTTTATTTACGTCTCCTTATTGTATTTTTATAAAAATAAATTTTTGAGATTTTCAAAAAATTGAATTCGTTGTACTTCCGAAAAATTTGTTGGGCGGAGCAGTTTTCCATCTTATGCGATTTTATTCGTTGTACTTTCGAAAAACCAAATTCGTGGTACTTTCGAAAAGTCAAATTCGTTGTATCTGTTGGATGGAGCAGTTTTCCAACCAAATTCGTGGTACTTTCAAAAAGTTCATCGGATGGCCGCGCAACTTGAAATTTTTTGAGTACTTTTGAAATTCGAACGACGGAGCCCAAAGGCGATTGACCGTCGTCCCCGAGATGAAACATTTTTCCAAGTCAATATCTTGGTCATTTTTGGTGAAATAATTTTTTACGTAGATTTCGATTTAAGATAATGCCAAAGGTGTGTAAGTCTTTTTACTGGTTTAAATATTATTTGTTTCATGGGATTTTTGTTTGAATTTACTTTTATAGTAAATTGGATATTTTTTCAAATGGATCGTTCTACTTGGTTCAATAACAGTATTACCAGTTAAGGTGATAATCAAAGGCAATTTAACCAACACACACGTAGTGACGGCATACGGCTAGCTGATCTGGTGCGTGGCTGGGATTTCGTGGATTCGATTATTTTTTTTCAAATCATCCAGAGGGTGGTGAACCAATATCTTTGTGACATCTTACTAAGCCAGTTTGTTCCACCACTCAGAGATAGCTTAAAATGATGTAAATATTACGGGCGCCATCCACAGAAAAAATTAGGAGCTACTGCTACCCCTGTAATGGTCAAACCAACTGCCGTGGAAAGATTTGACCTTATGGCGGACAGGCAAATAGAAAGCAAATAAAAAATTAAATTTTATGATAAAAATACATATTTATTAATAACTTTAGAAAATCATCAGTAGATAAGAATGTCAACAAATTTAAAATAAAGTTATTAATTTTCAAATAAAAATATTAAGTAATATTATCACTATTTCCAAAAATATTTATAGCTTAATTACTTAATTTATTACTAAAAGAAAAGAAATACTTTATTCAATTAAATTACACAATAAATGCTATTCGATAAATGTGATACCAAAAATCATTGAAAAGAGAATCTCACCAATCCTCTGGGCGATGGATAGTGGATGAGGGCTCCTGGTGAGTTCTGGTAGTTTTTTCTAACAGCTCCTCCGAACACAGACGGCCCCTCGACGTGGTTTGACGTGTATAACGCTAGGGTTTTGCTGGGGATTTGGTTTGACTGGACTAAACTAGACTTAACTAAACTGAATATGACTGGACCATCTTTCTTATGGAATCTAGCAGGCATTTAACCATCAAACGGAAAGAAGCGAGTTCCCTTGTATTCGTATTAGATAATGCTAATATGTAACTATACTTCCAGTTGTATTACTTGTATGTTAAATTTGTATTTTAAGTTTGTAGTTAAAGTATTAGGTAGCAAAACTCTACGTTTGGGAAGAAGAAGAGGTGTTATCAGCACGTGTTTCAGAATTGTGGTTATGTTTAGTTAGACTAAATTAGTAGAATTGAAAAATATGGCTAAAGACCGTTAGATACTACTGAGAGGAATTAATTAAATAAATTTAATTACCTTTTATTAGATAGATTAGATCACTACGAGAAAATTTGATAACACTAAAAGAGACACACCTCGTGTGACGAAATAATAATTATCAAAAACTTTTAGTCTAAGCAAGGCTGCTACAAAATTGGAAATGACCGATTCTGCTCTAGGCTAGCTAATAAAAATGTTATCCCCTTTCAATTAACATATTGTTACCATATTTCATAAACTAAAATTTACTAATTATTTGGATCCGCGTTCTATGCAACCCACAATACTTCCTGCTGTATATTATCTGGACAACCAATAATTAGGAAATAAGCGCTGTGAAATATAGATATATTTACTATTCGAAGGAAACCTATGCATTCTACGAGAGCTGTTAGCAAACACTGGAATACAAAAATGTTTTAAATATTAAAATTTTATAAATTTGTACATTCCTAAGTTTAAACAGATTGATTGCCTATGATAATTTAACATCTGGGGTTTTAGTTACTAGTATATGGTAAATACCTGTTCATATTTCTCAAAAATTAAGTTTATTTTATTAGAATTTTAATTACTTAAAGTTCTCAGATGTACGCAACAACTATTAAAATCCATGCGAAGCCGGTATTGCAATGTATTCATATCTAAACTTTACAATTTTCTCTAATTATTTTTTATGCATTTTTTCTAAATTTTCTTAACAACCCTCCTCAGAGAGGTAGGATTGTTTTCATTCTAGACATTTTTTGTTTAATTACAAATACATAAAATTTTGATTTTTTTTTAAATTGAGATAATAAATAATCTCGAGCTATGTTGCTCAAAGTAATAAGTATTGAACATTTTATTATCAATGTTAATAGGGATGTTTTCTATTTTTTAATTGTATTAAAAAACGATAGTTCCAAGGCTACAGAAACACGTAATAACCATTAAAACGCCTAAAAACTTTTTTTCTTGAAAATGAACTGAAAATAAAAACTCCTAAACTCTAAATTAACGAGGCTAGTAAACGATCCCTGCAGTGAGAGTAGCACGCCTGATGTCATAATGCTCATAGCGGAACTCGTATACCAACGTGATATGGCTTGTCTGTTTCAGTATTGTTTTATCTCTGTTTTTGTAATGATGGGAGACTCAAACAGTGTGAAAGTTAATAGAAACAAGTATTGTTTTGTTCCTGGATGTACAAATACATCAGAAAACAACCCAGAAAAGGTTATGTCTCTGCCACAAAATGTAAAAAGAAAGATGCTTTGGTTCTTTTTTAAACCAATGATATTTCTTTTAAACTTTTGTTACCTTAAACGCATTTATCAAAATCGAAACATTTTCTTTATAGGATTTTGCAAACAGTGGAAAGAAAAGCTATCTATGAGAACTAAAGGAAAAACTATATATAAAAATATTAATGAAATCTTTGCATTCTTTCGATAACCTGACTTCTGGTTATGCTAACAAGTAAAAATTCTGATTTGCCTTTCTCATTTTAACACTAGCATCCAACCTAGTCCCCTACGGCTAAGCAGGCTAAACTAGTATCTACATGATAATAAGCATTTCCAAGAAACTGAATGAGATTTTATGAAAATGTGATTCATTAGAATGAAAAAAATTTTTGAAGACAAGGTACGTAAATAAATAAATTTCAGGCCTTTGTTCTCATTTTTAACTGAATTTACATATCGTAGGGTATCATGTAGATACTAGTTTAGCCTGCTTAGCCGTAGGGGACTAGGTTGGATGCTAGTGTTAAAATGAGAAAGGCAAATCAGAATTTTTACTTGTTAGCATAACCAGAAGTCAAGTTATCGAAAGAATGCAAAGATTTCATTAATATTTTTATATATAGTTTTTCCTTTAGTTCTCATAGATATATTTCTTTTCACTGTTTGCAAAATCCTATAAAGAAAATGTTTCATTACTATAAGCAAACAAATAATAAATATTTTACTTTTATCAAAATCGGTCTCCGATTATACAATGTTTTCGCTTCCCTGTTTCCAACGTAGCAAAGCACATTTAATATGGAACACACACGTATAATGTACTACTAAAGGTTTGGTACTATATAGTACTTATTACTTATTTATATAAAACCGTACTTACTGTTTCGCTTCTACACCACTAGATTGAGTCTGACTGAAGTCTATCACCATGGCCAAAAATTGTGAAACCATTGTAACGTCCACAGTTAGCAGATTATGCGAGTCCGCCTTTTGAAAACCTTCCTCCATTTTAGAAGTATGCCTTAATTACAATTAAAAGCCGCAAAGCGAAGAACTACACGGACAGAACAGTTCGCAGAAGTCAGTAAACGAAGACTAATTCTCATTTCTCATATGAAACGTGTATGAAAGCCTAGCCACGCGTTTAACTATGAGCAACATGACGTCACATCAATCAAGGAGCGTTTCGTGCATTCAAATGAATATTCTTATTTCTTTAGGGGTTTTCCCATAGAACGGATTTGTTGATTTTTCTAAACCTTGGTGAATATTATTATAAGACTATTTTGAACCATTTTATGATGTTTAAACAGGATTTAATTTTTTTGTGAACATCCCTATTCGTTAGACATATTGCATACGACAAATGAATAGGTACAAACAAAATTTTATAAACTCTAAACCAGAATAGAGAAACAACCTCTCTCTAAAAAATGCCTTTCATATAATAATTGAAATCTAAAATTACCGTCGTGCTCACGCTGGCAATGCGTTAACGTTATTATAAATTTGTAGCTTTTGATTTTGGGTCACAAACTGTAATTATAGAAACGTGAACCCAGGCCCTGCTTAATAATTTTAGCAGCGCATTAGCTTATCAGGAAAACGTGGTCAGAATAAACAACGCCCCGCTTAATTTATCACCCGAACTAGACTTATGCTGTATGTAATACTGTTATCAAAATTAGCATATTTTGCTAACAAATTTCCGATGCAGTCTCGGTTGGGGGACTCTTGTTTGAGTTGGCGGGCTTATAGAGTCAGTAAGATGGAGCGTGACGATATCGCGACCACCATGTTGACATTGTACTTCTTCCTTATTTATTGCCACACTGCAAACGGCCCTTTATTCTCCTCGGCTCCGTGTACGTTCTGTGACTAATTGTTGAGAATTTAAATGTAGAAGGAAGGTAGGGGATTTCTTCTTTGTCGGAATTTTACGAGGATTCTGTTTAGGTCTTGCAAATATTTGACGATTTTAATTAAGTCGGTCTCGCTAAGAACTTATTTCTGAGGGAACACTGCCGCGATGTGGAACAAGGAAACAATATTTGTGTGGACAATTACGGATGGTTTCAATTAAAAAAAATGTTTTGGTACCAGGGTAACGAATTATTTACTTATACGGGTTGTTCCGAACTTCGCCGCCAAATTATAAGAAAACTGCTATCTGAAAATCGATTGAAGGAGCCATTACTCTGTGGTAGTTTATCATCTTGCATACCTATATAAATAAAACACACTACTTACTATGTTTTCTACTACTATGTATTCATAAAAACCTGTGACTGCAGTTTCAATTTCCAAAGTCATTGTCAAATAGTTAATCAAGAAAAACTTATTTACATGTGCACAGAAATTCTATATACCGGGTGGCCACAAGTCAATGTACGCCCCAAATATTTTGGTTGTTTTTGTATTTAAAAATTTGTTTTTTGGTACAAATAAATTAAACAATAATAGGCTACATTTAGGCTAACAGTAATGAAAATATCACTTCCGGTTGAACCGAAAGTGACATCAACTTTTTTTTCTTAAGTGGAATGACTATATTTTTTTGATGGTATCTCATTAAGCATAAATTTCTAAGTGCAACAGTTTTTTCATATGTAAAAAATTTAAAAAATTTAAAAAAATAAGTGAGATGTGAACAATTTTTAAATTTTTTCAAAATGGCCGCGTCAGATGAATGCGATGTAAGAAAATTATTAAGTAGGCCATGGAAATTATTAGTAAGATTGTTGACTTGTCTGTAAAGCAGAAAATAGTTGTTTGAATTACTGATAGGTGTCAGTATTTTTAGTATTTTTTCAAAAAAACCGAATTTCATTTTCATTTTCGTAGGAGTCCTATGCAATTTTTTTAATGGAACTGTGCTATTTCTTTTATTAATCAGAAATAATGATTCATAAACTATAATTTTTTCGCCATTAATCATTTCTTAACGACATCCTTCGTAATAATAGAAGTATTTTTAAAAAGTAAACACAAATTAAACAAGAAATTATTTTAATAGGTATACCGTTGCAACCATGAATAAATTACCAAGAATAACAAAACTATTCAAAACCTAAATTATAATAAACCATTATAAAGATTGTTCACACTGTCTAACATTCTGTAATTGTTGAGGTGTTATTTGTGCAATTTAGTGTCGAACTCTTTCTTCCAGATCTTGCCTTGTGGTTGGAGCAGTCATGTAGACTCTATTTTTCAAATGCGCCCAAATAAAAAAATCGAGTGGGGTTAAGTCAGGCGACCTTGCAGGCCATCAGACTGGACCATGGGTCTCAATCCAACGATCTGGAAATAATTGATTTAAATAATCCCTAACGTTAATAGCATTGTGTGGTCCAGCCCCGTCTTGTTGGAAGTAAACCTCGTCAATATTGGTATTGAGAATTTGATTAATCTGTGGAACTATTATATTTTGGAGAAATTCTAAATATCTTGGCCCGGTTAGAGTTTCTAAAAATTATTTGACCTATGATGTGGTCGCCCAGTACGCCTAACCAAACATTGAAGCCAAACCGCTCCTGAAACCGCCTCTGTCTTATAATGTGAGTATGATCAATTGCCACATATCGAGTGTTGTTTCGATTAAATAACCCAAGGTTTGTAAATCTCGATTCATTAGTGAACAAAATGTTTTTGATAAAATTCTCATTTCTTAATTGGCGTAACTGTAACCAATTACAAAAGGTTATTCTTCGTTGATAATCATTCTCATACAAAAATTGATGCAATTGATGTTTATAAGAACGATAGCCGTGTTTCTTTATAATTTTTCTGGGTGATTCTTTAGAAACTGGTAATTCATGTTCAATTTGTCTTATCGAAATGGTTGGGTCAACATGCACTAAAGCTAATATATTAATTTCCGTTTCTTCATCCACAATAAATCTTTCTTCAATTTCTACATTAGGTTCAGTTCTAAATTGTTGCTCCAACCGGGCGAAATAGTTTCTTGTAGGTTGTCTTCTTTCTAGATATCACCATCCATACAGACTTTGTGCTCTAGTTGTATTAATTACGTCGAGTCTCTCAATAAATAATGATCATGTCAACTTTTTCATCTCATGATTAATGTTCAGCCATTTTATATTAATTTTCTTGTTTATAACAACTTTAATACACTTGCTTCAGAAAATTAGTGAGTAGGTCAAGACTAATTCAATTGTTGCGAATGTCTGTCATTTTCATGGCTATCTGCAATTTTGGATTTAAATGTAGATAGGTATCTCATTAAAATGATTTGTTGGTGCTTACTTTTTAAAAATACTTCTATTATTACGAAGGATATCGTTAAGAAATGATTAATGGCGAAAAAATTATAGTTTATGAATCATTATTTCTGATTAATAAAAGAAATAGCACAGTTCCATTAAAAAAATTCCATAGGACCCTTACGGAAATGAAATTGAAATTCCGTTTTTTTGAAAAAAAACTAAAAATACTGGTACCTATCAGTAATTCAAACAACTATTTTCTTCTTTACAGACAAGTCTACAACCTTGCTAATAATTTCCATAGCCTACTTAGTAATTTTGTTACATCGCATTCTCAATTTTGAAAAAATTGAAAAATTGTTCGTATTCTTTGGATTTTTTTACATCTGAAAAAACTGCTGCACTTAGAAATGTATGCTTAATGAGAAACCATCAAAAAAATATAGTCATTCCATTTAAGAAAAAAAAGTTGATGTCACTTCCGGTTCAACCGGAAGTGATATTTTCATTCCTGTTAGTCTACAAGTAGCATATTATTGTCTAATTTATGTGTAACAAAAACGAAATTTTTAAATACAAAAGCAACCAAAATATTGGGGGCGTACATTGACTCGTGGCCACCCGGTATAGGTAACTTGGGGTGGATTTGTATACAGGTACTATAAAGAAAAGGCAAGTAGGTATAGAGCTCCTATGTTAAATGGAACAGTGTAGACTTTTCCAGTGAAGTTAAATTACTAGGAATAATTCTGGATCAAACACTGGAATTCACATTTAGAAAGAACACTTACCATACCCACTGCGGCTATTTGGACGTGCCGCAGGCTGTTTGGTAAGACTTGGAGTCTGAAACAAAAAGAGAACCATGGTAACGTACGAATCATGTGCTATCATTTCTTGGACCCGACCCGTTGTGTGGCTTATCCAATGGACACATAATGTTAAATAAAATATTTTCCTTATTATTCTTTAGACCTTGTATTATGCAGATGATTATCTGCTGTGAGAAGGCATATTATAAATTATTTATTGCAAATACCATACATTTGTAGATATAAGTGCTAGGGACTGTAAATATATAATTTTTCTAAATTCAACTAGCTACACCAACAAACAGCAGAAAAATTTGGATATGCCACAAAGAAGTAACTATAGACCATAACTATATTATGTGGATTGAACATGCATCTTGGCAATTATTTCTGGGAAACAAAGACTCGCGTACATGACTTTAAGGTTAATATATTCGATGTCAAATGTCAATAAGCTGTAGCGTAGTACACACTTCGGAGACCAGTTAGGGCAATCATATCCTTTAACTATAAAATAACGAAGTAGGATTTATTGAGAAATTTACAAATGTAAAGAATTTCCAATGTCCAATGTATTTTATGATAAGCTGCCTACTAATATCAAAACAGTGCTATAGTTGTCTTCATTCGTTTAATGCACGTAAAAAAACCTCAAAGCTGTGCCGCTTATACTTGACTGCAGCATTAAGGGGAGATCAGGGCATGTCGATTTTCGAGCTACTCCTCTATAACATATGAAATATTATTCTACTTAATACATAGAACATCATTATTATTCACATGTAAAGTATGGAATGATTAAAGTAACAAATTGACGGAAATACACCTGTTCCAATTATTTAATTTATTTAGTTTGTTCATATTTACTAACTCGCCCCTACGGAAAATATTTTACGACCTAGCGGGGCCGACAGAGTCGAACTTTTATTATTATCAATGTCATGGAATTTCAAATTAACCGCATCAGTTAAGAATATATTTGTATATGCTTTATAAAATAAATATAGTTGGTGATCTGTGTTTAAATTATATTTAGATTGTGAGAGCTTAAAAGGGTAATATACTTTAACAGGTACATGGTATTGTTCTTTGAGTTTTAGCGTATTTTATGCAATTGCGTTTTTATAAATATTTTGGCGGGTAGTGAATTATTCGGGTGTTTTGTGTTTGTAAGTGGCTGTAGTAAAATAATATCTTGAAAATGTTTAGGCCTTGGGAAGGTTCTTTACCTAGCAGAGAATAACAGGAAAGTATGGGAATTATTAACAGCTTGCAAATTACAGAGAAAGTTTCTAGACAACATTTATGTGAACATATCCAAAAAGTGGTTTTAAATGTTTATAAAAATATAAAAGAAAGTGCAGGAGAAACCGGAGCTGTTAAAAAATTCGATTACTTAACAGAAATTTCAGAACAAACTATTTATAAATTAATTAAGGAAGGACCATATAATCGAAAAGCTAAATCGGACAAAGCAAAAACACGAGCATTAGATTTAATTTACAGAAAGTATAAGGAAAATGAGTTACCAATAGTACAATCAGTTAGTGTTGCCGATTGGCGGACTTTTGCCCGATTTTTGGACCTTTTAACGCTGTGGAAATTTTTCGGACTATGTTAATCGAAAATCCTCCCCCCCGCTTTTCAAAATTTCGAGTGAGGAAAAACTCCCCGTTTTTCAAAATTTGCGAGGGAAAAAATGTGCAGAGAAAAATCTCCCCCTCCGCGCTCTTCAAAATTTGTAAGAAATCACCTTTAATGAAATCTGTCTGCCTTAATATCTACCGAAATTGCCGGAAAGGCTGCGGCAACACTGAATCGGACATTTTCTTACAGTTAATATTATTGGCAACACTGTAATCAGTACATATGGAACTGAGAACAACAGGTGTAGTGTCATTTAGTGAACAAACACTTAAGCGATGGCGATTAAAGATAGGATCTAACTTTAAACTGATTCATAACAGAGCAAGTATTATGGAAAGCTACAGAATTGTACTGTGGCGTAATGAATGAATATTTGCAATGTATTAAAAAATTTCGAAGTTGCCGGAAGTTCTCTAGAATCGAAATTAATTATTTGACACTTATTTATTTGTTTTCTAGAATTGAATGATTTATTTTATAATTGTTTGTTGTCTAGAATTGAATTTATTTATTTAATATTTGTTTTCTAGAATTAAATTTAATTATTTAATCTCGGTCAGCTAGATCAAGTTAGGATTATTGATATAAATAGCAATAACCTTAACTCTGAACCCACATTTTTTGGCAAGGAATTGCTCGTATTTCCTCGTGGTCCTTGCTTGACAGCAGTAATAATTCAATAGATTAAATTATTAATGCCGAAACTGAACAATAAGAGAATATTTGATAATTCTAATTTAGACTCAAAATTCATCATTGCTCAACAGATTTAAATTTCTGTCGGTGTGCACATAAATTTTAAGTACGTCTCTGTGAGACATCAATTATCTTAACGAGCCAAATTTATGGTCCGTTTTTTAAAGCTTTTTTTATCTGCACTAAACGAATGAAGGCAACTATATCAGCTACATGTGGTGGTTACGTCATGTTGAATGAAATTTGGTAAGTCGTTAATCTAAATCAAACATAATACGGGACCTAGTAACGAGCCTTGGAGAATGTCCATATCATACTGAAATTTATTTATTTATCAAACTTCATTACTAAATTTTGATTATTATTTTAATACTTATTTTCCATATAGATATTAATGCAACTTAGAGTATATCAAGGGTTTCTAAATTTTTTGGCAGTACATTTCTATCCACAGAATCGAAAGTCGATAAATCGTAACATAGCGGCGTCCATGCTTGTCCTCATTTCCTCGACAATATTTTTGTCTTAAAATTCATCACAAGTGCCTTTTACAATAGTGACCGATTCTTTGCACCGTAAGGGAATTCGTTGTAACTTGTAGAGACGCTAACGACGAGAAAATGACAATGTTTACTTATCGTAGATTGTTATTAACTGCTCTCTATCGTATCTTGTAGATGCATGAAGCACTTTTGTATATCTATTCCCTCTTAAAAATTAACACTGTTTTGACACTGAAGAATCTGTGACAAATCGCTTCCGGAACTTTCAAATGTAAAAGAACCATATGAGATTCTTTAAGTTCGGTTGCTGCTTTTGACTCAGATTCGTATAACGGTCGTATAATTAAGGTAAGTAGTCAAATGAGAAACTCGACTTCAGTAATATTTGTATTTAATGACTCTTTAAATATGGAATATTTCTACAGCAATCAGAATTCTAATCTGCCTACAAATCAATTGTTTATAAGGCGACTTATTATGCCATACCACACATGGCGAGCGGGACACGTCTCGAGAACGTACGTCTCCAACTCCAGACAACTGCGAGAGAAAATTCAATATTCAACTACACAAACTAATCAGGATTACACCTTTAATTGCGTCAAGAAGCGTCTATAAATTATATGCAGCGTTCCTACTGTCATATTGCCAACGTAGCTCCGCTCCACATTCCAGCGAACCTCGTGCCCAGTCGTTAGGGGCATTAAGGTGTCACTAAATGTAATATGGCTGAATTTTTCAGGATAAGTATTTCTTTGGTGTAGAATACGATAAAAATAAGTTTACAGCTGTAAGGTGTCGGCGATCCCTAAAAAAGTCGAAAATATTGAGCTCAATTTCATGAATTAATTTAAAAGTTACAACAAATTTAGTGTAGCCTGTTAGAGGCCGCTCGCTCTTTGCGAGCCGTGCTTACGTGTCGCCACATTCCATTCTCGTGCGTTAAACAAAAAAATCTGAAGTCTACATTTTTGATCATACAAAGAAACTTCATATACGTTTTTGATCTGAAATTGAAACGTTATACTTTCTTGAGGGAAAATAAAACGAATCATTGAATTTAACTTACTTTAATGATTTACAAAAAATACACAAACAAAACAGAGCAATTGGCATCAGGGTTATAGGTAAACTTTACAAAAACTGTCGTCAGAATAATCATATAAACAAATCATTAAAAGTCCAGCTGACATATAGCAAAATACAAAGCACAACTGTACACAATAAGAGTCCGTATACGGTAAATAATTAATCTAAACTTCTTAGTTTAACATAAACAAGCTCAATTAAGTTACATAAAAACACACAAAAGGAAATTCTATAGTCTGTACGTAAAATTGATAACAGAAAAATGGCCCGACAATTAATAATTTCGACATAAACTGGTTCTGCAGTTGAATACTATGTTTTATGCCCAAAGCACACGAGAGATGTCAAAATAAAGGAACTGTATAGCTACGCCATCAAAACGAGGTTATTCACGCACTATTATATCTTCTCATGGGGTACAAGAAGTCTTAATCGAACACTGGATACAATAGGAAATATTACTGGCCAAACGTGGAATGAAATATTAAAGCCATCAATAATTCTGCATTGTCGCAAATGGCTTCAAACAGCAACGTTTGCATCACGAGAGGCATACATAATATAAAAGACTGCACTTACAGCTAGTTCGACGAAAACATTGCCTTGCTGTAGCTATGGGCAATGGTACACAATAACACAGAACATATAAACTAAAATAACTACTTTACTGATTCTATTCGCAGTTATTAATCAATATATACAGATATTTACAAATATATGGCGGCTTTTACTTCTTACAGCCCTACACGGCCAACCGCCTCTATGCCATCTTTACGGCATCTCTTTAGCCAGAGGCCCTTGGCGTAGGAATATGTCCGCTTACTGCAAGCTACTACGCTATTGGTCAAGCATTTGTCATGATTAGCCGATAAGATTTAAACGCGTATAATGCTCAGACCAATATCTTACAATTTAAATTTAAAATAATGAATAGAATTGTCGCGCGCTTTATCTAATTAAGGTACTGAATGTTGTTACAAAACGTGACCGTTACAAAATTTCCCCCTCTATCGCCTATTAGTTTTTTGATATATATTTTTTATTTTTCGAGATATTGGCTGTAGAATGTCTTAATATCGACAAAATTACGCCTTTCTTCGGCCAATATCTCGAAATCCTGTCATCAAATTTTTTTGGGCCCATGAAGACTTTTGTTCAGAAAGGACAAAACTACAACATACTAAAATTTCAACAAAATTCGCAGATAGCCATCGACCATTTACTTTGTGTGGGGTCCTTTTTTCATACAGGACGAATGAAAGTGAAATTTATTTGTTTGCCGTATAAAAACTCAGCACAGTGTTCGTTAACACCGGCCATTACCCGCTTGTGGCGGTGATTATAAAAAAATGTTTGGAAACCTAATGAACCTTATTCATTTGCTCGCTGTAATTTTAAAAAACTCATTACACAGGTACGGCATACCAAACGGGTGCTCACTCGTTGATTAAAGTTTAACACAGAATTATTGTTTATTTTCCTTTAATTAGGGCATTTAAAACGCTGGCTTATGCTCAAACCAACACAGGTATTTATTTCCCTGCAGGTTCTATTTAGAATTCCCCCTTCGTTTATCTCTAAAACGATATGGTACACATTTTTCAGCTCTGTTTATATTTGCATAAATAATTACGTTAACTGGTGTTTAAAAGGGCTGCTGTAAACAACAAATTTTCTTTTCCTGTAATATTTTCAGCGCCCACTGGCTAATTTATGTGACATGAATATCGCAAGTACTTTGGTTTCATTTATTTCTTATATCTGTGACGACTACATTACAACATTTATATCATAAAGAAAATTAAACTTTAACGGATTTTTTTTACAACTATTATAAAGAAAAATTTCCCGAGATGAAAGTTTTCGTATATTGTCTATTAAAGCTCCCTCTGCGAAACCTAAAAAATCGTTGGTGAAATCAAAAGCGCGCACCCCGCATGTTGTTTTATACAGTTTATACCATGTGTATAACACTAATTAATTTTTTCACATGCGATTTTCTCAAAAACTTTTAATTATAGAAAAAGTTTCCATTAGAAAAGTTGCCTTTGTCGTATATCTCAATATATTTGGTATCTATTTCGAAACAAAGTTTGCCGCTTGTTATTCTTACCCCTGCAAATTCTCTTAATTTATCGACATATTAGAAAAAAATTCATATTTTCTACACGTTATCCTTCATATTAGCACATTTTGTTAACATGTATGGTGACAGCATGGTAAAAATTTGAAATAAAATTACTGTCTAAATGTTGTTTGTGGCATTATCTTAATTTTCTTTCCTTCTTCAATTCTGTGGGACTTCCTGCCACATGTATGTTTTCTTTTCAAGGGGTGCTCAGGGAATCTACAAATATCACACTTAACCAGTATGTTACTGGTAAATAACCTCTACGCCTGTGTCTTTTACGTCAAAGGATCAGTTAGAGGTTGCTTTTTTTAAATAAACAACACAAATAAGTATAAAAACTTGATATTAAATCTTTCGCCGACGTTTCGGAAATCTAATCTCTTTCCTTTTCAAGGCTTTTTTAAAAAAATCTTTTTTGCTGTGTATGATAAATAACACCTCTAAGAATGTTTGTTATATTCAATATCCATAGATACTTACTATTTACATAGAACTGTTGATACAGTTAACAGATTTTTTAGTTTTTGTACAATGTTAAGTTTGTGAAGTTCTTCTTTTAACATTGGCAACAAAGTTGTACAGACATCTACGGAACAATTCGACACGCATCTATCCTCATTCAATAGTATTTTCGCGGATTCTTTAATTTTTCTTTTTTGTGCTATCTGCCTCTTTTGTTAAAATTTTTGCCGAGGCCCAGTTTATTCTATGTCCGTTCTCCCAAGCGTGTTCGCAGATCTTGAACCTCTGAATTTAATTTTTTCTGATATAATTTTGATGTTCGCCCAATCTTACGAACAATGCGTGGGTGAGTCATCCAGACCTTTTAGTGTAAGATTGGGCGAACATCAAAATTACATCAGAAAAAATGAAATTCAGAGGTCCAAGATCTGCGAACACGCTTGGGAGAACGGACATAGAATAAACTGGGACTCGGCAAAAATTTTAAGAAAAGAGGCAGATAGCAAAAAAAGAAAAATTAAAGAATCCGTGATAATATTATTGAATGCGGATAGATGCGTGTCGAATTGTTCTGTAGATGTCTGTACAACTTGGTTGCCAATGTTAAAAGAAGAACTTCACAAACTTAACATTGTATAAAAACTAAAAAATGCTGTTAACTATATCAACAGTTCTATGTAAATAGTAAGTATCTGTGGATATTGAATATAACAAACATTCTTAGAGCTGTGTATTTATCATACACAGCAAAAAGGATTTTTCAAAAAAGCCTTGAAAAAGGAAACAGATTAATAGATTTCCGAAAGGTCGGCGAAATATTTAATTTCAAGTTTTCATACTTATTTGTGTTGTTTATTTAAAATGGCAACCTCTAACTCATACTTTGACGTAAAAGTCACAGGAGTAGAGGTTATTTACCAGTAACATACTGGTTAATTGTGATAATTTGTAGATTCCCCGTGCACCGCTTTAAAAGAAAACATACATGTGGCAGGAAGTCCCAAAGAATTGAAGAAGGAAAAAATAAATAAAATTACTGTTCTGTTTTACGTTAGAGCGGTTAGATGAAAAAACACTCGTCTTTTTTTATTTTTAGTTATTTATACAATATACATCGAGAACGAGAGAAATGGTCCTCAAGAACGGTAATAAATGAATAAACCATACGGCGGAGCATTATGAAATTCAGTAGGGTTCCAATCTGATGGTAGACCAAGCGATTACAAAAAATTCAAGTGGATTTGTTAAGGATAGCTATCGTATAGAGACGCACATATTTCAACAGCAGTTTTAGAACTTCTTATAAATAAAGGTTCGAACCAATCTAAAAATGGTAAAATGGCAGAATCTTCCCTTTCCAAGAAGCTCTAATTCAAATCAATTCAAATCAAAATTAAGCAATTAACGTTTTATCGCGAAACAGACCGTAAGGTAACCGCGCTATTTTACCCCCCTTTCCCCCTCTTCATTCCTATGATTTTTGTCGATAACGGTAATATTTTGGGATTTTTGCTTTTAGTTTTAACATTAACATGTGTATAGTAGTCGTTAGATATATGTTTTCAGATTTAAAATTTAACACGCATTAGCATTTTCAGTATTCTAGAAAATTTAAAAACCATTTTTTTTGTGAATTTCAGTATGTCCCTAACTCATAATAATTTAAATCTAATTCAAGTTTTTATTTACAGGTGAGGACAGACTTACGTGATACTAGATATAGGGTAAGAAACAACAAACATCAGTAACAGGTTAATATTTCAGTTTTAGAAATATAAAAAAAATCATAAAATATAGTGTTTATGATTTAGCGTTATTGCATATATCTATAACAATTCATTAGTTAAACAATTTATGTTCGGAAACACTTCTTGTATAAGATTTGCAAAAACCAAAAATTGGATTAATGTAGCCTTGATATCATCGGAAAAGTGTGGGAAACCCCGATTTTTTTTTCTCATTAATCATTAATTAGACTGAGCTAATTGGTAGAGAAACGAGATAGTAAGGGAGCTTGCATACAAAGTTATGAAATGGAGGTCCCCCTATCTAATTATTAAAATAATACTTCATTAATTCTTCTACTAAACGTTTTTGTGGTTGCTTAACCTGGCAAAGATAGTTTTTTTTCTTTAGAAAGTATCGAAAACTATCTACACAACATAACAACTATAACATTCGAACATTTTAGGACAAAAACACCCACTTAATGATTTACACATATGAGCCATATCTTCTTCTAACTTTCTTGTAATTGCAAAATAAACCATTTTATGGTATATTAATATTATGAGTAGATTAAACCAATGACTATTTATCGTTTCAACTCAAATTCAACTGTCATAACTTCAGTAAACAAATCGTGAAAAACATTATTATATATTTAAATTTGTTTCCAAGATATTTAATTTCGAAACAAAATTCATGCGTCGTAAGTGTTATGTACCCTTTTTACTCATTTAAATAATTACTTCCCATTTCATCCGAAAGAGGCAGAGAAATCAGCCTGAAACCATCAAATTGTTTTTTTTTAGATTAACAGTATTATCTAGAAACTCTTCTTGAGTTACCTGAACATAATTTGGACCCGCATCCGGTAAAGGCGCAATTAAGCCGTGGTATGTCTTATGATTTATACCGCGCTCTTAATTTGTTTTTAATGAGACATTAAGTTTCGCTCATCTCGCAACCGACCCAGTGCGGCATAGAGCCTGCGGTGCACCTGAATAGATTTCGAATGTGGTGCGGCATGAAACTGGAGCAAAATATTTCATGAAATTTTTTATTTCTTATACTGGATGTCCACATCAAATATGTCCCCATTTTCTCTTTATTTCCCAAGATACAAATTTGACATTAAGATACTGAGTATTTGGCGTTAAAATACACTTCTTGACCGAGCCAGATCCAAAAGTGGAGCACTGCTAACTTTTATATTTAAGCTGCACCCTATATATGTTTTGATATTATACAAACGCAGTTTTAACAACCTTCACAATTATGTTTTTCAAAACGAAAATCGAGTCAATAGTGATTTTGAAAAATGGAATTATATGTATATCTAGTGTCAATTTGAGAATCATAAAAAAAGACCGACAAAGGAATAGTTCATAATGTCAGCGATGTCATGAGCGTCGACTGATAATTTTTATAATCGCTTTTTAATTATTGTAAATATTGTTTTACTACTTTTGCATTAATTCATAGGCACGATGTGAATTATTTATTTATAATAAATAGTGTTCGTTTAATGGACAACTCCATAAATGATTCAATAAAAGTAAATAAAATTAATTTAAAACTACGGTTATGCTACCGGCAATATTAAGAATGAACCAAGAACAGGTAGCTGACTTGTAATGGCCGAGCCAGGTAATCAATCGACTACTGTCGTTTGAGGTAAGCGCATAACATATCTAGTTAACTGTATTCGTATACGGGTATCAGTTGTAATATTCAAGCCCGGTCTCACTGTTAATCTATCCCAAGCAGGCATTGTAATGATTTATCCTGATAGCAAACGCTTTAGACTAATCTTTTCAGTTGAGAATAGAAATACTATAATTACTCAATGCTCATGAAAATTATACCTAAGGTTATATAATAAATATCGACAGTATTCCATAAAACGATATTTTCACATGTAAAACATGACTGTTTTGGCAATTTAGTGACATTTTTTTAAATAAATATATGATAAAGAAACGGTACGAATCGTATTCATTTTAAATGGTACCCTGTCATTTTTTCTGCGAGCATTTCTGAATCGATTTTAGTTTTGAGAAAAAATGTATTATAGATAATTCCAACCTCTATCAGATACGATTAAAAAATATACGGTGTGCTATTAAATATAAAAAGGTAATAGTAATTCTGGTTAAACTGGGCTGGTTAGTTCAAGAAATGTGTTTTAATTCCAAATATGCTGTACCCTAATTTCCAATATTTGTCATGAAAAATAAGGCAGGGAGTGTACTTGATCTCGTGAGCAAGTTAATAACCTTAGATGCAATAGTGCAGACGTCAATCTCAATTTAAGTAGTCAATGGAAGAATTGAATTCAATAATATTTATGTTACTTGATTATGAAACGTGCAATAAGTATACAAAAAATAAAATATTCAAACGTCTCTAGTTAATTATATATAAAACAACGCAGATCAGAGCATATCACCCATGGCAAGTGAGCCACGCCTCAAGGAAGTATTATTGCAACTTTATATAATGACGAGAGGATTGCAACAATCGAATGGCAGAAAGAGATTCGGACTCCCAGCAAGATATGCGGGTAAAAGTTGGCTTGGAGTCGAACAGTTTAGGAACTGACTAATACTTTCACTGTAAATTTTTATTCACTGGTAGCTAGTTATAAATGTCCTAATTGTCGATTATGTTACTCATCAGGGTGATACATCTTTGATAACTTCAAGAAGTCAAATTTTAGTGCGGTTTAGAGAAATATATTTTCTCTCAATTTTCAAAATATAGCTTCCTCGCTTCTCTAACACTAGTAGGACTACTTTTTATGTTTTTCCTAGCGCAGAAGCCACATATGAAAGTTTTATATCTCATCTTCTGGCATCAGTATCTGTTTGAAATTTTCTATGGCAGGAGAAGTCATAAGAGAAGAATCACTTCAGAAACTGATGATCACTCAGTATTACTTACCATGAGCAAGCGATTCTTTTGTTAGTAAATATTTCTCGATCACCCCTAATGACTGCAATAAACTTTTGTGTTCGCTTCTTCTAGTCGTCACATAAAACAGTGGCTTTAGGGGGCCCATCAAATATGTTGAAGTTTTTGTTTTGTAAGAGCATTCACTTTTTATTAACCTCCTCACCCCATAATTTTTTTGATTTTTCCGATATTTTAACTTTCTATTACAGACCCCGCTGCTATAAAAACTTCGTTCATGTGCAGAACGCAATTTTACTTGAGGTTACTTTTCAATTTTTCTTGGTGCAAGAAGGTTATTAGATGCGCAAACGGTCAATGTTGACAATGGGTCTGCCTTGTTTCCGACTTTGGGATCCAGATCAGGTTCATTTGGTTGATCTTTGATAGGATTTCAAGTATATCATAGTGCAAGAAAGTTATCAGATACAGTCGAAAAAATTCTCTTGGTATGTTATCAAATCGTCAAAAAATGCACAGGATACTCCAATTAGAAAGCAAAATGTATAACAGGGTCGTTCTTATTTGATACTTACTTATTTTTCTGACACAAGAAATTTCTGGAAAACCCACGCAATAAGGTTTTCATTATATCAAAAACTAAGTTAAACAAGAAGGGCCTGCAACCGAATTTGCTCATTTCGTACACACAAACATACATATCATAATTTCACATTAGTGGTATTTATACACTGATACATCCCTGACATTCTAGAATGTCATGTTGTACCTCGCGTTGAATATGGGTAAGGATCCAACTAATATAGGATAATTCAGAACAATAAGTGACACTGAGAAGGGATATCACATAACAGACAGGCTTGTTGGCAATTCGTGCAGTAAAGAAAACATTAATAAATGCCTACCACTGCTTGTGACACAAGCAATTGCGCCTAGAATTTATAACGTCGAGATATACAGTTTTATTAATGGAACAAATCGAAAATAAAACGACTGAAATTCCTCGTTGTAAGAACCTCTATATATGCCCCGTTTAACCCCGATTCATATGAACCTAAATACACAACACAACAACCGTCATGCGTCAGTCAATTAATGTTACTTGGTCCGCAAGCATCGATATTAGATATATACATACAGGGAGTTTCATGAGGAACTGTACATACTTCCAGGGGCGATAGAGGACTACTTAGGTATTCAGGAACGGCCATTGAAATTTTCCTGTCTCTCTTATATAATAATAATAATAATAATAATAATAATAATAATAATAATAATAATAATAATAATAATAATAATAATAATAATAATAATAATAATGTATTTACCATCCTCAATGATACAATCTGTATACAGATTCGGAAAATGCAGTTTAGAGTATAGGAATAACGATGTAATTGACCACGCCCCGCTAGTTCCATAAATCGTGAAAGCAGAGGCACACAATAAATTGAATTTAGTACGGCATGAACTAAGGATGGGTGCGGACATAGGTAATAATTTCTAATACGAAACGAGACAATATCTCTTCGTTAAAAGCGAAGAAGTTATTTGTCACATTTTTGACAAATGATTTCTTCTGTTGAAAGCATTTCTGCAGTTTATTTTTTAGCCGTAAATGCTATGGGCATAAAATAATAATTCTTATTAAAACCGAAAAGAAAATAGAACATTAAAATAAAATTAAATAACTGGGAAACTAAAATCATCTAATAATTATCATTTATTGGCGATTTCTTTTTCCACATGTTTTTTTTTCTTGTTTTTTTAATATTTATTCACAAGAATATTATAGGTACTATATTTTAATGTTTATTGATATGTACTTTAGGTATTATTATTATTACTACTTTTAGTTTTAGGAATTTTAGGTTAGATAAGGTTAAATTGAATAGCTTTGGCTAGACTTCGCCTTAGCGATTGGATGTATTGTATGTACATGCTTTCCTAATAAAGACTTTATTATTATTATTATAAAATAAATTATTCTTATTAAATTACAAAAATAGAACATTAAATTAAAATTAAATAACCCTAAAAAACTAAAATTAACTAATAATTATCAAACAATAAATTAATGAAGTAAGGATTCAAACAAACCACCTTATTGTGCCAAAAAATAGCCAAACCGATTATACAATGAACCTCTCATATTATTGAGTTGATTTGGAGTAATGCTTGCATAAAGTTGGATAAGTTTTTCCCGTAATTCAACTAAATTATTGGCTGGTTCAAACGCATGTTTCTACGCGGTTTCCTTTAAAAAGCCCCTCAGAAAGAAATATGGGGTGCTAGATCAGGTGACCTGGGGGGCCATTTTATCCTTCCCCTCGTTTCTATTAAACGATTGGGAAATGTTTTTTCCAGAAAATAATAACAGTTAAGGTGTTGTGACTTGGGCAGCCGTCTTGTTGAAACCAAATGTCGTCAAAGTTGACTGGAAGATTTTGAACTGCAGGAATTATTTGGTTTTGTAAAAGCTCTAAATATTTATTGCCATTTAAATTGCCATATATGATTGTCTAAAATGGAATTTTACGTTCAACGTTTGGACGGGACGTCCAAACGTTCAACTTTTGAGGATACTGAGTTCACACAGCAACACTTAAATGTTTATTTTTCCGAGGCCAATATCGTAGTACGGATAGATTGTGTTTCCTATGTAATGAAAAGGATGAACAATATATTCTTTAAGAAGTTTTCATTCTCATTCACTTTATTTATCATGATTTCACGAAATTCCATCCATTTGAAATTGTCCTCGGGAAACATTTCTTGCGTTGTTTTAACTTTAAAACAACTGTACCCGTGTCTTTCCAAAATATTTCTTAGAGTTCTTTCTTTCATGTCAACTTCATCAGCAATTTGCCTGCTAGAACAAGGTTCACTAGTTTCAACAAGTGCACAGACATTAGTTTCGCGAATTTCACGTTCTTCACTCATTTGTTGATGACGGGGTTCGGATTGACAGCATTTTTTACAATAATTCACGACAGACTCGAAATTCTCAAATTTTTAATAATGTATGAAATGTTAAATTATGCTAGCTGAGGTCTGTCTTGATATGCCACAGTAAATAAATTTATTGTGTCTTCAGTGGAATGGCCTTCGAAGTACCACTTCACAACTTGCACTTTTTCTGCAGTTGATGGCGCTATTGTTTTATACCGATGCCCTGCATTGTTCTACGACAAGGCGTGGTTTATCTGCGCAGAAACAAGTTTACGTACCTTAAATTAAATTTGCTGAATCTGTATGTGCAAGTCATAGAATAAATAGAGAGAACGCGTATACATAAATAATTACATAACAATGATAAAAATTACACCGAAATATAAAAATACGATAAATATAGAAAAACAAATATCAGAAATATAAAAAATAAATACACGAAAGGCAAACAAACCTGTTGTCAAATAAACACTACTATCTTTAGTGAACCCAAAACTCTTGGATGCTATAGAATGCCCTTTCTATAAGTAATTTCTTTATTTGAATCCTATATTTTGGTAGGGGAAGATTTGTGAGATAGAGGGTGATTAACTGATTTTGGTCTAAATTTATTTTGGCCAGAACGTTCTTACTATTGACCGATTCTTGTTTAAATTTTAGTTGTTGTATACACTTATCACAGTTCATTATTATTATAATTTTTTTTTTAATTCCAGTGACGGACTTTTATAATTTGATTTTTCCGATTCCTGTAAAAATATATTTTTTTAACATTCAGGTGTCAGTTATAAAAGTCCAAACATCACTAAACATAAACATGAAATTAAATTTTTTGTCAAGTAAAATGGGGAATTTGAAGAAAAACAGCTTTATTCGCTTACAATAATTGTCCAGATAATTAAAAGTTGTCACATTAATTATTTACAAAAATTGTTTAAAAATATTACAAATACTTAGAGAGAACATCTAGCTTTCATACATTTTTGTTGACGTTTATTTAAATTGTCAATAGATTTTCTAATTTGCGCAGGATTGTTTCTAATTTGGTCACTACAGAGGAAAAGTCGCTGAAGTAACTGATCTCTAGTATTTATTGGGACACTGTAGGCTTCAGTTTTAAGATAATCACATAGAAAATAATCGACGGTGTTGAAATCCGGTGATCTAGCCGGTTAAGGTCGAGTTTCCCCACGTCCAATCCACCTGTTTGGATACTCATTATCCAAATACTTTGCCGGAAGATTATGTGGGCCAATTAGATTGTTGTTAATCATACCCCACACCAAACATTTACCGAGAACTTATGTTGAGAATGGGCTTCTCTTATAGCATGAGGATTGTTTTCGGCCCAGTTATGTGAATTTCTTGAATTAAATACTCCATTCCGTGTAAATTGGGCCTCGTCTGTGAATAAAGTTCGATGTGTAGTCGGTCTGCGATCAATAATCCACTGGCAAAATTCTAATCTATTTACATTGTCATCCCGCTGAAGCCTTTGCACTTGCTGAACTTGATACGGATGTAATCTTTCTTTATTTAGATTCCTCCAAACCCGCACATGAGGAACTTCTAACTGGGCATTTATTCATTCGTTTTATTAGCACCTGAATGTTAAAAAAATATTACAGGGTGGTCATTTTTACAGGGATCGGGAAAATCAATTAAAATAGTCCGGCACTGGAATTAAAAAAAAAGTTATAATAGCAGTCATCTGTGACTAAAGTGACTAAAATTTCAACAAAATTCGACCAATAGTAATGTTCTGGCCAAAATAAACTTAGGCCAAAATCAGTTTATCGCCCTGTATCTCAGAAATTAAGAGCGATAGGAAAATTTCAATGGCCGTTCCTGAATACCCAAGTGGTCCTCTACCGCCCCTGGAGGTATGTACAGTTCCTCATGAAACACCCTGTATAGTAAAAAGACCTAGTATTATATCGTTTGTTGTTTTACCGCTTAGTACTCCATATTAACAAAACTTTTCATGCATATTGCCAGAATATAATAGAGGGTACATTTATCTGAAATACTGAAAATCATGCAATATTTCTATACACAAGAAAAGGATTATTCACATAATTTGAATTTTTGATTACAATACTTCCCCATTAGGTAATAGCCCGGGAGGCAGCGACAGATTTTTCACGTTGATATCTATAAAGCTAGATTTTTTTCCAAAGAGAGTTTAGATAGTATCTATAATGAAGGTGCAATTCTACCAAACTCATAAATGAGTAAAAAATTAAACATTTAAAATTTCGCTTTTCGAATTGCTATGAATTGTCAAGAAATTATTATTCGCCTTCGCTCCTGCCGGCCCCAATTTTAGATTTTCACCTCGCGATTCATGTTGTACCGTCATTGCCGACCTTCTCCTCGCCATCGAGACATAGAACGAATCTCCGATCGCCGTATTTGTTCAGTTGTTACGTTTGAGAAATTCACTTTCGGTCGTGCTAATCAGCGACTATTTTTAAGTGGTTTCCCGAGTTCAAATCCCGCCCGGGGATATATTTTTTTTCGTTTTCAATTTTTTGGCATATATTTTTGATTCTATAATTGCGATTTGCTCAGTTCTATTGCATTTCTCGGAGAAGTTTTGCATTTTCCGCCGCGAAATTTTAATCTGCACTATTTGGATTAAAACTCATATTCTACCTCCTGGCTAAATCTTTGGTAGACGTTGTAAAAACGGAAAGACGTAGGGTCAAATCACGACAATTATATTCCTCAGTAGTATAATGAACAGACAGTATTTTTATAGATCTGTTAATAAGCTTTACTCCATTATATTATATATTTCGGTAAGGAAATTTCTGATTTTTAATCGAAATAGTGCAGATTAATATTTCGCTGCGCAAAATGCAAAACTTTTAACAGAAATGCAGTAGAACGGAGCGAATAGCAATTATAGAATAAAAAAATCTGCCAAAAAATTGAAAACGAAAAAAAAGTATCCCCGGGCGGGATTCGAACTCGGGAAACCACTTAAAAATAGTCGCCAATTAGCACGACCGCAAGTCAATTTTTTAAACGTAAGAACTGAATAAATACGATGACTGTTTGGATGAGTGGCAAGCGCGCTTGACTCTCAGCCAGGAGTTCTGGGTTCGATTCCCGGTCGTGGCACTGGGATTTTTTCCGAAAGAAATTAATCCTAGTATACTCGGATATTGGATGTGTGTCCCTTGTCTCTAAATGTGTAGCCCTCTCCCGCACAAGGCTCTGTCAGAGCTTTCAGGGATAAAGGGGGTTGTATTACCTGTGGTGTTTATTTATTATTATTATTTATTATTATTATCGGAGACCTGTTCTTAGTCTCGATGGCGAGGAGAAGGTCGGCAATGACCGTACAACGTGAATCGCGGGGTGAAAATCGAAAATTTAGGCCGGCAGGAGCGAAGGCGAATCGTAATTTTTTGACAATTCCTGACAATTCGAAAAACGAAATTTTCGCCGATCTATTTTTTTCTTTAATTTTTTACTCATTTATGCACCACTAAGAGTTTGGTTGAACTGTACCTTCATTATAGATACTATCTAAACTCACTTTGGAAAAAAATCTAGCTTTATTGAAATGATTTCACGAAAACTGTCGCTGCCTCCCGGGCTATAATATCAATATTAAAGTAAATACGACTCTTCAGAGTTTCATTCAAAAACATTTTTTATTACTTGTATTGATAATGCAGAGACAACACCAGCTGTTTTATATTATTTGATTCTTTAGATTTTATGTATACCCAAGTGATGGTAAGAAAAATGTTGTCTTACGGAGTTATTGGTTAAACCTTCATTTATTTTTCTCGGAGTGGTGAAAGAAAGTCTGTTCCATTGTACATGAATGTGTGTATAAATAATATCTGCCAGTCTTATCCTTCCCTTAAGGATGATGTGATAACTCGCAATAATTTTCCAACTATGATGGAAAACTAGTCTCTGTCCCGAATTCCAAATGAAGTTCGCAACTTTTCAGACCTTGGTGACACTTAGAGTAACAAAATTACTCAGAAACTTTTTCTCTCTTGATTCTAAATATAAATGACGTATCAAAACTTTATAAAATCTTCTACAAATAGTATAACATATAACTGGAAATCTAAAAATGTTAGGTCGTCTCTTGTAATCGTTTATGCAGAGGTTCATTGGCATTTATTCTATCCATATATGTAAAACCATCATTTGTGCCTTATATTGGAAATATATTATTCGTCTTTGTGATATTTATTTTATTGGCATTTTATTAACGTTCGGGATTGGAAGACGAACAAATTGATTTAATGTAATATTTCAATAGAGAACAACAATGCTTTTTGCTATTGATTTATTAGGAAAGAATTTATAAATCGAGTCCCAATCTTTTGAAACAAAAACCCACTGTAACATAAAGAAAAGTGATAAAGAGAAAACATTAATACCTGGAGACAGTAATAGTTCTTTCTTAAAATGACAGTACCATAGATTTATCTGTCAATGTTTGGAGATTATCTTTGACAAATGAATAGAAATTGAAAATACCAATAACTTATATTTTCAACGGACACGCTATGTAAGCAACACTCACATAAACCTATTTGAATTATAATTAAACCATATGCGTATGTTGCTAACAAGTTATAAAAATTTAATAACTAACGTAAGGCGATTTTGACTTAAAAGGTGATTCCGTTTTCTTTATATTCATCTTCGTCACCAGCATCATGGTTGCATTGTTCAGTGAAATTGAGGAAGCACTCGTTCATTTGCTAAACAGTTTGCTTCTTAACAAAAATGCCTCTATACAAAGACATTTCCTATAAGATTTTCTATTCTCAAATGTGTTGCATTGTGGAATGAAGAGTACTCTTGTAAATGCGACGCGAAATTGAAGTTGAAGCTGACCACAAATAACTTCGAAACTACTAATTTTACACAAAAAGTCAAAATATTTCAATATGTGGAATGAGAAATGGCGAGTCTAGAGTATACGAATTACGGTTTTCTTCCCTTAATATTTTATTCGATTTATAATTTTCTTAAGAAAACCATAAGCCGTTTATTAATTTTTACAGTTCCTGCAGGTCTTTTTAAAGTGGTTTCTTCTAGATGCCCATCCCACTAAAGATCAGTCAGGTGTATGTCGTTAGTATCGACATCATCGTCGTCTTCGACTATGTACACGTTTTCAACATTTAGACAGAGCTGTCCGTGGTAGTCTTAACAATCGCAGGCCAGCTTATCCGCACCCGCATCAGATTCTGCATCCTAATTTGTAATTGAAGAATAGATTCTAGGGCTAGTGTTTCCATTTTAGTAATCTATGCTAAATATTATTGACTTTCGATCTCAACTTTGTAGCATTTAACGAATTATTCTTCTTTGTCTAAATTTGATGAAAGTTTCATAGGAGAGCTGATAGAGTGCTGCAGAGGCAGAGGTCGGCGGTAGTTTTGACTACAATACATTATCCAGATGCAGGTTGTCGAAAGAATGCAAAGATTGGAAATTAATAATTTTACAGATAGTTTTACTTCCACATCCACGTAGTGGATTGGAAGTATAGTAATCATAAAGAAAATTTCAATTTTTTTTTCTTGAAATAGGTTTAGAATGTCATGAAACGTCGAGATTTTAAATTTGAGCGAAAAAAAATTTTCTGTCTGTTTGTAACTTTTTTTTTGTCCGCACGCTTGACGTATTGACTTGAAATTTTGTACACGTATATATTATAACGAGATTTGGAACTGGATTGTTTTTGGAAGATATCTGGTGAAGGGTGGGGGGGGGGTAAATAGGGGTAAAAATGGGGAAATATATAAAGCAAGCTGGTAAGAGTACAGAAACTTGAAATTTGATGTATGTACTACAAGCGATGGCCTCAGATTTTTTATAATATTTTTCAACCCCCCCAGCAACCCTAGTCCATTATTAAAGGGGTTGATAAAATAAAATTGAGATACTATACTTATATTTTGAGATGATTGCGTTGCGGGGTTGGGGGTTAAATAGGGGTAAATAGGGAAAAATAAGTAAAGCAAGCTGGTAAGAGTACAGAAACTTGATATTCGGTGTATGTACTAGAAGCCAAGATCTCAGATTATTTATAATATTTTTCAACCCCCACCACCCCTATGCATTATAACGACATCTGAAACTAGATTATATTTTGAGATGATTCCGTTTAATCGTTGAGGGTTAAATAGGAGTAAATAGGGGAAAATAACTAAATCAAGCTGGTAAGAGTACAGAAATGTGGGATTTGGTGTATATACTAGAAGCCAAGGCCTCAATTTTTTTTCTAATATTTTTCAAACACCACCATCTCCGCTCCATTGTTAATGGGTTTGATAACATAAAATTGAGATATTTACTTGAAAGTTAGTACACGTATGTATTGTAATCACATCTGATTGAGATGATTCCATGGAAGGGTCGGGACGTGGTAGGTTGTAAATGGGCCCGGCGCGCACTGAAGTGGTGTTTAGGTGACGTGGTATCTGTGTGGCATGTGGAATTTTTTATACCCATGTAAACAAATGCGGCAGCGCACATTGAGGCAGAGTGGTGGTGGCGTGATGTTTTGAAAGTGGGGTGGTGCCATTCGGTCTCCACTAGTCTCGGACATGTTTAATTTTCGAGTGGCAAGTGGTAAGTGGTGCTTGAATTTAGTATTTATTTGCCTAGAAAAGAGGTTGCATCTTCAGTGTTTTCCGCGATTGTCGTATAATGCAAGACGACCAGAAATTCAACATAAATTATGTAGGCCTTGTAGAGGCTCATCTTTGTCTGTATCACTATGCGTCGAGATTTAATACACATTTTATACATTTTATACACACTATATATGCCATATTCCCTATATTTTGCCATAGACGATGGATCCAATGATTTTTTCTTTTATATCGATTTTGTAAATGTACTAGTTGAACCAATGCAGGAGCATCCTCGTCCTCTGGTGATATTTTACTAAATGATAAAGCAATGGTAGGATGACGCTGTTTGCCATTTCGGTACGCGTTACATCACTTTGATATCATTTTGTCACTATTCTACTGTCACACCACGTCTTAACCATTTCAATTCCACCACCACTCCTTTGCCACAAACCACTCTGGTGCGCGCCGTGCCTGAGGCAGCGGTTTTTCTTTTTAGTTCTCATAAATAGTTTTTTCTGCTGTTTGCCAAATCCTATGAAGAATATATTTTATTACAATTATAAGCAAATACAAAATGATTCAGTTTTAAATATATTATTGTCCGGTTTACCAACAAGTTTGTTGAAAGTCAGAAATCTGCAGTTATCTAGGAGGAAGGAAGAGGAGATTGGTAAAATGCAAAAGTAAAACGCCGTCGTCCTCTAGCGGTATCCTTATAGTTCGCTTCTTGATTATTAAAGATTAGCACGATATATTGCAAATCCTCTTTCTTGTTAAGAAAATTGATTGTTCTCTGCCTTTCCTGAAAAAAGTGCCGATGTAGTGTAGGTATCGCTAATAGCTTGGATAAGTACAATAATTCCTTGAAATTTCTCAAAAGTGTTGACGACTGCTGAGTTTTTAAGCAATAACAGAACATCAACAAAATAAATTGTAAATTCTTTAGATGCTCTCCTGTTGTCCTTTAAAAAATAAATGTCTTGGTCTCATGGAGAGGGCCATGAAAACAGGTCGACATTTTGTCCCACAGTGACAGCTGTTTCGTACTGGTATCATTATGCAATTAACACCCGTAACGAGACTGACTCCGACTATATCGCTCTCAATTTTTTTCACCAAATGTGAAATCAAACGCTCTTTATTGATGAGGTATCCCAGGATATTCTGCTGGGTTTCGAAGATGGCAGTATTTTCATAGTAATGTCGAGTGATGTCTTAGGCGATCGACGCTCCTTGTGGTCTTAGCATTTTCTGAGTAACCATCGAATATATTGCTTTGGCCAGATCGTGTGATAGGCAATAATATTTGGCATATAGTCAATACAATTGGCAAGAAACGCACCTATTATACTTTTATTGAAAGCTTTACAGGATAATCATCCTAAAAAATAATTCAACTATCGGGGAAATTTGTATAGGTACCTATTTTGTCAGATGGTCACTCTATATATTTTTTTAATCAAATGTTATTAGATATCCTTTGTATCAATAATGATATTATTATCCTCCTATGTAATTTCTCATATAATACTTTTTTTATAGTGACCACCCTGTATAAATAAAGAGGGAAGTTCCGTGCAAAAAACCTTTACCGATTTTTTTTAAATTAAATATGAAATTTGTATTGTTTTTTTTGTTAAATTAAATTAAAATAGTTCCCCTTACAACACACGTTCACGCTGTAGCAGTCGGTTTTTCGTGAAGTGGCATTCGTTAAAACAAAACGCCTGCCTCATCATGCACCGAAATCATGCCGGAGCATTGGTAAAATAACAATTAATAACCGATCTGTGCCACGAAAAAGTAATAACGCTAATATTTTGATACAACCATCATTAATCTTCATTAAAAACATCTTATTGGAAAAAATGTTTTTCGCAATAAAATGACGTGAGCAATGTTAAGTGATGGATGGATATGAAGGACAGTTTAGTTACTTAGCGCGTGAGGAACTCAATATTTAAATATCGTACTGATAAATATAAATACACACACCGGCAAATTTAAAGTAACGGAGTTTATATGTAATTTTTATCTACATTTATTATTTACATGACACTTTGACCGGGATTTCTAAAAAGGAAAAGTTAACTAATACCTAACTAATTGTAGTTTGTTATGCATAGCTTCAAGCTATTTTCAAGCCTGTTTAAAAAACAATACAAAAATGACGTTTTTAGAAGAAAATAATAGTATATTCTGACTTGTTTTAAACAATGAATACTCAAGCAAAATGGGGTCGTTTATTCATATTTCATATTGCATTTTTTTATTACAATTGCGCGAAGTAATCATCAGATAGTTATTATACTGAAACTTTGATCCGATAAGTAGTTCCAGAAAAATACTGCTTTAAAATCAAATTCTTCATAAACTGATGCGCTCCAATCGCTGACGTCATTGTCTCCCAAGTCTTATCTCGCTGTATTCCGCGATCGTAGAAGTGTTAGTATTAATATTAAGGAGATGTAGGATCTTTTACTATGTGCGATTCCGGCCATTTAAAAGCATATTCGTCTAATCCGCCTGAGGTGGATTTAATTATGGTGATTTTGAATAAGGGAGCATTGAGTTCTATTTGTTCCCTTTGATGGCGGATGGCCCCTTGAAAATTTGTTTTTAGATAATTGTATAGCTAGGTATTTATTAAAATACTCTAAAACAGAACGTTCTATTTCGGTATTTGCACTATTCGTGATACACACAGTACTTTATACTACTGCATTTATATACAGACTGTTGGGGATATTGGCAAGCAGGTTCATCTCGACGCGATAGGAGCCTTTGACTTCACGCAGTTATTACACGAAAGCGTCACGTGTTGATGTTCTTGATTAATTTTAAGGCCTATAGAGACACGAAAATTGTTTTCTGTTGCATTTCGCTCTAGAATTAAAAGATCTTTCACGTAAGGGCTATTTTCTATTTCCTTGTGGCATCGATGTCCTCGATGCCACCTGGTCCAGCTTGAACAAATGACCATGAGAACCCCAACCCAACACGCTGAAGAGTTTCATTATCGCTTTATATCCCCTCCGGTTCGGTGACGTCGCTAATCATCTATGGAATACCTACGGCGACGTAACGGTATCTGACTAATAACTTGTGGATACAAAAGACTCCAGCTGAGCATGCTGAAGAGCGTAGAGGTCGACTTATATTAGGTCCGGCTCTGTAACGTCGCTAATAGTACTATATACTTATACACTAATAGCACTGACATTAGTCCAGCGCAGCACGCTGAAGACCAATGCTAGAAGAGCACTGGTTTGTGTCGGCTTTTTATATTCGAAATCCCCACTCGTGGGTCAACTTTGATGCGTGCTCATACCCTGGTAGGGATAATCGGAAATTTAGTAATGTGACATTAATTTATAAATGCCTCATTACAGTATGGACTCTTCAGTCACAAGAATAATTCTTAGAGGAGGTTATTATCTTCCCAATAAAAAAACAATTTATTCTCTCTGGTGATTGGTAGCAATATCGCAATCATCTCTCTCACTATAACGGATCTACGATGACATTCAGTTTGGCATTGAGTAAATTTAAAAAAATGAGCAAAATAAACAAATTTCTTAATAAGAAATTCGTGGCTGTCCTAGACCTTCACATTTGTTAGGGGGGAAAAGTGTGTAGAGAAAAATGCCCTTTTTTACCGGTGTCACTGTATTTACGTTCATTATTTTTAATAGTGTATAGTTTTTATTTTAAAAGAATTCGCCATAACAACGTGCAGATTCATTTCAATATCGATTATGAATAATATCACGTTGGTTATATTACTTTCTCACTGAAGTGATGAAAAGTTAAATTAATTTTCAACAGGGCTGTATGCCTTTTCTGTTTCATAAAGAAGCTAACCATTTTTATTAACAAATACATTCACTGAACACCCCATATTGTAGGTCCTTTGTTTCATTTACGTTTTTGAATGAGTTTAAAATTATTGGAGCGAATAAAACTCTAGGCTTATTACAAGAAGGAATCCAGCGAGGGAATATTGAGAGTTTATTAACTTCACAGTCGACTAGATACTGTAAACATAAACATTGCCTTATTCAGAATTCATATTTTTTAACTGGTTGATTTAGTGTCTTAAGGCTCGTGATTTACATATCATAAAGGTACAGAATTCTAATGAGGAGGTTTTTTGGTACTGTTCGCAAGGACGAAAAGTATAATACATTTTTTAGACTTGCCAGCGTTACAATTTCAAAGAAAAGGGTAGTTTTACATGTTTTTTCAGAACAACGCACGTTACAGATAAGTTGCAAATAATAAATATTCTTATGTTTCCATACATTCACCTGAATTTATTCAGATTTTTTTTCCATCTTTTAATATTTCTCCTCCCCCACTTTTAGGAATTTTTCAGTGGCCATATCTCGACAAATATGCATTTTTTGAAAATATTCACAAGGGTAAAAACGTCTTATTTTGGACAAAAAAATGGAAATGTATTTTTCATTATTGACCTAATTCTACAAGTTGCGAATTCGTGATAAAAGGGGTGTTTTCTACCCCTTCCGAGCATTTCCTACTCTAATCCTTTTTTTAAAACTATTTTATTAACGTTATTACAGACACTTTGCACAAGATTTAATGAAGAGCCATTCATTAGCACTCAAATTAGAGGTGAAACCTCCCACTGACTGGACTACTGGTGTTCTATTTCATCCTTCAGAAGGTTAAATATTTCGACAGTTCCTAACTCCTCTCCACCCATAAATGAGGGGAGGGTACTGCAATTGAAAAAAAGAATGGCGATGAAACCAGGTTTTTACGTTTTGAGGTCCCAGGAATACCAAAAAGTGGCTTTTAAAAAATATGTATGTATGGAGACACGATAGCGCTTCAACTATCTAACGGATTTTGACGAAGTTCCATACAATGGTGATATTGGTGTCGTACATGAGCTGAAAATGCTCTGGTGCAGATCGAGTGATGTTTGAGGGGTACCCTTCTGACACATAAACTTTCTTATTTTCCGCTACGGTATATGCATTTTGTTATATCTTTCGAAATTAGATTAGATAGTTATTCTTGTTTCAACGGTATATCACACTTTACTCTCTTCCGTTCACTTTCTGTTAAAAAAGTATATTTCAAGTTTTGACACGGTGGGTTGTTTTGAATATTATGATACGTATTATTACTTCCACATCCACGTAGTGGATTGGAAGTATAGTAATCGCAAAAAAATTTTCAAAAATTTTTATTCGTGAAATAGGTTTAGAATGTCATGAAACGTCGAGATTTTAAATTTGAGCGAAAAAAAATTTCTGTCTGTCTGTCTGTCTGTCGGTCTGTCTGTCTGTCTGTAACTTTTTTTTTGTCCGCACGTTTTCTCCGGAACGGTTTAAGATATTGACTTGAAATTTTGTACACGTATATATTATAACGAGATCTGGAACTGGATTGTTTTTTGAGGATGTCCGGTGAAGGGTTGGGGGTTAAATAGGGGTAAATAGGGGAAAATAAGTAAAGCAAGCTTGTAAGAGTACAGTACCTTGAAATACAGTAACTTGAAATTCGGTGTATGTACTAGAAGTTAAGGCCTCAGATTTTTTTATAATATTTTTCAACCCCCCACCACCCCTACCCCATTAATAGGGATGATAAAATAAAGTTGAGATTTTCATTTGAAATTTCGTACACGTATGTATTATAACGACGTCTGAAATTAGATTATATTTTGAGATGATTCCGTTGAAAGGTTGGGGGTTAATTTGGGGTAAATAGGGGAATATAAGTAAAACAAGTTGGTAAGAGTACAGAAACTTGAAATTCGGTGTATGTACTAGAAGCCAAAGCGTCAGATTTTTTTATAATATTTTTCAACCCCCACCACCCCTACTCCAATATGAAAAGGGTTGATAAAATAAAATTGAGATATTCATTTGAAATTTGGTACACGTATGTATTATAACGACATCTGGAACTAGATTATAATTTGAGATGATTCCGTTGAAGGGTTGGAGGTTAAATAGGGGTATATAGGGGAAAATAAGTAAAGCAAGCTGGTAAGACTACAGAAACTTGAAATTCGGTGTATGTACTAGAAGCCAAAGCGTCAGATTTTTTTGTAATATTTTTCAACCCCTACCACCCCTACTCCAATATGAAAAGGGATAAAATAAAATTGAGATATTCATTTGAAATTTGGTACACGTATGTATTATAACGACATCTGGAACTAGATTATATTTTGAGATGATTCCGTTGAAGGGTTGGGGGTTAAATAGGGGTAAATAGGGGAAAATAAGTAAAGCAAGCTGGTAAGACTACAGAAACTTGAAATTCGGTGTATGTACTAGAAGCCAAGGTCTCAGATTATTTATAATATTTTTCAACCCCCACCACCCCTACTTCATTATTAGAAAGGTTGATAAAATATAATAAAATTGAGATATTCATTTGAAATTTGGTACACGTATGACTTATAACATCTGGAACTAGATTATACTTTGAGATGATTTCGTTGAAGGGTTGGGGGTTATTTAGGGGTAAGTAGGGGGAAATAAGTAAAGCAAGCTGGTATGAGTACAGAAACTTGAAATTCGGTGTATGTACTAGAAGCTAAGGCCTCAGATTTTTTAATAACATATTTCAGCCCCTCACCACCCCTACTCCATTATTCAAGGGGTTGATAAAATAAAATTGAGATATTTACATGAAATTTAGTACGCATATGTATTATAACGACATCTGGAACTAGATTATATTTTGAGATGATTCCGTTGAAGGGTTGGGGGTTAAATTGAGATTGAGAAATTTGAGATTTGGTGTATGTACTAGAAGCGAAGGTCTCAGGTTTTTTATTTTAGATCCCCCCCACCACCCCACTCCCTTATTAAAAGAGTTGATAAAATTAAATTTTTTTCACTTGAAATTTGGTACATTTACATGTATTGCAACTATATCTGAAACTAGATTATATTTTGACATGATTGCGTTGATGGAGTGGGGGTAAGTAGAGGTAAATCGGGAAAAATAAGTAAAGCAAGCTGGTAAGAGTATTGCAACATGAAATTCGGTATATGTCGTAGAAGCCAAGGCCTCAAATTTTTTAATAATATTTTTTAACCCTTCCACTACCCTTACTACATTATTAAACGGGTTGATAAAATAAAATTGAGATATTCACTTGTAATTTGGTAGACGTATGTATTATAACGACATCTGAAACTAGATTATATTTTGGGATGATTCCGTAGAAGGGTTGGGGTTAATAGGAGTGACTAGGGGAAAATAAGTAAATCAAGCTGATAAGAGTACAGAAATTTGGGATTCGGTGTATATACTAGAAACCAAGGCCTCAGATTTCTTTCTAATATTTTTCAAACTCCACCACCCCCGCTTCATTATTAATGGGATTGATAACATCAAATTGAGATATTCACTTGAAAATTAGTACACGTATGTGTTGTAGTGACATCTGATTGAAATGACTCCATTGAATAGGTGGAAGGTGGTAAGTTGTGAATAGTAGAAAATAAGTAGGGTGAACTAGAAACTTCATTTTTAACGTATATGGTAGAAACCAACTCCTCAAACTTTTCTATGATATCTGCCCCAAATATTATTAAAATTCTATGACCAATAATTTCCACATACTAGAGTTCAAATATAGTCAAGGTGTTTCCTTTAAAGTGACTTGGATGAAGAATCTGGATGTGGAAGTAGTGATTCCTTAGGCAGCGGTTTTTTATCTATGTAGACTACGGTACACCCACCAACTCAAAGTGTTCGACTGTCGTAGTTAATAATGATTTAAAGTTATTATTATTTCTGTTGAGGTATTATAATGAAAATTCTTTCAATTTTAAGCGCGACAAATCGTCGAATTCCAATTTGTCCATCTTAAATCAGGTAATTTCAATATCGAGGTGCAGGGAATCATTTCTCCCTCTGTTATTTAGACAAGAAATTATTAGACTTCCGAATGTAATATAATTTTCACTCAGCCCTTCTCTCCGTTAAATTTCAATCAATACGCGAGATTGACACAAATTCAAACGAGAGGCTTGAGTAATTTCCACTACGCCTGAACGAGCTGACGTCATTACACGACTTCCCCGCAAGTTACCTTGTATTCTCCGTTGGTAATTAATTTCACCTGTCAAAAACTTATAACAATTTTCATTGAACTTTTGGGGAAAGACCACATTGCCCGAAAATTAATAATCCCCTTCATATTCCGGCGGAATCTTTAAAATTTCCGAATAGTCGGGTTCTTATGAGATCCCAGGTCAATTTCAAGTTGAAGTCGTTTAGAATGTTTAATCGTTCAAGAGCAGACGGGCCAAAATGAAAAAGACGTTAAATTTAATTTGTTACTTTGCGACCGCATGCTGCTGAGATATTTAATTTTCTATCACTTGAATATTAAGAGGTTTCATTAAAGCTGCTTTGCATGGTCTTTTACTTTTGACAACTATTTTTTCTAATGTAAATCTGTCTCTATTTGAATATGTAATGAGTAGACGAAATAAAACAGTTAGCACTACGACAGCTGTCACTAAATTCTTGACAGAGTTATATGATAACTTAGATAATAAAAACAAATGTATAGGGATGTTTTTAGATCTTAGTAAAGCCTTTGATCTTGTTGGTCACAATAGAATCTTGCAGAAATTAGAGAATTATGGCATTCGAGGTGTATCATTAGAATGGTTTAATAGTTACTTGCCTAGCAGAAAACATTATGTACAAGTAGAAAATATCAAATCCAATCAATTGGAACTTACAGTAGGCGTGCCACAAGGGCCTGTCTTGGGACCACTACTGTACATAATTTATGTTAACAACTTTTGTAGTATAATTTCCATTCTTTTTGCTGATGATACTCATTTACTTAACACAGCCCAAAGAACTACTGATTTAGTCTCAATAGCAAATGAACAGTTAGGCAGTGCTCACGATTGGATTACCGAAAACAGGCTCATACTAAATACCAATAAATCCATATTTATTCAGTTTAATACCAGTAAAATTAATGTTTACCAGAGCCTCTTAATAAAGTCTAATGAAGGATCCATTCGACAAGTTTCACACACGAAATTTTTAGTGAGAACTGTACTTGGACTGTACATATAGACGAGATCTGTAAAAAAATAGCTCCAATATGTTATTGTATAAGTCAATTACGGTGGATAATTAGTAAATCAATATTAATTGCATACTATTACGCATATTTCGAGTCGACTATTAATTACGCCGTAATTGCTTGGGGTTCGTCACCTGAAATGTTGAGGGTTTTTAAATTACAGAAGAGAGCTGTGCGCTTAATAGCAGAGTAACCAGGCGAGCTAGTTATAGAGACATTTACAAGCAATATGAAATACTTACCCTACCATATTTATTCCTCCTTAGTCTTTTGATATATGCCAGATCACAATTAAACAATAATACTCTTAATGTAAATCATTCATATAACACTCGAAACAATCACACCTTAGAAATTCCGTACCACAGGCTAACATTATATGAACATAGCCAAAATATCTAGCAATTAAAGTGTACAATAAACTAACTAATTCGTACAAGTCTATAGATGAGAAACATTTTAAAATAAAAATAAAGCATTTATTGAAAGCCAAAGCTTACTATTCTGTTAACGAGTGCCTTAATGATATTTTATAATATTTACATTTTGTATCATTTAATTTTAATTTGTAATATGTGTTGTATATTTTAATTTTTTTATCACTCTGTCTGTTTACGTATATTGACAATGTACATTTATATTTATATTTAATCTGATACTTCAGATATTATTTTGACCTGTCCTATATCATGTAAATGATCGATTGGATGAATAAATTATTATTATTATTATATTTTTTATTGTAATTCTGCATTGCTAAAGCAAAAGATGGATTGTCAATTAGGCATATTACACTACGTTATAACATTAACAAAAATTCTGTGCTTAACATTTTAAAAAAGTGGAGAATAAATGGTACGATTAGTAGAAATCCTGGATCAGGGCAACAAAGGATATCCAACTTAACAAGAAATTAACTATTAATATTTCGTTAGTGCATTATTTCTATTTATAACTTCTGTTCTATAAGTATGTTTGGCACATAATTAAATAAACTCGTTCAATAATCATTAGTAATAATATTCGCACTTGCATGATTTACTACTTCCTGTAATTCTTGGGCATCCCGTGGTCTCACATTTCGTTATTGGATACTTCTTACGAGTAGCCTTCCACAGGGTTAAGATCTGCACTATAACTGGGCCAGTTAAGACGATTGATGTTGTTATCTTGAAACCAGTTAGTCACGATATGAGCAGTATGAACTGAACAATTATCTTGTTGAAATATGAATTCATTATTAGGAAATAATTGTCACACAGAAGGGAGCATAATATTGTCTAAAATCCTAATATACGTTTTACTATTAAATCGTTCCTCAATATGCCACAAAACACTAGGACCACGTGCTGATATCCAAGCCCACATATTAACGGAAAATCTACCACTTTTATCATTGTTAGATATATACTTCTCATCGAATCGAGTATTCGGAGGTCGGTAAATATGAATACGACCGCTGTGTGTAGACTGGAAAGTTTTTTCATCTGTAAAGATTACATTGTTCCGAAAATTTACATCATGCACTAAAAGTTCAAGCGCAAATCCCGTCGACCTTCTTTATGTTCAGCTTTAAATAGGTATTTCTGTGCTGTTGGAGGACAGCGTAGCTCCGATTCTCTTACTCGCCAGCGACCAGTACTACTCCATCCAGGAAAATTCGTTTCTTCAGCAGCCTGAATTACTGAGTGAAATGGATTTTCTACTCATTTGTTTACCAATTGCAAATCTTGCTGCTGAGTTGAGGTCCTTCGTTGCCCTTACTTGGGATTTCTACTAATCGTACCGTTTATTCTCCACTATTTTAAAATGTTAAACACAGAAATTTTGCTAATATTTGATGTGGTGTGCATATGATTCAAGTTGATTTTAAATGTTAATCATCTGATCACAGTCGTTTTATAATAAGCTAAGCACAACACATACGAAAAGTACTATTACTTATTCCGATTATTTTGTTCATTAATAAGTTAATCAGTGAAATTCAATTTTCTGAGATCATTGCACATGTCAAATGGTGTTATTAGTATTGCAGCAACTGAATCAGTTTTGACAACAGAAGCATGCAGTTTTATCGCTGTAGAACTTTATATACAGTTTTAACGTTGTCAGATACATTGTAGTTATTGACGTTTGTTTTATTTCGTGAAATATTTTCCACAAATACCACTTGTGCTCTTAAATTGCATCTTACATTTGTTCTCGAGTTTGCTGACCGTATATAATATAACCCATGCAAATGGTCGTAATGCGTAGTATTATAGTAATATATAGGGTGTAATTAGTTTCATGTCATTAAAAAAACTGGTGGTATGGAAGCACTAGCGTCTACAACTCAGGCGAACACAAATAATCCCACATGCGCATTATAGTACAGGCAATGAAGGCAACATTTCGTATAAAACTTACAAAAATTAATAAAAGGATCATCTCCGGGATTTCAGTAAGTAATAATCTGTAGAATGGAATGATGCATTCTTTGCACTTCCAAGATCCGGGAAAATTCAAAAAAATTTGGAAAAACTTTATGATTTTCGGTTTTTTTGCTCTAGCGGCTAAAATAATGAATATACAGAAAATAGTTTCCAACAAAATTTGTAGCTCGTCTCTTTCTCTACAAAAAAGGTGTTTACAAATTTTTGTCTTACTTAAGCCGTTTAGGAGGTAAATCCAGTTTTCCACTTATAGTTTTGAGCCGCTCAGAAATGCGCGGAAAATGAGAATTCTCTGGGAGTTTCATACGACCGGACACATCGATCGATAATTCTTACTATTCAGAGCCGCTAAAAAAATGAAAACAACATAAAATGTAGAGAAAAGTCTCATCTTTAATGTGGAATTAATCACAAAATTCATGAAAAATTTTGTCATAGAGAAAAAAGTGTTAGAAGATGGCTTAGTAAACTTATTACTATTACAGTTGATTTATTCATATCTTTGAGTTTTATGCATCCTGTCTATTTCTCCCTTGACAATGGGTGCTTTTTCACTACATGGATTCGATTCCACGCGCTTTGGCCTATATTATGTGAAAGTTTCATTGAAGAATGTTAAGAAACCAATAAATTGTATATGTTTTACTGTATGATTGTGCATTTTCTGAACATGTATGAATAATGGAGACAAATTCAAAAAGTTCTGCATACATTTAAAAAACTCTTAAGTCATTCGAAAGAATATGTTTTATTGTACCTACAATCCAAAAATTAAGACTGTGCTATTATTATTAATTAAGATATAGCGAATTCAACTCCAAAATTTGGAGGTGATTGATCGATGAGAAATATACTCTCTACTTTGATTGCAAGGCATATTTTCCCAACAAAAGTAATTGCAATAAAATGTTAATTTGATTAATATATCATTATATAAGAATATATAAGCAAAATGAATTATCATTCTAACGACTCCCGGCAAAGATATGAATACATCTGTGGATCAACTGTACAAAGTTTACTAAGCCATCTTCTGACACTTTTTCTCTATGATAAAATTTTTTATGAATTTTGTGATTAGTTCCAAATTAAAGCCGAGAATTTTCTCTACATTTTATGTCTTTTTAATTTTTTTTAGGGGCTCTGAATAATAAGAATTATCGATCGATGAGCCCGGTCGTACGAAACTCCCGGAGAATTCTAATTTTTCGCGCATTTCGAAGCGGCTTAAAACTATAAGTGGAAGACCCGATTTATCTTCTAAATGGCTTAAGTAAGACACATATTTGGAAAGACCTCTTTTGTAGAGAAAGAGACAAGCTACAACTTTTGTTGGGAATTTCTTTCTCTATTTTCATTATTTTGGCCACTAGAGCAAAAAAAACCGAAAATCAAAAAGTTTTTCCAAATATTTTTGAATTTTCCCAAATCTTGGAAATGCAAAGAATCCATCATCTCATTCTCCAGGTTATTACCTACTTAAGTCCCAGAGATGATCCTTTTATTATTTTTTGTTACCCTAAATGGCTAATTTGTCTGTAGTATTAGTGCTTAGAGAGGAATTGATACATTTTATGGAAAAGAAGCCCGCACCCCTTTTCTTTGTCTGCGACGCTAATAATGCCTGCGGCATGAAAGAATGAAATCATTATAGGAAAAAGAAGGAAAACATTATTTCTGCCATCAAGTCAAACCTGAATTTGTGAGAAAGTACATTAATCGTTACAAAATAATAGAAAAATAAGTTCGATGTCCAGAATCGGTGTCCAGAATTTGAACCCGGGACCTCCCGCACCCTAATCGAAAACATTACCCATATGCCAACCATCCAGCTGACAAACGCTATAGCACGAAAATCAGAGGTTGACAGGTGTTATTCGTCCGCCGCAGAAGCACTAATGAATATGCGGGATTATTTGGATTCGCTTGGAGTGTAGACGCTAGTGTAGGGAACGACTAGACCAACAAAAAACCATATATGTTATAGGGTCTTAAGCCCATAGTTTTGGAGAAAAAAACTACAACAAAGGACCCAGCTCATTTCTTATGGGAAGTGGCCCCCGATGAAATTGGCTGGAATTGATATGTGTTGTTCCCCTCGACCTTCGGATCAAAAGTTATCATAGGCACAAAGTCGGAAAATGCACAATTTTCCAGATATCGAGGGTGCAAATTCGACTTTGCAACCACCGATATCTAGAAAACGGTCCGTTTTCCGACCTTGCGCCCACGAGAACTTTTGATCAGTGTCATCGGGCCCTAAGCCCAAGCTAGGAAACCATAAAAATTTCTTAATTTTACTTAGGACCTGAGGAACATTCTCCCCTTTGAATCTAGTATTAAATTATATCTAAATGTGGCTAGCTTTACCACTAATGTTTCATATCAGGCTCTCAGCCAAATTTAGCATAGTAATTTTATTTAACTTTAAGATTTCATTAGTATTACAAGTGCATATTATCATAAACATTCATTTTAATTCATAAGTATCCTCTCCGGTGTGCACCAGGAGATATAAGCTCCCTCCGAGCAATCATTATAGATGTGCACAGGTCGAACGTCGACAGCCAAATGGAGAGGCACAGATCTGCGATTCATATTTATATGAATCGGCGCAGCCCGCTTAGGCTCCACCCCTCAGCGCTTGCAACTTTGCGCGCTCTCCATTGGTGCGACTCAAACTTATAAAATAAACGCGTTTTGCACTTGGTAGTGAGTCGATCGCCTGCAGCCGCCGCGGCATCACTCATTTCCAGATTCTCAACTTTTCACTTTGTTATTTAATTTCCATTTTGTAATTCTGTCAGGCTGCAATTCACTTTTAATATTTATCATTTGACCCCAGTTCCGGCGGTGTATCGTCAATACACCGCAACGGCCCAGTTTACCCAGTTTCGTGGCAAAATATTTTAAATATTTTACACGACCCAAAACTCTCGAGATTTTGGTGTGACAACTAGACACACCAAAATCAATTTTATGAAGGATTTCGTTAAGCGACACAGTCGATTAACAAGGTATTCGGTATAGCCTTTTCCAAGGTTGCCGCCATCACGAAGATAAGGAACAGCAACGTCTTCGAGGGATTCTACACTTCAAGTTGACACTCCGATAGTTACTACGAAATACGAACTCTCGTATAGACTGGTCAACCGTGCAAGACTTTATAGACAGAGTGAGAGAGTTCGTCGCCGTACAGGGACTAGGTAAGTGTCAACGAGAGTGCTCCGCTTCGCTTCGCTTCGATCTGTTCCCCTCACCACGGCAGAGTAAAAAGATACCTCTACCTGCTCGTGGCACCGAATCCAAGACATCAGCCGCTCCTGAATCAACTGTACTCCGCATCCAACATCATATCACCGCATGCTCCAATCATCCAGTGGCAAGTCAGTTCATACGCCACTGTCCATCCTGATCTCCACGAAACATTTCTGCTCCTGATTTCCGCTGTGTAATTCAGCACTGTTCGAGAAAGGCCGACTCAGGCGACTTCAACGTGGGCGACGTCCTCGTCCACATTGGTCTCTTGAGCCACTCGCCTCGTCGGGAATTCGGCAAGCTAAGGGACGCATTTCGACTCAACGAGCGTACCGGAGTGTTGAGAAGGAATTAGGCCCCTGCTCTTGTCAAGACGCGAATGACAGACGCTTCCTAAATTCAGACAAGGTATTTTATTTAAATTTTCAGTTAGGGCTGACCACAGAGTGCCTAGCTGCACGTCGGCAAACGTCCGACCTAGTCACTCTGTTTATCTAGGACTTAGACTTGAAAATATTTTAATTATTTTATTTATCGACACACTGCTTTTGGCTCGCAGTTGTGTCGCTGCTCGCAACAAACTTGCTTGCAGATATCATCTCGTCTACGGACGACACCAGGGGAAAGTATCTTAATAATTTTATTCATCGATACACTGCTTTTGGCTCGCAGTTGTGTCGCTGCTCGCAACAAACTTGCTTGCATATATTATCTCGTCTACGGACGACACCCAGGTGGTTTTGTTTAAGTACTGTTTCAGATCTAAATTAAGGAAATGGCACATTCTCAGTCGCCGCTTCCAGCAACGTGGGAACACTCCGCGCATGAGTTGGGTAACCACGGCCGCTATCTATACAATGCCAGCACACACGGCTGTGCTCCACCTCTCACGGCGGCGTCGCTTCACGGCGTCCCCGTAGAGGCAGGGTTTGGCCTCCTTACAGGGGGTCAGATTCGTGGACATCAGGAACTTGAGAGGAATAACATATACGAATTTCATGGGGGCGGGGAGCCACTTCCCATAAGAAATGAGCACCCAATTAATTTGTGTACTGAAGCAGGTGGACGTCAGTGGAGCATTTGTTATGATTGTACTTTTCTGTTATTACAAAATTTTGTTCTAGAATAATAAATAAATGTTAAATACAAATAGAGAGAAAAATGTTAATTCCTTGTATTTTAATTGATATTACAAAAATTGTTAAGGGTACCTTGAAAGACTGCTCTGTAGAAATGTTCAAATATTCCGTAATATTACAGGGTGATTAAAAAATTACAGCCAGTCATATATTAATTATTGTAAAAAAAAAAAATTGAGAATCAAAAGATAGTTATCTTCGATATAACGGAAATTATTGGATTTTTTTTTTCTCTCATTTTAAGAGGTTGTATTTTCTTAGGGATACAGTCTTGGACTAAGTTAAGTTGGGTTATCTGGGTCCAATATGAAATCAGAAATCACGGGTTCACGTCCGGGAACTCAATTCTGAGACACCCTGTATGTATATTTTAAGTATTTAATTAATTTATTCCTGCCATATTTTTCTCAAATACAACTCGCACGAATAAATATTTATAAATTACACAAGATTACGTCTCCTTCCTATGACAAACATCCTGTAGATATCATTGTTTTCAAATGGCTTTCTTTTATTTTCAGTTTATGTTGACTTTTTGTGTAGAAGATATAGACTTGAAACAAAGTTCAGTTACTCATAAAGAGCCCAACGAATTAATACGTTTTCTTTTTGCCGCAACCATTTGGTCAATTTGTGGCCGCAACTGTGAACGTAAATAATTGTTCCAAACCACAAAAGCACACAGGCAGTAAAGAGTCACCGGCAGTTGAGCAACTGGCAACGTGACTGCAATCTATTGTTTCATCAGTTGGTTATTAGTTTGTTACCCAGGATACCAATCAGCGGAGACTAGGAAAGCCGATTACACAAGTTTGGGGTTTTCGTGGTGTTTTCTCGGTACGCTAATAATCCCTCATAACGAAGAGCACAACATAAGTTGAAGTCTGAGAGTTTTGAGTCTGCCTTTCATCAAACTAATTAAGGTGGTTTTCTTAGATGCTCATGTAAGAATTATTATTTTTCTTTATTAGCTAGACATCAAACGAATTTATATTTCGAAAATATTTTAGTAAATTTAAGTAACAAGTAAAATAACTTGCATTAGAGAACAGAGAATTTAAAAATACAGATACAAATGTATTCATATGTCGTATTAAAATGTGCGATAAATACAAACAAAATTACAGCTAAAAGAAAATAAGAAAATTTTGTTCTAATTAAATGTTAAGAAGTAACCAAGGTGGCTTTGAAAACAATGAAATATTTAGCTTGTCAAACATTTGTTGGTTTAACGGTGTTTTTATTGTGTCTTTAAAAATTGTTTAAAATTCTTGTTAATTGTGTTCAAAATTTTGCTAATTTATACAAAAGATGAAAAAGTGGACATGTTAATTATTTATGGGGAAAGTAAAAAAATGCAATTGCAGCTATGGATCTTTATGGCCGACGATATCCTGATAGACAATGTCCAGCGAATTATTTTAAACGTGTGAAAAACTAATTCCGAAGAGAGCCCAACAATGATCCCGAAGAAAACTTCATTGTTGACGAAGGAACGGAAATTAATGTTTTGGCTCGAATAGAAGTTGATAAGACTGTTTCTTTAAGGCAAGTTGGGCTTGAATTGTACATCAGTCACCAACCAGTAAGCCGAATTTTTGCACAAATACCGCTATAAATCTTTTATATACCAATTGCACCAGCATTTGTACGAAAGTGATTACGAACGTAGGATGGAATATTGCAATTGGATATTGTATAATAACTTGCAGCCACCAATCAATGGTTTCTTGGGACTGATTTTATTCTCGGACGAGTCAATGTTTACAGATTTGGGATTATTTAACCCACAAAATACAAAATATTGGTCACAAGAAAATCAAAATTTATTACGGTAGGGTAACTTTTAAGTGCGGTTCGGTTTCAATGTTTGTCTTCGAATAATCGGTAGTAGAATCGTTGGTCCAGTAATATTTTAAGGACCTCTGACTGGTGCCAGATACTTGAGATTCCCGTAAAATGAGATTGAAGACATTTTAGATGAGTTACCGTTAGATTTAGGACAAGAAATGTATTTCCAACAAGATGGCGCTCCTCCCCATAATTCAAGGGTAGTAATTGATTATATTCAACGGAAATTCGGAGAAAATCTAATTTCGACGAATAGTCCTGTGAGGTGGCCTCTAAGGTCACCTGATTTAACGCCCCTTGATTTATTTGTTTGGGGTCATTTAAAAAATATTTTCTATGCAACCGCCGTTACAACCCGTGAAGTCCTGGAGCTACGAGTAAGACGAGCAATTAACAGCATAACGGCCCAGCAATTGGCGAACGTTCTTCGAGAAACAGCTGTACAAGTTCAGAAGTGCATTGACGTTAACGGACAGCATTTTGAACAACTGTTGTAATGTTTTGTGTTAATATTTTGTATTCCAAAACCACCGTATGTGTAACAAGGTAATTAAAATAAAATTGTATTTTCTTATTATCTTATTATTGAAATATGAAAACCTGCAGACGGTTAATGTAATGGAAAAAAATGGTCATTTAGACAATAGCCGTTTTTTAAATAAATATCTTACAGACAATTTTTTTCAACCAATTTATATCAATCTTGCTAGTCAGGGGTTTCCGAGGTCGCTGATTATGAATCTGATATCCAAATTGTCGTGAAGTAACCTGTAAGATGGTGGAATCAATATGGCTGCTATAAAATGATAAGAAATGATAAGGAAACATGGAAATGTAATATTTTTCTTAATGATAAATTACACAAATAGTTCGCCTCTTGTCAACTTACTATAATTCACATAGATGTTTAAGATCCAGTAGCTAGTTTTATTTGTAAGTAGTCTTGTATTGACGTTTAGCAAAACAGTGGATGTTGTTATAATATTTTTGTGAAAATTCTAAAAGAACCCGTGCATTGTTTTATTTGTTCTTCTAAAAGTAGTGACTAGAAATTTCGCCAACTAAAGGTCGAATTTATTTACCGAGGTACCCTCTTCAATCTTTTCATATCCACGACATCTGATTGGTGTAGTAGTTTTGACCATTTGACCATCGTCATGTTGTGTATTGCGGTGTAGCATAATCTGTATAGTATGTTCGTGAGATGATACCGTAATGAATTAAGGTTTATTAAATAAAGTTTTTGGACGCAAAACACTTTTGTAGACTTGTAAATATCGCATAATAATATATAAAGAACGTTATCAAGTCAACTGAATTTTTCATTGGCTTCACTTTACGGAATTACTAATAATTCAACATGATTCGTACAAACTCATTATCACGTCTCCAAGTCATGCCATTGGACAAATTGTAAAGTACTTTATTTGTGGAACGCGACCTGCTTTTCAAATGTAGAAAAGCTGGCCTTTATAAATGTGAGAAGGGTGTTTATAACGGTTTCTTAGGTTGATTTATAAAGAGCATTTTTGTACCTCGTAAACATTTTATAATTGCTCTAGCTTCGTATTAGAAAGAATAGTAAATATTTCACTTATTTTGTGCCGTGAAAACGTGCAGTTGAAATGCCCAAGCTTGTTTCTAATCCAAGTTACCGCTTGTGTCATATTTTTCATACTGTCTTATTCTTATGATGGTTCCTCGCCTCCTCCCCTTAACCCTTCATTCTGTCAGTCATACGATACAACACACATTGTTGAGATTCGCTGTGTAAATATTCAGATTTGATTCTACGACTTGTGATTGACATTTGACAATTGTGAAGGTTTACTACTCTTAATATTCGCGATGCAGTAGGCACAATTGCAATTTTGTAATTCACATTCCTAAAGCAATAACAGAAATTGATTTTTTTATTTAAGAAAGAAAATTGCATTAACCATGACGATTATTAGAGATGGTGATGGTACAGAGTTCATACACTTTTTATTATATTTTATTTTATATATTACAGTTTCATTATGGAGGCCACACTACAGTTAAATATATTAATCCGAATTTGAATTTTATGATACGTGTAATCCATTAGAATGAAAATTCTTTAAGACGAGGTAGATAAATACATTCAAATTAGGCCTTTGTTCTCATTTCTAACTTAATCTTCATGATCGTAGGGGGTTATGTAGATACTGGTTTAATCTGCATGGCCGTAAGGGACTGTGTGGATGCTAGTGTTAGAATGATAATTCTCAAATAAGAAATTAGACAAATTCATTTTAGGATTTTCATTTGCTAGCATAACCTGAATTCAGGTTATCGAAAGAATGCAAGGATTTCATTAATATTTTTACACAGTTTTTCTCTTAGTTATAGATAGTTATTTTTTCTGCTGTTTGCAAAATCCTATAAAGAATATATTTCAATACAATTATAAGCAAACAAATAATAATTTATTTTTAAATGTGATTTTTGAAAGTCAGTTTACTATATTGATTGATTTATAGCGTTATAATTTGGTCTATATACGTTATTTATTTGTAAAGGACACAACTTTACATTATTGAGCATTTAAAGGTAGTTTATTTTCTGGGCACTACTAATATATCTTAGGAAAATTTTCTTATAAGTTATCACAATCAGCTGTAGTTAAAAGTTGAGTAGATTTCTATATCAGTGTAAAGCATATAAGGCACATTTAAATCTGATCCGATATCATTTATAAATATGTTAAATAACAATGGACTCTAGCTAGTGCCTTGTGAGACTCCTGAAATGAAATCCATCTCAACAAATTGTTACCATAGCATTGCACAAATTCTTCTCTGTCACTTAGATAAGACCCAAAAAATGTATGGAGCATTAGAGAATATCATTGTTATCAAGTTTTTGTAATAGGATATTGGGACCCAGTCCGTCGCAAGCTAGTATGTACATTTATATATAATTTACTATTTCTAAGTCTTAATTAATAACGGTTAAATGTTGTTGTGATGTAGTATGAACTGTAGTTCGTTTGGTAAACCAGTAGAGATTCTTTCTTCTTGGAACCTGGGACAATCAACTAGGATATGTTTAATTGTTACGAGGGTATTGCATGTTTCACATCTGTTGATGTTGTCACATGATTACTTGATGTTTCTTTATGGGGACCATACTTTCTTTATTATTATTATTTTGGGATTATCATCTTTGTGAGGGTTCCTGTTTAATATTTTGCTGATTGGATCTGTTGTAGCGTTTCAAGCGGTGGAGTCGACCCTCTGGTATATTTATGTGCGATGGGATTTATGCAAATTGGATTTGTTAAGATTTTGAAATCTACTTTATGTATATTTTTATTTGGTGGAGCCTTGGATCCTTTAGGTACATATTTTAAATTACTTGTATGGCGCGAAGTGAATCCGAAAAAATGATTATGTGAGTTACATATCATCTTTATATAAAATGGACGACCTTTTGTGGCATTTAATATTGCGAACATTATTTTTAAACTCTAATGGATCAACAATGTTTATAAACGTATAATTAGAGTTTAGCCAGTCCCTTCCTGTGGATTAATTTAGAAAGGCCTTCCGGTTTCCGGTGGCCGCGTGTTACTAATGTCACACGGGTGGCTATAGCGTCCCAAAAGAAAGTTAGACTGGAGTTAGTTTAAGCACCTTTAGTTCTTGTGGTGAAATTTCTGTTATTTTACTATTATCATTGTAGTACTACAGGTACCGAATGCCTACTATATTACTAGCCAGCCTCTAACTTTCTATAAAAAAAATATATGGATTTCAAATAATGAGAAGTTGTATGATTGAATCAGCTGCACAATTTGATTGCCTTAACTTCTGATTTTCATTTCCGGTTTAACTGGAAACAGTATAAACTTCGTTATTTTCAATGTATAATTATTTCTCAAAATTTAGATTACCTAAGACATTCTAGGTATAAAAATGTAGCACATACTATATCTGTCTTTGAAGTTTTGACATCGATATATTTTTTCACTACAAAGTTATAGGCTGGCAAGTAATATCATAGGAACCCGCTGTGTTACACGTAGCAAGTACAGAAATAATTTTATATGTTAATATGTCACTAAGCGAGCACCAAATTATCATCGTTTTTGCGGATGTCTCCAAGACTATGTCATTAATATTGGCTCTAGAATTGATATCCTGTATGAGATACTAGTACGACAAAAAAAACGTATAGGTAGCAGTTTAGGGAACATAAATAAATTTTAAGATTTAATTTGAAAGCCAAAAATGTTATTGTCCTTACGTGATCTTAATCTAACGTAAATTCTTGCAATCCCAAGTGTATTAGAAGTATTTGTTTTAATGCACTACTGAACAAAATAGCGGATATTGATTTATCATAAACCATGTTGAGAAAGTGTGAGATATTTTCTTATATAGCCATTCTAAAACCAAACTTTTCGATTGTCAATTTATATTCAAAATTGCATTCTTTAAAAATGTCGTAACCAATAGCTTAAAAACATTTTATTTGTTATGGCTATAAAGAATCGCAAATTTATTGTGAAGGTATGTTAAAACATAACTTTAAAACACCAGCCATAATCAGTAGACCATATATATGTTGCACAAGTAGGGATTATTACATTATTAGAATCAAGCCAACATCAAAAACAGTGGGAATTAAAGACTGTTCCTATTTTACTTCCAGACTGTTCAATATACTTCCAGATGAAATAAAATAAACTATTTTAAACATGTTAAATTTGAAACAAGGGAAATGAATCATTATAGATTAGTAGAAGAGTATTCGTATTTGTATAAACGGGATAATTAAATTACAATTATCAAAAAACAGAAACCAACAGAAAATAAAATACTGAACTGTCTCTAATTTCATTTTACAATTTATTCATCCAAACATTTTCAAACAATTTCATCTATAAAATAACCCATTTCTGTCCTTGTAACTCTGACGGATATGCCTTGTGCAATTGTTATGCGGCCATTAGAATTCGTTGAACCAAGTGCTCCCTGGGATTTATTTGCTTGGCATGAACTATTCCCTTCATCTACCCACAGACATAGAAATCTAAGGATGTTAGATCTGGACACCTACTGAGCTAATAAGGTATCGACCCTCCTCTAATAATTCAGCGATTTGAAAAATACTGATCAAGCCATTACCTGATATCGCGACGATTATAGTGTGCTGGACAAACATCGTGTAGAAATATCATTTTGTGCTAGTCCGCTGAAGGGGCTTCATCGAATAAATTAAAGAAATGTCGATTTAGGAAAATTCCAGATTTAGCACCATTTAAAATGTCAGACAAAACATGCAAGCTTTTGTTACTATTTTGATTTAATTATGATAATTAATCTTTAAAGTAGATGACTGTCAAATTTTGCTTTTAAGCAAACGTTCTCGACTTAATAATTTGCACAAAAAGCCTCGAACATTTTCTAAGCAAAATTTTACAAAAAGGCTACCCGCAGTTTATCCGATAAAATTCTAGTTCTCAAGAGCTCAAGGCTATGATAAATACTCTAAGGTATTATACAATAGTCCACTCAACGGGGGGGTTTGGACTCTACTTTCAATGTAGAATTCTTATGAAACCTTGTACAATGTGTTTATAATAACGTTAATAAAAAGGTTCAAAAAAGGTTTAGAGTAGAAAATGATCTGAAGGAGTAGAAAACACCCCTTTTGTCACGGATTCCATAACTTGCCAAAAATGAAAAAAATATATTTTTACTCTTGTGAATTGTTTCGAAAAATGCATATTTTTCGATGTATGGTCACTCGAAAATTTCTAAAAGTGGGGGAGGGGAAATGTAAAAGTTGGAAAAAAATCTGAAAAAATTCAGGTGAATGTATCATCAAAATACAAGACTTTTTTTATTTACAACCTTTTCTGTAAAGTGCGTTTTCACCGAGTTCTTTCGGAAATATGTAATTCAAAAATTTGAAAGAATTCAGATCTATGCCCTGAGGTATTCTAAATATTTCTTGTCTCTTGGATTTTTTTTGTAACTTGATATTTTTCCGAGTTGCAGACAGTTTTCACGATAATGTACTACATTTTTTGCACAAAATACATAAACATTCGAAAAATGAGCGCGATTTTTATATATTATTATTGAAAAATAAGAAACCTGTATATAATACTTCATCCGTGAATAGAACTCTTAATATTCTTCTTCTGTTATCCAAATCCACCTACAAAATGTTAAGCGGGGAACGTCGTCGCCATCTTCTAGACGTTGAACTGTTTCAACACGAAATGGATACAAATTTTCTTTCTGTAATTTTCGCCGTACTTTTGTCTTAGGTACTGCTAACTCATTACTTATTTCTCTTACGGATGGATTATTTTCCACAGCCTTTCCCAATTACTAAGAGAGAACAGCAATTCTTATTTGTAAAATTACACATTTGACATGTGCCTACTTGAGATTTTTAATGCATCAATGTCATGTGTTAATCGCATTATTACCTATTTTCTATTCATGAAATAAATGGAATTGGCTTTATTTTGGACGGAAAAAACACTAAATGTCAAAACAAAAACATATAACAGCCGCGTATTTAGCTAAAATTAATAAAATAACGATGTTAGTAACTGGATTGTGTTATTTGTAGAATGGCAAATTTGGTCTTTCAATACTTTTGAAAATTTATTGCAGAATAACCATAAACGTGCCATCAAATATTATGACATTGTTTTATAAACTGGTCCATAGGCTTTTTAATAGTTTACTAAGATTTACCAAAAAATAATATACAGTGTGATGTTAACGACCCTATGAGCCATATTAATAAAATGGAATTTTTCCAAAATCACTTAAGCTGTTCATTAACCTAAAAGAGTAAAATATGCATTATGCATACCATTTTATCTAAATATGTGCAGTCATTTCAAAAATATGGCGGACTGAAGTTCTGGTCATAGCCATAAAACACCCCGTATCTCAGAAACGGTTCACATTCAACGGTAAGTATAGGGGTGTTTTGAACTTAGCTGAGTGTGCTCTACATTCCACTAGAGTATGTCCGTTTAAATCTGGGACAGCCTGTATAGTTATACCATTTTAAAAGTTTAGTACCTATAATTATTAAATTGAAAATGTGCAAATAATGTACGTACATTATTTATTGTGAAAAACTGTCTGTAACTCGAAAAATTAGCAAATTATACAAAGATTCTTAGAGACAAAAAAATATTTAGAAGGCGTCAATTCATACGTCTGAATTTTTAAAAAATTTTGAATTACATATTTTTAAAGCGCTACAATTTCAAAGTAAGGGGTAGTTTTTCATATCTTTCCGAAAAAACTCGGTTTGCAAATAAGAAAGTCTTGTATTTCGATGATACATTCACCTAAACTTCAGGGAGCATTTTTCTCGAAACACACAAACATTGCAATATCTCTGAAACTTATGACTCTTAGATAATGCATGTTTGGGTTCATAATATTCTAAATAGCCTCTACTATCCCGTGTTTAAAGGAATACATCGAATTACCAGTAACCCTTTAACAAATGAATTGTTTATTGTTATGTAATTTTTAAAGAATCCATCTACACTTGCTGTATGATCTTGTTCTGAGGATATAAAGCCATAAAACGATGTTATAATCCCGTCGAGACCGTACGTCTAATATTATTTAATGAAGTGATAATTGGGTGAGTGGGTAAGAGCAGCCGTAGGAGCTAAAACAAGGATTACAGGATAATTTGTGCGCCACATCAGCCCTCTGGCGGACGATGTCTGCACCGAGCTAGTGATAGATTAATTGAATGCGTGATTGATGGGCATTTGTTGTTTTTAGAAACGTTTTCCATGTTTTTGCTTTAATGATATAAGGAGGGTATCACTATTGGTTCTTTGTAAAATCGACTGTGTTCTCCCGGGGTTATTTTATTACCAGGAATGTTTGTAGCGCCGCTTGATTGGACGGCCGGGGTTGAGTGGAAAGCTGATTAAACTTGTTTTTAGAGCTTTTTGGTTGTGCTTTTTACTGTTTTTTTGTTGTCGGAACCGGGAACGAAACAAGATATTAAATTCGTCCAAAAATCGTTTAAATTGTTTTTTATAATGACTACGCTCGCGTAGAAATAAATGAATAGTATGGTAAACATGTTTTTAGATTAGAGTGAATGATGCGGAAGACAAAAAAATTTACCATCAATCATGGCCCTAGTACATGCTAGCTATTTCCGGTTAATACGATTTAGAGAAAGAGAGAATCTTCCACTCCCGAATTCAATAGAGCAATCAAGCAGCAAATTAAAGAAAATCTTTTTTAATGTAAAATAAATATAAAAATTGCAATTGCAGAAAAATTATTGTGGTCCACGCTGATGATTCACTCGATTTGCGTAACGTGATACGAAGTTAGTATAATAAGGAGACGTTAAAATCGTAATTTAAACACTAGACTATCCGTACTTTATTCGTAAAAAATGTAATTTTTTATATTTATATTGACCCTAAATTCAACGGTTGGTTCTAACAGTTCTAATGAAATTTCGCCTGTGAAATATTACTAGTAACTTTAAGTGTGCGACCTTTTAGCGGTGTTTACGCCATTTCATCAACATGGTGGCTATGAAACTATAGTAAACTAAAAAAATATAAAACTCTCCTGTATCTTTCAGGGTGTCTATCTTTTTAGCTCTCTGTTGGCGTTGCCGGAATAACACTTGACGACGTTTGTTGACTTTTTCAATTTCATCTTTTATCTCTGTTTTTAAAGTAGTTCATCTAGTAAAAGACAATGTAGGTAAGAATATTATTAACTAATACAGCCGCAGAAACTTAAACATTAGTTGAATTCACTGTATTAAATGTAATATTATTTATAATGTTATTTTGATCATTTACGTGACAACCAAGAGACAAAATAGCATGTTTGAACCATAGATATTGTTAATGCATAGATTAGCCCAAAGTCGCCGAAGAGTATTTACCACAATGTGTTCTCGCGTACGCTTCAACCAATCACATGTCGGGTTGAGACAGAGGGAGAACTTCTACAATAAATAATCTCCTGCCCATAGGCATTACGTATTCACAGTTCCATTATCAGAAATAGAATATGATTCTGGTAAAGCCACCTAGTGCTACGAAAACCCCATTCCAGACAGTATGAGTGTTGCAGGTATTAGTATTTTGATTAAAATGTTTCTTAACATATATTCAACTATCTAATCTTAATTTTTAAAACGTTTAAAAACCAAATTAAAATTATTTAACTGAGCAGAACATATTCTCTGAAAGGTTGAACAAGTGCTACGAATTGTAATCTACAGTGCATTGTTTCTCGAATTACTAACTTGTTACAGCTTATTAATTTGCTTCTTCTTAGAGCGAACGTGTTCAACTTGCCTTCATATGCAGCTTTATCCAATTTGTGCCTACGGATATAATAATGGGCTTGTTCGGCATTTTTTTTATTTCATAAATCGAAAGTGTAAGTATAAAATAATGGATCTGCAAAAAATCAGAATCTTATTCGCACGTATAGTATCTTAAAAACTATTCCAAATCTCCATCTCGCGAAAATGGGGCGTGGCCAGGCACTACGTCACTATACGCATAGACTCGGCGATCTCAATAGATTTGATGCTCCTTAGTTGTTATAATTATTATAAGTGTTTTCGAAGTATTGTTTGTTTTGCTTACTACTTGACAGTATTTTCTTTCGCTCCTGTCGGGACGAATTTTTGATTTTGACCCTGCAATTTACGATTAGGATTTATCGCCGACCTTCTCCATTCCGTAGAGGCATAGAACGAACTTCCACTCGACGTAGTTATTTAGTTACCAGCGTTTGGAAATTCCGTGTTTTTCGACTTTTCAGGTTAAATTTGAAAGATCCCAGAAAACCATTTTTCTTACGTCACTTGCGTATAGTGACGTCACAAGTGAGCGCTCGGTTTTTGTAACTATTACTAATTTCAACTCCTTATATCTCGAGAACGGAGAAAGTTAATAATTCGAAATTTTAAGTGCATAATGAGAATATCGAGTACTATATGAAAAAGTATAAAAACCGCATAAAAAGAATATCATGGAACAAGCCCATTGATTTGCTCATTTAGTATGCATCCCCATTGAATTTTAGTTGCCACGTTTCTAATTCGTTTAAGTTTATGATTGACATGTACCGTATGATCTATATTACATCCTCTGCATGTATCATACCTGAAGGATTTTCTACTTTTTCAGATTGTAAGAGCCTAACTAATATTTTATGAATTTGAAATATAAAAGTAGAGAAAATGAAATAGCTACAAATGGGTAAGGGTATATTGCTATATTACACTATGAGTTACTGCAATTTACACGAACTGTATTATCTTTGGCCGACAAGCTCGTAAAAAAAATTACAGATAAAATTATATTTCGCGAAATGAAACATGACAAATATGTCACTGGCTGTAATGCGTCTTACAAAGATAATAATATATGTCGGTTACAATACCCGGTACACGCCCACGACTACATAATTCACGGAAGTCAAGAAAGCATTGTCAGCAAGTAGTTATTCCGTTGAGGAATATGAAGAGTAAATATCTCCATATATTGTCATGTGAAACATATTATGTCTGGAGTACCCTGGGAGAAACCCTCTCCCCGATGAGCAGAACAAAATCTCTTGAGAGAGACAAATCGGCGGACACCGCCGTCATTCTCAGCAGGCCACAACTGTCACAATAGCAGACACATATTTCAAAATCTATATAAATTTATTAAGAACCCATGGCATATAGGCCATTATATGGCACCATGGCGGGCAATTAATGATAAAAACTCTTCGAATTCGAGTGTCCGCTGGCCAATGCTAATGGCTAAGTAAGGCGGACACCGGTGACCGCTATGGCCCTATCTAACTGTAGCTCATCAGACATCGGTGTCCGCCATGGCGCTGAATGCGTTAAGAAAGTATTACGTGGTATTGTTTACATTCTCCACAATAAGCCATTATTATTTGGTATTTATTTATTTCGATAAATCATAACTCATGCTACTTTGTTATTTATGTGAATATATTGTGTTTACCAACATGAGACCTAAGTCTAATAGACCCTCCCTAAAACGCCCCTTCGACATATACGTATAGACTGGATAAGGACAACTTGCGGAATGTTCCACGAGTGTGGTTTTCCCAACGATTTGTTTATTTACTTGGCAGGTATTATTAACAGAATATTAATCAGTTACCTAACTTAAATATAGAGGAACATACTAATATGCTCAAACTGCTCTTTAACAATTACTTTATTTTAAACTCCGATGAGCGTTCAACAATTAAAACAAGTCTCTTATTACACTCTTTCACATTCCAAGCTCTTCAAAATAGAGATCGTTACATCCTTTACTACAACTAGGCGAGAATATTCTAGAAACGTAAATTATTATCTTAGTCGCAGCAGTAGCAGTGCCAAAGGGACTCGAACTGGAGAGACTGTGTGTATTTTATAAAAGGATTGTCTACGATCTATCAAAGGATATTGTTTTATGTGATGCGGCACTTCAGAAAATGCGTTGGTCTTTGTTTATTCTGTCTCGTTTCTGTGCAATTGTGAGGCATGTCCTTGGAATGACGTATTTTGTTGCCTAAAGAAATTAATGCTTTGTTTGGGTGTAAATGATTTAAAAAGATTTATTACCCACTTTTCGGAAATCTGTTAAAATATTTTGATTTGAGTTTTGGCCAGAAATGCTTCCGACGATTTGTTTCTTGCTGTTAACTTTTATGTTTTTTTTTTAAATATTGGATATTCTAGGCTTTTATAACACTATTTTAGGTGCTTATAAATAAAGGTAACATTTTTTTTCATTAATTAGAGGACCGTAAATATAAAAATATTTTTTATAGAATTTGGAAGCTGATTGAAAAAGTAATCTGTGAAAAGTAAAAATAAATCTAACTTTATGCTTGACGACATAATTCTTAGACAGACAATGCTAACTGTATCCTTGATTATTTATACATTTAAAAGTTTTATACCTCGACGTTAAATATTACGTTATGTATAAAGTTGAAGTACAATTTCATTGTGAAAATTAGCTATCAAAGTTATACTGCCAAGGCTTATACTCGGGTTTATATTAAAGTGGTCAAAAATAGAAACGCGATACCTTGTTATTTCACTGAATTTTGATTGTATCCATTGGATGACCTATTTTATGTAGAAGAGATGCCGGGTTCGTTTAGGCCACATTCAATATATTTTCATTTCAAACAGATACATAATTTTACGAAGATAAATTCAGTTGTGAAAGAAAATTTTAGCAGCTTTAAGTTCTCGATCAACAGTTTTCAGTTGCTTCGGAAATATTGACAATAGGGGTGAAAATTGCCAATTTTCTAGGAAATTGTTCAAAGTTTTTATTATATTTCACTTGTTTCTCTGTTAGTACGTGTAGGATGAATCTGGCAATCAAAATTTCGACTAGTTCCAATTAAGTTAAAGCTTTTTTTTTTTAAACCTAGTGTTTTGGCCTGCATGATCTCCGCACTTGGATACAATTGAACATATTGTTATATATTACACCCCCTTGAAACTGGAGATTGATACGCCTATGCCTAATAGTGACTGGAAACTTGCAGAAAAAGATAGAGCTTTCTAGTGTGTGGTGGGAGAAGATTCTCGATTGTATTCTGGATGACTCTGAAGGCAATTTCAGAGTATATAAGGCGTGATTACCAGCGGAAGGAGAATAAGTTTATTAAAGTGAAGTTTGGTAGCAAAAAAAGTGAGGTTAAATATCAAGTAAACAAAGTGTAAAGGTTATTTTGGTTAATTAAGAAATATTGTATAATCAGTAAATTATTAAATAAAGTGTTAGTGGTTTACCCCTTGTTAAAATTATTTACAACCCACGGATTCATACAGGGTGTTTCCTAAAGGGTGGAGAACTCGTAACAATATATGGGCCATGAAGACGACTTAGGTAAAAAGTTCCTGCTGTCCAAAATACAGAAGAAGCGATTGTTCATTCAGTTGAAATATGAGAGAATTTGCCTCAAGAAATGGACAATATCGTTATCATAAGTATGGAAAGAATGCAGTCATAACGTGAGAAACACACACACACGTTATTAAAAAAAATCCTTGTAATTTTGCATCATCGTCAAATGTTTAAAACAAGCCTACTATTTATTTCTTGCAAAAGCGCTGTTTTCTTGTTGGACATGTTATGTTTTAACATTGAAAATGTTTGACAAGTCCAGGTGTAACATCAATACGGGGGTCCAATAGCGATTTGTGTAACGCTTGAAAATTTAACTGTTTTGCGAATTGTTACATGTTTTATGTATGCTAGGTGGATGTTTTGATGTTATTTTGAAGATCTCGTCAAATACAGGGGTTGAAACGTTTTCTTGGACACGAAAGCGTTTGGTGCTGTTACATGGCATACTTTTTCAAAGATCCAAATTAAATTTTGGTTTAGTTGGAAAGAGGATGAACCAACGCTCATCGCATGAACTGGTTTTGGAGTCTGCGATGCACAGGGGTGAAGTTACAGGGGTGTAAAGTTGAGGTACGTTTTTAACCGGTTGATTTTTTTTGTTGACGTTTTGATGTGCACAAAATGTTGATCCGGGTTATTAGCATTATGTGGATGAATCTGTAGGTTTTTCCAAATTTTCTAGCAGAGTTGGATTTGAGGGTTGAAAAATGAAAAAAAGTTATAATTATCGGAAAAAGCTAAAAGTCGATATTTGTGTGAAATGCGTACGTGGAAATTTTGTTTCGCGCTGAAGACTTAGTGAGAAAAAATGCCGAGTTGTGGTTTTGGCCGCATGTAAACGAATCTGTTGGATTTTAAGAATTTTTGGCTTAGTTGTATTTGGGGATTGAAAAATGGGAAAAACTTATAAATATTAGTCGACCGACGCCTATCGCCGTTTTTGTAAAACTTGTGTATTTGATAAATTTTGATACCTAGATTCATGTTCTTGCATTTTTCGAAACCCAATGTTTTTGTGGAATATTATTGTAAAGCCTATTACAATAACTCCGAGCTGTGTATCTTGTGTACTTCTTTATCCGCAGCTTAATAAAAGTTTGAAAATTTCTAAACCTTTTCTTTATTTCTATCTCCTGTACATTTTGCAGATTTTGTAAATATCATGTCAGACTTGAAAGTTAGCCAAGTTCATTTTCAATATCTCAACGAAACTAAATTGCAACTTCTGTAATTTTTTTTAAACAGGCTCCAAAATGGCATGAAGCTTTGCGGAACAAACTGCCATTAGTTAACTATTAGTTAACTTTTCCTTTTAAGAGATTCCGTTCACATCCGAATACAACCTCTACTACTCATTGTTCAAACAAATGATTATTACAAGAACAAACTAAGTTTAGTTGCATACAGTTACTTTGAAATAAAATTTTAATTATAAACTACAAAGTATACAGGATATAAAAGTGTGTATCTACTTTGTACCGAACAACTTTGATACTGAATATGTAACTTGAACATTTACTAAATTCGCTATAACCGGGGAAAATTAAACGCAACAAAATATTAACACGTATATACGTAAATGCCTCTTCAACATTTAGTGCCTTTAAAATTCCCACATATTTAAGTGAATTTTATAGCTCGAATACGCATAGAGGCAAATGTATATGTTTTATAGACCGCAATAAAGTCCGCATGAACGCTCTTTGTTGATACACGTTTTGGCGGGTAATTTTGTATCGCAGGCTTTTTCACGCGTTACAAAATATACAACAATTTTAATAATTCTTTTTTAAGTTTCTTCACAAAAATGACAATGACTGTTTACATAAAATTAGTTTTAGATAAGTAACAAGGTTTTATTTTAAGCAGTTTTGTCAATTTTGATGTTACCAATCTATTGATAGATTGTTTCGTAGTTATCAATAGTACAGAGTTCTATCTGAAGGATTTAAATTTTACTGAACCAAAATTTGCTGTATATGTATGAAGAGTAGAGATATCTATGCCACTTAAAGTGTAGTTAGAACTTTGTCTATAAACTATAGGAGTCACTTACTATTCGCGGTTAGTAAATCAAATCTAACTTGAGTTATGTTCATCTGGTAAAGTAATTAAATGTCTTCACAAAATTCAAGGTAACAAAGTTCTTACAGACACCTGAAACCTTGTTTCGCCAGAATAGGATGTAAAATGTTTGGACAAAGCTCTATCTGTAATTTATGTACTTCCATTTCACAATATTTAGATACTGTAGTGGTATGGGTAGTGATGGATAAATTCAATAAAGGTGAATAAAGAAGAAAGTACACGTTTGTAGTAATTTTAACATTTATTTGATAATAGGGAAGAAAAGTATAATTAAAGTATTTGAAAGTCATTTTATCTAAACAGCTCTTCGTACAAATGGAGTTTTGTCATTCCAGAGATTACACAGAGAAAAACTACAACTCCTCGGTTATTCAATCATTAAAGACAAACATGTAACGTGCAAGATTATTGAAGAAAGCAGCATTAATTTGATAAATATACGTGAATTTTGTTTAGTGGCTTTGGTCCACGAAATTGCTAAAACATGTAAACTGTCTTTTAGAGAACGCTCATATCTACTCATAACTACTAATGTTGTATACCAGTTACATAATACACTATTATCACTATAATAATAATAATAATAATAGTAATAATAGTAATAATAATAATAATAATAATAATAATAATAATAATTGTCTCGATCGGATACGGATGCTAGTGACTTGCAAAAAGTCGCTAGTAAGGCGGGCGAGGGCGGTAGCAGAAAACAACCTTTTCCGCAAGAAGCCGTCTCGTCTGTTCCAACCGCCTGATCGTACTGTTGAGAATCTGCCGACCGTAGACCAGGTGGAAAATTTCTGGAAGACGCTTTACGAACAGAAGCGTCCGCTAGACCTAGATACTCCAGCCCTGGCACACTTCGAAGCTTTTTGCCAAGAGCTTCAGCAACCTCAAGCAGTGTGCCAACCGGTTACGACGGAAGATGTTCGAAGAGCCCTTGAAGGCTCCAAGAACTTTGCTGCTCCTGGTCCTGATGGGATCAACAACTTTTGGTGGAAAAAACTATCAGGCACCCACCGCCATTTAGCCAGAATTTTTACTTCCTGGCTAAATGGAGAGCAGCAAGTGGATTGTCGAGGGGCGAACCGTGCTACTCCCTAAAAGCGGAGATTTGTCCGATCCAAAAAACTGCAGACCGATAACCTGTTTATACGCATACTACAAGATATTCACACGTATTTTGTACATGCGAATACTCCAAGCAATTGGCCCGGTATATGAACGGATATACGAGCAACGTGGGTCTAAGAGGGGTGTCGTTGGCTGCAAGGAGAACTTGCTTATTGACAGATGTGTCACGCAGGACTCCGTGCAGTATAAGCGGAACCTTTCTATGGCCTGGATCGATTACCGCAAGGCATTTGATATGACATCACATGAGCTAATTGTCCACTTGCTCCAATGACTTGCGGTGCCTGATCCCGTAGTGAGGTGCATAGAACAACTCATGCCGCTCTGGAGGACTCGCTTTACTATAAAATCAGGTAATGTCAGAGTCCAGACGGAGCCGGTTGTGTTTCAAAGGGGTGTATTTCAGGGTGATTCCCTTAGCCCCCTTCTATTTTGCATCTCACTACTGCCGTTGTCCGTTGAACTTCGCAGAACCCGTGGTTACAATTGCGGTACCCCCGGAGATAGGAGGCATAAGGTCACTCATTTATTTTACATGGATGACCTTAAACTCTATGCTTCTAGCGAGAGGGACTTACATCAGTCTCTCAGGGTGGTACAGGGGTACACTCAAGCTGTTGGTATGGAGTTCGGCTTGGACAAATGTGCACTGGTTCATCTCAAGAGAGGACGATGCGGTAACTACGGAGAGGACGCGCAACTTGTAGACGGAAGCATCTTGCACCATCTAGATGCCGGAGAGTCGTACACATACTTGGGTGTTGAGCAACGCTCCACCCAAGAAGTGTCAACGGTGAAAAACGCTCTCCGCGGCAAGAATCACCTCCTTCTCCGGCAGATCTGGTCTTCAGAACTGTCGGGGAAGAATAAGGTGTCTGCAACAAACATGCTTGCTGTTCCGATCATTCTCTACTCCTTTGAGGTAGTGAAATGGACGCAAAACAAGCTGCGTCAACTCGATGTAGGAACCCGAAAGATGATGCATCTCAATCGAAGTTTGCATCCAAAATCGTCCGTTCCACGGTTATATCTTTCCCGACAGCACGGAGGCCGTGGACTCTTGAATTTGGAGTATCTGCATAACAGGTCTGCTCTGGATGGAGCCTGCAAGGTCATCAAGAGTTCGGACCCCCTCCTCTGCATAGTTTGTGACCATGAAAACGCAGGGGTAGGAGCATTTTTGTTTAAGGCAGCACAAAGAGCAGCCGATGAACTTGGTCTCGACTTCGACACTGGGCGGATAAATCCTAGCTCTATCATCGAGCTGGAACCTGCCCAGCTGAAAGCCCACACAAAAGCAGCAGAGCAAAGAAAACTTCTGCAGCTGCATAAAGATAAGCCCTTACACGGAGTCTTCTACAAGAACATTGAGGACCGGGGCTTATCGGAGAAGCTGACCTTTGCCTTCTTAAGGTCAGCTGGGCTGAAGTCTGAGACCGAAGGGTTCATTATGGCTTGTCAAGACGGTGTCTTTAACACACTCGTTTATCGAAGTCATGTCTTGGGTATGGAGGTCCCTGATATAAAGAGCAGGGCCTGCCGAAGGGCGCCGGAGACGCTGATGCACCTGTTGTCGGCTTGCCCGACATACGCAGCCTCGGCCTATATTCACAGACATGATGGAGCACTGCGAGTGCTGTACTATCATCTACGGCACTCGTATGGGATAGACGAGACACCAGTGCTGCCATATGCTCCGGGGGATATTGAGTCCGTGGTGGGGAATGAGCGGTGCCTGATTTACTGGAACAAGCATAAAATTATTTTCGAACATACAGGGCGAGCCAAGACGAAATTACAAGACCAAGTGATTTTTTTTAAATGGAATGCTATATATATATATATCAGTACATTTTTTGAAGCCTCTTTCTAGGCTCTATTAATTCCTATATTAGCATTGAATATCTCCCAACCGCTTGGATGTCATAAATTTTTTTGTTGAAATAATGCAATGTGCAGATGGATTTAAAAAAAAATCACCACAGTCACAATTATGGGTTTTAAGAAAAACTTATGTGAATACCAGTTACAAGACATCTAATTAATGTTTTTGAATTATTTTCATTTTCCAAAACTGACACACATCTCTATGAGCTTTTGAAATGAGGTTCCCACTGTTCTTAAAACTGCCGGTGTGATAGATTTAAAGGCAGTTATTATTCTTTCCTTCATATTTTGCACTGTGGTTGGTGTGTCTATAAAAAATTTCCTTCACGTATCCCCATAAAAAGAAATCAATTTTTGTAAGATCTGGGGATCTAGCAGGCCATTTAGTGGGTTCATTTCTTCCAATCCATTGATAAGGGGAGGTATTATTTAAGTGGTCTCTAACTGCATTTAAATTATGTTGTGGAGCACCATCCTGCTGAAACCACATCGTGTTTCTTTCAGGAAGATCTACCAATAATTGTGGCTAATAGTTTTCCAAAAAATGAAGATAAATAGCTCCAGTCAATGTACCGTCAACGAAATGTGGCCCGATTTCATGTTCTCCAATAATTCCTCCACAATCGTTTATAAACCATATGTGCTGGTTATCAACTTGCATGAAAAAGTGAGGATTTTCCGAAGCATAATAATGGAAATACATTTTTATGAAAAGTTGCCTCATCAGTGAATAAAACATCATTGAAGAAGTTGACATCATCTTGCATTTTACCTCTGGCTCATTTACAAAATTGTAGGCGCTTTTAAAAATCGTCATCAGATAATTCCTGGCGCATTTGAATATGATATGCACGAAACTTATTTGTTTTTAAGATTCAACCTACAGACCGTCTACTTATTCCTACTAATGAACTCACTTCTATTTGACTAACATGGGGATTCTCAACCGTTGTCAACACAACAGAAAACCCATTTTCTTTGTTCAAAACACGTTTTATTCTTTCACTTTTCTTATATTCGACATTTCTAGTTTCCAGAAATCTATCGAGAAGGTTTTGGAAGCTGCTAACATCAGGAATCCTTCTTTCATGATAACGTTGGTGATATATTCTATTGGCAAGTAAACAATTTCTGTCTGACTTTCCCAAAACAAAAGTCAAGTCTAAAAGTTCCACTTTATTAAAATTCAATACAAATTGTAACTAACGACCGATAAGTGTGATAAATGCTCCGTTGTACACGACAATTTATACCAAACTGAGGTTTTGTTGCTTGTCGAATAACGAAAACGGCAATAAAAAATGTACAAAAAAACATTACAGTAAAGGACCTGTTAAATATTATTTACTCATTTCAATGTATTGGAAGAAATGGTCGCAGTAAATGGCCTCATTTCAAAATTGCATAAAGGCGTGTGTCAATCAAAATGGGCAAAACGTCGAACACCTATTATAAATTTCTCTAATGAATTATTTGAGGAAACCTATTTTTTTAAGTTTATTCTTGAATTTGACACTTATTTATTTATAGAACGAAAATGGTTGCAGTTAGCCATAGAAAGTACTTACAAAAAATATTCTTTTTTCATTTCTACATCACATCATTGAAATATACAGGGTGCTTCATATGAAAAAATTGAGAAAATTCAATTTTAAAATTTCCTAATTGAAAAATTATTTTTGGCCAACCTGTACAGGTTTAGGAAATGAAAATGATTCAAAAACATTAATTGGATGTCTCGTAACTGGTATTCACATAAGTTTTTCTTAACCAATAATTGTGACTGTGGTGATTTTTTTAATATCCATCTGCAGATTGCATTATTTCAACAAAAAAATTCATTACATCCAAGTGGTTGGGAGATATTCAATGCTAATATAGGAATGAATAGAGCCTAGAAAGAAGCTTTAAAAACATGTACTGATATACATAGCATTCCATTTAAAAAAAGGCACTTGGTCCTGTAATTTCGTCTTGGCTCACCCTGTATGTTCGAAAATAATTTCCAGTTATAAACTTTTTTATCTAGTTTACTTACAATTTTTTTTTAAATATCTAGCTATCGTAGAACTCGAGATATCGAGGTCCGACAAACTGTTGCCCCACCCTGTATAGTCATTTGTAAGAGTAAAAATAAAAAACATAAAAGCTAAAATATGTTACAATATACAGATTTAAAACAAACATTTTATATGTATGTGTTACAACCATATTAATAAAATATATAAGTATACACAATATACATTTGATTGACATAGACAAAAATATAAAAAAATATAAATGCAGGTAAAAGTATTGTTTGGTTTAACAAAGAACAGATTAAAAACTAAGAATAATTTCCTTAGGTCCTCTATTTAAAAATCACGATTACTATAAAACTCCCTTCAAGTAGTATAGTGTAGTAGTATAGTGTTAAGTACTTTGCCGGTCCATAATATTCGTGTCAGTGGCGCATTATAATAATTTCTATCCTTTTGGTCCCACAAGGGGGGGGGGGCTGATAAATATTTCACTAATTAAACTGTCCATATCGGACCAGACCTGATAGAAGCGAAAAAAAAAGACAAATCAATTCTCGCCGCTCTTGTAGTTGCTCGGCTACTAGGCGTGTATCAGCTAGTCACTCCAATATAACACTTTCATGTAAAATAATGAAATCATTTTCTACGCTTCGCAGATATCGCAGCTCTCATCGTTAATCACAGCTCCAACATAATCGTACCCTAAATTATTACCGAGATGGTTGCCGTGGGCTAGACCGCGGTTGGGTGGCACAGCATGTCTAGTCGCTGCTATATCTCCTGAGTTCGAGTCTCATTTGCGGTAGATGACAATATCGCAGGGAAAGGTTGTTGTGTTAATGTCTGAATGTACGTGTCCTAATTGAGTGGTGGAATAGCAGCAATAGCTAATCTCCGTCTCGACGTTAAATATACATAAGAATATTAAACAAATAAATAAAATAAATAAATTAACCTACCGCCATCTAGGTTGCAGATTTAATTTACTTACATTAAGCGACAATGATAAGATTTTCCAGATTCTATCAGCAAGGCAATGAAAATTAATAGCCATCACTGCCACTAACATACTTCACAATAATTACAACGAATCATAACATAATGAGCATTTCTTCCGCTTGCTACATTATAAATTATCATGAATAGTAAATTCAGAATTAGTAAACGGATTTTAATTTTGCTTGCAGCAGACGTGTTGACTGCATTAATGGTGATGAATTTTCATATTCGAACTTAATTAAACTTCATTTTTAATGCAGTTCACTGAAATGTCTATGCTCCGAGCGTCTAAACATTGTAAGTTATTTATAATACATCATGAATTCTTTTGCAAACCGAAATTGTGTGGTTCGACTGAAATTTTATCACCACACGACGCCGGCGCCGATATTAAGTTATCTAATTCACAGATGTGGCTTGTTTATTCTGTCAGACATGGCTAATTAAGTTTAATATTATATGTATACATCCAACTAATTTTTTAAATTAAATTGGTTTATAAACAAGAGTGGCTGATACAAACGAAAGTTAGGTTATTTATTGCTGGAATCCTATTTACTGTGGGTGAAACAGGAATATTTTATTTTATTTTACAAATCCAAAATTAACATTTCAGTTTTAGAGAGTAGGCACGTATAGTTGAATGTAAATTGACATGAGAACGTTTGCACAATTTATATATTTAACTAATTACTATAAATTATTCCATTTAAACCTAATTTCTTTGATATCATAACAAATAACGTAATGTGTCATTCTATTAAAATTTCTCTGACGCTATATGCGTCCTTTCGTGTTCCACCATTACCGTTGAGATCTTAGTTTGTACAGTTAGTTTATATCGATCTACCTATTTAATATAATCAATAATAATAATATAGTATCTGAAACCGTCTGCTTCAAGGTGATAATAGGGGTGGCTGACTTTTTTCTCGTACTCACACTAAATAAAAATTTCATTTTGTTAACCCCTTTAATACTGAAGTGGGGGTGGTCGTGATGATGGTAGATTAGATGTCATGGCGGCAGGTCATAAAAAAACTGAGACCTTGTCGTCTAGAGTATACTCCAAATCTCAAGTTTCTGAATTCTTACTTGCTTGGTTTACCTATTTACGCCCCAACCCTTCAACAGAATAAGCTTAAAATATAATCTGGTTCCATCATGGAAATAAATACAAATACCACAGGTAAATTTAAAAATGATTAAGTTATGGTGCCGTCATATTATTCCTTATCTGTCTGACCCATATAGTTAATTATTGTTTACAAGAAAATGTTTTTCCATTGCCTTGGAAAGGTGCTGTAATGGCTGTATTAGCGGAAAAAATAATCCTGAAGATTCTAAAGACTTACGTGCCATTAGTGTCTTACCTAGTTTGTCTAAAATACTTGAAAATACATAGAACATCAACTTAAAGAATATTTACTGGAGAAAAAAATACTATCCAAAATACAATCGGGCTTTAGAAGTGGATACAGTCGTAATACAGTGCTTTTGCAAGTGGTTGATGACATAATAGGAGCATTAGATCAGGATTTATGTACAATTTTAATTCTACTGGATCTTAGTCGGGCGTTTGATACTCTTAAACACGAAATACATTTATCTCTTCTGTTACATATAGGTTTTACAAATGACGCAGTTAATTTAGTTAAAAATTATTTACACAATAGGCAGCAGAAAGTCTGCATTGAACAGAACTGCTTAGAAGACTTAGTACGGATGTTAGGTGTACCACAAGGTTCTATCTTGAGAGCATTACTTTTGTGTTGAAAATACAGCCAAATTAATTTATACGCTAATGATACTCAGCTTTATTATTCATTTAATACTTTTGACGTTTTTTTTTTTAATCACTTATTTAACGTCGGCCTATTTCCGCTACCAAGGCCAATCACCGACGCCAGGAGACGAGCTACCCCCAACCTGGAAATTTTGCCGAACCTCTTCTCTATCGAAGAGTAGGGATCTTTTACTTGCCTAACATTTAATAGACAAGGGACCGACTGCTTTACATCCCCTCCGAAGGATGGTGTATCCACTATGTAACCCCCACCTAAAGTTACACACTTTCTACGCATGCGCTGATATACAAGCCGTTAGAAGGTGGAGCGAGAACGCTATGTTTCCCTGGATACTTTTGACGTTGATGGTGCCTGAAATAAATGTAGATCAAGAAAACCTTAAAATAGTTGATTTTGCTAAGAACTTAGGTGTTATCATTGACAGTGATCTCTAGCTTGGAAAACATATACATATACATACAATTACATTAAACTAATTTAAAGGAATAGGCACTATTTATCTTAAATAGTCAAAGTGATGTTACGTGAAAGCCTGGTTTTGTATTTGTTAGATTTTGCTGACTGCTTGTATGACCTTAATTTAACTACTGCATACAAAAATGAAATACAAAAAAATTCAGTATTCTTGCCTCAGGTTAATTTATGGTATACGTAGGCGTGAGAGAATATCGCACAAGTTAAAAGATGCTGGTTGGCTGAACATGGAGAATCGCAGACTACTTCATTCGGCATGTTTATATCATAAAATTTTAATAAAGAAATCTCCTGAATACTTTCATAATAAAATAAAATTTCGTACCGATGTACACTACCTTAATTTAAGGTTCAAAAGCCTTTTGACCCCACCTATTAAACAAACAGAGCAATTACATAGGTGTAATTATTTTTAACTTGCTTTCATTGAATATAATGCGCAAACTGGGTTAAGTGGAAGAGGAGCTTAATTTTAGAAATTCTTATATTTTTATTACTGCTTTTAATATTTGCTAAAATATGGCTGAACTTTGCGTATTATTCTATTTACTTACATATTAAATAGTTTTGTAACTCAGTCTTTCATGTGGAAAATAAAAACCTATAATAATAATAATCATTATTATTATTATATCTCTGTATAATGCATATGTCTACTCAAGTTAATATCTTAGATTTATTTCGTTAACCTCTTTAATAATGGAATGGGGGTGGAGGTAATGATGGCAGATGCAATAGAAAAAATCGAGACCTGGGCATCTAGCATATACACCAAATCCCAAATTTCTTACTAGCTTGCTTTACTTATTTACACCTATTCACCTTTATTATGTCCCAACCATTCAACAGCATAATTTCATTTCAAGTCATTACTTTAAACCGTACCAGAAGAATCGCCCGCACAAAAAAAGTTACAGACAAACTGACTGAAAGATCGATCGGCAGACAGATTTTTTTTTCGCTCACATTTCCACATATCCACGTTTCATGACATTCTAAACCTATTTCAATAAAAAGAAGTTTGAATTTATTTTACTATTATAATACTTCCACTTCACTATGTTCATGAGGAAGTAATATAAGAAAATGCTTTTATTTCCTTATTTTATTTTAATGAGCCTCACTGTCAAGTTGAAAAAAAAAGTTTAATTTGTAACTGAAGTGTGTTAAACCTACAAAATGTATCTGAATGTAAATTTATTTCAGATATCTAGCAGGGTTCAACATGGCGCAGATTCCACCAGATAAAAAATATGTGGAGTAAAAAACTAAACGCTTCGTTAAAATTTAGTCCTAAATAATCCGAAGCGTTCAGTGCTTCACAGTAAATGCAATTTTGTTGTTTAAGGGGGATGCTTTTAGAGTACAGTATTTAATTACAGTCACTTTGCTGGCATCTATTTCGTAGCCGCTTTCAAACTTGATTCTTCCCTTAACATTTTTTCCGAAAGGGGTAATTTAATCACTTGAGCACTCAATTTGTCTCCGCACTCTGAATGTGCCCTGGACACAGTAACAGTTTTTGATTATTATCTCCAGACACTTTTAGTGCCCTGTCTAGCTTGAATTTAAATACATCATGTGTGACATTTTTACATATTTTAGTATTTATAATACAATTTATTAATATTATTAGTTACACTAAGGGAAAACAGTAAAATAAAGTATATATACAGTGTGGAAAGCTTAACGGAAATATACTGTAACTGCATACATTATTTCTGTAAAGAAAACATTTTACGTTTTCTCTAGCGATAATGTTCATCCGAAGGGGTGCAATCACCCTAACTTTGTATAAAATATTAGTGACAAATCGTTTGGAAGCTCTTTTCGAGAGGGATAATACACGTTTATCTAAACAGGCGTTGAGTGATATAAGCTTATTAACAAAGTAAAAATCCTGGTTAAATCTTGATATATAATTAAGATTTAATATATACGGGGGTTTTTTTCTTCTTCAATTCTTTGGGACCTCCTGCCACATGTATTTTTTTCTTTCTAAGCGGTGCTCGGGCAATCTACAAAATATCACAATTAACCAGCATGTTACTGGTAAACAACCTCTACGTCTGTGACTTTTGCGTCAAAGGATCAGTTAGAGGTTGCTTTTTTAAATAAATAACACAAATAAGTATAAAAACTTGAAATTAAATATTTCGCCGACGTTTCGCAAATCTAATCTGTTTCCTTTTTTAAGGCTTTTTTGAAAAATCATTTTTGCTGTGTATGATAAATGCACAGCTCTCAGAATGTTTGTTATATTCAATATCCGTAGATACTTACTATTTACATAGAACTGTTGATATTGTTAACAGTTTTTTTAGTTTTTATACAATGTTAAGTTTGTGAAGTTCTTCTTTTAATATTGACAACCAAGTTGTACACATATCTACGGAACAATTCGACACGCATCTATCCTCATTCAATAATATTATCGCGGATTCTTTAATTGTTCTTTTTTTTGCTACCTGCCTCTTTTGTTAAAATTTTTGCCGAGTCCCAGTTTATTCTATGTCCGTTCTCCCAAGCGCGTTCGCAGATCTTAGACCTCTGAATTTCATTTTTTCTGATATAATTTTGATGTTCGCCCAATCTTACACTAAATGGTCTCGATGACTGATCCATGTAATGTTTGTTGCACTCACACGGAATACTGTAAATGCAGTTTTTTGAATTTTGCTCGTGGTTCTTCGGTTTCGTCTTTGTCAGAATAGAAAGTGTTGTTTGTTTGAAATGCCGTCCTAATATCAAATCGATGCGGCGCAACTTTTCGGATAATCCGCATACATAAGGAATTAACGCTGTGTAACGTTTTTCAGGTTTTTGTCGTATCTGATTGTTATTTTCAATATTTATGAAGGTTTTATCGACAAAATCCTCACTTTAAGTTTCATTCTAAAAAATACGGCAATAGCAAAAGCTCTACATGACATGACCACCTGTTTCAGTACACAAATTAATACTTTTAAAATTTTGTTTAATATCAAGTAAAAATCAAGTATAATCAGTGTTTCGATGTCAGAGCGTCATTCACAATTTATGAGGGACGTACCAGACGCGTTTTTAAGAAGGTTTTTCTCCGTATTTTGCTCAATTAAGTGACATTGAAAATATATGCGTAATAATCCTAAGACAATTTCGAATCACTTTGGTTTTCCATTTTTCTGTATCTTCAAGAATAAAGTGGTGGGGGGATGCAAAAAAACAATGTCGATTACTCCGATTAACCATAACGGAATTTAACAAACTTGGTTTCATTACAAAGTGCTTTTGTTAGTCTATCGAGAGCGTTTTACACTGTTTTTATTTGACCATTATCGTCGCCGCTAGAGCAGAACAGATGGCAACGTCACCTAGAGTCGCTGGACCCTCAGGACAGAAGCATGTGGACTACCCAGAAGGCTCTGCGTACCAAGCGAAAACCAGTCGGCCATTATTTGGCATGTCAACAAATATCTCTCTTTTTCTGAAAATAATTAAATGGAATGGTATGTTTATTATTACACGATTAAATAGATAATTAAAAGCTTCAGATGTCAGTGAAAACCGCAACACGATAACTTTTTTCTAACAGTAGATATTAGTAAGCAAAGTTGAAATTATGAATTATTGTCTGATCTTGCCGACGGAATTTGAAAAAATAGGTGTTGAAAACAAGTAAGCTGTGAAAATGACACAATGGAGAAACAACATATCAAACATATCGGAATATATATCCGATAATATAAACATTAGTAATTAATAACAATGACAACAAATCTAAAAGTAATAACAATAAACAATGTAACAAATCAAACGTCCAAAAAAATGAACGCAAGAAAACATTACAACACATTATATCGTCGTATTATCGTCATAATATGCATTATTGGTCTGAGACGAATCCGCGCTGGATGCGAGACGTCCATCTCCGGGTCGTTGGTCTATAAATGTGCATCAGCAGGTCAGCTGATAGAATACGTCTCGTCAGCATCGTTACGTCATGAAAATGGGATCTATGTAAGAGCTTTGAAAAGTTGAAATTTTACAGAATGTTTATTTGTTCAATATAATTTAAGAAAAATACAGTCAGATCTTATTTTCATAGAACCGACCCAGTCAACAGCAGCTAGAAGTTGCTAAAACAAGTGCGATTGGTTTGTGGTGAAATGTTCATATCTTTGTGTTAGAGATCGAATTATGAACAACTTTCAAAATATCCGTCCGTCTGTCCATCCGTCCGTCTGTCCATCCGTCCGTCACGTTTTCTGTACGCACGATAATAATTTGAGAACGGAATGTGCAATTGTGTTGAAGGGATAATAAAATTGCTTGGTAAACGAAAAAGTTATTAATTACTTAAATAACAAAATGTATTTTTGTTTTGTACCGCACAACTAAATAAAAATGTTTAAAACTAACATTATTTACAAAATGAACTACGAAGAGTATTCCATAGAATATACAACAATTATATAAATACTTCAATAAGTCAGAGTAGAGTATGGCTAGCGCTTTTCTAAAAGGACCCCAGTGCCATTTGTAAGTTTTTAGTAATCATCATTTAAATAGCTAATAAAAAACTTATAACCAATTATTTGCATGCCAATTTACTATTGATAAAAGAAATATTATCAATTTTTCAATATTATTCAGTGGCAAAATACCCAACAAAAAGTACGAGAATCTAAATATGCCACAAATAAGTAATTATGGACAATAAATTCTATCAAGCTAAAAACTTAACTACTTGGATCGTTTTATAAGATGTAAGTCATATACAGAGGAGCGAGCGTAGAGACGTCTGCATATACTCGTATTTCGATACGCAAATGCAGCAACGTCGGGCGCGGTTAGTACTTGGATGGGTGAGCCTCTCCAGGGAAACACAGCCTTCTCGCTCCGTCTTCTAACGGCTTGTATATCAGCGCATGCGTAGAAGGTATGTAACTTTAGGCGGGGGTTACATAGTGGATATACCATCCTTCGGAGGGGATGTAAAGCAGTCGGTCCCTTGTCTATTAAATGTTAGGCAAGTAAAAGATCCCTACTCTTCGATAGAGAAGAGGTTCGGCAAAATTTCCAGGTTGGGGGTAGCTCGTCTCCTGGCGTCGGTGATTGGCCTTGGTAGCGGAAATAGGCCGACGTTAAATAAGTGATTAAAAAAAAAAAAAAAAAAAAAGTCATATACAGGTAGTATTGGCAACAGCTTCATACCTTTTACTGAAAAAATGGCGCTTGGTTCCTTTTAAAAAAGTGCTATCCGTATAATGTTTACTCTAATTTTTACCATTGTTTCACCACAGATGAACATTTTTGGTGTCCTAAGTGTTGGATTGTGTATATTCCACCAAGTTCAAGCAACATCATGTTGACAAAGTGAGATTGGTATCATTTTTGTACATTAAATACGTAAATAGAAAGTAAGAACATTGTTAGAAATGCATCTGAGTAAGCTCTTTATAAATCTCGAAATGGCACTATGAACCCTGGCTATAATATACCTATTTTATTCAATGAATAAGTACAGTTAGTTGTTGAAATTTGTAGAGAATAACAGCATCCAATCCACTCAACTTAGCGGCGCGATCCTGAAATCTCCCCGTTGGCACGAAATTAATATTTTTAAGATCCGCGTCTGATAATAATTAAATTATGCACTTTAATTTTCAAAACTGAATTTAATTAAAACAAGTATTCGAAATAAAATTATTCGTTGGAATAATAATTATCGCAGGCCAAGCGAAAAATACGCAGGGGCTGACACAATGCTCTTTGTCATTATAAAATTGTATTTTAACGCTACGATTTTCCGCTGGAAAGGAGAAACCTTTACAGATTGTCTTTTTAATCCTATTTAGTTGAAAACTGCGTCTCCCTGTAAGTCTTTTGGTATCACAAGGGGAACACTAAGATCAAAATGTATCAATACCTGAAAGCAAGGAAATCTCTTATGTTTTCTTAATTAAACGATCTTTATTAATATTTAGAGAGGCAAATTATTCATCTATGCAGATGATTGGGATTCGTTTGAGGAAAGAGGGATCATGATCGGAACATATAAATTCAACATTTGTTTTGGTATTTTATTGATGTACCTACTGGCAAGCTAGGGGGCATTTAACAAATGCGTTCGTAAAAATGGGGATTGCTCGTCTCCTGCCCTCCTGGCGTCGGTGATAGGCCTTAGTAGCGAAATTAGGCCAACGTTAAATAAGTGAGAAAAAAAGGGGTATCTTTTCGTACAACTAATAAAGATAATCTATGTATTAAATTTGCATAAACTTTTATTATAAACTCTAATCTAGATCCACTCCTCTGTAACTGAAATATTTCTGTTGGGTAGTAAATAAATACATAAAGTAAGAAATAAAATAAATCTCCTAAATGTTAGTACACAACATCGTCGTACGATTCTTTCATGAAAATATCAAGAATAAAATAAGTATTCTAAAACATAAACAACAATAACGAACAGGAGTTGGCATACAAAACGAAATCAATGAAAAGACGTGTGTGAGTAAACTTCGACCTAACTGCTGGAGATTTGTTTACTGTTTACCTTGGAGCTGAAAGCTCAAGATTAAGGAAAATATTTATCGAATAAATAGTTCGGAAGTGTACTTTTTTGTGTACACCTTATGTTAATAGACCGAAAACATGTATTATCTTTATAGATAGGTACTGTTAGAAATGCTTTTGATTTTGTAACTGATTAGTTTCCTTGATTATGGGTCATATGATGACAGTCAGCAAACAATAAAACTTGTTCGTATTGGATGTTGTTGACGACGAGCCAATGTTTACTCTTTCGAGATAACATATCGATAATTCAAATTTGTATGCTAACAGGAAACCAACTCAATTTACAATTATTGCGTGTAGAAAAATTGATAGGAGCCATTATTCTGTGGTAGTTGTTAATTATCTTGCACAAATAAATGAATAAAACACACTACTATGTTTTCTAACACTATGTATTTATAATAATTACGACTGCAGTTTCGACTTACAAAGTCATTGTCAAGCAGTGAATCAAAAATGACTAATTTAAAAGTGTACGTAATAATAAACAGATTTATGAATATTCAATGATGGGTCTTCCGGTTGTAAATAAAGGTGAATGTGTAATAGAAGGAGAGCTAGCTACGGAAATTAAAAATGATAAGGTGCAGTGAAAATTTTTATGTATAAACCCTCCTTACTAGCTGAAAAGTACATAGCTCTGCGGCCAGAAGTCCATCCCGGGAAGGGAAACGTAGACGGGCGGTCAAAATCGAAAAGTCGAGCCGAAGGAAATGAACGAAAAATAGCATTTTTTGACATTGCGCGAATTTGATTTGTTTATTGTTCCATTAATGTCACTAGTTCGTTAATAACCGAAGAACTCGGATGAATAGGGAGATTTTAAATATAAAAACAAAATCGCCAGAACTGCATCTTGACCAACGTCAAATTTTAATAAATTGAACCATTTTCTTACAACTTTACCGACTTCTGGCAACGTTTAATCCCCGACCTAGACTTCTGGCAATAATTTTACGCAATTTCTACAATTAAAAACTATAACTACATAAAATTTCAGAGCTGCACTCAAAGATTTTATTTTAATTAAAAATTAAGGCGTTTCACCGCCCGCCCACACTTCCCTCCCCGGGATGGACTTCTGGCTGCAGAGCTATGTACTTTTCAGCTAGTAAGGAGGGTTTTTACATACAAATGTTCACTGTACCTTCCTTAATATTATTATGTTTGTGAATTTCTATTTGATATTGCTGCGGACCGCTTCATTTTCTTATAATATAATTAATTGCTGTCTGTTAACTTATTTAATAGTTCAATGTTTGTGTTTCTCATTTTCATTTGTTTTCATTTCCTATGTAAATATAGTGGTTTAAGTGCTTTGAAAAATCATGTTTTATTTCTTGTTACGTATATGAGTTCACTATAAATTCAGTAAAGTTTAATTTTGAAGTATCCTGTTTGGGATGTACAGAGGAAAGGATAACCATCTAGAAGGATAAACACAGTTTCGATTTTGATTGATATACTATAATATCGACGGAGTCTGCAAAAGTAATAGAGACACTTCATATTCTACCAATGGTAATGTCCAATTTAATTCATGTAACTAAGGGAAAATAATAGATCTATCATCTGCTCCTGAAACTTCCTTCTAATATTTCCTTTCCTCCTCATGACCCTTAGGCAGTTCTATGCTGGCACATGCGGTGCAATGTCGCTTTACCTTAAAGAGATCACGAACGCTCGTTCACGCCTGCGTGAGTTTGAGGAGAGCGAAAGAGCGGCTGAACTGACTCGCCCGTCCGTTTTCGTTCCGTTTTTCCTTTTGTAATTCGCGCGGGCGGACAATGTATCGACATCGCGGACTAAAATGGAGAAGTCGAAAGAAAAGACTTTTCTCAAAATTGTCATTCCGGACCAAACTTCCCACCCCTCTCCGTTCTCCCGCTATACAACAAAAACTTTGCCGACCTGTATCTCCCTTCCTAATCATCCGATCGCGATGTTCCAGAATGGAAATTGAAGTTAAACAAAAATTCTACCGATTGATGAAAAAATTATTTCCCCCACCCCACTTCTTTTATGCTGAAAAAAACGTGCAAAAAATCGTCAATTTTTTTTATTTTGCGCACCAGGCGTTTATTTAAAAAAACAAAAAATTCCACCAGTGCCATCTATTAGAAAATAAAAAAATACGCAAATTGATTCAGGCCAGATTACCGTAGCTCAATTAGTAACAGAGGTATCAGCGTTTTAATAATTTTAATTTCTCCCCCATATCTCCCCTCCTAATTGCCCCGCCCCCCCATCCTCCGGCCTTGTCAAGTGTTCGTCAATATCCTTCTACTTAGAAAAAATTGGGGCCCCAACTCCACTCCTCGGGAAATAATTAATTTAATTTCTCGTTTTTTCGCAACTTTAATCGCGATATCTCGCGAACTAATTATGCGATCGGGTTCGGGTTAGAACTGTCTTACGTGTTTTGTCAAGCTCTTCATTTTTGGTAAGTATGCTTTTTTGTGGCACCAACACCTGCGGAGATACATCGGAAAAACTGCTTTCCCATACTTTTAATGGGTCGTTTCCCCCACCCTCAACCGACTCCGCCCTGTAAAAACTTGTCGGAATGATGGAGGGGACCTAACTTTATAAGTTGGCAAAAGAAATGTTTTCATTCGGATCTGTCACTTTTCAAAACCCAGATCTGCCCCACTAATGGAAGTTATAAAGAAAAAGGCATATAAACAATTATGAATTTAGTGGTAATTTTGTAATAACAAATTTAGCGGCGGGTGAATTACATCAAGATTATTTTTCCCGTAATGTGGCAAATTTTGTACTATATTTACAAAAAAAAACGGCGTGCTAAGAGCAACAACATTTTTATAAATTAAAGTAACTGGTCTAATATGCGGGGTCCTTACTTTATTCCCGAAGACCAAAATTGTGACTTACTCACTTCTTGTATCAAGCCCCGATATAATTCTTGCAGTGTAGACTGTACCAAAATTACACTACAAAATGTTTAATTACTTTCTCTCTTTTACTGAAGTATTTGACGAATCAAAGTCAGGAAAACTATGCGAAAGGCACGTCATGAATTTATAAAACTTGACAGACTCGCATATTCCGATTCTAGTTTTTCCTCATTACAGATGTAACAGAAAGCATACACCTGAATACGATTAGTGTTCACAAGCGTCAACTCATAGCCGCGATAACAATAGAAAATGAAGATTTTCTATTTTTCTGTTGCGTCGAAACAAATGGTAGATACGTACAAAGCGGCGGCAGATATAAAAAGAATGAAAACTTTGTTCTCTTGACATTTAATTAAAAATGATTCGGTTTTAATTAATGAAATGTATTTTCATGCAAGATACTTCAACGTTACACGGCTCCATAAATGTAGATGTGCATAAAATATTTTCGCGAATATTGGACACGCTTGTCAAGTAATTGTTGTTGTTTATTGTACATTAATTTATTTATATAATCACTTATTGAAGAGGCACTAGTTAGTCCGTTGTCAAAGGTTAATAACCCACAAAGTCTTTCTGATTTCTATAAGTGAAGTCGTAATGACGTAAGCTCAAAATCTTATGGGTATCTAAAGGGTAGTACGTCTCACTAGCAGCAACGAAAATATTAAGGCAGACATAAAAGAATATGAAACAATCCTGGATAACAGCACAAATTCTAACTTAAGCAATTTTGAATAGAAGAGTATAACAGACTCGCGTAAATAATTCATCGAAATCTTTGTTGAAAACATAAACATTCTACAAGAAGTCTGTTAAGATCATAATAGTAGTCTCTTATTAATTATTTAATTAATTAATTTGTATTTATTTGTGATGGTATTCGCACATTTTGAAAAAACGTTGTTGAGTATTTTCCAAATTTTGTGTACATACATTATTATCAGTTAGACACCATATTATTGAAGTATTCTCAAAATGTGGTCTTACAAAAGTAGTGTATATATAGATGCTTTAACGTACTTACGCTTCTGAAATATGTAGTTTCTTATGGCAAGATCTAGGATTTTATAACTTTGTGATGGCCAATTCGATGTGATTTGCAAACATTAGTTTTTCATCAAACATGACACCCAAGCCACACGTATTAGTACGGAAAAGTGTATGATTATTTTATTTGAAATCGAATAAAATAATACATTATTTTGTTATAATTGTTATGGCGTTTACATTTTGCTTTATTTAAAGATAATATAATTTGTTTATCATACACCATGTTAATACGATCCATATTGTTTTGCAATTCAAAGTAATCATTTTCACACACAAAAGACAGTTAACAAGAGTGTTGTTTACTATGTCGCCCATAAACAAATTTTAGGAAAGCAGACTTAAATTGGAACCTTGGTGGACTTCTGACGCAGCTAAACTTCGATAGATCTAATTCCATGATGTGTAATGTGTAACACGCAATACGAATGCGGAGGTGCCTTCTAGCTTAGGGGTCAACTTTGATTTAATTTTATTTAATGCAGTCAGTGTTTCATGTTCCGTAGAACAGATTATATTTAAATGTCTTTAAGCCTAGCGTTTTAACAATTTTAAATTATACGTGATATTTTCCGATTCAGAATAAGGTTGCTGAAAAATGTTAGCAAACCAATTAATAATTAGTTGAGAACCAGACAGATGATGATAACTAGCAAATCGACACCTTAAACATAATCAGTTAAGGAGTGGTGCTTTTAGGGCCAACAAGAATCAAATTCTTGAGTCAGCCAATTTGCCGAATAGCTTCTCAAATAATAATAATGATATTTATTTCACCATGTTGGATACAAATAACGTGCATGTGGTAAGTCAGGTACAATAATCAATAATCAATTGAAATGTAATATTATTGATACATAACATGTCGATAAAAACGATATATACATACACATCACACTTAACATATTAAATTAAATAATAATAGTAATGACGTTTTTTATTAAATTATAATTAACATAATAATGTCAAACATTAACAATTATTACAAACACATTTAAACATAAATACTTAAATTTATCGTTGTATGGAGTACAATTCTAGTGCAAACATAACAAAATGTATTCTATTATTATGGTCTGGTCAGACTATAATATGCATATTGAACAAGTATTAAATTTTAGCTTAATATTTTGACAACTGAAGAAATTTAAGTGTTTTGTGGCGAGGAATCCCTAAGAGCTCTCCATGTCTAGTATTGTATGTGTGACTGTTGTCTAGAGTATCAAATTTCTGCAAGTTGATTTTTACATATGTTAAGCATTTATGTATGTAAATAATGGGTGCCGTTAAAATTGTCTTTATGGTAAAAATTTCCTTGCAACTTTCTCTATAGTTTAAACAACAATTTAATAATCCTTTTTTGAAGTACAAAGACCCTCTACAATTGACTTGATTTTCCCCATAAACAGGTATTAACAGATAAATGAGAGTATGCTAATGCATAGTAGACATCAGCAAGTCCTGCCGCATCCCGTGTGCCTTTCAATGCAGTATTGCGAAATATACTTTGCAATACTACTACACACCTAATTGGACTGTTGGTCCCAAGACAATGAGTTGTCTCTATATGTACCCAACATTTTTGTAAAAGAGCTCAATTTAAAAGTATCTAATGACGTTTTTTATTAAAACCTATAAAACACTTTTTCTTTCATTCACAATCAGTCTATTCCCACTGCACCAATTGTTCAAGTCATCAACAATATCTTCAACATTTTTTGTAAGTCATTGCAATTTGGGGCAGCTACAGCGACTGTAGGAAGGTCATTTATGTAAATAGAGAATAAAAGAAGCCCTAATACTGACCCTTGCGGAACACCTAGGATACTAGCCTATATATCAGACATAGCCCCATTATATTATATAGGCAACACCTTATACCAATATTCTCTAACTTATAAAAAAGTATAGTTTTATTTACGGAATCAAAAGTTTTAGAGATGTCGAATAAAATGGAAACCATATGGTTACCACTGTCGATTTCCTTGCATATGAAATTAAACAGACTAACCGATGAAATTTATACAGATCTTCCTGGTCTAAATCCATCTTGTCCTTCACTTAGGATATTTTTGTTTTCTAAATACGATGATTACAATGATATGCCATAATGATTTTTTCATCATCATTCTCAGTTAAAATAATATTTTGGGCTATGCATGACTACCTACTTAAATCTGTGGTCTGTTGTAGTACGAACTATTTAGTTGTTTCTATATAATAGAACATCATTACTTACATACATGGAAAGTCATAAATCGTTTAGAAATGTAAGAAAATTAGATTTGCAAGTGAGAACAAATTATTGTTATGATTGACATTCATTTGCTTTGGACCTACAAAGTCGTTTTCTGATAACATTTTGTTAATAACTAATTTTATAACTCATCTTTGTATTACATACATTTTTTACGGTTATATTGTTTAGAAAATTTTTCCTCAACAATTCTATCTTACTTATACTCACTTGTGTCGGGTTTGTTTTAAAAATTCTCTGATAGGTTAAAATAAATGTAATTGCGTGGTGATAGAAAGTTTAGTCATTGAGTCTGCAACTTACCCTACGGCGCAGTGACAAATAACAAAATCGAGCATAAAGTTAACTAAGAGTGAGTTTTAAATTAATGGACAAAGTGAATAGCTCTCGAGTTTTAGGAACTCGTCCTTCTTTTTTCGACGACTGTTTCATTAATTAGCTGTAGATGCAGTCAGCTTTTGAAAGTTTTACTTTTAATAGTGTATTAGGTTTGAAGTAATGTAGGTGTTTTTAGAATTTTTTCATCTCAGTTAATTTATTTAAAGTGTAAATCAGATATTGTACTTCGATAGCCACGCTCCTCTATACCAATGCTCTCATGCTCTGTCCTGCGCGTAATTTGAAACAATTGGGCGAAGGTTTTGGGTATTGAGCACATTCTTTCATATATTAAATAATAGATTTATATTAACAATTGATTTTAAATGTTCTTGAAAATTATATTTCACGTATCTAGCAGGTACACCTAATATTTAACATGAAAACAAATATTTTTCCTATTCTTTGTATTGTTCTTACCTTTAATTGCACTTTCATACTAATAAACCTAAATAGTAATATCACTTTGACAGACTAATACATCACTGTCCGGAAATAATCAGACATTTTCACTGTATTAATATAAAAAAAAATATACGATACTTCTAGTACTATCTATAGCTAACCTAATTTTATGACAAGGTTTATTATAAACAAGGCAGTCATTTTATTTCCAATTTGCAAATTATTGAAAAGAAAAAAATTAAAATGATACAATTAAAGAAGGAGGGTATCTAAGGCAGGTTTTTGGCCCGCTTCAATTTTTGACGAAAATAATTCGATTTTATTAGGCTTTGTGAATAAAAATAGGTTATTGCCAGATGAAATGAAAAGTTTTTACCCCCACCCCTTTTTTCAGAAAAATAAGTACAGGATACTAATGTACCTAAAACGGATTAAAATGTATATTAAAATGTTAGAAACAAGAGCAGCTCTTATAAGAAACGGTCCTTTACTTAATAATGGAGCACACGATAATAAAAACTTCCAAACGGAACAGATAACTACAACGTCTTTACCGTCATTCCTGATTGAAGCTGAAAATAAGATTGCTGCCTTTCATATTTACTTGCTTCAAATGTTTATTTGTCTAGCATATATTAGTTAACACATATTATATAAATATACACATTGAATAGATTTTTCTTAATTAAAATACAAAGTAGAGATTTATAGAAAAGGTGTAAGGGTGGGGTGGGGGTAATTTCATTCAATATATATATGAAACAGCGTTCTGGAATAAATAATCAACCTGAAAGTAATATATTCTAAATTATTGTTTGATATGGTTCACTTAAGGCACGGGATATAAGGAAAAAGGAGAGGGGAAAGAGCAATTATATCAATATATATCGTACAGTATTCTACAATATTTTATTAACCAGATAAATATAGACACGATATTAATGTAACATTTTTCTTTAAATAACATATTTACGTTATTTATGGAGACAAGAGGCGGTAAAATAAAGGAGGAGGGGGTACTTTTTTTACTTTTTACATCAGTAAACTTTATAAAGTCTAATTTCATGACATTTCCATACATTTGTGCCTAATAAGTACTACCTAATCGCGATTGTAACAGGACAGAAAATAAGGTAAAAAAAAAAATTGGTGGAGAGGCGGTTAAAAAATTTTCGTTTCTCCTGAAAATTACCTATTTTTGTTGAAAAAGCCTAAAAAAATCAAATTCATTTATTTTGGTCAAAAATTGAAGGGAATTTAAAACCGGGCTTAGAGACCCTCCTACTTTACTCACTGCATGTCTGCCATCATAGCTTCAGGGAGCCTTTAAATTCTCCTTAGGACGACACATACGTTATTTCAAATAAAATTACTACCACATAAGCCACAATTTATTTTTTAGAACAACACTGATAGTGATATTGGAATATCTAATTTATTTTACATATAAGTAGTAAAAGAACACTCATTTTCTTACAGCTTTATCTTATTTTATTATACCTTTTCTTGCAGGTAGATCTCAATTTATACAATATCAAGACTTTAGAACAAACTTGTTTCCTCAAAGTTCAGGTGTTCCTCAAGGATCAGTTTTAGAATCCATTTTCTTTATAGTGTTTATCAACGTTATTGCTAAAGTCACGTTGACTACTTTCTGTGTGCCAACGACTTTAAATTATATTAAATCTCTGAACCAACAAAGAAACATTATTACCAATTGCCACTTAATGCCCAGCAAAAGCAATATTATGTATTTTTTGTTTCCAAAAAGATAACACTATTCTTTGACTATGTACTTAACGTTGAAATTTTCGAGAGGCCTGTTTACTTCAAAGATTTAGAAGGCTCCATTTACGTTGAGCCTAGCGTCTCACACTATTATTTATTTCCTTTGTAAGACTAAGGTTTGAGAATGCGTCTTTAATATGGAGTCCCATATAACATTTATAGAAACAGTTCAGTGAAAATTCTTTAAATCCGCTGTTTTGTCACTAGATGGTGTCTATCCCACAAGAGGGATACTTATAATCAGTTCCTGGAGCGATTTGATTGGTAAAGTCTTTTCCTTAACACACGTATATTCGATTATAATTAAATTAATTCGTTATGTGGTAAATGTGAATCAATGAGAGCAAACATTAAGTATGGAGTCCCAAGAATTAGTAGCAGGCATAACAGACTATTCTTACTACCTCTTGCATTCACAAATCTTCTTATAAAGTCGACTTTATATCATATGTTAGTAACCAATTGAATATTGAACATCGTTTGGATTTTTGTCTTGTAATTTTGGTGACGCCAAAAATTGGTTGATGTAATATTTCTTTATATATTTTCTCTCTTTTTTCTTGCCATGTATTTTTTGATTAGTGTTCTATGTATAGCTAGTTATTGACTTTTATTGTGTTTGTTATACTCTTGTACTACTACTTATTGTACTATTATGGTGCACTAGGCCCACTAGGGTACTTATCCTGTAATTGGACGTTATCCCGTTTTGTCGCAATTAATAACTAAATAAATTTCATACAGCAAATATTTAATATGAAGAATTGAACAGTATACATAGAAAAAGTAATTTTTGGATTTACTTTAGATATTAAAGTATTAAATATGAAATTGCTTTAGACCCAAATAGTGGACGAAAAAAAGGACATTGATCTGTATAGTTCTGTAACGGCAATATAATGATTTTATACCTTCTGGGGTATGACCAGGAGTATACCGGGTGAGTCACGAATTGCGCTCGCCCCGATATTTCCTAAAATATTTGGAATAGAAAATTGAAATTTGGAGGCCTTATTACACGACTAAAATGCCATCTTTTCAATAAAAAATCAAGTTTGGTGCACATTCGGTTTGACCGGAAATGCCCACAACTTTCGATTTTTAAATGGAACACCCTATATATTTTTACATTTTTAGAATCTAGAGGAAATTTTGAATACAATACATCCATTTTGGTCACTTTTTGATAAACATTAAAAATTTTATTAAAAAATCTATTTCTGAATCCAGAGTGCTGTGGTGCCCAAAATATATTTTAGTTTGTGTGCTACGTTACTATAAAAATAAAAAGAGCAATATGATTGCATTACTTAATTCTCTAGAGGCGTTTAAAATTTTTAAATGTGATTTTTACCCACTAACTCGGTTTTTTTTAAATGGGAATTTAATCGTTCACCAACATTTTTAAATACCTACCTCATTTTCATACGAATCTAATGATACCAAAATTTTGAAAATCCGCTCAGAAATATTTGAGATTTCAGCCAAAATACAATGCAACCAAGCTTTTAGAAACATGCGGCTAATAGATAATAGATTAGTGGGCTTTGGAAACTAAAATGGCACATTTCTGTGTAAATCTGGTAACTTAATAACATTGGAAAAATCATAGTAGCCATTGAATGTAATAAAACAATATCAGCTGTCAGACAGACTCGTGTAGTTATCCTTTCAGTGGTCGCGCACGGTGTAGGAGACCGGCGCAATGGTTAATTTGTGATATTTCAAATAATCGAATAAACCCATCCGTTTCCGTTGGTGTACCTTTCATAAAGTTTCTCGTCTATACATTGCTGTAGGTATTATTATGCCATGTGTCTATATAACTGCTGTAATCGCACACACGGGGTCTTAGACCGGGTGCGACCACTAGTGAGATAAAATGTTTGTCATTTGTTTTGGGTTATTCATTGAAAAATATATATTTCGGTAAGTATTTACCTTCTATTTCCCTACCTTTATATAAATATTGACTCTAACAAAGAGCAAGAAAGGATATTGAGGCTGTTCGAAGAAGTACTCAGTGGAGAAGAATGATGACGAAGAAGAAACGGAAAGGAAGACAACATTTATGAAAGATCAGAAGATAGCGACACAGAACAGGAATTTGATGAAAATGCAGGTGGGGAAATGAATGGAAGTGCACCATATTTTATGGGAAGAGATAAAAAAAACGAAATGGAGCAAACATTGTCCACCCAGAAATGTAAGAACAAGGAAAGAAAATTATAAATACTTTTATGATTTTTATAACCTGCATGCTTTTTTTTTGGAAGGAACCCAAAGAGTTTTATGTACAAAAATAGATTCCCTTATGTTTCTAGAAGACAAGTTTACCTTAACAAAGGTTTTATGCGAATTTGTATTTCTGTTATTCAAGTATATATAGGGTGAGACAGTATTTTGTTAATTTTTTTTGTATATGGAAAAATTAAGGTTTACTTAAATAAATATTTCGAAAATACTTAACATTTATTAATTACATATATATAGTTTCGAGATCCCTTCAAAATTATTTCTGAATTGTTACTTTTAAACGTATTTTTTTAACCCGGTGTCTGAGACCGTGTGCGACCACTAAAGTAAAAAAAAATCGCGTGACCACTGAATGGCTAAAGGCAATCTTGAGCTATCAAATATTTAATAATTGTGAGCGCAAAGAACGTTACAATTAAGTTTAGCATAGGTATGTGGAGGTAAACACAATTACATCCACAAGGATATTTGCAATAGAATGCGAAATCAGTTCGGTTTTCAGAGTTTTATTTAAATGAACATAAATATCGGGCCTATAAATAAATAAAAATCAATTTCGTTTGAACAATTAAACTTAAACTAGGTAACAGTAGGTATCTTTAAAATAATTAATATAATTAAACCATAAATTGACATTTATAGACATTGTTCAAAATGTCCACCATTTTTTCTATACACAATTCGGTTCTGCGTACAGTTGCTTGAATGGCTCTACGCAATTCAGCCGGCGTTATTTCATTAAGAGCCCGTACAACTTTATTTTGCAGCTCTTCAAGGGTATTTGAAGAAGTTTTATAAACTTTATTTTTGAGAGTGCCCCATACATAATAGTCGAGGGGTGTTAAGTCAGGTGACCTAGGAGGCCACCTGATATGACCCTGATTTGCGATAATTCGTTCACCATGCAAGTTGTTTAAATATTCCATCATTCTTCTGGAATTATGTGGGGGAGCACCATCTTGTTGGAAAAACAGATTTTGTAAATAGGCAAGAGGAAGTAAGTCAAGAAATTCTGCTGTCTGGTTTTGTAAAAAGAATAAATATCGTTCGCCAGTAAGTGTTCCATCAAAAAATATGGGTCCAATTATTCGATCTTCAAGTACTCCACGCCAATAGTTAAACCCAAATCTTTCCTGAATATTCCCCCGCCCTACCAACCTCGGATTTTCTTGAGCACAGTACCTAGTATTATTTCTGTTAAACATACCTTGGTTCGTAAATCTACTTTTATCTGAATATAAAATATGAAAAGGAAAACCTGGGTTTTGTTGTACTGCATTTAAGAACCAGTTGCAATATACTAGCCTCCTGTCGTTATCATCTCCATAAAGATGTTGGTGTATTTGGTATTTATAAGACCGAAACTTATGTTTCTTTAAAATTCTGCAAACCGAAGACTGTCGCATTCCATTGACAATTCCCTTGTTGATGTTGTTGGGTGTACCATCACAAATCCTAATACATCAATTTCTTTGTCCTCACTTATAATAAATGTTTGATGGTCATCTTGTTGATTGGGTTCGTTTCTTAATTCTTGTTCCACTCTGGCAAACAAGTGTCTGCTTGGATGACGTCTGTTGGGATATCGTTGCTGATACAGTTCTGCAGCTGTAGTTGAATTTTTGAGACGCTCTCCATATATCAGTAACCTATCGACCTTTTCATTTCTACTAAAATTATTCATTTTCTTTAATTTTTACTCAAAGAGATTTCCGCAACGCTTTATTTTGTATCTGTCTGACAGCTGATATTGTTTTATTACATTCAATGGCTACTATGATTTTTCCAATGTTATTAGGTTACCAGATTTACACAGAAATGTGCCATTTTAGTTTCCAAAGCCCACTAATCTATCATCTATTAGCCGCATGTTTCTAAAAGCTTGGTTGCATTGTATTTTGGCTGAAATCTCAAATATTTCTGAGCGTATTTTCAAAATTTTGGTATCATTAGATTCGTATGAAAATGAGGTATTTAAAAATGTTGGTGAACGATTAAATTCCCATTTAAAAAAACCGAGTTAGTGGGTAAAAATCACATTTTAAAATTTTAAACGCCTCTAGAGAATTAAGTAATGCAATCATATTGCTCTTTTTATTTTTATAGTAACGTAGCACACAAACTAAAATATATTTTGGGCACCACAGCACTCTGGATTCAGAAATAGATTTTTTAATAAAATTTTTAATGTTTATCAAAAAGTGACCAAAATGGATGTGTTGTATTCAAAATTTCCTCTAGATTCCAAAAATGTAAAAATATATAGGGTGTTCTATTTAAAAATCGAAAGTTGTGGGCATTTCCGGTCAAACCGGATGTGCACCAAACTTGATTTTTTATTGAAAAGATGGCATTTTAGTCGTGTAATAAGGTCTCCAAATTTCAATTTTCTATTCCAAATATTTTAGGAAATATCGGGGCGAGCACAATTCGTGACTCACCCGGTATATATAAGTTTTGGACTTCCAAAGCCTATAGCGGTTTTTTTGAACAATTTTGTTTTTTGAATAGCGTTTATTTAGGTAAAAAGGTGAATATCTCCGGTTCTAGAGGTCCGATCGGGACAAACTAAAAACCAAGAACCTTCACAATTAATACTTCAACACATTTGCGTTGGTTTTGGGTCATTTGAGTACGTACATAACGTGCAAAATGGAATAATCTGGCTAAAAGGGTTTTTTTTCTTTTATTTTAACACCTAGGAACATCAAGTATAAATTTGTTATCTGAAATTTGAATGGCCCGCCATCTTGTGCCGTTAAGTCCAAAATGGAACATTTTTACTTCAAAATGTAGTTCTGGACGTCAGCCTTCCGATGATATTAAAAAAAAAAAATTAAAGTCATTTTGTCCACTTTTTTGGCAGTTATTTATAAACCAAATGAATAATTTTATAAAGAGAAGTTAGCAGAATATCAAATTCCCCTAAATACATACTACTAACTTAAGTGAGTCTGAAACAATTGAGTACGATGAAACAAAACTAGAGGTAATCTTGATATATAAATTCAAAATAGAGCTATTTAGGCTAATTAACAACAATGAAATGTGAAAGCTTGAAAATCAGTTTTTATTAAGTTAAAAATGTTTTTTTTGGGGGGTTTCATATGAAGTAAATATATTTCAAAATGATACAGTTCAAATATTACCCAGAAATAGGTATTTGTTAATAAACAATTGTCCAAAATGCTAAAGTTAAATATCTCGAATTCAGATGGACGAAAATTCACTTTTTTTTATAAATTAAAGTTCTCGCAATTCTCTTTATTTTCTGATAAATTTTTCAAAAATGTTTTTAAAATGGCCGAAATTTATTTTTTCTCATTTGGTTTATAAATAAATGCCAAAATGACTTTAAAAGAATTTTATTAAAAATGATCCGTTTTGTACTTAATGACACAAAATGGCGGGCAATTCAAATGTCAGATAATAAATTCATTTGTGTCCACATGGTTCAATATTTGGGCACCAAAATTTCAGGATGTTATTGTTTCCACAAAATGTATATTTTCCGGAGCCGGTCAGAACTCTTGACGTCCCTAGGCGTTAAAATGAAATAAAAAAACGGTTTTTGGCCAGCTTATTCCATTTTGTACGTTATGTATGTACTCAAATGACCCAAAACTAACGCACATTTGTTGGAATTTTAAGTTGAAAGGTTTTTGGTTTTTAGTTTGTCCAGATTGGACATCTAGAACCGGAGATATTCACCTATTTACAAAAAAAAAAACGCTGGTCAAAACCCAGAATCGTTCATAAAAAACGCAATAGGCTTTGGAAGTTCAAATCTCAGATATACAGGGTGTTAAATAATTTTTGGCCAAACCTGTTTTTTGTCATAACTTTGACAGGAAATGAAATAATGGTACGGCTAATGTACAAACGAGCCCCAAGAGGTACATGTATAAAAAAATATATATCCAGGTCCGGACTCACTATAATTTATGTTCTTCTTTGCATCAAAAAACATCACCCTGTATATATTTTTTTGAAATTTCGATACGATATTCGAAAAGAGCAAGAAAAAACAAACAAAGTGGCCTATTTCATTTTTTGTTACACCTTCGTGGTTATTTAAATACCTTGTTAAATGTGCAAGAAAATGGATTACAGAACCCTATTAAATGAGAGGCACGTGAAATAAATAGTTTTATAACTAAAATTTGCAAAAATTCTATTGAGCCTAGGTAGTCTGGGTGAATCCTAATTCCGGCACGTTTTAAAGGTCCATTTTGGTAAAAAACTGGTCCTAATAAGTAATCGGGTATGAAATAACAAAATTTTTAATCAATCACAGTAGGCTTGTTCAAAGTGACAGATAATAAAAAGAAATCTCCTAAACAGTTGAATAATTGTTTGTTAGTAATTTAATGTGTCAATAATCAGCATTTAGTTAGTGAAAACTTGTGAAAATATTTTAACTATGCCAGTAAAATTTACAAACGGGGAATATGCTGACATAATATTCATCTATGGTTTCTGTAATGGAAATGGTAGGTCGGCGGAAAGAGAATATCGGCTGCGTTTTCCTGGTCGTCGATGCCCTAATCATAAAACCTTTAGTACGGTGTTCCAGTACAGTACAAAACAATATTATAAACGTAGTTCAAGAAAACCCAAATATGAGCACTAGACGAATCAGTTTGGCAACTGGTATTCCTCATTGGCGAGTATGGAGAACCCTAAAAAGAGAACGTTACCATCCATATCATATCCAGCAGGTACAGCGTCTTCAACAAGGCGACGATATCCCCCGCCTGGCATTTTGTCGTTTGTTGTCTAATCATCGCACAGTCATTTACAGAACCTTATTTACGGATGAGGCACAATTTACAAGGGATGGAGTAAAAAATTCACGAAATAATCATAAATGGGCACAGGAAAACCCACATGCGGTACGCCAACGCAGTTCGCAACACAGGTTTTCTGTAAATGTTTGGGTCGGACTTGTGAATAGACATTTGATAGGGCCACATTTTTTTGAAGAAAGATTGAATGGTGAAATTTACTTTGATTTTCTTCAAAACATTTTACCGAATATGTTAGAAAATATCGGTATAAGAGGCATGTTGTTTCAGCATGATGGGACCCCACCACATTTTAACCTTCAAGTAAGAGAACACTTAAACAATGTGTATCCTAATAGATGGATTGGACGCGGGGGTCCACATGAATGGCCACCAAGATCTCCTGATTGTAACCCTTGTGATTACTTTTTATGGGGCCACTTAAAAAACGAGGTTTATAGCATTGAAATTGAAAGTAGACAACATTTAATCCAGCGCATCGTTACAACCTGCGACGAAATACGGAATAATCCAGAAATGATACGTCGAGCAATTGGTGACCTTTCTAAACGCGCAAGAAAATGCACAGAATTTGGGGGAGGACATTTTGAAAATTTACTTTAGTGTCAATTACGTTTTATTTTTAAACACATTTAGTTATTGTTTTGTTATTTATTGTTAATTGAATGGAAAATATTTTATTTATTTAGATTTTAGTTTGTTCTCTTCCAATTTTTATTAAGTATAAAATGTTGATGATTTTCTTGATCAAAGTAACTGGTTGCTTAGGCCTAAATGGTTTAAATTATCTGTCACTTTTATTCTTTGAACAAGCCTACTGTGATTGATTAAAAATTTTGTTATTTCATACCCGATTACTTATTAGGACCACAGTTTTTTACCAAAATGGACCTTTAAAACGTGCCGGAATTAGGATTCACCCAGACCACCTAGGCTCAATAGAATTTTTGCAAATTTTAGTTATAAAACTATTTATTTCACGTGCCTCTCATTTAATAGGGTTCTGTAATCCATTTTCTTGCACATTTAACAACGTATTTAAATAACCACGAAGGTGTAACAAAAAAATGAAATAGGCCATTTTGTTTGTTTTTTCTTGCTCTTTTCGAATATCGTATCGAAATTTCAAAAAAATATATACAGGGTGATGTTTTATTGATGCAAAGAAGAAACATAAATTATAGTGAGTCCGGACCTGGATATATTTTTTTTAATACATGTACCTCTTGGGGCTCGTTTGTACATTAGCCGTACCAAATATGAATCCGTTATTTCATTTCCTGTCAAAGTTATGACAAAAAACAGGTTTGGCCAAAAATTATTTAACACCCTGTAATTTCGTAGTGAAGGCCCAATGAGACATTTCTATGGGAGGTTCCGGTTACCACTGATGTTCTCTACCTCCTATTAAGCTATGTCCCTCTCATGATGCAACACCCTGTATATTCCTGATGATACCCCAGAAGGTATGAAATCATAATATTGCTGTTACAAAACTATGCATATCTCATCGTTTTTCTGGTCTTTTTTTACTGCACTAAAAATTATATTTTGGTATAGTGATAAGGGTAAAAATAAAAGAAATATAATTCTCAAAATTCCAAATATCACTTTTTTTATCTTATTAAAATCAGGTACAAAAACCAATAAGATACATAAACATACAACAAGAAACATCACGTAGAGATGAAAATTCAGATGACGTATCTATTTACATTTTCACGTAGCACTCCTCGCCTAAAATCAATTTTAGTTTATTAGCACATTTTCCGAACAGATGTTGCATGTCCCGAGGTTAGAAAGGGGCCGACATATTCGTCCCGAGGATATATGCAAAATTGCCGCAACTCTGTAGCATTCAAGCGTGTTTCCAAATATTCAGAACAAACTTAGTTTAGTACTTGCTATAAATATTTTATTATTTAAATGGAAATATAAAATATATGTGTAATGTAATGTGTCTGATCGACCACCGAGAGCATCAACCTGAGGAAATATAGGATGTATACCACTATACATATATTTTAGATCTAGTTTGGCGCTATCGATTTTCATTCCAAACAAATTTATATAGCTCTGGCATGTATTTATCACCTGAAGCATATATATATAGTGTGTTTTAATCACCACACCCCTATATCTCGGCCATTTAATCTAAATCGATTTAGATTAAATTTGGTACACTGCTTTTGTTTCAGATTGTTATTAAAAAGTTATTTAAAACATTTTTTTTAAATTAAATACGCCTACTATGATCAATAGAAATTGACAAAAATCTTGTTTGGCATGACCTAAAACCAAACCAAATTTTGTTAAAAAACTATTCATTTTATTATAAAAAAAAAATCATATTTAAGATTTTTTTAATAATCACCCTACTATTCGAGGATTTATTGTCGGATATTTACATCACTTGGTAGTCGTGTAATAATGTCGCTAATTAAGCATTAGGACACATTTTTGTTTAAAGAAAATATCAAATAACTGAACTTTTATTTTTGTAAAATCATTGTAACTGAAACAACACTTAAAATTATTAAACAAAACTATAATTTTAAAAAGTTAATTTAAATATTGTCTTTCTCCACTAGTCCTCCATCAATTCTGATACATTTTTAACAACTTTTCTTATTTATTCAACTATTACTTCATTACGTGCGTCTCTAATTCTGTCAAATATTTCCGCTCTATCTCGTGGCCTATTTTGCATACCACACATTATTCTCAGGTTCACCAGGCTATATGATTGTTGGGTTTGTAAATAAATAATTAAATAAATAAATAAAAAGTAAATTACAGCGAAATATAGCTTCCGTTTCAATTTTACAGACAGGATATCTAATTAATACTTATTGATTGACAAGATGTTACCTCGTGTTTTCTCAAATATTAAAATCTCGTTCAATGCGAACATAATATTTTAATACAATTAAAAACACTTGAATTTACTAAACTAGTCGATTAGTGCCTTAGAGAAAATATATAAATTTGAATTGAAATTTTACCACGCTGGAATATTTCTTTTGGATGCGCTGGCGCCCTAACTTTGGTTTATTGACAATCAGATAAAATTTAAAAAAAATTGTTCAATTATAACTTCGATCCAAACGCAGAGCCAAGCTGGTTGCTGATGTCGCTCATTTTTTTCTCAGAAGCCAACTGAGGAAAAAGGTAGTTAAGTGTTACAAATTTATTTCCATGTGGTAAATTATGGAGAAAATTGTTGTCTTTTTTCTCACCGAATTTTTTATTGTCTTGTTTGCAAAGACAGATAATGATGAGGTCTAGTCCGAAAATATTTATTCTACTGGTGTACGATATTAATAAAAACTGCTGCCTAAGGAATCACTACTTTCACATCCAGATATCTCGCCAAGCCACTTTAAAGGAAACATCTTGAATATATTTGTACTCTAGTATGTGGAAATTATTAGTCATAGAATTTTAATAATATTTGGGGCAGATATCATAGAAAAATTTGGAGCGTTGGTTCGTTACGTGTACTAAGTTTCAAGTGAATATCTCCATTTTATGTTATCAATTTCTTTAATAATGGAGTGGGGTGCGGGTGGGGGGGGGGGTTTAAAAGTATTAAAAAGAAATCTGAGGCCTTGGTTTCTAGTATGTGCACCAAATCCCAAGTTTCTGTATTCTTACCAGCTTGCTTTACCTATTTTTCCCTATTTACTTCTACTTTCCTCCTACTTCTTCAACGGAATCAAGTCAAAATATAATCTAGTTTCAGATGTCGTTATAATACGTATGTGTACCAAATTTCAAGTGAAAATCTCAATTTAATTTTATCAACTCTTTTAATAAGGGAGTGGATGTGGTGGGGGAATGGAAAATGTTAAAAAAAAACCTGAGGCCTTCGCTTCAAGTATATACACCAAATTTAATTTCTGTACTCTTACCAGCTTCCAAGCTGGCATTCTAAGCCTATTTCTAGAAAAAAAAAAAATTGAAATTTTTTTCACAATTACTATACTTACTTATACTTTCAATCCACTACGTGATATGGAAGTAATAAAATGAAGTTTCTAGCTTGCTCTACTTATTTTGCGCTATTCACAACCTACCACGCTCCCACCCCTTCATCGGAATCATCTCAATCAGATGTCATAGCAATACATACGTGTACTAACTTTCAAGTGAATGTGTCAATGTTATGTAATCAATCCCTGTAATAATAGAGTGGAGGTGGTAGGGGTGGGTGGTTGAAATAAATTAGAAAGAAATCTGATGCCTAGCTTTACTTATTTTGCCCTATTTACTTCTACTTACCCCGACTCCTTCAACGGAATCATGTCAAAATATAATCTAGTTTCAGATGTCGTTATAGTACATACGTGTACAAAATTTCAAGTGAAAATCTCAATTTAATTTTATCATATCTTTTAATAACTGAGTGGGGGTGGCGGAGGGATGGAAAATATTATTTTAAAAAAAATCGGAGGCCTTACCTTCTAGTATATACACCAAATCCTACATTTCTGTACTCTTACCAACTTGCTTCACTTATTTTCCCCTATTTGCCCTTATTTAACCGCCAACCCTTCAAAAGAATCATCTCAAAATATAATATAGTGGCAGATGTCGTTATAATACATTTCAAGTGAATATCTCAATTTTATTTTATCAACCCCTTTAATAATGAGTGGGGGGGCGGGGATGGAAAATATTATAAAAAATGTTGAGGCCTTGGCTTCTAGTACGTACACCAAATTTCAAATATGTGTACTTTTACCAGCTTGCTTTACTTATTTCCCCCTATTTACTCCAATTTACTCCCCAACGCTTCACCGGATATGTTAAAAAAACAGTCAGTTCCAGATCTCGTTATAATATATATGTGTACAAAATTTCAAGGCAATATCTTAAACCGTTCTGGAGAAAGCCTACGGACAAAAAAAAAGTTACAGACAGACCGACAGACAAAAATTTTTTTCGCTCAAATTTAAAATCTCGATCACGAAAAAGTTTATTTTTTTTTTTACTATTACTATACTTCCAGTCCACTACGTGGATGTGGAAGTAATATGTAGCTAATAAATATTTTGCAAGGAGCCAGCGTAGAGACGTCTGCATATACTCGTATTTCGATACGCAAATGCAGCAACGTCGGGCGCGGTTAGTACTTGGACGGGTAAGCCTCTCCAGGGAAACACAGCGTTCTCGCTCCGTCTTCTAACGGCTTGTATATCAGCGCATGCGTAGAAGGTATGTAACTTTAGGCGGGGGTTACATAGCGGATATACCATCCTTCGGAGGGGATGTAAAGCAGTCGGTCCCTTGTCTATTAAATGTTAGGCAAGTAAAAGATCCCTACTCTTCGATAGAGAAGAGGTTCGGCAAAATTTCCAGGTTGGGGGTAGCTCGTCTCCTGGCGTCGGTGATTGACCTTGGTAGCGGAAACAGGCCGACGTTAAATAAGTGAATAAAAAAAAAATATATATTTTGCAAGATTTCCAAAAATATGTTTTTCATTGACGTTCTTTGATTATACAACATTGTCTTAAAAACCTCTCCGTTGGAGTTGTTTTCCACACAGTTTCACATATTCCACGTTTTCAGGATAATGTGGACCTATAAATTAGCGTAAAATGTACCCTTAACATTGTTCATTCCGAATGCTTTATTTCTCTACAAATACCCTCAGATTAGAAGGGTTTGCGGAATATTCACCATGGTTAGGGGAAATATACGGCGAGATTTTAAATTATACACAAATTAAGAGGATTTTCTTTCTATTTACCGTCACATTTGTAGATTACATTTTTTATGAAGTATAATTTATTTACCTCGTGCAGCTCTAGATGGCAGATATTCGGAAAGTCATATTATTATAGAAGTGTGGATGACGGAGTTTTAATATTGTATTAGACGTTGACCTGCTGAAGTATACACTGTGCCTCAAAAAGCTGCTCGGGCAATAATGGACACAGCATTTGGTCAATGAAAAAATCTGTATTTTCGGGGTCGGAACGGCTTAGTTTATATCGATAGGTCTTTGATATTTTTCCTTGTTACACTCAAAATTGGGTCATAGTCCTTAAACTATTTGATCAAGTTACGGTTTTGATTATTAAAATATCTTCGATATAACTTTTTGATTATGTTTTTTACGATAAAAACTGCCTGTTTCATAGAAATATCTAATTATGTCGTACTAACTAAACTATGGAGCAGTAAGAAAAGAAAAGAAAATATTTTATAAATTGTAAAATATAAAAATCTATGGACGTTATTTAAAAATCGAATTTAATTATGTATGTAATTATCTTCCACCTACGGATCTACCTACGTTCACTACTATTGTAAATAATAAAAAGAATCCATTATCTGCCACCGTGAATTTTACACACTGTAAATAAAACTGTAAATAAAACGCGCAGTAAACAAAACGCACGGAACACAGACCAATTATAAGCCGCTTATATCGCAGTCGCGAGGTTAAAAATGTAAATGTCCGTACTTAATTTTCAAACACTTTCTACAGCTGAGCAAAAAATAAGTATATTTGAATTGATTGTATAATAGCTTTGAGAATTCAAACACATTTGTGGAAAAGACGCTCTCGAAAAATCAATCTGATTCTGAATCTTTATCTGAAAAAAATAGCTAAGAATTTAATGGAATATAATATTTCAGTTTTTGAACCACCCTCTACATTTTAAGCCCTTTCTGTGTCAAAGTTAAAGTACTAATCTTAAATCTTCCCCAAGTTTTGTATGCCGTGCATCCCGCCGACGACTTTTTGTCGCACCGGCGCTCCATTATGTTGATTGCAGTAATTATTATATCTACAGAACTGTTGAGATAACTTTCTAAAGTCCTTAAGATAAACTTATAAATTATTTAGGGCGGCTCTTTTTTACGCTCTAAGGTTGATAAGGGTTGACATTTGATTTACTGGAGTTGCGACATAAATTTTCTACGCCGGCAAATGGGTTTTAATAAATTATGTCCTGTAACTAACAAATAGGTGTCAATAAATATCTAGGCGTTATTTGCAATGGATGTTATGTGGAAGTGTGTGCTTATACTAGTTAGCCCCCATGAAATTCCAAATTAGTTTCCTCCAAACATGCATTATCGAGCATTATCATGATAAAAGGGCCAAAGAGAATGGATTTTATTCGTTTACGGTGGTTGCTGGCGAAAACTTTTTTGCTATTTTTTCATATTCCCACCCTCGTAAACGGCAGGGGAAGTAGGTTTTGTAGCTGCAGCAGAAATTAGCCAAAATACGGTAAAATCCCGACTCATTTACTGCACTGTATTCATAAAATAAAATAATGTAGAATATTAAATAAAACATACATATTTTTCACATAATACACTGCAACCACAACTTCTCAGCTGGCTGCTGAGGAAGCTATGAAAGCGTAGCAACCGGTTAGCTCAGGGCTGGTCGAGGGTCACTAGGTGGCGAGAAGAGTTATATATTTTTGTTTTTTAAAAATTATTTGCTTGTCAAATTTACCAAACAAAACTTTAATAAACTATAAAAATTTGGACGCCAACGTATTTAGTAAATAACACTCTTGCAAACTTTATCAGAAGGAGAAAACAATCAAAATCAAATATAAAACAAATAATATATTAACAGTATAAAAGATTGAAAATTTTACACTTTACAATTATTAAAAATATTAATGGTGAAATTTGATTTAATTAGTTGAACAAAAATTTAGTTTTAAAAAAAATATATTAAATTTGAAGATTAACAAAAATATTACAAAAGGAAACGATCAACTGGTTTACAATTTTTCTTCTGACCAAAAGTTGAATTTTGCACATAAATCTGGGCTACTTAGCTTAGCGGAGACGTGGAATCCCGACGAGGTCTGATCCTGAAGATGGCCGCGGGTACCCGGGAAGGAGGACGTAATATTCAGGTCCTGACAACGCTGATTTCCAGGAGACGCTGCGTCGGAATGATACCCAATACTTTTAGGATAACTCCATATATTTAACTTATGCTTCATGCCTTGCTTCAATGGTGATTTGGTGCAGGATTTTACTTGAAAAATGTATAATGTAAAGAACCAGTCGATAATAGAAAAAAATTAAATTGTGAGAAAAAAGAGATACAAGAAGACTACAAAAAACTATAGTGACGAAGGTCACTGCAAAACCAAACAATTAGCAATTTAACAAAAAACCTGAGTATTGATAAAATTTTACTTCTGAAAATATATGAATAAGCTACTGATTAATATAATAAATGAAATGAATAAATGAGAAAACTCTACTAAAATTTGAATGAAGGTAACAAAATTTAGTTAGAATTAGAGAGAAAATATCTGAATTACTATTTGAAAAAAACTAATACTGTAACAAATTTAGCAAACAAAATTATGGGTTTAACCTCCCAAAAAAAATAAACTCATAAAAAATGATCTCTTAACCTCTTGTACTAACACGAGGTTAGGGGTCAAGGAGTTAGCTTCACGGCCACTGACTCCAGGGGGACAGCTGAGAGGAGATGGCCATCCCTCAAGGAAGCTCTTCCCAAGACCGTCCGTGCGCGGCATAATGTCGCATCCTGCACGAGGTGACCCTGCGTTCGGCTAAACACGGCGGATCTAGACGAGGCTAAGTCGACAATCTCCCCCAAGCCAAGGTGTTGTGCGACCCGTGCCGTAGGCTGAATGGCACCGGGGTGAAAGGTGTCTCTAACGGGGCCTCCGGAAAACCGGGCAACCTTCCGGAGTACTTCTGCCTTACCACAGCAATGCGGGGCTCTACTGTGGCGGACTACCCTTCCCTTGCTACTCGTGGGAACCCTATGGAACCAGTAACTTTAATAAAACCCAACGAGGGGGGTACTACCCTCGATCTCCAACATGGAGAAGACATGGAGGTTGGGATAAATCCCACTCCAGAAACTTACCCGATCCCACAGGATCAGGGAAGGGAGCCGTCAAGGCCCCCGACCGCTGATCCTGAGGGTGAAGGTATGTCAGGGGAGGAAACACCCAATCCTACCCTGAAAAGAAAGCGACTGAGTGGGTCTAGAAAAAGGCGCCTCAGTCGCTTAATCAAGAGTGGTGTCCCCTATGACACTGCCTTGCAAACGGTGTTGGAAGCACGTGGCACCAACCAGCCGCCTGAGGAAGGACAATCCACCTCCGGCCGCGCTGAAACGGCAAAGCGTCTGCGCTCCGACGGCAGCTCACCTGACCAACAGGCTAAAAGGCCTCGGGATGGTGAAACTGTCAAACCATCTTTCAAAGCCGTTGCGGATTGTATCAGGGTGGGAATTATCCACCCTGATTACCCTGGGACGACTTTGACAAATGACCAGCTGGAAACGCTGCAGAGTTCCATAATGAATTCTGTGGATGATCTTCCAGAAGGGAGTCCTCAGGTAAGGTTCCATGGCTGCACCCATCGGCCTGGATACCTCCTGATCTCCTGTGCAGACCAGACGAGCGTCTCATGGTTGGAGGAGACACTAAAGTCCCTCCGACCTTGGGATGGAGCTCGTCTCAAACTTGTGCAGGGGCAGGACCTCCCTAAGCCACACATTTGTGTGGCATACATCCCAGACGAGGCCGGAAATCGGCTCTCATCTGAGAAAGTATTAAACAGGCTGAGGAACATGAACCACGGTCTGAATACCCGACAGTGGGTTATCCTACATCGGGAAGAATCAGGTCCGGGGCAGACTTGGACATTTTCAATAGACGAAATGTCTAAGGCTGCACTGGAGGGGCTGGAATACAGGCCTTTCTTTGGATACGGGCAGGTGCAATTCCGCCTGAAATCCAGAGGAGGGAATGTATCCGCCCCGCAACTGACTCCGGCGGCTAAACCACCCTCTAAAGGGAGCAAGCCCGTCTTGCCCCCCAAAGAGGGAAAATCTCAAAAACCCGGGAAAGGAAAATCCTTCCCAAACAAACCTTCTCTGAAGAAGCGGGGTGCAATACCACCTTCCAAGGAGAAGGACAACAAATCGCCCCTCCTAAAACACCCACCCACCCACACCCCTAAAAACAAGTAAACAAAACTCCCCTCCTTCTTCCCTCTCTCGCAGCCTTCCGAACTCCTTACCTTCCCATCCTAACACCAATCCTAACCTGATGACTACCCACATCAGGTGCCTCCAAGCGAACATACAACATGCCAAGGCTGCCACATACGTCCTTGGCAAGCGATTCAAGGAAGAGCAATTTGATGTTGCTCTTATCCAGGAACCTTGGACAACCAACACAGGCCGAATAAACGGACTAGGCAACACTTCTGGTAAGGTAATATCCACTGGCTCCGGCGAAAGACCAAGAGCCTGTATCCTAATCAGAAACAATATAGAATACTCTGTACTTTCAGGTTACTGCACCCAGGATGTTGCAGCCATTCATCTAACGGTACCGGCGAAAGAGGGCAGGATGGACATAATAGCCTGCTCTGCTTACTTCCCGGGAGACAGGGATGCAGGTCAACCTCCTCCGGCTGCAGTTAGGTCGCTAATCGCCTACAGCAAGAGGAACAACATTCACCTGGTCATTGGATGTGACGCAAACTCCCATCATACTGCATGGGGGAGCACAGACATCAACCAAAGAGGTGAGTCACTTTTTGATTATTTATTAGGTGAAGGACTAATTGTGAATAACATTGGAACGGAACCAACCTTTATCACTAGAAATAGGAGAGAGGTACTAGATTTGACAATCAGCTCAACCTTTATGAGCAATAAGATATCCAATTGGAGGGTATCCTCTGAACCCTCATGTTCAGATCATAGACATATCCAATTCAATATAGAAGTTGGACCAAGACCAGTGGTGAGTTATCGGGATCCCAGATGTACAGACTGGAAGGGATACAAACAGTCCCTCGAGTCCCACCTTGGATCCGCTCTCACCACAATCAGGAATCGTGATGAAGTAGAAATTGTGGCAGAACAGATCCGGAATGCAGCTGTTTCAGCTTATCACGAAAATTCTCCACTAAAATCCAAAAAGGACAACAGAGGGGCACCATGGTGGAACAAAAAACTAGATAAAATGAGAAAAGAAGTTCGACGCCTCTTTAATCGAGCTAAAGATTCGGGCAACTGGGAGCAATATAGATCTACACTAACAGATTATAATAAAGAAATCAGAAAAGCAAAAAGGGAATCTTGGAGGAAGTTCTGCGAGGGTATTACTGACTTACCTGGCAGCACTAGGATCCACAAGATCATCTCCAGAGAACCGGCTCGAGTATTTGGTATGGTAAAACGACCGGATGGCTCGTTTGCCGAATCTGGAAAAGAAACCCTAGAAATTCTTGCTCTGAACCACTTCCCAGGAAGTTCGATTCTGATGGATAATCAATTGCCGCCACCATCGGGGGGGCGACTAAAACGTCCACACAAAAACGACTGGCAGGTGGCAAAAAAGGTTATCACAGCCTCAGCGGTAGAATGGGCTATTGGATCGTTCCAACCATTCAAATCGCCTGGTGAGGATGGCATATTTCCAGCGCTACTACAAAATGGACTGGAGATACTGCTACCTTTCCTCATCAGACTATACAGAGCTAGTCTGGTATGGAATTATATTCCATCCAGTTGGGCGGCGATTAAAGTGGTATATATACCAAAAATGGGTCGGACAGAACCTGACCCAAAATCGCTTAGGCCCATTAGCCTGACATCATTTCTGTTGAAAGGTCTGGAGAAGGTACTGGATGGGCACATCAGAGGAAACATCCTGAGTATACGTCCTCTCAGCGTCCATCAATATGCCTATCAACCGGGCAAATCAACAGAACTAGCATTAAATAACCTGGTTGGGAAAATCACCCAATCTCTACAGGCAAAGGAGATTGCGGTGGCAGCATTTCTCGACATTGAAGGAGCATTTAATAATGCACTGCCCGATTCCTTATACACAGCAGCAGCTGCCAGAGGAGTCGAGCCAACCATAAGTGACTGGATTCGAGCTATGCTAGAAAACAGAATCATCACGACGTCTCTAAAGGGGGAAACGGTGAGCTTTAGGGCCGCGAGGGGATGCCCACAGGGCGGGGTTCTCTCCCCGCTCCTGTGGTCACTCCTTGTGGACGACCTGCTTGCCATTATCTCCCTGTGGGAAGTCGAGATTCAGGCATATGCTGACGACCTAGTCATTCTGGTTAGAGGAAAATCTGAAGAGGTACTCTCAAATACCCTTCAAGAGGTACTAGATGCTATTCACATCTGGTGTGAGAGAGAGCAGATGTCTGTTAACCCCCACAAAATGGTAATTATACCCTTCACCAGAAAAAGGAAGCTGGACAACCTGGAACCACCTTCCATATCGGGTGAAATTATTCCATTTGCGGAAGAAGTGAAATACCTAGGTGTCACCCTAGATAAGTCACTCAACTGGAATTCCCACTTGGAAAAGATAATCCACAAAGCGAGACTGTCCCTGTGGACATGTCGAAGAATTTGCGGAAAATCTTGGGGCATTGGTCCCCAACAATTGTATTGGATATACGTTACGGTCATCAGACCAATGATAGCGTATGCTTCAATAGTTTGGTGGTCGAAAGGGCTGCAACAAACGACCAAAACCAAACTCTCTGGATTGCAGAGACAAGCAGGCTTGGCAATAACTGGTGCAATAAGCACCACACCGTCAGCTGCTCTGGAAGTCCTCCTGGAACTACCTCCTCTCCATATTTACCTGGAGAGAGAGGCCAGGTGGGCAACATACAGAATCTATCAAGCGGTAACTAATATGCCGCAGGCTAGCATCATGGAGCACAACAGGCTGTTGGATGACTTACACTGTCACAACATCCTGGGAATGCCTTCAGATGTGATGCCTACCTTTATCAACCATGAACTGCCCTTTAAAGTCCTGTTTCCTGGAAGAGAGGAATGGGATCGGAACAAAACCGACCTACAAAGGGCAGATAGTTGTTGGTTTACAGACGGCTCCAAAACCCCTGAGGGAACTGGAGCCGGTGTATATAGTCGCAAGCCAAAGGTAAGGATAATTTCGAGCCTTGGTGACAATGCGACTATATTTCAGGCAGAAATTCATGCCATTGAACTGTGTGTACGGAGGCTCGAACAGACGCAACCTAGACACAGATCAATAAAAATATTTTCAGACAGCCAAGCGGCTCTTAAAGCCCTTGGATCCTACCGTTGTAACTCTAAAACGGTTAGGAATTGCCAGGAAGCTCTTGCCCGACTGGGCAAAAACAACAAACTGACTCTGATTTGGATACCTGGCCACTCTGGTATGGAGGGCAACGAAGTTGCCGATTCCTTGGCCAGAGAAGGTGCGGCAACCAAATTTATAGGTCCAGAACCGGCACTTGGCATATCCGCAAATTCTGCCAAGGCTGCTATCCTAGCCTGGGCTGAATTGAAAACAATCCAGCACTGGCAGGAACTACCAGGATTAGTTCACTCAAAGGAGTTTATTACATACCCCTTGAAGTCAAGAACTAAAAAACTATTAGAGTTGAATAGGCTACACCTAAGAACTCTAATTGGCCTATACACTGGGCACTGCAGATTAAATCATCACCTGCACAGAATTGGACTGGTGGAAAGCGCCGAATGCCGTCTGTGTTTGGAGGATGATGAAACGGCAGAGCACATTTTATGTACCTGTCCTGCTGCAGAAAGAACCAGGTTCTCACTGTTTGGCAAAGGGCGACTGAAGCCAGAGGACCTGGACAGTTTCTCACCCAACAAGATTATCAGCTTTATTAAAAAGCTGAATCTGTTGGGTGAACTATAACTAGGAGTGAGCCACAATAGACCTGATGGTCGCAGTGGAGGGTCTGACAGGAGCCCACTCACATATGAACCTAACCTGAACCTAACACGAGGTTAACTAAATGCGACTTTAGGTTTTGACTTTTAATGAGATAAGATTGTCTACACATGATTAAGAAACAAAGATTCTAATTTATACTCTGATTAATTTCCGAGTTTAATCCTCGTACATAATAATCTAAATAATGGCAAAACACCACGGTATTGTGTCTCAAGCGACCACAAAATACAAAATTGCCGCGATAATTAATGAGTTAACATAAAAATTTAGTATTACACGGAATATCTTTTAATTTCCAAAAATAACTATACAGCAACGTTAACTCAATAATATGACATCATTCGATAATCAAATATATTCAAAATATCATAGAATTAAAGAAATAAACGTAAAAATCCGTTAAACAACAAGTAAACGATCTTACCTCAGCCAGGTCAAAAACGAAAGTAAGTGTAGCATGGATATTTCAAATGATGCTTCTACCGCGTATGCGCACTTGTTGACTTCCCGTCAGCATTTCCGCGGGTAATTCAAATTTATTTAGCACGGGTGGTTAAACGGAAAAAATATTTTATCGTTACAACACACATAATAACAAACTACAAAATAAGTGGTCAGACTAAGCAAAATTAAATCTTGATTGATAACTATGATTAATTTCATAAACATAATCTCTAAACATAGATGGTGATGTATTATAGAGTAGTAAAATGTGAAGAATCTGAGAGTGTTTCACATGCCGCAATAGCTTCTACCCAGCTTCAAGCACTATGTGAGCAGCCCACATCCAATCGAACGTAACACCCAAGATTTTAACAGAATCTGTTATTAGAAATTTATCGTTAGGGTTGTACCTAAGTGACACTGTAGCTGATTTTTTATTATTAATTGTAAATTTGTTTTCTCCGACAAAATTATAATATGTGTTTCTGTAGATCTTTCCATAAGTTTCTAACCATGTCAGGACTTCTCTGGGCAACTGAAAAGTTTGTATAGTCATTGTAGCACGTAACATTAACGTTGTATTTGCTTTGTATGTTTAATCCAAGATCGTTGGTGAAGACAAGGCAAATAAATGGCCTTAATATTGGCCCCTGTGGTACACCTGTGTTCTGTGATATTTATTGCTGTTTCTGTCACTTACACCGAGTACTTGTGAACGGTTCTTAACATAGCTTGATAAAAATTTTAAAGCGACCCTCTAATACCGTAGGTATCTAAACAGTTTCGCAATTCTTTTATTTTTTATCCAATCCAATAACACCCAAGATTTTAACAGAATCTGTTATTAAAAATCCTTCATTAGAGTTATGACTAAATGACATTGTATCTGTTTTCTTTCTTACTAAATGTAAATTTGTTTTCTCCGACCAAATTATAGTGTGTAGGATCTTTACATAAGTTTCTAACTATGCCAGGACTTTGCTGGGCAACTAAAAAGTTTATATAATTATTGTAGCACGTAAAGTAAACGTTATATTTGCTTTGTATGATTAAGCCGAAATCGTTGGTGAAGATAAGGCAAATAATTGACCCTTGTGGTACACCTGCATTTATGTGATATCTGTTACAGTTTGTTGCATTCACGTAGAGTACTTGCGAACGGTTTTTAACTTGACAAACATTTTAAAGTGGTCCCCTAGTATCGTATCTAAACAGTTTCGCAATTTCTTTATTTTTCATCGATAATGCTACATTATCATTTATGAGAAGAACTTTTCCATTAAAATACACGTTTTAATGAGGCAAATTACTATTTACTATGCGTTTTTAAAATATTCCAGGAGTGCTCGCTTTTATTTATATTTCAATTTTAAATGAGAATTCGCGTGCACTGAGAAATACCTTCATTTACAAGAACAAAAGATTTTTCACAGCGTCTCGTTCTCACATACATATATTCTGAATTAACGTACGAAATCCTTGCGCATATTTAGAGCAGTTTTATATTCCTCATAAATTAAAAACGCAAGAAAAGTACAGAATAATAAGGGTCTGAAAGGAGTTGAAAGGACAAACTGAAGTATCCACATGTAGTTTGCTTGACCTAAAAACCCGGTGGGTAGTAATTAGTCGCTCTCATCCGTGACCAAAATTAACAATTAGTTGAAAAGTGTAATGATTCGCATTTGCGTAGGGATTCGTATTAGTCCAATCAAATTAGATTTTCACTAGCAAGATTTTTATATGAATTATGTTTTCAGTATTTTAAACAAAATGTCAACAGTGCCATACCACTAGAGCTTTAAATGTGGCCATGGTCTGAAATAAAACAAAACAGTATTTTGTATACCGGGTGAGTCACGAATTGCGCTCGCCCCGATATTTCCAAAAATATTTGGAATAGAAAATTGAAATTTGAAGGCCTTATTACACGACTAAAATGCCATCTTCTTAATAAAAAATCAAGTTTGGTGCACATCCGGTTTGACCGGAAATGCCCACAACTTTCGATTTTTAAATAGAACACCCTATATATTTTTACATTTTTGGAATCTGGAGGAAATTTTGAATACAATACATTTTGGTCACTTTTTGATAAACATTAAAAATTTTATTAAAAAATCTATTTCTGAATCCCGACTGCTGTGGTGCCCAAAATATATTTTAGTTTGTGTGCTACATTACTATAAAAATAAGAAGAGCAATATGATTGCATTACTTAATTCTCTAGAGGCGTTTAAAATTTTTAAATGTGATTTTTACCCACTAACTCGGTTTTTTTAAAAGGGAATTTAATCGTTCACCAACATTTTTAAATACCTCATTTTCATACGAATCTAATAATACCAAAATATTTGAGATTTCAGCCAAAATACAATGCAACCAAGCTTTTAGAAACATGCGGCTAATAGATAATAGATTAGTGGGCTTTGGAAACTAAAATGGCACATTTCTGTGTAAATCTCGTAACCTAATAACATTGGAAAAATCATAGTAGCCATTGAATGTAATAAAACAATATCAGCTGTCAGACAGATACAAAATAAAGCGTTGCGGAAATCTCTTTGAGTAAAAATTAAACAAAATGAATAATTTTAGTAGAAATGAAAAGGTCGATATGTTACTGATATATGGAGAGCGTCTCAAAAATTCAACTGCAGCTGCAAAACTGTATCAGCAAAGATATCCCAACAGACGTCATCCAAGCAGACACTTATTTGCCAGAGTGGAACAAGAATTAAGAAACGAACCCAATCAACAAGATGACTATCAAACATTTATTGTAAGTGAGGACAAAGAAATTGATGTATTAGGATTTGTGATGGTACACCCAACAACATCAACAAGGGAATTGTCAATGGAATGCGACATTAGTCAGTCTTCGGTTTGCAGAATTATAAAGAAACATAAGTTTCGGTCTTATAAATACCAAATACACCAACATCTTTATGGAGATGATAACGACAGGAGGCTAGTATATTGCAAATGGTTCTTAAATGCAGTACAACAAAACCCAGGTTATCCTTTTCATATTTTATATTCAGATGAAGGTAGATTTACGAACCAAGGTATGTTTAACAGAAATAATACTAGGTACTGGGCTCAAGAAAATCCGAGGTGGGTAGGGCGGGGGAATATTCAGGAAAGATTTGGGTTTAACTGTTGGCTTGGAGTACTTGGAGATCGAATAATTGGACCCATATTTTTTTATGGAACACTTACTGGCGAACGATATTTATTCTTTTTACAAAACCAGACAGCAGAATTTCTTGACTTACTTCCTCTTGCCTATTTACAAAATCTGTTTTTCCAACAAGATGGTGCTCCCCCACATAATTCCAGAAGAGTGATGGAATATTTAAACAACTTGCATGGTGAATGCCTTACCGCAAATCAAGGTCATATCAGGTGGCCTCCTAGGTCACCTGACTTAACACCCCTCGACTATTATGTATGGGGCACTCTCAAAAATAAAGTTCATAAAACTTCTTCAAATACCCGTGAACAGCTGCAAAATAAAGTTGTACGGGCTCTTAATGAAATAACGCCGGCTGAATTGCGTAGAGCCATTCAAGCAAGTGTACGCAGAGCCGATTGTGTATAGAAAAAAATGGTGGACATTTTGAACAATATCTATAAATGTCAATTTATGGTTTAATTATATTAATTATTTTAAAGATACCTACTGTTACCTAGTTTAAGTTTAATTGTTCAAACGAAATTGATTTTTATTTATTTATAGGCCCGATATTTATGTTCATTTAAATAAAACTCTGAAAACCGAACTGATGTCGCATTCTATTGCAAATGTCCTTGTGGATGTAATTGTGTTTACCTCCACATACCTATGCTAAACTTAATTGTGACGTCCTTTGCGCTCACAATTATTAAATGTTTGATAGATCAAGATTGCCTATAACTACATGAGTCTGTCTGACAGCTGATATTGTTTTATTACATTCAATGGCTACTATGATTTTTCCAATGTTATTAGGTTATCAGATTTACACAGAAATGTGCCATTTTAGTTTCCAAAGCCCACTAATCTATTATCTATTAGCCGCATGTTTCTAAAAGCTTGGTTGCATTGTATTTTGGCTGAAATGAATCAATCAAATATTTCTGAGCGGATTTTCAAAATTTTGGTATCATTAGATTCGTATGAAAATGAGGTATTTAAAAATGTTGGTGAACGATTAAATTCCCATTTATAAAAACCGAGTTAGTGGGTAAAAATCACATTTAAAAATTTTAAATGCCTCTAGATAATTAAGTAATGCAATCATATTGCTCTTTTTATTTTTATAGTAACGTAGCACACAAACTAAAATATATTTTGGGCATCACAGCAGTCTGGATTCAGAAATAGATTTTTTAATAAAATTTTTAATGTTTATCAAAAAGTGACCAAAATGGATGTATTGTATTCAAAATTTCCTCTAGATTCCTCTAGATGTAAAAATATATAGGGTGTTCCATTTAAAAATCGAAAGTTGTGGGCATTTCCGGTCAAACCGGATGTGCACCAAACTTGATTTTTTATTGAAAAGATGGCATTTTAGTCGTGTAATAAGGCCTCCAAATTTCAATTTTCTATTCCAAATATTTTAGGAAATATCGGGGCGAGCGCAATTCGTGACTCACCCGGTATGTCTCGGAAACTATTAGATTTGTGAGAAAAACGTTTATAGTCGAGTGCAATTAGGTTTTTACCTGAAAAGCCGTTTATAGTGAATGCATTTTCATGAAACTTTTTGCTTTGAGTTTCTAATAATAAGTACAAAAATGTTTACTCTTTAGAAATTGCCGCTTTTGACTTGAGGGTGGCTTCCATCCCTTCTGGAGGGGTGGAGAAAAGAGTAAAATAGTAACCACCGATCAATGTATATCCAGTAATATCGTTAAGACAAGGCAAAAACACATTTACTTTAAAATGTCGAAAACATGCTGAACGCAAAAATTCAATTCGATGTAAATTCTTATTTAGATTGGTCGATTTTTAACAACCTTTGACTGGATTCATATAGTAACGTGCTAATCGTCGCAATGGGTTGAACATTACAGATTTCAAAATAAAAATACAGCTGAAGAGCAAATTAAATCATTAGGAATGCATTCTATACAAAAGCTACTTCGCCTAGCTTTACATTTTCCACTTTAAGAGTTACATGGACACTTCTTATTAATTACCGTTGCTGGAAAGAGGCCCAAGATCGTGGTAAAACAAAAGAGGAGCTGTCAAGAGCGCGCATTTTCGTTTTAAGAAAAAATGAACGGCTATTATTTAAAAAGAAACAAAGAATCGGTTTGAATTTCATTGTATTGGTGCGGTTCTCTGAGCTAGAATTTTTCATTTGGATAGTATTATATAACTGGCTGCAGAAGCGCGGCTAGTAAAATCGAAGGGGACACTTAAATTGGATTTCTTAAAAACCAATGATATCTACAGGCACCAGCAACTTTACATTAATCACCATTTTCTATATAATTTTTTTTCTCCTAATATATTTCAACAAAATCTCTTATAGGAAAAGGTAGCCAATAGCTATCTAATTGCAGTTTGCAGCTTTGCAAAGCTTCATATCATTTTGAAGCCTGTTTAAGAAGTATAATACAATGAGTTGCGTTTCTGCAAAAAAATGAATAGAATACATTTTGACTTGTTCTACACATTGTATCGTAAAGCAAAATTACAAGGATTGTTCTTGTTCCAATAACGCGTGTGTCATCCACGAGCCCTGATGACTTCAGTCATCCTAGTCATCCTTCTTGCTATTCATGATATCGTTATCGATCATTTCTTGAGGCAAATTCCCCGTACTTCAATAATAGCAGCTTTCGCTTCTATTGCGTTCTGGAAAGGAGGAATTCTTGTCCTGAGCCATCTGCCTAGCATGTTTAAAAGTTTAGTTCTCATAGATAGTTCCTCTCCGCTGCTATTTGCAAAATCCTATAAAGAACGTGTTTCATCTGCCTAGCATGTCCCGCACATGCTCAATTGTATTCAGATCCGGAGAATGTGCCGACTAAATCATTGTTGGTATTACCAGTCAGTTTAAAATAGAATATTATTAAGCAGATGAGAAAGTTAAACATGATTCGCGAGGATGAAATTCATCCCTGTGAGTAATGGACAATTTTTCACGAGTTAAATACTTTTCTACTTATATGAAATAATTATTATTTTATTAGGCTGAAAAGTGTTGAATAATGAACTTTTCTCCACAGTCTGTATAAATTAATAACTTTCTCGATCAAAAACGCATAGATAATGCCTATGCCTATTACACAAACAACAGTCTGCAGGTGACTTTTATCTTGAATTAAGAGGAAATTTCCTCCGATATGTGAGGCGGAAGATCCCACATGATGTTGCAGAACATCCCTTAAGTACCTATCGATCATTACCATCAACTCTGTATGTGCCCCTAAACATATTCCACCCCACGCCATAAATGTGCATCCACCGACATAAATTTTTTTGGCCTTGCCCACTGAAACCTCTATAGGTCTGTTATAATACTCCTTTTTTGTATTTTAGGGCTCCTTATCCAGACATAGTCCTTTCTAAACTTCGAGTCTGTTAATATCCTTTGGTATAGTATCAGCCCTTCGTTTTTTTCTCTCGCTGAGATGCCTCAGTCCAATCAGGCTTTTACAGCTCATGACATACATTGATCGAATTTACGCAGAAACAACCTCATCCCTGAACAAAACTAGATCCCACTGATCATCATTCCAATTTTCATGTTCTCGAACAAAAGTTAGTCATTCTATTCGATGACGTCTCTGGAGTTTTGAGGCTTTAAGCTACACCTTTTCATATCAACGTCTTCTCAGTTGGTGTTAAATCACCCATTATGCATATGGATTGATTCCGAATATAGGTGACGATAGTGAACAAAAACAAAACAAGTTTAAACAACTACTTATGAAGATATAACGGACCTTAATCTAGACTGAATAAGTGCTTCAAATGGAATTCAACAACTAACGTATTTTGACACGTTGATATCGAGATTGATATTGACCTCTGACGACGCTGGTGTTATCCTTCACAGTAATTGCTACGTCAGGCTATACTTGCACTTATACTGCGAGATATACATTTGGATACACATCTAACTCCATTTACTTAAGTGTTTATAGAAAACCAACACATACCAACAGATATTTAAATTTCAACTCAAATCAGTCGATGCACGTTAAGAGGGGTGTTGTAAAATGTTTGTATGATAGGGCCAAAATCATTTCTTCTATTGATGAAATACTAAACAATGAGAAGCGGTTTATAAAGGAAGTTCTTATAAATAAACAATACCCTGGGGGTTTTGTCGATAAAACCTTCATAAATATTGAAAATAACAATCAGGTACGACAAAAACCTGAAAAACGTTACACAGCGTTAATTCTTTATGTATGCGGATTATCCGAAAAGTTGCGCCGCATCGGTGATAGATTTGATATTAAGACGAGCAAAATTCAAAAAACTGCATTTATAGTATTCCGTGTGAGTGCAACAAACAATACGTGGGCGAGTCATCCAGACCTTTTAGTGTAAGATTGGACGAACATCAAAATAATATAAGAAAAAATAAAATTCAGAGGTCCAAGATCTGCGAGCACGCTTGGGAGAATGGGCACAGAATAAACTGGGACTCGGCGAAAATTTTAACAAAAGAGGCAGATAGCAAAAAAAGAAATATTAAAGAATCCGCGATAATATTATGGAATGAGGATAAATACGTGTCGAATTGTTTCGTAGATGTCTGTACAACTTGGTTGCCAATGTTAAAAGAGGAACTTTACAAACTTACCATTGTATAAAAACTAAAAAAACTGTTAACTATATCAAGAGTTCTATGTAAATAGTAAGTATCTATGGATATTGAATATAACAAACATTCTTAGAGCTGTGTATTTATCATACACAGCAAAAGAGATTTTTCAAAAAAAGCCTTGAAAAAGGAAACAGAATAGATTTCCGAAACGTCGGCGAAATATTTAATTTCAAGTTTTTATACTTATTTATGTTGTTTATTAAAAAAAGCAACCTTTAACTGATCCTTTGACGTAAAAGTCACAGGCGTAGAGGTTATTTACCAGTAAGATACTGGTTAATTGTGATATTTTGTACCGTTTAAAAAGAAAACATACATGTGGCAGGAAGTCCCAAAGAATTGAAGAAGGAAAAAAAATAAGATAATGCCACAAATAACATTTAGACAATATTTACTTAAGCTACCAGATTCAGTGCTAAACGCCATGGCCTCTCCGTATAATTATATGATACTTGTCTGGTGATTAACGGCCCAAACAATATAAGAAAATCTTCTTATATTATTTAGACCTTCTCTTCAAGCATACGCCACGTAGCATTTGAAAGAGGCTCAATGAAATATTCAATGTTTGGGTAGAATCATCAAGTGCTCTTGTAGCTGGCCTATAAGGCTTATTCGATGGTGGCATTGTTCCAGTTCCACCCCGGAATATTGTTAGAAGTTGCTTTCAGTTTTAATCTCGATAAAACTATTAAGTAGGGCTGTTGTTATAGAGTGCATCGAATGAAATCGCATATATAAATAATTCTGAAATATTTGGACGATTCGTGATGTGAATTGTCTACAGTTGAGTAAAGTCTACAACTCTTGAATTTCATAATACTCTTTTGTAAGAGAATTATGTATTGCAAAGTGGTGTCTGTGATACATATTCGTTTTTAAATAAAACGGCAGAGGCTTACAGTCTCTCTCTCAAGAGTATTTTTAAATAAATCTTTAAACCAGTGTTTACAGAAAACAAATGCACAGAAACAAATTAGTCCATGAAGAAGTTGCGTCAAAAGGGGTGAACTTGAAAAGTACTTTGACAAGGACGACACCTGGACATCCCCTGTTTTGAGGGTGCTGAATACGATGGTGATATTCATACGCCTCCCACCCCTTGGGAACTGCCCCTAAATGCGAAACACCACCCCCTTTCGCGTTTCTTCCATTCTAGCATGCAAAGGCTTGTCGGATCGAGTTTTTTGGGTAGGCCGTATGGACTTTTAACATTCAACGTATTATCAACCCCCGGAGTTGTACTGCCCCCTTCCCTGATACTAAAATGTCCCCAAGAATTTCAAAAAATTGATAAAAATTTGTTTCTATACGTTTGCAAGTGTACTCAATCAACACAATAGCAACATCCATTTCTCTCCTACCCTACACTAACCACCCCCAAATCCTCGAAACTACCCCTTTTTACATTTCTGGTTTCTGGTTATGTGGGAAGTCGTTGGATCCAGGCTTTTGACAAAATATCGGTATTGTAGAAGAAGGTGAGTTCCGAGACATGCAGTCACCCCTATGGTTAAAAGATGTATATATTCTTGCTACTGTGCAGGTAGGGACTGGTTTAATTACGAGACTGGGAATTTGAGGGTGGTTCGGTGAAGGGTGGGGGGGGAGACATTATGTTGCCATCGTGATGAGCACCCACGAAAACGGGGGTAAACGGTTTTCACAAAGTTTGAATTTTTCGGATGCTTGGTATTAGGGGAGGGGGTAGTTTTTAACCCCGTGCTGATTGAATGTCTCGGTACTCAACTTTCTTTACAGTACCGAAATGGTGTCAAAAACCTCGATCCAACGATTTCCCATATGCCCAGTAGCCAGAAATGTACAAAGGGGCTGGTTTCGCGGGTTTGGGTGTGGTTAGTGGAAGGTAGGGGAGAAATGTATGTTGCTATCGTGTTGAGCACTCTTGCAAATGAATAGAAACAAATTTTTATCCATTTTTGGAGGGATTTTAGTATCAGGGAAGGGGATAGTTTGCACCTCGGGGGTTGATAATATGTTTAATGTCAAAGTCCATACGGCCTACCCGAAAAACCTGATCGAAGCCCTCGCATGCCTAGATAAATTACAAAGAATCGAAGATAGTTTTTATATACGGAAGGTTTTTCAAACGGGCACCACACTGATATCGGTTTTATCGATGACCAAATAAAAAAAATTACGATTTTGAGCCAGTCGCGATGATCTATTAATAAATCCAAAAATTAAAAAAATGTAGTTTTTGAAAATCAAAATAACACCTGAATGTTGGATCATATGTATTTTGTCTATCTCATTTAAATATTTGATTCTCGTGTAAATTACATCGAAACAGCAAGTCTGCCATCTTGGTTATTTACATGACCTAATTGGACATTTTATCTCATATCACTAGACCAAAGTGCCTTTACAAATTCATAGGTTTCAAGAGAGTCCTTATTGGTTGGGCTAACCGGCATATCAAATGAAATATCTTTTTAAATTATTGTCTATTTATAAACAAATACCTTCTGGGATTTAAATTTATTTCCAAAAATTTTGCAACGCTTCCTGTAGTAGTTACAGGATGCAAAGTTAAATATTGCTATTTTAAGACAATTTTTTCTCCAGGGAAATAAAGCGTTTCCGCTCCACTTTCTAACGGCTTGCACGTCAGCCTAGAAAATACGAAATTTTAGGCGGTGGTTGCACAGTGAATATACCATCTTTCTGAAGGATACGGAGGAGTCGTGTATTAAATATTAAGCAATTACAAAATCCACCCACAATATTTCCAGGTTGGTAGTAGCTCTTCTGTTGGCGTTAATGATTTTCCTTTTTAGCGAAAATAGGTCGATGATAAATAAGTGAAAAAAATATAATTTTATTCTAATTTTTGCTTTACTATTTTAGTTTTGTGGTACATATAAACATATGTCGCAAACTGATTGCCATTTAATCGTTATTTTTTAATATTTCAGAAAGCACGTTAGATATTATTTTCAATTTTAGTATGTGTTAATAGGATATAAAATCACATATTTTTATTAGAAAAGTTATTTGATCGCTTCACTAGTGGCGTCCCTGCGAACATGTCCTCTAATATTTCTTATCAGAAATGTGGTTCGCCACAGATATTTGTCCATGTGGATATTTTTCCTGATTAGCCTGATAAGCTCTACATAAAAACGGTCTCTTGCGATTTTCTCATCAGACGCACAGTTCTTGATTAATCAATTAAATTCAAATTGAAACTAATTACACAGGCGCACACACACACAAGAAACAAGTTGTCGATTACACGGACCAGACTAATCGTTCCCGGTGTATTTTGGCTTTCTGAATACAAACCCGGTGTCAGTTTTGTCCCATCACGTAACAATTTTCTTCTATCCGCAAGAAACAGTTAGAAAAATGCAATTTTGCACTTTTGAATTCTTCTAACAGTTTTTTGAGGATAGGAAAAAAAAGTGACATGGTTGCTCCACCACTAATACCGGATTCGGATTCAGCAAGCCAAAATACACCGAGAATGATTGGTCGGGTCCGAGGAATCGACAACTTTTTCGTCTTGGTGTTTGCCTGTGTAATTAGTTTCAATTTGTATTTAATTGTTTTATTCAAAAACTGCGTCTAACGAGGAAAAATCAGGAGACCGTTTTCATGTAGAACTGACCAGGCTAATCAATAAAAATATCCACATGGAAAGATGCCAGTGGCGTACCACTTTTTTGGTAAAAAATACCATTGTACATGATTATAGGGACGCCACTGGTGGACAGATAAAATTACTTTTTTAACTAAAACATGTGGTTTTATATCTTGTTAATACATACCAAAATTGTAAATAATATCTAAAGCATTTTCTGAAATTTCAACACCCCGCACAGTGGAAAAAAAGCCTTTCTTTGGACAAAAGTCTGCCTACAAGTCAAATCTTATCAATTTTGATCTACCTTGGCTTAAAATGTAGGTTATTGGCTACACTTTCAGAATATACTGCCTAAACTGCAAGCCCAGATTTTCTAATCTCAAAACATGTATCAAATATGAGAGTAATCACTTTTTTCTATTTCTACAAGTCAAATCTTAATCAATTTTGATCTACCTTGGCTTAAAATGTAGGTTATTGGCTACACTTTCAGAATATACTGCCTAAACTGCAAGCCCAGATTTTCTAATCTCAAAACATGTATCAAATATGAGAGTAATCACTTTTTTCTATTTCTACAAGTCAAATCTTAATCAATTTTGATCTACCTTGGCTTAAAATGTAGGTTATTGGCCACTTTCAGAGTATACTGCCTAAATTACAAACCCCGATTTCCTAAAATCAAAAAATTCAACAAAACATAATCACCCTACTCGAAATTTTATTAACATGTTTTATAAATTACTTTCAGTTATTAGCACATTTTGTTATAAAAAACATTTTTTTTTCTAGCCAATGAATTAAAATTTTACTTGCAAATAAAAGAGGTTTGTAAATTATTAAAATGAAAAAATGTATACTATAAATAACAAAACTCGAATCTTTTATTGACTATAATTGTGGAGATATATCGAAGACACTAATTAAATATTAGTATATCTATCTAATATCTATTTAAAAGAACCAGTCGAATATTTTATTGTTATTTATTATCTTGAAGATACATTGGAGAGGTTAACTAGATATTGATAATACTATCAGTCTACCAAATTTATTATTATAGATTAAAGTGCAAGCTTTATCATATTAAGCAGGGATCTGAATAATTGTATTTTATAAGTGAATATATTCTAATTTTGTACAAATATCAAAAATTATGGATGCGATATTATTCTCGCTTTTCACTAAATGTAATTATTAACTATATCTATAAAATTATTAATATTGTTATTGTATTGATTTATAGAAAAAGATTTGAAGAAATAATCTTTAAATTTCAATTTTAAATTGTATTATAAAAATTAAACATTGTTACAAAAATGAAATATAAAATCAAGAAAAAAAAGTTGTGTGAAATTATTTGGAATGATGATAAAAAAAAATATGCAAAAAAAGATTTAATATTAAATAACATTAGGGATACATCTAAATTTGATGAAAACCAATTAAAAATGATACAGAAAAAATTGATCAATTTGACTTGTAGATATAGAAAAAAGCGATTACTCTCATATTTGATACATTTTTTAGGTTAGAAAATCGGGGTTTGCAATTTAGACAGTATACTCTGAAAGTGTAGCCAATAACCTACGTCATAAGCCAATGTAGATCAAAATTGATTAAGATTTGAGTTATTGCAAAATTTTGTCCAAAAAACGCTTGTGCCTTATAGCAAGAAGTCGAAGCCGTTGCGGACATATGTTCATAAGAACTTTTCTTCATAAAATGAAGGAATCACACCCTGAAATATTAGCACGTCATTAAGGAACAACCTGTATCTTCATGACTTTATTTTTAGAAGACTTTTTAGAAGTTTGTCAGTATTTTTTCGAGACACACGGTATACTTTTAGGTCTCTTCATTTTAGCATATTAACGATATTTACCTACCCCTTATTAAAGCAAGTTTTTCAATTTGAAACTCTAATGAGGCTATTCAGTTTTAATTAAACTTATTAACTGGAGTAATTTCATAATTGTTCTTAATTTACCGGCCCGAACCGCTGAGAGTATCCGTAAATAATATGCTAAAATTGCATAGTTCTAAATTATTTTAATTACTCAATTTTAATTAGTTCCTACATTTACCATTAAGGAACGGAATGAAAAAAAGTTAACAGAGAAGGTTACATTGAAAATTCCGTTGGCGAAAACGACGTCTAGCGTCGACGTGGGGCGAAATCCAAATTGAAGTGAAACGCCGGGAAATGCTTCAAATTACCCCAGCTAAAAAGTCTCGAGATTTATTCACTAATAAACCTATGTCTGAACGGCCTTTAAATTGCCTAAAGAGGATTGATAAAATTAAAGCGGTAGGATGACTCCAGACATGCTAAGTGCATCTCACGGGAATTTACGAAATAGTAACGAGATTTAGATTTTGATCTGCCCTTCGCGATAATCTTGCGAAAAATATTTAAGGGCATGAGATGGATATAAAAGAATTAGAATTTATTTATTTAACATTACACTACACAATACAGCGTTCCAATTACGGGACAGGAGATAATAAATACTTACAAATACACAACAAGATAATAAAACTACATTTTGATATGCTTTTTATCCCTGTTGGGATGATTCAGTATATTTTCAGCAGAGGGTCGAAGATGACTCAGTACAGAAACATATTCTTTATAGGATTTTGCAAACAGCGGAAAGAAAAACTATCTATGAGAACTAAAAGAAAAACTGTATGTAAAAATATGGATGAAATCTCTGCATTGTTTCGATAACCTGACTTCTGGTTATGCTAACAAGTAAAATTCTTATTTGCCATTCTCATTATAACACTAGCATCCAACATAGTCCCCTATGACTAGGCAGATTAAACTACTATCTACATGATCCCCTATGATATGTAAATTCAGTTAAAAATGAGAACAAAGGCCTGAAACTAATTTATTTACCTACCTTGTCTTTAAAAATGTTTTCATTCTAATGAATTACAAATAATAAATAATTCACTTTTAAACATGCATAGAGTATATAAACTCCAATACTAGTTAGCTAATAGATAGGTGAAGATCTGTTGTTTTTTATCAGTCAATGTCAAATATAAATATTTCATACTTATTCATGGATATTGCCTTGGTTTTGCATGGAACATCGTTATGAGTGGCTTTGGGCTTTTCTGATGCGTCCAGAATAAGGACGAAAAAGGTTTCAAATGCTAAGCATTTCCAAGAAACTGAATGAGATTTTATGAAATCATTAGAATGAAAAAATTTCTAAAGACAAGGTAGGTAAATAAATTAATTTCAGGCCTTTGTTCTCATTATTAATCTGCCTAGTCGTAGGGGACTATGAGAAATCAGAACTATTTTGCTATCTTGACACGACTATTTGCAGAGAACTTAAAAGTTCTTGTTCTATAAATTGTTAAATTAAAGTCGAGATCCAAAGGGTAGGCCCCTCTACCCCTGTATATTTTATTTATTTATTTATTTATTTGTTTATTCATTCATTTATTTATTTATTCATTTATTTATTTATTTATTTACTTACGACTCAACAGGACGAATGTCCCCATTACAGGGTCGGAATACTACACCAATAAATGTTGTGCTATAACGGAAGTAGGTTCATATATATTCTTTAGATCCTTAATTCTAAAATGAAAAATATCAATATTTTTCTGTAAATGATTATAATTTCTGCATATGACATTAATAGGTGAATACATTAATAGATTGGTGCGTGAATCTTTGATATGAAATGTTCGGCGGAGTCGAGTTGATTTAGAAAGAACTCGTAGGTCAATGAGTTTTAATAGATTAGAGCAGTCGAGTTTATTGTTTAATACTTTAGACAGTTTTTTATTTATTATTTTTTTTTGTTTAATGACCTTATTTATATTAATGTCCTGGCTGAGTTCAGCTATTGCTGTTCTACCACTCAACCAGGACACGTATACATATATATCAACACAACAACCATTCCCTGCGATATTGCCATCTACCGCAGCTGAGACTCGAACTTAGAGATAACAGCGATTAGACATGTTGTGCCACTCAACAGCGGTCTAGCTCACTGCTAGGGCACAGTAACACACATCAAATACGCCACTAAACATCCATACCCTAGCCAGGATTCGAACCCGGGACTCCGTGGTCGTAAGCCAAAGACCTTAGCACTGCGCCACGGAGTTACAATTCCGTGTAATTCTCGGCGAGTTTGAAGTGAGTTAAGTTACAAAATATCATTACTAATTCCAACAAGTGGGTAGGTCTTGTCCTCGGTGTAGCTTAAGTATTTTAAAAATTTTCTTTGAATATTCTCCAGTTTATTAATATGAACGATGTAGTGGGGACTCCAGATTACGTCAGCATACTCCAATTTACTTCTGACAAACGAGTTAAATAGAAGCTTCATAGTTTCAACATTTTTGAAATCTTTGGAGTTTCTAATTATGAATCCCAATGATTTAAAAGCTGAAGATGCGATGTTATTTATGTGATAAATAAAAGTCATCTTGCTATCAAAAGTAACACCTAGGTTCTTAAATCTATCAACTCTTTGTATGACACTATCGTTTATTTTGTACTCATTAATGAAGATATTATGCCCACATGAGTAGGTGGCAACATTACATTTTTCAACATTTAGAAATAGTTTATTTTTATTGCACCAGTTATCAATATTCTCCAAATCTGACTTGAGCTATTCTATATCATCATTGCAGCTAACGCTGTAGTAAATTTTTAGGTTATCGGCATAGAGTAGATGTGGGCGCTGTAAGTTTATAACTATGTGATTGATAAAGACATTGAATAAAGGTGGACCAAGGACCGATCCTTGAGGGACTTCTGATTCGGCATTAAACTCGACAGACTTGTGTCCATGGTAATAAACATATTGTAATCTATTGCTTAAATATGAGGTAAAGAATGAAACAAATTAATATGATAATCCAAAATTTGTTAATTTATTTAATAAGATACCATGGTCAAGCCTGTCAAACGCTTTGGAGAAGTCTGTGTAAATAACGTCGACTTGATCACCTCCATCCAAGACTTCACAAAGATATTAAGTCAGGCACAATAAATTTGGAGTCGTAGACCTACCTGGCTTGAATCCATGTTGATGGCTTGATATTTTATTTTCTATGTTAGGAAAAGTATAGTCGTAGAGAACGAATTCGAATTTTGGGATGCTGAAGCCGAATATCATAATCAAAAAAGCTTTGATTAAAGAATTTTCCCCTAGGACCCCTTACAACCCTCCTGTGGAGTTGAAATGCCAAAAATCTGAAAAAAAATCAACAGTACATAGGAAGAGGACAGAAATCAAATAGCGGAAAACGCAGCGCTCTAGCTGCTTTTGTTCCGGAACGGAAGCAGTTACGGGGCTGCGGTTTGCGCCATTCGATTGCTCTCCTCTTTCTACGCACTGTCAATTTTTTCAGATTTTTAGAATTTCAATTCTCCAGTAGTTTTGTAAGAGGAGAATTTAGAGAAATCTGAAAAAATTCACCAGTATGTAGGAGGAGGAGAAAAATCAAATGGCGCAAACCGCTGCCCCGTAACTGCTCCCGTTTCCAAACAGTTATCTCTCAAAATGGCTGGAAAGTGTAAATGAAATTTCTTTTTCGCGCTTCCGGAGGCCCTATCTCGAAAACGAGAGCAGCTATAGAGCTGCGATTCGCGCCATTCGATTTCTCTCCTCTTCCTACGTACTCTTGAATTTCAACTCCCCAGGAAGGAAGGGGAAAATTGGGTAATTGAAACTGTTTTTTCATTGTGATATTCGATTTCAGTGTCCCAAAATACATAGAGGTAGGGGGTATACCCTCTGGGTCTCGACTTTTTTTAAATTTTGTGTGCATGTGTTGTTAAACAGTTTGTATCTGCGTCTACAGAATCGTCCTCAGTTGAAAGATTAAAGACGTAATATGAACTACAGAAGTAGTATTCAGCAAAATCATTAACTTCCTTATTGCCTACATAATGGTTGTCCTCATAAAACTAATAATAATTTACCGATAGCTATTGGTAAATTATTATCAGTTTTCTTTCTGTCGACGAACTACCAAGTTCTATTGGGATTACTGTTAAATACTACTTTTACTCTCACGACAATATTTTCCATATTCAGCACCAACTTGCTTTTTAACCGATTTTAATTTTTTTTTAAGGAGCAGGTTGTCGATCATATGTATGTTTTTTTTATGTTTGTGCGTTGATTTCTCTGGGATAACTTACGCAATGTCTAGAAAAATGTTTGTTATAGAGTATGGCTTATTGGTGATCTCATATTATCCCAGGAACCAGTTGGGGTTAAACTGTTCGGTATTTTTTGAGTAGCTGATACTGAACCTAATGTCAAAAGTTAAAGATTCAAATGGGTGAATCCAATAGGACTGCTATAATTCTGTAACTTTTGTAGATTTACATGAAATTGGACCACTAAAAAAGAAAATATATTTTTTAAATGCACCGAAAATTGGTCTGTAATATTAATAATATTCTGTTGTTGCAGGTAAGGCGGGATAGCAATCTATCGAAAAGGAGAGAAAATCATTAATTGTAAGTACAGTATTGGATTCCGTTATTATGATTAGGTGCATTGTAACAGTTTTTAACTTTTACATAACTAAATTAGTAAACTACCTTTATACGTGCAAGTCAGACCATTAAAAGTTTTAATAACAAAATTAATTGAATTCATGGTTGGTGATTTCCTTTAAAGTTTTCGTTAAATAGTTTCTATTACATGAACTTGTAACTTTGCACCCTTAATAAATTTCAACTAACTGGTGAAAAATAAAAATGGTTTTTGTTACATATTTGCACACATATTAGTCGAGATGTTATTGAATAAAAAAAGTCATTATGCAACAATTTATGGAGTAAAATAAATATTTACTATACACTGGGCTATATCGTCGTGGGATCCATTGTACATCCGACTTCGAGAATTTATACTATGGGACTTCCATCTAAACTCTCTCTTCATTCTGGTTCTTATGCGATGATGCCAACTTGGTGGACGAAACCCTAGTTCATCATTGTTTTTATATTTAATAGTATTCGTCTGTATACGGCGTTCCACAGCACAGTTTTCAACAGGTACTATAAAACTATAAACAAATATGAATAATATTGAATAAGGTTAAAATAGTTTACAGTAGGCACATTAAGGATAAATAGGGGTAAAACAGGGGCACAGTAAGGATAAGCAAGCATGTTATATGAAGATAATTCCTTACAGACCTGTTAAAAGCGTGTACAGACTTGTACTATTAGAAACACAGGGTGAATCTTAATATTCCAAGAGCCAGTAACACACAAAAATTTGTAAACTGTAAACTGACAGTCATTCTTATAGGCCGATTCAGAAATGTATAGGTAGAGAGTCGGCTGAATAGATTTTCTATGGATAAGATACATTAAAAACTTTGTATGAGTGAGTAAGTACTACTACAGACCTACAGGGAGCCACTTTTCATATAAGCAAATTTTGCCCGCGTCATGGAATTTTACCGGAAGTGACGTCAAAATGGCAACATGCGGGTAGATAAGAGGAGGCAGCCTATTTTTTTAATAACTAGAAAGCTTGTACTTTAACTTAAAAAAATATTAATTCATGTATTCGATGACTTAAGAACCCAGAAAAACAAAATTTAATCGAGGGTGTCTCAGGGTTGAGGGCAAATTACTACACTACACTACAACCTCATTGTATGCCTCAAAACCTACATTTTGACGTAAGTGTTATTCATGTATTCGATGACACAAAAAAATCGTGACCGGAAGTGACGTCAGAGTTCCATGACGCAAAATTTGCAAAAATGAAAACTGTCTTCCTGTATGTCTGTGGTAGTACTTACTAATTCAGATAAATATTTTCATGTATCTTATTCATAAGGAATCTATACAGTCGGCTCTATAGATGGCGCAAACATTATTTTATTTCTGAGTTTAGTAAGAAATAGCAGAATTTTTGTGGTGATATACAAGTAAATCGGACGTAAATAGCTAATTCTATAGGCTTTTGATGCGCTGAACACAATGCGGCTGTCCCAAGTAGAAACACAGTAATTGTAGTCGGGCTAAAATCGGGAAAATATGTTAGCCTCACAACATTTGAAGAGATATTGACATATATTTTCACAGAAGTTTCGTAAATGACTTGATTTGTCATTCTCCATTATCAGAGTAAAAACATATTTAAAAATGTTTGATTAGCAGCCTATACTTTGTTTTTAAGTAGCTTCGCAACCTGTACATACATAATTATTTACATGCAAAACACAGTAACTGTATTTACTGTATTTGTAACTGATAGATACTTAAAAAGTAAACATTAGATATACAGTAAGTGTGTTTGGGTGTAGGAAATTGACAATTGAGACACACATAGGTATTTAAATACAAATGAAGGTCTCTTAAATAACTGAATCTAATGCTGCCCATCGTTGCACTTGACACAGTAAATGGTGGTAATTATGGAAGGGGTGATCTGACCACCATTTTCAAAACAAAGTAACTACTCAGACCATGCAAAAACACAGTAATGTCAAAGTACTTACTGTGTTTTCTAATGGTATTTGGCTAATACTGTGTTTTGTTCCGGTCCGGTACAGTTACTCATTCAGAGTCACTTATTGTGTTTTGTGCACATAATAACTCTTAAATGTTCATTATTTAGTCAATTATAAGTGTTCCACAAGACGTGTTGGGACACGGTAAGTCCAATACTTTAGAAAACTCAATTTTTATAAATTTGTCAATTACTGTGTTTCTGCTTGGGGCAGCCGAATGCCGTTACCCATTTACTCTATGAGGTTAATATTTTGAGAAAACGTAACCTCAAAATGGATAAACTTATATTCTTAAAATAATATAGAAAATATACTTTCTCAGAATGCTGACCTTATAGAGCAAAGCGGGTAACGGCACTGTGTTCAGAGCATCAAAGTCCTATGGAATTACCTATTTAGGTCCGATTTACTTGCATATATACTCACCACAAAAATTCTAGTATTTCTTGCTAAACTCAGGAATACAATAATGTTTGCGCCATCTATACTTATGTTTCCTTTTTTAATATTACTATTGGCTCTTAAAGATCTTGAACAGCTGAATAAGATGGTCTAGTCCGATTTACTCAATCTCGTATTGTAATCCAATTAGGGCACGAATATAGGCAGAAATGGCCTTTTTAACACTTTTAGGTTAGGTTCTCTCAAACTTGTGACGTGATGGCGGCATCAAGAACCTTCTGATTCACTTATTTGGGTTAAGAAACAAAAAACTTGCGGGTCAGTGTAATTAGTTTCAATTTGAATTTTATTATTTTAATCACGAACTGTGCGTGCGTCCGACGAGAGAAGCGCAAGAGGCTGTTTTCATGTAGAATTAACCAGGCTAATCGGAAAAATATTCACATTGAAACATGTCAGTGGCGTACCACTATTTTAGTAAAAATATTAAAGAACATGTTTGTACGGACGCCACTGGTGGAGCTATAAAATAACTTTTCTAATTAAAATAAGTGGTTTTATAACCTATTAACACATACCAAAATAGAAAATAATATCTAAAGTACTTTCCGAGATATTAAAAAAATAACGATTTAAAAAGAGAAAGATTTAACACCCTGTATCAAAAAATTTAAGCCATTGCGAACATATGTTCATTTTAATTTTTTTCATAAAGTGGTATACGGAATCATACTCTGAAATATTAGTATGTCATTAAGGAACACCCTGTATAAAAATACGCAACACAACATACTTGCAACACCACTTTTTGCAAAACTCAAATACCCCGAGTTTCCACGGAGCTAGATTTGGGGGATACTTGAGGATAATAAACACTGTAGAAGGCCCTCTATTGAATATGAGGTCAGACTACATGATACCAAAAACCACATTTAACAAGCCCTTCAGTATCACCATTGGAGATAGGAAGGACTGGTTAAAAAAAAGCTCCTGACATACTACGTAAGAGCCTAACCTGGTATATTGACGGGTCTAGGACGAGCACAGGAGCTCGAGCTGGAATATATGGTGAAAGACCCAGAGCAAGTATAAGTCTTTCCCTTGGGCAACATGCCACTGTATTCCAATCAATAATTCTGGCTATACTTGAATGTGTACGCGAGAATGTAAGTCAACAATATGTCAACCAGCAGATCTCCATTGCATCAGACCGTCAGGCGGCACTTGCGGCACTAGCCTCCAACAGAGTGTCATCCCGACTGGTATGGGACTGCCATTAAGAGCTGAACAGAGTCAAATTACTCTGGATGCCAGGACACTCCAAAATTGACGGCAATGAAAAAGCCGATGAACTTGCTATACAACGGGCAGCTAATACATTCTATGGCCCAGAACCCCGCTCAGCCAGAAGGGCGATTAAAGACGCAACGGGCGATTAAAGACGCAAGAGCAAAATCACTGGAGGAACATTCCAGGAAATCGACATGGGAAAAAACTCATTAATGGTCCATGTGCAAAACAAACTGAAGAACTGCTCACAATGAACAGAATGCAGTTAAGACTAACAGTAGGACTTCTGACTGGACATTTTCCGGTATAGAAGTATCTAAATACAATCGGCAAATTTGACGGCAACCTAGACTGCAGACTATGCAGCAAGGAGCCGGAAACGGTCGAACACATCATATTCAACTGCGAGGCACTGGCTCGCAGAAGACATGGTATCTACAGGCAAGCACGAACGGACTCGGAATTCATCAGCGCCCGCCCGACCATGTACCTGTATCACCTGATTAGGGGTACAGGGGTACTGGAGTGGGCGGAGTGAAACACGACAGGGAGAGCACAGTAAGCCCAGGAGGCTGCAGTGCCCTCAGAGTTTTATTAACAGACGAGCCCTGAGAACAAAAAAACACCCCTTTTTTTGGCAAGGGGGTTAATAAGTAATTAAATCTTCACTAAGTTGGATTCCTTTACTGAAACATACTATAAGTATTTTTTTCCTAGTATCTATAGGGAGGTAGAGTATAGCTTAAGCTAACCCCATCTTTTAACAATAAAGGTTCTTTATTTTGCTTATATATTTTTTATCATTATTCCTCATATTGTATTATTCGCCAAATGTCATGTTAAACCGAATGCGTATTTAGCTTACTTCGAAATAGTTTACCACCAGAATCCTTCAAATGTGATATGTAACTGTCTTTGAACCGCCATTGCAAACAGGGAACTTATTTATCAAGCTCAAAGTTTGCAAACATATCTTTGTACTTCTTATTGTCCTACGAGCTACAGACTACTGACAAAGCTCCGGAATCCGTTTAATATGCAGCGATTATGACGACATGCTTATTGAAATTAAAGTAAAAAATAACGATTGTGACAGGCGTCATGAAGTTACATTATGCTTATTGCTTTGAAGACAGCGGAAAGATTAATTCAAGCTGGCAAAAGCAAATGGGGCGAAAATTTGCTGACAAGCTTTATTACACGCGAGAGTGCTCGACGACAGACTTCATCGATCCGAATATGAACACGATCGTTTTTTCTTGTATTCAGCCGAAGAACTCTCTCTTTTATTCCATACACGTGGCATTATACATTTTCATGTGATAGGGTTGTTACCGTGATTAAATATATTCCTATATGTTAGACAGAAAGATTTTTTGAAAAAATGCGTCATAAACACGATTGTTAAAGTAAGTTCATATGATGTTACAATATCAGTCATTTAAAACTATACCTTGAATAGTGGAGTAAAACTAAAATTTAGAGGGGCCTGCCTTACTATACCGGGTGGCCACGAGTCAATGTACGCCCCCAATATTTTGGTTGTTTTTGTATTTAAAAAATTGATTTTTGGTACAAATAAATTAGACAATAATGGGCTACTTTTAGACTAACAGCAATGAAAAGAACCGGAAGTGACATCAATTTTTCTTCTTAAATGGAATGACTATATTTTTTTTTGGCGGTTTCTCATTAAGCATAAATTTCTAAGTGCAACAGTTTTTTCAGATGTAAAAAATTCCAAAAAATAAGTGAGATACGAACAATTTTTTAATTTTTTCAAAATGGCCGCGTCAGATGAATGCGATGTTAGAAAATTACTAAGTAGGCTATGGAAATTATTAGTAGGGTTATAGACTTGTCTGTAAAGCAGAATATAGTTGTGTGAATTACTGATAGGTACAGTAGTGTCGCGATCATCCGATCCCGCGTTAATGCGGATGCTTCTATAATCCGGATTGCCTTCTTGTTCTCTTGAAGTACTCTGTAATCCGGATTTTACTTGATTTTGTAATCCGAATTCATTCAGGTAACTCTTCTTTGATCTTGTAAAGTGTCTTAAGAACTTAAACTTACAACATGCTGTATGTTTGCTTCACAATGCTCGGGAAAATGTACCAGCCAGTTCCTTAGAAAAATGCTGGAAAACGATTTTAAAACTAAAAAATGAGAATGACTTAAAAGATGACCCCGAGGATTTGATCCCTTTAAGTGCTATGAAACAAAAGATACCAGCAGAAGAAATTAATGTGGATTGATTGAACAAGAAAATTTAATTCATGCAAATGATAGTGCTGACTGATGATGTGATGGAAATTGACACTCCGGTCAGAAGTAAACATGAAGATGCTGTCAAAAGCTTAAATCTTGCTTTACAGTGGACTACAGAAAATGACATTCCTTTAATAGATTATGACGCTACAAAATCTCAAGGAAATTGCTTTTGAAAAACAACAGCATATAAGTCATCAGAGTAATATCATTCTTTTTAGTCGGTGCCGAAAACTGTAAAAGAGGGTACCACACAATTCTAATGAAGCCGATGTACAAGAAAGTGATGAAAATGTTAATTATGTATGTACATACAATATATGTAGTTACATATTTTTAATATTTCGTTTTTTTGATATAGGATCCCCTTTTTTATTTGCACAATGCTTACTTTTGTTAAATACAGCCTTTTATTTATTTTTTTTGCAATTTAGAAGCTGAATTTAAAATGTTTTGATAATCCGGATTATTTGATAATCCGGATTAGCCTGGTTTTAATTGATCCGGATTATCGCGACGCTACTGTACCAGTATGTTTAGTTTACTTTAAAAAAAAACGGAATATCATTTTCATTTTCATTTCCGTAGGGGTCCTATGGAATTTTTTTTAATGAAACTGTGCTATTTCTGTTATTAATCAGAAATAATGATTCATAAACTATAATTTTTTCGCCATTAATCATTTCTTAACGACATCCTTCGTAATAATAGAAAGCATTTTTAAAAAGTAAACACAAATTAAACAATACATAATTTTAATAGATATAACGTTACAACCATGAATAGATTACCAAGACTAACGAAACTGTTTAAAACCTAAATTATAATAAACCATTATAAAAATTGTTCAAACTGTTCACCGTTAAGATTAATACACAGAGTAGCGCGACTTATCATTGTACGTCTAACATTCTGTAATTGTTGAGGTGTTATTTGTGCAATTTCGTGTCGAACTCTTTCTTCCAGATCTTGCCTTGTGGTTGGAGCAGTCATGTAGACTCTATTTTTCAAATGCGCTCAAATAAAAAAATCGAGTGGGGTTAAGTCAGGCGACCTTGCAGGCCATCTGACTGGACCATGGGTACCAATCCAACGATATGGAAATAATTGATTTAATTGTTAATAAATTAAACACTGCTTTTAGATGAATCAATCAATATATTATAAATACTCTACATATGTTTCGGCTTATTAGGCCTTTATCAAGAGTATTACATAGTGAATACTGAATGAATTGATTTAAGTAATCCCTAACGATAATACCATTGTGTGGTCCAGCTCCGTCTTGTTGGAAGTAAGCCTCGTCAATATTGGTATTGAGAATTTGATTATTCTGTGGAACTATTATATTTTGGAGAAATCATAGATATCTTGGTCCAGTTAGAATTTCGTTAAAAATTATTAAACCTATGATATGGTCGCCCAGTACGCCTAACCAAACATTGAAGCCAAACCGCTCCTGAAACCGCCCCTGTCTTTTAATGTGAGGATTATCAATTGCCCAATATCGAATGTTGTTTCGATTAAATAACCCAAGGTTTGTAAAGGTCGATTCATCAGTGAATAAAATGTTTTTGATAAAATTCTCGTTTCTTAATTGGCGTAACTGTAACCAATTACAAAAGTTATTCTTCGTTGATAATCATTCTCATACAAAAATTGATGCAATTGCTATTTATGAGAACGATAGCTGTGTTTCTTTAAAATTTTTCTTTCTGGCTGATTTTTTGGAAACTGGTAATTCATGTTCAATTTGTCTTATCGAAATGGTTGAGTCAACATGCACTAAAGATAATACATTAATTTCCGTTTCTTCATCCACAATAAATCTTTCTTCAATTTCTACATTAGGTTCAGTTCTAAATTGTTGCTCCAACCGGGCGAAATAATTTCTCGGAGGTTGTCTTCTTTCTGGATATCTCCGTCCATACAGACTTTGTGCTCTAATTGCATTACGTAAAGTCTCTCCATAAATAATGATCATGTCAACTTTTTCATCTCTTGAATAATTTTCAGCCAGTTTATATTAATTTTCTTGTTTATAACAACTTTAATACACTTGCTTCAGAAAATTAGTAAGTCAAGACTAATCCAATTGTTGCGAATTGTCATTTTCATGGCTATCTGCAATTTTGGATTTAAATGTAGATAGGTAGCTTATTAAAATGATTTGTTGGCGCCTACTTTTTAAAAATACTTCTATTATTACGAAGGATATCGTTAAGAACTGATTAACGGCGGAATAATTATAGTTTATGAATCATGATTTCTGATTAATAAAAGAAATAGCACAGTTCCAGTAAAAATAAGGACCTCTAGGGAAATGAAAATAAAAATAAAATTCCGTTTTTTTGAAAAAAAAAAAAAACTAAAAATACTGGTACCTATCAGTAATTCAAACAACTATTTTCTTCTTTACAGACAAGTCTACAACCTTGCTAATAGTTTTCATAGCCTACTTAGTAATTTTTTTACATCGCATTCATCTGACGCGACCATTTTGAAAAAATTATAAAATTGTTCGTATCACTTACTTTTTGGAATTGTTTACGTCTGAAAAAACTGTTGCACTTAGAAATTTATGCTTAATGAGAAACCATCAAGAAAATATAGTCATTCCATTTAAGAAAAAAAACTTTATGTCACTTCCGGTTAAACCGGAAGGAACCGGATGTGATATTCTCATTCCTGTTAGTCTAAAAGTAGCTTATTATGGTCTAATTGATGTGTACCAAAAACCAAATTTTTGAATATAAAAACAACCAAAATATTGGGGGCGTACACTGACTCGTGGCCACCCGGTATAACAATTTTTTTTGCTAAGACTCGTTGAAAACATTTCAAGTGTAGTAAAAAGTTTTGGATTAAATCCCTGTGGCGGAAAGCTTTTGTTTAAATAAAGTAATGTTCAGTATCCCTTTTTCGCAGTTTTTATTAAATATCTCTGGTTGTATAACCATCACAATAAAGAAAGAGACGCAAACTATTCACAATGAAGTTGTGAAGAGAACTAGATTTGTCCGAAATTTTTTGGTCAGTATGCCAAGTCGCAAAATATGAAGAAACTTTAGAAGAATATATCCCTTGCGGAGTTAAACCATGAAGCCAAGTTTCAGGTCAAAATGTTTACAATAACTCCTAAAAAACAATTGCAATGTCCATTATATTGCAACAGTATGGAGAAGTGCGAATGAAAATATCCAAAATTTGCTATTCTCTGTGGGTGGAGAAAAAATCACGAATATTTAAAACCAGTCTCCATGCTTAACCCACACGCCCCAAGAGCTGTAAAATTAACTTTGACAAATCTAGCTGCAAGAAGGTTTCTGAAACTAAATTGAATAATGTGCACAAAAGCTTGTCAGTGTTCTGCAGGAAACTTCTTTTGTGCAAATGCCCCAGATTTAGTAACTCCATCGATCATGGAAGAATATGAAGATAAATCAGGTAAATTGTAGTATTTTTACTTTAACATAATGCGAATAACCAAAAATATTTTTTTAGAAGATGTTGACATGCAGATAATTTAAGAATTATTTTAAGAAGGCAATTAAAAACGCAATTTAGGGTGTTAGATTATATAAGATTATGTCATGTTTTTACTTTATGATATGATATTAATAATAAAAACACATTAATTTAATCCGCCGTTTTAAAAGAGCTGTAATTCTTTGTCACTAAAAAATTTAAAACGCTTCTGACATGGCTTGAATGCAATTTTTAACTTAGAGAAGCTATATTATCGTATAAGTATCTAATTAATTAACTGTGTACCCGACCAAACTCACCTTGCGCGCACCGCTATATTATTTCACAATACCCGTAGCGCGCCATGATTTCGATCATTATTGTTTAACCAATACTCAATAAACTATATATTGTTGCATTCAGCATTAAATTCTACACATTTTTCATTTAAACTGTTTTTTCATATACCTTATTGTTCTTCAAATAAAAAATATTTAAAAAAGAAAACCAACATTTCACTTGTTTTGCTAAATTTTCAGTTAGATATTAAATATTCTTATATCTTGTATTTTTTGTAGTGAAACATATACTTTTTGAAGTATTTCCTTTTTTTGAAATAAAAGATCGGACAACTACGGCGGGAGATACGAATTTTTTTCAAATCGCCCTATCCGCCATCTTGATTTGTATATTACTGGAAAAAATCCATTTTCAGAAATGACAACATGCCATTCGGTGATCCTGTAGACCTAAGTAATCATAAATTAGGTGTTTTCACAAATTTCAAAATCATTTTCATCGTGAAGATAATGCTTTATTATGGTTAAGAACACTTGAATTTTGAGAAACAGTCGGATAATACCCTAAAATTTTAATTTTGTATTGAAATTTTTTCGCCAAAAACACTACATCAATATAATTATATGCAAATGCAACTTCCTGGAACTGTAAAAGCTCTATAACAATAGAAACAAATGAAAATATATTACCAGAAAATACTAGTAAATATTCAAACTTTTACAAAATACTTATCACAAATAAGTTTAAAACATATATCTTTCTTATATCAATTATAACAATTCACTACTCACTCATGGCGTCATCAGTTATATTGTCAGTGTCATTTTGTGTTATAAACACGTTATTTTGCACATAAATTTCCTAAAGTAGCTTTTACAAATCCCGTATTAGGTATGCGTTACTTATTTAATCACATGTAAAACGTGAACAAAGTGAATAAAATGTTGTGTTTAATAATTTTTAATCGCGATTTAAGAAACTAATATAACCGATGACGTCACTGTGTGTTTTACGTACTCGTTCAATTACTCAAACTTTATGTTATTTATGTGTTGAAATTTTAATTTGATGGACGATAGAATACTGTTTAAATATCAATAAGTGCTTTAGTGTAACAAGTACTTCATTTTAACAATATTAAAGAAGCAAATTTGCACATAGTGAAAACACCTAATTAAAGAGTTTTCAAACTTGGCAGGACATCGACGCGAACGCACTCTGTGATATTTGACTAGTAAGCGGAGCAAGTAACGTAAGATAGTATTCATTTAAATTGCATTTCAGCATTGAAAAAAACGCTTCGTTACAAATGTTTTTGCCGAACGTCTTCTGTATTGAAGAGCTATTTTTTTGTAAAAGCTGTTCGGATTTCTTCAAAAACTTTTTGTAATTTTTTTCCCCACACTTGCAATCTTCAACTTCTCTATTAACTTAAATAATAAATGCGGGCGTCTAACCTGCCAATAACATAGACCTGACATATTATATGGTTACTTATTATTAGAAAACTATTTACAAAGCTTAATCGTCAACGATGAGAGGATCCATTATGTTGTAAGTTAATATGCGAAATATGAGGAAAATTCAGATTAATTGGAATCTAGTAGCTGAGGAATGCAAATAATCCCTTTATTAAGTCAGAGGGTTGGGAAACCTATCTTCGACGGCGCCGTGTTGTATAATGTTACAAACGTCTATTGGGATTTTGACACCTCTCTCTCTCTCTCTCTCTCCCACTCCCTCGGTTTACATACGGGGTTACTAGTAATTCGATGTACCTTTAAACATATTATAACAAGTCAAAATTAAAAAACCGCTGCCTAAGAAATCAGTACTTCCACATCCAAATTTTCCTCCAAGTCTCTTTAAAGATAAACTTCTTGACTATATTTGCACTTTAGTATGCGGAAAAAATTGGTCATGGAATTTTAATAATATTCGGGGCAGATGTCATAAAAAAATGTACAGGAGTTGCAATTTAGCAAGCTTCGTTGAGACACTGAAAATGAACTTGGCTAACTTTCAAGCCCCGCATGATATTTATAAAATCTGCAAAATGTAGGGGATATAAATAAAGAAAAGTTTGAGAAAATGTCAAACTTTTATTAAGTTGCGGATAAAAAATGTAAAAACTCGGAGTAATTGTAATGGGCTTTACATTAATATTCCACAAAAATGGGTTTCGTAAAAACGCGAGAACATGAATCTAGGTATCAAAATTGATTAAATATACAAATTTTACAAAAACGATGCTAGGCGTCGCGCGTCGGTCGCCCTCGAGACGTGAAAACGCAATATGAATTTAGGTATCAAAATTGGTCAAATACACAAGTTTTTCAAAATTGACGCCAGGTGTCAGTCGGCGTCGAGACGTAAAAATGCAAGAACATACATTTAGATATCAAAATTTAGACACAAGTTTTATAAAAACGACGCTAGGCGTCGGTCGGCGTCGAGACGTAAAGATACAAGTATATGAATCCAGGTATCAAAATTTCTCGAATACACAAGTTACAAACACGACGCTAGGCGTCGATCGGCGTCCAGACATAAAAATTCAAGAATATGAATCTAGGTATCGTAATATAACAAATTCAAAATCAAATTTTGATCTTTCAAAAAGTATGCGATGTAACAGCACCGAACGCTTTCATGTTTAAGAAAACAGCCCAATTTCCAAGCGTAAAACAAATCGCTACTGGACCCACTTATTAACGTTACATGTAACATTTTCAATATTAAGAATTAAGGCACTGGTTTCTAGTACTATAACGTTAAACCTACTTCTTTATATTTTTTTTTGAGTTGCTCAAAGCATGTTACATAATAATGGAATTATAGTGTTGATAAAGAAAGTTATGGTTACGATACATCACCCCTAGCTCAAGTTTCGGTGGATGGGCCGTAGGTATAAAAATATTGTATTGTCATACACACCTTAGTTGTTATTTTTTTAGTGGAGATTAAATTTTCCCAGAGAGTGAGAGAGAAAGATATAGGCGCCAATCCGTTTCGTAATTATAATTTACATTTTATACAGAAAATTAGTTATCAAACGGATAAACTAACCAATAATAGAATTTTCAAGATCTTATATAAAAAATGCAAATTTAATTTAATGCGTTGGTGAGTCTTAATCGTATCTTATCAAATGTAATAGAAATAGAAGTTGTTATTAGCTCACTACAACTTTAGAATAGTTATTTGTATAACACCAATGAAATAAATCAATCAACTAAAATATAAAACTGATTTTATTAGAAATCAATAAAACTGAGGACTTAAAACTAGGTAAAACTGACTTGCTTATGAACCAATCAGGTAGATTCTCAATGAACAAATTTAAATTTTAATACATACGTGAGAAACAATATAATCAACAAGCACCATCAATAATATCTTAGTAAAAATATATAGTATGTTAAACATATACCCTGTATAGTATTTTCAAAGATCATATATATATATTATAGAAAATAAACCCCTACTAAAGAATTTGTGATCACAAAATCCGAACATTTACCTTTATATAATTATGTAATTCAATTCTCTATAATGCATGATAAATTTAACGAGGAAAGTTATTTTAGATTTAAAAAAGTATATACTTTATACTTCAAATATGAAAATTATTAATAATAAAATGAATAAAGGTGGTGTAAACAAATTTAGAATAAGAATATTTTAACAAATTATGTAGTGACACTTAGCTGAGGGTTTCTTCATAAGAAGAGGGTTTCCTGTCCAACGAAGGTGTATGATTATGAGAAAATCCACTCCTCCACGGTCGTTGCAGTTCTGGAATTTTTCAGCAGCAAGCCGAGGAGTTCCATGTACTGTGCTGAACCAATCCAGGACTTTTCCCAAAGTGACTTTAGAAAATCATGTATACTTTGTCCTATATGTCTCCCAAGAATTTATTTGTTTAAACTATGCTGAAGGCATCCTACTCTAATTTAAATTAAGTATCTTCCTAATAAGAGGAACCATTAAAATAAAAAAACGAAAGTTTCGGAGCCATAAAAACACCGGAATACATTTTCCGGTGTTTGATGAAAGTATTCTCCCTTCATTATAAAACGCTCCTGGTCAGCAACGAGGTATGAAATTTGCCAAGTTTATTCCGAAAACTAATTACCATCCGTATTTTTACTCTATACTGTCCACTAAATTTATTGTTACTAATTGACGTTAGAAAAATATTTAAAACAATATAATTAGATCAAAGATCTTTAATAATTCACAGCAGTACTAGGGCACGTCTATCTTCAAATGACGGAGCGATTAAACTGGCTCATATATCATTTGAAATTCTATTTGCTAAACCTGCTTTAATTTATCAAATTTAGGCAATTTTAAATACATGTATATGCAAATTAGATTGTATACAGTTAACTAGATCGAATTTAAATATCTAATTATTAATAAACCCACAAGGTGGCAAGGTAAATGCTACAGTACATACGCCAAAAATGAAGTTTCTGGGCTCCTACTAGCTTGTTCTACTGATTTTTCCCAATTACACACCCCCTCCACTCCTTCAACAAAAAATACATACGTGTACCAAATTTCAAGCGAATATCTCAAGTTTATTTCATCAACTCCTTTATTATTGGAATGGTGGTAGTGGAGGGGGGAGATATTATAAAGAAAGTTAAGGGCTTTGCCTCTAGTATACGCACGAAACCTCAAGTTTTTGTACTCTACACAGCTTGCTTTGCTCATTTCCCCTATTCACCTATACTTAATCTACTTCCAGATGTCGATATAATACATACGTGTACCAAATTTGAAGTGAATATCTCAATTTTATTTCATCAACCCCTTTAACAATGGAGTGAGGGTTGGTGGGGTAATGGAAAATATCATAAAAAATTTTGAGGCCTTAATTTCCAGTACATATACATCAAGTTTCTGAACTCTTATCAGCTTGTTTTACTTATTTACCGCTATTTACTCCCCAACCCTTCACCGGATATGTTCAAAAACAATCCAGTTCCAGATCTCATTACAATATATACCTGTCAATACCTTAAACCGTTCCGGAGAAAACGTGCAGACAAAAAAAAAAGTGACAGACATGCAGACAGAAAATTTTTTCGCCCAAATTTAAAATCTCGACGTTTCATGACATTCTAAACCTATTTCAAGGAAAAGAAAAATGAACATTTTTTTACTATTACTATACTTCTTATCCACTACGTGGATGTGGAAGTAATTGTAAGTAAAATCCAAAGATGTAATCTATTCAACAAAAGCACAGTAAGCAACTTATCGATAACAGAAAGATAAGCACTTGTATTTTTAAATATTGGACGATGTCGGTGAAGCTGGTTTTGATTGTACTTCATTGGGGAGCATGGTGGTAGCGCTATATTTTGTAAAAATAAAATAAAATTCAAGGTAATCGACATTAAAGACTATTGCGTCGAAAATGTTATTGAATGCTCATGTATAGAGCTACAAGATCTTTCCATCATAGTTATTGTTGTATACAGGCCACCCTCTGGTGACTTTTATCAGTTTCTTGAGTATTTCTGTACACTACTTAGTAAATTTGAAAATACGTCATCAATTATTATAGGAGGAGATTTTAATGTTGACCGCTTAAAAAATACTATAAATAAACTGTTGTTTGACGACTTGTTGGTGATGTATGATCTTAAGTCAACGATTAATTTACCAACGAGAGTAAAGGATAATAGTGCCACATGTATTAACAACATTTTTATAAATGTAGATCTTGTCGATTACACGATCAAAAACATTAATTTATGTCTCTCTGACCATTATACTCAAATACTAAATTTTAATGCGTATCGAAATAAATATGAGTCAAATAAGCCAACATTTATTACCAAAAGAAACATGTGTAAAGAGAACATCGACAGATTTAATGACCTTTTAGCAAATGAAAACTGGACAAATGTTTCTTCTCAAACGTGCCCAAATTTTGCCTTTAATAATTTCGCCGATACTTTAAGTTATTATTTTGAAATCTGTTTCCCTCTGCAACGTGTCAAACAAAATAAAAAGGAATCTCCGTCTATGTGGGTTTCAGAGGAGCTTCTAGAATTAAAACAGAGAGTGTGTTTGATCTCGGACTTTGCTCAAAAATATCCTCAACTGAAGCCTATTTGCAGAAATGTAAATATGGAGTATAAAAATAAATTAAAAGAAACCAAAATAACGTATAATGATAATAAAATTTCAGAGTCAACAAACAAGGTTAAAACCATGTGGAATATGATAAACGAGGTGGTAGGAAAATCTTCTGCCTCACAGACAAAAATAGTTGTTCATGAGAATGGTTCCCTTCTCGCAGATAAAGTTATTGCAGATAACTTCAATGCTCACTTTACTACAAGTCATATAAATATCCAAGCTGACCCAATCGACTTCAATTTATTAAACACAAACATACCACTTTTTTCTCAATCTCTGTTTCTTCAACCAGTCACTGAAATAGATACGGTATCTTTTATTAGCAGGTTAAAGTCCTCTCCCTCCAGTGGTCTGGACAATATGTCTAACAATTTATTAAAAAAATGTAAAAATAATTTCACCCTACCGTTAACCTATATAATTAACCTATGCTTTGTAAACGGAACTTTCCCTGACAACTTAAAAATTAGTAAAGCCATTCCACTATTTAAAAAAGGAGACAAAAACTCTTATAACAATTATCGAGCGATTAGCATAATTTCAAGTATGTCGAAGGTTATAGAACTTGCATTTTTAGAACAGCTGAGTGGTTTCTTTTTAAAAAATAACCTTTTATCGTCAGTTCAACATGGTTTCTTAAGAAATAAAAGTGTTGACACTGCATTAGTAAATTTTCACAGCTCGATAGTGGACGCCTTAGATAAAGGATTATTTGCTTTTGGACTTTTTATAGATTATTCACGTGCCTTTGACTGTGTAGATTATGACTTACTTATTGCGAAGTTGTTTAGATATGGTATTAGGGGTCCTGCCTTAGATTTTTTATCAAGCTATATTAAAAACCGTACGCAAGTAGTCTATGTGAATGGAACAAAGAGCAATACATGTATAATAAATGCCGGTGTACCACAAGGTTCCATATTAGGGCCGTTCATTTATCTCATCTTTGCCAACGATCTCGCTCTATACATTCAAACCAAATACAATGTTCATATTACGTGCTACGCTGATGATACAAACTTTTTAGTTGTTCAAAAAAGTCCTGACGCAGTAAGAAATATATCTAAGGATCTATATAAAGACATCATAATTTGGTCAGAGAAGAATCGGCTTACGCTTAATAAAGAAAAAACAAATACTGTATTATTTAGGTATAATATCGAGCAGAACTCTAGCGACGAATTTCTAATAACAGATTCTGCTAAAATATTGGGTATTATGTTCGACCGAAATTTGACGTGGGCTGCTCATATAGATAGTGTGTGTGTGAAGCTCAGTAAAGGTTGTTATGGTATGCGCAACTTAAAAAATCACTGCGGTAAAGATTCTCTAATGACATTCTATTATACTAACATACATTCTCATCTGCGTTATGGAATTATGCTGTGGGGATTGAGTACTACTTATGTTCGTCGGGCATTTATTCTTCAAAAGCATGTCATTAGGATTATGGCGAGTTTACATCCCCGAGATTCATGCAGAGAATCTTTTAAGACCTTAAGAATATTAACTCTGCCTTGCTTATATATTTACGAAATCTGTTGCTATGTTTTTAAAAACAAATCAGCGTTTCTTACAAACCAAACACACCACAATTATCAAACAAGATTTAAAGGTCAATTAATTCCACATCAGCACACAACAGCATTGTATCAAAAAAGCGTGTATTACAACGGCTGTAAAAGTTATAATCATTTACCCACTGATGTGAAAAATTGTAAGAGCCTATTTACTTTCAAAAAGAGGATAAAAAATCTGTTAACAGAAAAATGCTTGTATGATGTTAATGAATTTTACTTAGTCTGACCATTTATATATCCATTTATTTATTGCGTGTTTATATATTTATATATATTTTTTTTGTGTAGTTTGTTAATATGTTAGTGTTTTGTTTTTTTTACAATTTTAGGTGTATTTTATTTTATATTATTTAAAATGTATTATGTTTATGCATATTAGCTTCGATTTTGACGCACTCCTAAATTACTTGTATGGTTATCAATTAATTGTATTTGTGATTGGGAAATAAAGATTATTATTATTATTATTATTATTATTATCATTGTCATTTACCAAGATGGTGAATTCTCCATCGCAACTACTTTGCTTGTATGCTCTGTTTTGAGTTATAGTTAATATTTGTTCTTATGTGCTTTATGTTGAGTTCCTGTTTCCTTTTCATTAGCCTCCTAAAACAAATAATGGAATTAAGTTGGAATCTTGTCATTATACTTAATTATTCAAGTAAATTTAAAAAAGTGTAGTAAGCTACCTATCCCGAAATATTTTATATTCATGGAAATTATTTTGTCAGTCGTCAAATTATAATTTAGGAAATTTCAATAAGCAGTCTAATTTGGAAAGATTAGAGTTTTTTTATTTGAAAAGAGCAAGTAAGAGATAGCCATCTTTATAATTTTTGAGAACAAAAGTGGGTCTCTGATTAGATCTTTTGTAATTAAAAAATAAACCTCAGAACAGTTAAGGTCATTAATATTATAGCCCGGGAGGCAACGACAGATTTCTCGCGTTAAAATCTATAAAGCTAGATTTTTTTTCCAAAGAGAGTTTAGATAGTATCTACAATGAAGGTGCAATTCTACCAAACTCTTAGTGGTGCATAAATGTCAAAATTGTCAAAAAATTACGATTCGCGTTCGCTCCTGCCAGTCATCGACTAAACTCATAGAATAGTTATCCAAGCCACCAGAAAATATGTCCCATAAGCTTATACTGCTCTCTAGAAGCAACGTTGTATCACGCAAACCGATATTTCACTAAAGGATGAAAATCAATGGTGCTTCTCACGGCCTAGATGTATTAAAAGTATGTGAAGCACACGTGCTTCTCGTGGCAGTCAACATGTTAATAATGGGTGCAAGTAAAAAATTGTACTTTCGATTCACTTAAAATAAGATTGCATTATCTCTTAACGTTTCTATCCACAACGTCCCTATACCATCTGAAATTTTTATGCATGTTGTTTACTATCGAAAATTGAATAAAACGAATATCTAAATTATGTAGAAAATATGTTTTTTAATGTTTCCATAAGTTTTATTTATACTCTACACGTATTTCGGCTTTTTGGGCCCTTGTCACGAATACAATGAATACTCATATTCATTCAACTAATGACTTTTGGATAATGAATATTTGGGTTCATAATATAGTAAATTGCCTCCTCTATCGCGTATTTAAAGGAATATGTTGAATTACCAGTAACCCAGTATAGTTTAAATCAGCTTCACTCTTCCGGACTATTCCGGATAAAGCACGGAATATGACTTCTGTTGTTTAGGTTATTACTACAGTTTTAGAGGATCTCACAACAAAGAAAAACAATTTTCGTTGAGGAATGAATCCAGTCTTCTGAATTCCTTGAGTGTATTTAATTTAGAATTTACTTGGCTGTCGGCTGTTGTAACAAGGCGGTTGATAGCTTCCTGAAATTGCGTTTCTTTATTTTTTCAGGATTACCTAAAGTTGTACGGTTCTTTGAGAGTTTATTAAAAATCCTTTAACGCCTGTCACTTCTTTATTTATCCTTTTGAGTTTTCTTTAGTAATATTGTGGGGGGGCTATTTATGGTGTGTATCGGCACCTAAATTCATCTAACGATATCGGTGTGTGGCATACAAGGGGTTATTTTTAGAAGGTTTATTAAATCTTAGTGTGCAATGAAGATTTTGAATATTTAATTTGATTAAACATGACTTTTATGACAAATTTTGGTAAGAGCTTATTTTATTTAAAAATATTTTTATTATTTGATCAAAAGTTAATTGAAGTAGCCGTTACTATGTGGTGGTTAAGCATCTTGCACAAATAAATAAATAAAACACGTTACTATGTTTTCTACCATATTATTTAAATACATAGTATTTATAAAAAAATGCGACTGCAGTTTCGACTTACAAAGTCATTACCAAGCAGTGAATAAATAAAACTAGTCTTTTTAGATTTCATTTGAGGGTTTCGATATATCCGTTTGTCCGTCCGTCTGTCTACAGGTCTCAGCCTTACCATTCTCTCATTTTCATAGCTATTGAAATGAAACTTGGTATATAATAATTACCCTTAAACAGAAATGAGAAAACTTTAAAAAAGAATTTGGAACGCTTCCCTCCCATACAGTGAAAGGTAAACCCCCAAAAATTACACTAACCCCATTGAGTGATGTATCGCTAGATAGGTCCCCCTCTGATTTCTAAAATATCGATGCAAAAGATCTGAACAGACGCTGTAGCAATAGTACCTTTTGCAACAGTTTAAACTCGCTGTTCTTATAGTTAGAGCAATGGCACTTAGTGAGATCCTCGATTTTAGGGGGACGGTAGCTCAGTGGTTTAGCGCACAGAAATGAGAAAACTTTAAAAAAGAATTTGGAACGCTTCCCTCCCATACAGTGAAAGGTAAACCCCCAAAAATTACACTAACCCCATTGAGTGATGTATCGCTAGATAGGTCCCCCTCTGATTTCTAAAATATCGATGCAAAAAATCTGAACAGACGCTGTAGCAATAGTACCTTTTGAAACAGTTTAAAATCGCTGTTCTTATAGTTAGAGCAATGGCACTTAGTGAGATCCTCGATTTTAGGGGGACGGTAGCTCAGTGGTTTAGCGCGTCTAGCTTGCATACTGGCATACCTAGCGAAGCAGGTTCGATCCCTGCTCACCGCGAAATAATTTTAATTATAAAATTATCCCCAAGATGTGGTTCGGACTCCACTATAAACTGTAGGGCCTCGTTTCTTTTTACCTTACACAAAATCATTCTGGATTTTCAAGGAGTTACCTCGGTGACTTGAGAAGCGGTTAAGAAAACATTTTTTTTAATTTTAGTTATGTCTGACATTGGTATTTGGTTTACTGAGTATATTTCGAATTCCGCACCCCCCACCAAAATGTCAGACGAAAAATACTCTCCGTTTTTTTGGCAGCAATTCTTAAAACATTTCAAGACAAAAATTTTTGTAGTTACGGACGAAACTTTGGGTAGATAGATAGATAGATAGATAGATGTTTATTTGACCATATTATATACAGATTGTACATTTGTAGCAAGTCAACAATACTGATATTACAGTTGGATATGCTTAAAAACATAATTCACATAGTTTACAAAGACTAACACTTTAAATATAGGCACACACTAACACAAAGTAATAGAAGAAAATGATATAGATTAATTTGAAACCAAGTTAACGAATACCAAAAATTTACAGTCAATAACAATTTGATAATATTGAATTACTAAGATGACGTTATTAAAAAATACTAACAATACTTGACAGTATACATTATTTCATAATCTCTGGTTTCTTTCATAATCTCTAATTAATCTCTAATAATCTTTATTTAATAATCATATATAAAACATGTAAACGATTAAAGAGATTAAAAAGATTAAAAAAATTAAAAACATTAAAAAGATTAGAAAGATTAAAAGATTAAATTAAAAATCTGTCAGTATCCCCCATATTAACACCCAGTATATAAGTTGATATTAAGTTCAGTGCACAAAAATTCATCAACAGAATAAAAACAGTATGTAAGAATATGTGTCCCAATAATTTTTTTGAATTTATTTATGTTTAAGTTTTTTATCTGTTCGGGTAATCTATTATACAGATTTAAGTCAAGGATTTAACAAGGAGCTTTTAAAAAGTTTGCTGACATTGTGTCATGATTATGATAATCAACCGGCTATCATAGAGATTAGCGTTTTTGTGTATTTCTAACAATGAGAAATAAATATATAACGAAGGAATGCGAGAGAATCTGTGAATAGTATGCTGATACTAATATATTATTATTTACCACATATTTAAGACGTCTCACGAGAAAAACATAAATAGCCAATTTACTACTAAGTTGTTCAATATGGCACGACCAAGTTAAAGTATCGTCGAGGACCTCGCCTAAGACTTTGACACTGTCCCCTTTTGTATTGAGGTTATTAGTGAAAAAAATCAGTTTTTGTGTTTTATCACGATTTAGTTTTAGCATAATGGATTTATACCATAGTTCAGCACGACTTTCAGTTTAAGGTATTGTTTCATGTAGATTTGCAAGACATTTATCTGATTCGCGTAGAGTAGCGTTATCAGCCAACATAATGATTCGGCTAGGAAATAAGTAATAAAATAAATCGTTAACACAAATAATGAATAACAGTGGTCCCAGGACAGAACCCTGCTGAGGTACAGCATTTGCTACCGTTCTAAAATTTGATTTTTTATTACTTATTGAAACGCATTTCTGCCTGTTTTGCAAATAAGACTCAAGGAGAGATAATGGTGTTCCCTTTATTCCATAAAAACTAAGTTTTTCCACTAAAAGACTATGTTGAACACAGTCGGAAGGCTTTGCTGAGGTGACACAACGTGTGGTACCTACTTATTCTATTCAACGTCAATAAGTCTGAAAGATAATATCAGAGGTTTCCATAGGCAGTTTTTGAGATATAAGAGTTGAAAGTTGTTGGTAAAATGGGGTTGAAATTGATGAGAACGTCTGACTAGCTCTTTTTAAGTTCTAAAGGGGTTCAAAAATGATATGTTTCGATGTCAAACATTTTCATTTATTTTCACCCCATTTTTGCAACCGCTAAAAAAGTGGTCATCAGTTCTTGACTCTATTACGCGTTTAAAAATGTTTCAAAACTGATAAAAGTGCTTTATGGAATAAGCTCAGAATATAATTTAGTTCCAGTTACTCATTCCAATACGCATGTGTACTAAATATCAGGTCAATGTTTTAAATAGTTCCAAAGAAATCGTGTGTACAAAAAAGTTACAGACTGACAGACAGAAATTGTTTTCCCTAAATTTATACATTTAAATATATTTTCTAGCAATCATCATTTTTATGGGAAACATAATCATGCAAAATAAATTGATCGTTTATATATTCAAATATTAATAATGTAGTAACATTAATGCGGTAAATATAGCTAGTGCGATATAAATATGAAATTGCAATAGAAATAATTTCGTCTCTCGTCAATAAATCTATTGAGGGATTGTTACTAAATTATATAATATTTAGCGCAACTACAATATTAACTGTAATTATCCGAAACAATATCGCGCCAGACTTAAATATTTGCGAGGGCATGAGCGAATCAATATTTACTTTAATATTCTCCGGATTACTATAGATAACATACAAATTATAATCGAGGGAAGGGTTGATCTTCTAATACAGATCACGGCAGATATTTTCCCATAACAAGTCATCTATCGATTAACCTTCTCGTTGTGAAATTGATTTAGAGCGATGTTCTGTAAATATCCCAAATTGTCCTGGAGCCACGTTCCGCCAATATTTGAGGAAAGGACTCCGTAGTTTTCCAGCCGAGGCGCCGGAATCAGTTGTCGAAATATTCTGCCCGCTCAATAGATCAAATTGAATTTTTGACATAGTTGATTGAAAGGGAATAGTGTCAGTGTGCGTGCTACTAAATTTATTAAGTATTAAATTATTATCTCATGGAATTTGTTATATTTTTATTCGCTAAAAAGTTTTCTGTTTTAGGAAATATACAGGATAGTTTTTGTAGGTTTTTTGTTATCAGTGATAACAAGAATCTTTTGCATTAACGAAAAATGTGACTTAATACTTTCACAAAATGCCGAATATTCTTCATTTTCTTATATTTTGTTTACTTTCGTTAGATTCAGAAACGTTTTTTGAAAAAAATTGAATCTCCTTTAAGAAACTAAAAATTTTTAAATAAAGTTTCAACGTCGTGTCGGTCGCTTAATTGAACCTATTATCTTCTCACTTTTGAGGTCGGCTAAAGCTTCGTTTGATTTTCTTAATTTTTCTGCCTACCTCAAAATCTCTATTAGATAACACAACCACACAAATAAAAATGTTTGCTTCCACCAACGAAATCTAGGACATCCTAGGTTTTTGGGGTCGCTGAATCCGAATCCGAGGTCAGTTTGTCGGTATCAGGTCGCATTAAGGTTATTTCAAGGTCGATTGGTGGAAAAACTGGCAAAAATATTCACCTGTTATTTCACGCATAAGCAGAGGATGTATAAGATGTATAACATGTGTACGATCGCGAAAGCTAGATTTGTTATACATAAATATTGATTTGTACCTCGAGAAGTTGATGAGCAGATCATTGTACACATTCTCTTTCGGGATAGTTGGCACCTAAATCGCACTTGACGATACAGCAGGTAAAGACTAATTTGCCGAAAAAATGCTTTACAGAAGATTTATTCTTATTTATTACATAATTCAGTTATAAAATGTAAAGATACGTAAGGAATGGCTTAAACATTTTTAAAAATGCTTAATAAAATCAAAATGCCCTTTAAAACGTTTGCAACGGAACGATGTCATAAATATTAGTAGATCCACCGTAAATATATTTTTATCTTGAAAGTGGTCTCATAAAAGGTATTGCTGAAGCTACGAGAATAGCTGTATATTGAAATTAGACACTGTGTAAATAAGTTATTTTCGATCAAATGTCTAGAAACGCAAAATGGTTCAGGCAGGCAAAAGAATCCATTTTTTGTAGCATATGAAAATAAAGTGCATAGCTCGTAAAATTAAATGTGTTGGATTTGAAAAATAGACCAAGTTCACAACTTGAGAGTAACTTAACGATCTAGTAAGAGAGTTGGAAAAATCGCGAAATAATAGGTGAATATTTTTGTCAGGTTTTCCATCATTCGACCTTGAAATGACCTTAACGCGACCTGATACCGACAAACCGACCTCGGATTCGGATTCAGTGACCCCAAAAACCTGTATACTAGGTTTCGTTGGTGGAAATGAAACTTTGTTTTTTTGTGTGGCTGTGTAATAAGTTTGAATTCGCCTGATGACACAACGGTTAAATTTTATTTCATAATTTTACTTCCACATCCACGTAGTGGGGTGGAAGTATAATAATCGTAAAAAATATATTTTGTTGGCTTAGAATGAAATAGAACGTAGAAATTTTAAAATTTGAGTGAAAACAAATTTCTGTCTGTCTGTCGATCTGTAACTTTTTTGTGCGCACGTTTTCTCAACAACGGTTTAAGATGTTGACTTGAAAGGTACCCATATATATCATGACGAGATTTAGAACTAGACTATATGTATTTTGCGCTAATTCCAGTGAGGAGTTGTGGGTTAAATAGGAGTAGTTAAGGGAACACGTGTAAACCAAGCTGGTAGAAGTACAGAAATTTGGATTTGGTGTATATACTAGAAGCAAAGACCTTAGATTTTTTAAAATATTTTGTAACCCCTCTCCCCACCACGCCCTCTCCATCATTAAAGGGGTTGATAAAATAAAATTGAGATATTCACTTGATGTTTGGTGCACGTATGTATTATAACGGCATTTGGAATTAGATTATATCTTGAGATGATTTCGTTGAAGGGTTGGTGTTAAAAAAGAGTAAATAGGGGAAAATAAGTAAAGCATGATGCTAAGAGTACAGAAATTTGGAATTTGGTGTATATACTTAGCAGCCAAGGTCTCAGATTTTTTTTACAACATTTTTCAACACCTGCACCATCCCCACTCCATCATTAAAGGGGTTAATAAAATAAAATTGAAATATTCACTTGAAATTTGGTACATGTATGTGTTATAACGACATCTCGAGTTAGATTATATTTCAAAACTTGTGATTCCTGAGTTCATATTAGACCCATATAACCCAACTTACCTTATTCCAAAAAGCATTGTTGTGGAAGTACATTCTCTTAAAGTGAAAGAGAAAAAACAAATTTTTCAATAGTTTCCGTTATATTGAAGATTCAAATTTTGATGGGAGCTGTACCTCTATAAGTAGTCTATGTAAAGTCAATAACAACCAAATATCTTTTATTTCTCAATTCTTTTTCATAATTATTAATATGTGACTGGCTGTAATTTTTTAATCACTTTGTAAAATTATGAAATACTTGAACATTTTTACAGAGCATTGAAAATGCTGCAAAAAAGGTCCTCCAAAAACATTTTTGTAATGTCAATCAAAATACAAGAAATTAATGTTTTTTCCTCTAATTGCATTTAACATTTATTTACAATTCTAGAACAATATGTTGTAATAATAGAAATGTAGTTCACATTAATAATAAATGCTACACATGATGTTCATCTGTTTCGGTACACAATTTAATACTTTTTAAATTTTCTGTAATATCAACCACAAATCAAGAACTACCGTCTTTTCTCTGTAGGTCATAGGTGCTTGTGAAACAGGAAACCTGTCGCGTTTGAGAAAGAACAGGCATTGAGTTGTTATCAAGTTTAAATATAGTTCCCATCAAAATTCGAAAATTTTATCTTCGATGTAACTGCAATTATTTGAAATATTTTTCTCTGGCTGACTATAAGAGGATGTACTCTCTTAGGCATGTATTTTTGGACCAAGGTAAGTTTAATTATGTGGGCACTATATGAACTAAGAAGTCACAGGTTCTCTTCCGAGAACTCAATTCCGGGACGCCCTCTATGTTAGAAGCCAAATCCTCAGATTTTAGTATTGAAAATACTACTGAGCGCATGATATAGCACCCATCTTACGAAAAACGTATCGAGAGCGACAGATCTGTCTAGGCCGCTGCGCCGGCCTTGTAACCGTACCGTTCACCCAACGCCATGCTATTAGGGATATCACGTTTCAATAATAATCCAAGCAGTGTCTCGAAACTAAAATATAAACATAAACACTCCTAAACTTAATGGTCTCTTGTGATGCATGCCGACACTGCCATATCGTATGTCCCTTAGTTCGCATAACTTGCGTTATTTCTTACAGAACACCGTCACTTTCAAATTAACATTAAAGAAACAAAGTAACCCAATAAAACATGGACTAGCTTAATTCGATCGTATGTGCAAATATATTTAAAAATATGTAAACAGTTTAGCTGCAATAAAAGATTTAATTTTCGTACAGGTTTCACTTTTATTTTAAAATAAGCCTTAGAAATGATACAAATAGGTTATGGAAGGAATTGTGCGATGTAGGTAAATGTATTATATGATGAAAATAAGCAGATATTATAATTAACGATTAAAATCGTCTATTATCTACTTCAGTCAGGTACTAAAATTCCTATTCGTATTATCCGAATCATCCCGAGCGTATTTAATCGTGAGATGAATTGTCCATTACTATTTTAATTTCTAATGATTTAACATGTGATTTAACCTAACCTCTTAGAACTCTACAAGTTTGTGGTCTTATTTAGTTTAAGAGTTTTGTGTACTTTTGCTAGTGTTTACGTGATAAATAAAAATATACTTTGGTAAAACAATATTCTGTGCATTATTGTTAGTGATTTGCGAACGAATGAAAATGGAGTGTATGTTCAAAACCGGCAACACTCTAAATATGAAGTCTCCTTGCCAAAACTGGCCACGTGTCATATCCACAGTAAATGTCCGAGATCATCGGCGGCATTTCTGCTAAATCAAACGAGTGTCGCCTATGGGATTTATATGTGGTATTATCCCACCACGCCTCAATTTTTTTCTGTCCTCGAAAACAATTAGAGAATTGCAATCTTTGCAATTTTTCTATCTGTTTTTTGGGGATAAAAAAAATGTGACGTGGTGGGTTAAACCTGACCCCGGATTCGGATTGAGCAAGCCAAAATACACCAGAAGTGGTTTGGTCTGTGGAATTGACAATTTTTTTCATTTTGTGTTCCTGTATTATTATTGAGGGGAAGAAGGTGATTTAATATGTTTGAATAGTTTGGACGTTGTCAAATCAAGTTAAGTAATAATTGTGCTAAAAATGATAAATTCGGTTAGTGAAGATGAACTATCATGTTAATATTTATTAATAAATATAAAGTATAGTATTCAACGTGTGGTAATGGTACTTCCCGACTTGTGTGCGGCACTTTGATGGGATTACTTGTATCGAACAACTAATTATGAAAATGTAAACAATTCCTTCTCTTTCGGCACAACGCAAGCATAGCATGGCCGCGGGGGTTTAAATAAGATTTGTTTACATGTGTTTTTTAATTTGGAACAAAGTTATTGTAGCTTTTATTGTCGTTTATAAGAATTTATAAAATTTGAAAGTGGTTTATTAACATTTGTAACATTGTGTTGAAAGCTTAAAAAATTAGTACTTATTTTGTGAAATTGGAAAACGAACAGTTAGACGTCCGAGATACGATAACAAAAAATAGTTTTTTATAGTTAGGAAAAATCTGATTTTTTTAACGAATTGAGCGCATAACTTTACCCAATCAGGTATCGAAAACTAAAAATCGAGTCTTTGGGTCTCTATGAAAATCAATGTAAACAATAATAAACAGATCAAAACAAGACAGCGAATACTAATAATAATAATAATAATAATCATATCATGCTCAATAGGTAACACCGAATAACTGAACAATTCTTTTGAATTTTTCACAAAAATTGTTCGAAATGACCTCCATCTCCATGTATACACATTTCGGTACATCGAACTAAATACATACGCACTCTGTTCAACACATTAGGTAAATTAGGATTATTTTCTATGGTTTCTATGCACATTAAAATACGTTGTTGCAATTGTTCTAAAGTGTCAATTGGATCACAGTAAACCAGAGGTGTAAAATGCCGCCAAAAATAAAAAATCCATCGGATTTAAGTCGGGCGATCTAGCAGGCCATGGTACTGGTCCGCCACGTCCAATCCATCGTCGAGAAAATTTTCTGTTCAAAAAATTTCGAACAGTCAGACTACAATGGACTGGCGCGGCATCGTGCAAATACCACATTCTTCTGCGCGTAGCCAAGGGTACATATTTCAGCAAATTTGGCAATGTTTGTTGTAAAAAATTGTAAAAAATTTTTAGTATACATCACCATTTAATATAGCGGGTAATTGTATAGGTTCAATTATTTCATTACCGCAAATTCCTGCCCACAAATTAACGCTGAACCGTCGTTGAAAATGCGCCTTTCTTATTACACGTGGATTTTTGTCTGCACAATAGTGCATCATATTTTTAAAATTGAACACTCCATTTCTGGTAAAACATGACTCATCAGAGAAACACAGAACGTTTAAAAAATCCTCGTGTGCCGCCTGTTTTCTTAAAATTCACCTACAAAATTGCATTCGCTCTGCAAAATCTTGAGGTTTTAGTGCACGTTGATAGAGGGATGTAAATTCATATCTTTCAATGTCCTCCATACCACAAAATGGGATACTCCCACACGGTTCGCGATATCAGGGTTGCTTAAAGTTGGATCCTCTTCTACAAGTTCCAAAATTTGAATCTCTGCTACCCTTTCTTCGCGTTGTGGACCTCGTTCCCATCCATGTTCATCGAGACGACCTGTTTCTCGAAGACGCTGGTCAATACTAACAAATGTACGAACACAAGGAACCTTAAACGATAAAGCTCTTCCGCACCAGCTGCATTTTTACCACTTTCTCCATACACCAAGTGCATATCCGCGAGCTTTGGATAAGTGTAATCTTCCATAATGTCCAAATCTGCGTTTTAAAATACCACACTAAACTGTGAATGAACGTTATCAATAAAGAAAACAAAAAGAAAAACTTCCAAAATCGAAAAAGTAACACAAAAAGCACGAACGAGAAGTACTATCTTACGTAACCAAGTACTAACGACTTGAACGATAAGTTAATAAAATAAATCTTAACGTAAGTGGCACAAAATTCAAAAAGAACAAAAACAACAGACAAAACCAAGGAACGGGTAGGTCGCCTCACTTGATTTACAGCAGTCGCCTACGGTCGGCGCTGAAAACTTTATCGACATGAATTATTAGGTACATTACCGATATTTCTCCCTTAAATTGAATCGTATTGTTCATATATTACCGCAATTAACGTCAAACTGAAGTTTCTTTACATGATTTGTTCGTGAAAACAGAAAATACGAACTTTCCAGTGAAAATGTTTGAAACTTCAAAATTCGGATTCTGTCTCGAAACTCAGGTTAAAGTAATATTCTGAACCACTTTTTTCAGTAATTTTTTTCGATATCTCCAACGCGACGCAAAATATTGATAATCTGTACTAGTCACGAGATTGCGCAGTAGGCTGGGTTTACACCTGACGTTTGTACTCTAAGAGATGCAACTACCTCTGTAGCAATATTCAAATCTCTAGTTCTAAAAATTAATTTAGTACAGGGTAAGTGTGTCACACACTAAAAAGTAGGTAGTCAATTCGCTGCATAATTTGTCTTCGTGCCCTGCATCATTTTTTCTTCCATTCTTATGCAGCTGTCTTTCTATGCTGCAGCTAAATACAGCCACTTAGACTCGAATTGCAAAACATTTAAGCATTTTTTTTTACTATATGCTATGCAATGAATATAGTTTCCTTCGTGCCCCAGGTAGTTTGCGTAGTCGGATAGTCCATTGTCTCTTAAACTGCAAGAAAAGCATGAAAGCATAGAAAGATTTTAATTTATGGCGAAGGTGCCGGTAAGATTTGTATATTAACTTTGCAGTAAAGTAATAATTTTCAAAACATTTTCTTTTCGAGATGAGAATGTCATAAAATGTCGAGATTTTAAATTGAGCGAAAAAAATTCTGTCTGTCTGTCGGTCGATCTGTAACTTTTTTTTATGCTCTCATGCTCTTAGTAAGGGTTTAATATATTGACTTGAAATGTAGTACACATATGTACCATGATGAGATCTGAAACTAGACTATATTTTGCGCTAATGCCGGTGAAGGGTTGAGGGTTAAATAAGGAATAATAAGTAAAGCTGATAAGAGTACAGTAATTTGGGATTTGCTGTATATACTAGAAGCCAAGACCTCAGATTTCTTATATTTCCATACCACCCACCACCCGTACTCCGCTATTAAAGGGGTCGATAAAATAAACTTGAGATATTCACTTGAAATTTGGCTCGCGGATAAATTATAACATCTGAAACTAGATTATATTTTGAGATGGATGATTCAGTTGAACGGTTGGGGGTTAAATAGGAGGAAATAAGTAGAGCATGCTGGTAAGAGCACAGAAACTAGAAGCGAAAGGTCCTCATTTTTTTATAACATTTTTAACCCCTCCACCAACCCCACTCCATTATTAAAGGGGGTGATAAAATTAAATTGGGATATTCACTTGAAATTTGGAACAAGTATGTGTTATAACGACATCTGGCACTAGACTATATTTTGAGAAGATTCCGTTGAAGGGGTGGGGGTAAGTAGATGTAAGTAGGAGAAAATGACTAAAGCAAGCTGGTAAGAGTACAGAAACTTGAGATATGGTGTATATACTAGAAACCAACTCCTCAGATTTTTTTACAATATTTTTCAACCCTACTAGTACCTCCACTCCGTTATTAAATGAGTTGATAAAATAAAATTGAAATATTCATTTGAAATTTGGTAGACGTATGTATAATACTAATAATATCTGATTGTGATAATTCCGTTGAAAGAGAGGGGTCGTGTAAATTGAGGAAAATAAATAGATCAAGCTAACAAAACCCCATAAACTTGTAGCATTTGAAAAAGCTACATTAATAATTTCAGTTTGAATACTGTAAATCAACCTTGATTAATTCACTTGTTTGAGTATGCAACCCACGATCTAGAATTCGATAGTAGATGGTTGCCTTTCTTGATGAGAAATTATGGGTAGTAAACATGTTTTCTTTATACATGATTCTGAGTTAGAGGTGTTACTCACATATTCTTGTAGTGGAAATATTACATAATCGTGTAATTCAGTCTTTAAATTGCAAAGTCCTTTGTTGGCGCATTTTTATTGGCTAGAGAAAGAGTTCTCTAGATGTTCAAGTTGGCAACACGGAGAACTGGGGGGAGATTTCCGTCTGGTGGTTCGTTCTTCGACAGCGACGAGATAGCGGAATGGCGGCGGTCCCGGTTTTGTAGTGAAGAATTTGGGTTTTACATCGCTGACACTGAAAAGGGATTTGATTTGATGTACCCAGTGTTTCTTTACCGTCCTGCCAGAAGCATTTTGTAAATTCCTGGAAGGAATTCTGTTGCTTGTCGTAATCTGATCACCACGTGTCTCGTGAGGTTATGTAATACTCTCTACATGAGGTGAACTCTTATTTTACTTAGTTTGGGATTTTATTTAGTTCTTATTTATTGTAATTATTACAGAGTGTTTGGTATAAGCACATGTTTGGTATAAGCATATATTTTGGAGGGGCATATATTTTCGGAGAGGCTTGTTACTGGGATAAGCATATGTTTGGTGCTGTCATATTGGTTATGTGAGGGGGCCCAGTATTTAGAGGAGTAATAGGAGGAAGTCTATTACTCAGATGTTTGGTTTTATGTGGGTCCTGCGGACGTTTAGAGAAGTTTTGGTTGGAGAGTTGCCCGCACAGTCTCCAAGAGATTTAGGCAGAGATTTAGGAGTGACGCAGAGTCGTAGTCGTAAGCAACGTCGAGAACATCTTAGGAAGTGGTGACAGCTCACGCTGCAGTCGTCAGAGAAAACGCCAAGGCTCTAACCAGGTTTCATTGTTTCATTTTAGTTAAATAATTTTAATGAAATTATTGTAGTTTCATTCAGTGATTTTTTTGTTGAAACATAGAGTAAATTGCACAACGATTGTGCAACTACATACCTAGCATGATGAAGTATCTTAAGATTTTTTACTGTAAGTAACGCCTGGTACCACGTGATACTAATTTACTTTCTACTATGTCATATATAAAATGTTTTTAATAGAACAGAATCTTGTTTGTTACGTAATAGTTTATTGATGAGCTGTAATTTTAATCCATTGTGAATCTTTAACTCGCTGTTGCAAATTTAAAACTCATTGTGGGTATCATTAAAGCCGTAGTTGAATTTCTATAAAAAGAGGTCAAATCACTGAAATAACTTTAGAAGGGGTCAGGTACATATTTTGAATTTCTTTTGCATATGTAGATTATATTTAGAGGATAATTGTGAAACTACTAGTTTTTATTGTTGTATATCTCACGTGTGTTGTAATAAATGTCTAATGTCTACATGTTCTCATTATTTGCACTGGTACTCCTGATATTTGCTTAACTTTTGAGATTTTATAGAGTAAAGTGAGAGTTTTGATATCATAGAAATATTTTGAGAATTCCATCGCATGGTTGCTAGTAACTTAATTTTGTTCCGTGCTGGCAAAATTATTTAAATCATATTACGTAACATACAGCTGGTGGCGCCCTTTTGAGTGTCCACACACAATCCTAACCCATGGCCCTATGCTCTCCAACAAAAATCGGCTGCCGTTCGCATCAGAATAACATGTTTTAATATTTAGGTATCAATATATGTTACAAACTTAATTTATGGAGTATATGCTAGAAACCAACGTCTCAATTTTTTATGACATTCGTCTCATATATTGTTAAAATTCTATGACCAATTATTTTTACATGTTACAAATGCAAATATAGTCAAGATATTTTCCTTCAAATTATTGTGTGTGTAGTGTCACAGTGAATTTTGTGACTATCTAATTGATGATGATGTAATAAGCTGAAACGTTAAAAATGTTAATAAAGCCTTTTTTACAGAAAATCATTTTATAACTTTTTATCTTGTTACGATCGTCACACTGCAAAATGCATGATTAGCAAATGCTATATTTTAAAGTTCACTAGGTAACTCAAGGGTTCCAAATCCGCATAAAAGTTATTTGCCTTGCACAACAGCCACGCAAATCAGTTTATAGGTAAATGACAATTGCAACCAACCAATTTCTTGCTTGCTTTATCAAGAGTATTATATAGTAAATACCAGTATTCACTATGTAATACTCTTGATAAAAGCCTAATAAGCCGAAACATATGTAGGGTATTTATAATATATTGATTGATTCATCTAAAAGCAGTGTTTAATTTATAATTAACAATTCAATACGTATATTACGAGAAACTTTTAACTTGACTTTTTGCAATTTTAGTTGTTACTGTGCTGATCCACGATTATTGGTAAGAGACTAACTCCCAGTGCGCAAGTCCAACTCACACTGAATTTAATCGCCAGTAGACACGAATTCGTAATATTATTTTTAATTGATTTATATTCTATTTCCGTCTTTCTCAATGCATCCACCATTCTGAAAGAGCAACTTAATTGCATTTCACCCGGATTTTCCAATATATTTGCGCATAGGGAGAACACAATAACCTGACCAAATGGGACCAGTAAAACGTACGAATGAAATAATCTGAGCAGCTGAGAACGTGCAAATTTCTCCACGTACCACAATCTAAACTAATGGCAAAAACAAAGACCTCGTTACTGTTATTTGCAATATTTACATTCTTGCTGCGTACTCCATATTGTGACTAGAGAAGTCTTAATAGAATTTGGAGAAGAGAAATGTGGAAAATGCTTTATTTAACATGTGTATTGAAATAATATTTTTGCGACTTATATTGAATATTATTTATGGCAAAATATACGTATTGTGCTATTATTTTAAAAACATTGGTACATAATTGAGTAAAACATATTTTTTTGCAATAGCAGTATTTTAGTGAAACTTGTAAACGTTACAAGATGTGAAGTAAAAAACCTTAATAGAATTTGTAAACAAAAAAGAAATGTTTGATTTAACGTGTGACGTATACTTATTTTTGAGGCCTAAAATAAGCTTTGAAAAAATTCTTTAGATATTCCAGAAATATTCATACATCGTGGAATATAACTAAAAATTGTCTTAGAAAAGCTTGTAAACATTACAAGAACTGTAACAATAAATGTTGTCTCTGAAGGAGATTTAATACTAGTGGACAATAGAATGTTATAGTATATGTAAAATAAATTGTTTAGCCATTTGATAATAGGCTTTCGAATCAATACATTCGTTATAAAATCTGCAGCAGAAATATTAAATTTTAATTAGCAATAATCCTGACATTTCATTTACTCAAATGTACGCATAATTATAATAAACTGTAGTTGGGTTTAAATTGTATTTATATCCTTCTATTTGTAATATTGTTACGCATTTATACAGGGCGACTCATAGTGGATGGAGTATTAGAAGTATATGAAGAATGGGTAAATATATCCTTTTGAAAATTTTGGGAGTTACTAAAGTCAGCGGGTCCAATTGAGATAAAATAATTACAAGCTTGTGGTACTTTCGGTTGTATCGGAAGTCGATACAAACTTGCTTATTTTAAATGGAACACCCTATATATTTTCGACTGTACCACCAACTTCTGCCCCCAGCAGGTTAGGAAGTTGAGGTTGCCCGGTTCTCGTTTAGTTTGTGTAGACTGGGCCGTGGTTCGGAAATTATTCAAGAAAAAACTTTTTATTTTAGGTTAGGCGCCAGTAGTCATATAAAAAAGCATCTACAACGTACTTGTCTAACTGTACGACTGTGACTACTCAGAGATAATTGATTTGTCATAGATACTCATAAAATTCTCAACACTATGTTAAATATATCTGATTTATGGACTCTTACAAATTTTGAAATGGTTTAATTTTGATTTGACACCTTATGGATTGGATGTAGCTACTTCCTTACAGAAAGTTTATATATATAATAAATAAGTATGATAAGGTTGAAGACCAAAAAAAGTTACAAAATATGACAATTTTTCGTTAAGCTGCAATTAAATAATTAAATGTAAAAAATTAATAAATAGCTGAAGGCAATATATAACATAAAACAATGGTAAAAATTTAGAACTGTTTGAAAGTTTATCGAAAGTTGAATAATGTAGTTGAAAGTTGAATGTTGAAAAGAAATTTAGTTGATACTATTACCACCGGCTGGGTTCTGCAGTAACCAACCCTGGTCCTCGTCTCACTGAATCTTCCCTGTGTATCACCACCACTCGACCATTGACTTCTAGCAGGGATCCTAAAACTTTTCAAAATTTAGACGTCTGAACGGTTACCAAACCCAACAACTTGGTGCTCTCATCCAGCGAGGACTATTCTATACCAAGACACTCCAAACTTGGATTACAAAGACTCCTTGGCAAATAATCTGTTTCTCCTGGATTAATAGCAGCAACCTAATTTTTTCTGGCACACATTTAAGCCAAATTTATGGTCAAATTCCCAATTTTAAGGATTAACTTAACATCAAATCTGAAGGGTCAACTTAACACCTCAATCCTGCAAGAGTTATTATCTGTTACTACACTTGAAATTACTTGCTTACTAGTGGGCACTCTTAGTGCGTTTGATAAAATCCCCACGTTAATGCATTACTTGTGTCTCTCTAAATAAATTACATTAACATGCCCTTCTCGCCCCTACTAATATCGAGTTAAATTCCTTTGAGTTTTAATTATTCGATAAGGTTACGAAAACGTAATTTACTAAGTTCGAACTGTCTTTAAACCCTTATTAAACCTCAATTATTCATTAATAACATTTACTTCTAAATATATCGTAATACTGAGTTAAACACATGTCTCGAAATACCCTGTTCATACATTAACATGACCGCGTCTCCATCTTTCAAGCCACGCGCCGCGAATGAAATTTGTGATCAACAAACATCGCGTTTAATTATGATGAATTCAACGATTAAATTACAAATACATATACAACAAATACTACAGAAGGCAATTATATACATATTATAAAGTATCTTAACGTACCACTCCAGATGAGGTGTTAATCGGTCAGCAACACGTCTGTATCGCTACGAAATCGACAGGAAAATGGCTATCACGACCTGTTCGGATACCGTGTATGATCTAAAAACCTAGTTACATTTCTATACGCGAGATGTCGCTGGTAGTGGTAACATAAATCATTCTTTAAATACAATACAAATCTACACAATTACTCTACTGTATCATTTATGTGAATTCATGAGTTCCAATTTAATCAGAATTATCGATTTATAATTTTGTTTATTGATTTGGGATTTATTCACTTAATATAGATTTCTTCTTTTAAATATTTGTTGTACCAGATGACTTGTAGGTGTATTGCAAGAGAAGTAACAGATGGCGCTAGTATGCTAATTTATAATTTAAAGTTGGGTTGACGAACACAAATTCTTCCAGATTCAGTAAGACAAAGACGGCTTCAGGATTGAACTGAAAAATTAATTAATAAGTTTACTGAATTGTGGTTTAAGACTACAAAAATTCATTGCTATTAGAATAAAAATTAACAAGTGGCATTCAGGTAACTTTGAATGTCACACGACTTTTTGAAATGACGATAGAATTTCAAGTCCAAGCATGTAATACACCCTGTATCTAAACCCATCAGTTTCGGAGATATTTGACATTTTATACAAAATTTGACAGGTGCAATGGTTTGCAAGAATTGTTATAACTTTCTTCGTGTGGGATATCCTCATTTGCTCTTTGGCACGTAGAAAGAAGACAAGATGAGCTAGTCTCTACAATAAAAATAAGTTCCATAATAGTATACCAAATGCTGTATTTTTCACGTTACATTTTTTCAAATTCAAACCTTAATAACTTTTTTATTTCAAATGGAATACCCTATATTTTTTTACATCAAATTATGTAAAATTAAATTCCCCTTTTTGTAGTATCGACATAGTAGGGGTTAAATTTACAACTTTTTGAAATATTGGAAATTTTCTTGAATGTTTAAGAACTTCGAATAAAAATTGCCATCAACTTAGCCATGATTAGAAACAATCATTAATGTCAGTCACTCTCTTATGTCAAAAAAGGGCAGCACGTTTAATTACACCCACGAAGATTTTAGATTTGTTTATTATTTATGGAGAATGTGATAAGGTAATATCAAGAACATATAACACATTTGCTACTCGATACCTACAAGAACAGAAACCATGACCATACATTGTAAAACGTTTATTGGAAAATTTTAAAATATTTGAATCTGTCAAGGCAGGAATACTAAGTAGGAAGTCTGTTGTTGATGACGAAAACATAAATATAGCAATTCTGGGGTAATTTCTGACATTTACAATTATGTTATTAAGGCAAGATTTCTTCTTCAACTAATATGTCTAAGGCTCTCTTCTTAGAATTCCTGCCTTGACAGTGCCAGATATTCTAAAATTAACCAATATACGTTTTACAGTGCATGGTGTTGGTTTCTGTTCTTGTGGGTATCGAGTAGCAAATATGTTACTTGATATTACCTTATCACATTCTTCACAAATAATGAACAAATCTAAAGTCTCCATTTAAACGTGCTGGTTTCTTTTGACATTAGAGAATGACTGACATTAATGATTGTTTCTAGTCATTGCTAAATTGATGACAATTTTTATTCAAAGTTCTTGAACATTTAAGAAAATCGCCAATATTTTAAAAAGTTTGAACTTTACCCTCTAACACGTTAGCACAATTGGAGCGATTATCAAAATGTGATCACTTAGAAGTTTGATTGCGTTTGCAATTAGTACAATGCAAAGATTGATTTGAAACGTGCATGAGCACACGCTGTGCACAAAACTCCGATTTCTGGTAGCGAATTTAAAGTATATATTACTGCAAGTGTTAAATAAGAAACCAACAGAGAAGTTTCTCATTTTTTTCTCTTTACAAATGGAAATAATGCTTAAATAAAATTAAAAGTTGTTGATCACAAATCTTTACTTTAATTAAAAATGGGAGTCTCCGACAGATTATAAAAAGAGAATGCCTTGTACTCTAAATCCGTACATTTTCTATATTTTCTATTCTGTATAATTGCAATCTGTGATAATTTTACAAACATTGAAATTAAAAGATCTATTAACCTATCTGTTAAATAAATATTCGGTAAAACTTTAATTTAATAGTGTCTGTATAACATAATATGTACCACAATCGCCCGCACTAAATCTCTTTCAGCTCTCGCTTGACAGGTCTAGCTTACCGCTGTACATTATATTATCCCCTATCTAACAGACATTTCCAGACGTCTATACCACAAGCTGGCCACGACATGGACGATATCTTTAGATATTGACAGTTTTTGTTGAATTTACTTTGAACTTTCATTAAATAAAGCCATTTAAAATTTTTCTTTTAACTTTATGTATCCATAAATTATCAGAGTAAATGCTTTGATTTTATACTACTTTATACTACTTAGATTGGCCACCAATGTAAACAGTTTTTCGACAACTTTTGGAGGTGAATAACAGAGGGAGCGCTTGTAACCTCGGTATGAATTATCTCCGACATACGTTGCAATTCTGCAGCCAACCGAAGCCATGTCATCACTTACTTCAGTCTTTGCTAAAAGGCGGAACCGTTAGTGAAGGCTTTGATTGAAAATCAAAGGTGAAGCGCGGAAATAAATCGATTCAAATTTCCTTGGACAATATTTCAAGGATTATAAAACGATTTTTAGTCGGCAATTACTTTTAAATTGTAAATATTTCTTATTTATAATTTATTTTAGTTTCTAAAATAGAAAAACATGGCGTTTAAAATGAAATAAATTTTTAAATAAATGTATACAAGGCGCCGTTTGGGAAACATATATTTTTTAATTATATCTTATTATTATATACACTTTTGCGAAATTTTATATTTATTTTTGTTCTGAATATATAATAAATTAACATTTTTTAATTTTTTTACTTCTACTAAACCGATTCTTATGAAACTTTGCACACATACGTATAGTTCCGGTAACAATTGATTTTGAACACTTTCATGTAACAAAAATTCAAGATGGCCGTTTCAAAATGGTGGACCAACTTTGTCATTTATAATCCAATTTGACCCAGAGTCGACATCTCAGGGTTTTCGGAGTCGTTAATTACAAATTTTTGGTAAAAATTCAGAAATCAAAATGGCGGTGTCAAGATGGCATACAAATTTTATCATTTTTAGCTGGATACGACTCAAAGTCTATATTTGGGGGTTTTCAGGGTCGCGAATTACAAATCTTTGGCCAAAATTCAAAAATCAAAATGGCTGCGCCAAGATGGCACACAAATTTTATCATTTTTAGTCCGATTCGACTCAATGTCTATATTTGGGGGTTTCCGGAGTCACGAATTATACAAATTAAGAAATCAAAATGGCGGCACTAAGACGACGGATAAATTTTATCATTTACAGTCCGATTCCACTCAAATTCAATATATGGGGATTTCGGGATCTAGAAGTATAAATTTTTAGTCAAAATTCAGAAATCAAAATGGCGGCGGACAAATTTTATTAATTAACACGTTTTAAGTAGACCTGTGTGTAACTATGTAACTAATATATGATTCAAATGTATTGACCCCTCACTTTAACCCAGGGGCGGTTTCAGAGGGGAGCGAAGGGAGTGTGGCCCCCCTGGAGCAAAGTTTAGATAAGAAAACCATAGTGTACATTGGACACCTTTGAAGTTATGTTAAGTTATATTGAAAAATGTCCTACTTCTTAAAGAAATTTTGACCATGCCAGTTTTTAATCCTTTAAAATACGCATACTTTACAAACAATATTTTAGGCGTCGATAAAGTACCTACGGCATTTTTTGTAGGGGGAAATTTCTTCAGAATTCGTTTATTCTAAAATTTTGCAGATATTCTCAAAAATGTGAGGTCATGTTTATTTGGTTATTTATCAATGTATTTAAAAATTTTTGTTAAGATAGCTAAATATATAAAATGTTAGCATTTTCAGAAAAAAGAATTAGTATATATCAAATATTAATTTAGTTATCAAGCGTAAAGGATATCATTCCAAGTTTGCACTAATATTATCTATTACGTTTGATAATTAAATTAATGTTTGATATATACCAATTATTTTTTCTGAAAATGCTTACATTTTACATAATTAACTATTTTAACAAACATTTTTAAAATACATTGATAAATAGCCCAATAAACTTGACGTCACGTTTTTGAGAATAACTGCAAAATTTTAGAATAAAAAATTATGAAAAAATGTCTTCATACAGAAAATGCCCTGCTTTATCGGTGTCTAAAATATTATTTAGATAGTAGACATATTTTTTAAGATATAATGGATTTAAAACTGGTATGGTCAAAATTTCCTTAAAAAGTAGGACATTTTTCAATATAACTTAACAGAACTTCAAAAGTGTTCAATGTATATTATTCAAATTTCCGTGACTGAGTTAGAATAGACTCATAATGAACATATATTTTTTTCAATTTTTTCTGCTCCTCCGCTTCTGAGATATTCGCGGTTAAAGTGAGGGGTCAATACATTTAAATCGTATATTATATCAAAATGTTTTTTCTAAAAATAAGACGAAAAAGTTAAAAATAAAAATAGGTAAAAAAACTTTTAAGTTAAATGGTTTTATTTCAAATCATCAGTTGTACTAAAAACTACAAAATAATTAGGACACAAACCTGGACCTACTTGAGATTCTGACGTCTGGTAATAAATCAACTAAAATAAAAACGTGGGGCGCATAAAAAGATGTATAACGACTGATGTATAAATAAGTAAATAAGAAAAATGTCTAAAATGTGAATCGGCGAAGAGTGTAATGGTTAGCTTGTTTATACCTATTTTAGCACATTATTGAAAATTACTTCGACATCGAATGATTAATCCGAATATCCTTGCCATCCGATTCCGGACAAACCAAGTATCAAAATCATCCGAATATCTTCATCGCTAATAAAATTGGTTTGGCGATAACTCAATGAGTTATAGTTGCTTAGCAACGGCACGTTTAGGTTCTAGTAGTATTTATTCTATATCAACACTGCACTGGAGTGGGGAGCGGTCGTTCATATAAAGTTTCACACCGACACTGCCCATAAAATTAATTTGGTCGACTGTAAAAATTTGTTTAGTTGACTGTTGCGCTCTCTATGAGTGGCATCCAAAAGTAAAATTTATTGCCACGGGCTCGCCTATTACGTGGCCAATCTAAGTGGTATAAAATCAAAGGTAAATGTAATTCATTTTCAAAGTGTGGGGTTGTTCATTCTCGTTCATGATGCACTATTTTCTTTTATCAGATTAATTGGCCTTAAAATCAAAGTGTTTTGGCTACGAACATATAACTACCTACAATATTTTTGGATATAATAAGTTACACATCTGTACGTAAATATAGAAAAACCAAGGTACCCGTTACAGAAGTCTAATTATAACTTTAATGTAAATCGTAAATTACTTTAAAAATCTGTAGCTAAATTTGTAAGTTAAAAAAAACACATTATACACTAGTCTTGTTTGATTCTAACACAAAAATAGTCAAGTTACCAAAGGCTTTAACGTCGTAAGAAAGAGGAACCGGTGAAATTTAGCTCACGATATTTTCAGTATATACAACCTGGTTCATATGAAGCAAATGAATTTTTCTACGTTATTAATACTATTTATGCAAAATCTCAGGAGAGGTCAATGTTTCATTTTAAAATTACACTTTTTAGCGAAAAAAAATTACCCCCACTTCAACCCCCATCCCGTGACTAAAAAGATATATTCATTCTCTATTCAGCAGTATCAACTTTTTTCGATTTCCTTCGCTATTTATCGAGAAAATCGATTTTGAAAACTTACGAGAAATATGGAATTCCAAGTATTATACAATAACTCCTTATTGAAAAAAAGACAATTAATAAAAACATTATTAAATTGAAATAAATTTAAAGTAAATTTCAAATTGCAAGCCCTGCAATTGCAAGCAACTGCCAATAGACACTGTATTTAAATAAGCCCTGACTTCCATTGCATAATGCGATGAAGCTCCTTCTTGCTGGAACCAGATATTCTATTTCATTTGGATATAATCTTGTTAATGTTGGAACTAAAAAAGTACGTAGAAAATGTAGATACCGTTCACAATTTAATGAACCCTCGAAAGAACAGGAACCAATAATTTTATTTCCAATAATCCTAGCTCAAACATGAACTTTTTTGAGATATTGAGCGTGAGCCCCCATCATCCGCCGAGGATTCTCTTTATTCCAGTATCGACAGTTTTGTCTATTTACGACACCGTTCAAACAAAATGTTGCTTCATCAGAAAATAGAGTTCTATTTGTAAACTGCGAATTTGCATTACACATATTCATCATTGTTTCATACAGTTCAATTCTGCGATCATTATCATCTTCGTTTATTTCATGTACCAGACGTACTTTAAAAGGATGAAATTTCTCTTTCTTCAAAACTCGTAACACTGATGAGTTACTTACATTATTTTCAGAAGCGATTTGTCTGATAGACTTGTACGTATTTGCCTCGAAGTCTAGTAAAATGGCTAATTGTCTTTTCTCATAAACTTTTCCTTTCCGAGTTAGGACGTATCCATTTTCTCAAAATTTTCATTCTTCTCTACTAACGGTGGACTGTGTAATCGACCGATTGGGATATTTAGCATTGAACATTGTACATACTTCCATTTGGATTTGGTTTCATCACCACATCAAATCATTATTAATATTTAAATTCTTTGCATTTTCTTAAATATGCCATAGATACAATAAAAAAAGAAATAAAAATCATCAGCTTGCTACAGAAATGTCGCCTAAGCCTTACTCTAGAGTTTTGACACCTAATCGTCACGTAATAATACTTTATGACAGCTTTCAAAGCATGCTTGATGGCCTACTACATAATAATAATGAATAATAATAAATATTTATTGCCATACATTCTTTGAAGAACATCAGCATTGTCATATCATTGTGCAAATTCACAGCAAATTATTGATAATTTTAGAGTAAAATGACATAAGTACATAACGTATACAACTAATATTACAAAGAGTTACAATAACTATAAGACATTAACAACGTTACATTCAAAATTAGGAAAATATATTACCAGAAAATACAAGTAATTATTCAAACTTTTACAAAATACTTATCACAAATAAGTTTAAAACATATATCTTTCTTATAACAATTATAACAAAGAAAATATGCCCATTATGAACAGTACAACTGTTATCATAATGTTATTTTTAATTTAAATTATCCTGCTCAATGAAACCCAAAGATAATCAAAACAAAAGCACTTACCGATATAGCAGTAACACAAAACTTTAGAACATCCACAGACACGTGTTTCGACATCTATGTCTCTTCGGTGCGGCTTTTTCTAAAGTTCACAATCAACTGAAATATGTAAGCAAATACTCGTGTTATAACTATCAAAGGATTACCAGAACAGGATATTAAAAATTAAAATTAGATTATAGGAAATTCCCCGTAAAGGGATAATTATCAATATAATTATATGCAAATGCAACTTCCTGGAACTGTAAAAGCTCTATAACAATAGAAACAAATGAAAATATATTACCAGAAAATACTAGTAATTATTCAAACTTTTACAAAATACTTATCACAAATAAGTTTAAAACATATATCTTTCTTATAACAATTATAACAAAGAAAATATGCCCATTATGAACAGTACAACTGTTATCATAATGTTATTTTTAATTTAAATTATCCTGCTCAATGAAACCCAAAGATAATCAAAACATCATTGAGCAGGATAATTTAAATTAAAAATAACATTATGATAACAGTTGTACTGTTCATAATGGGCATATTTTCTTTGTTATAATTGTTATAAGAAAGATATATGTTTTAAACTTATTTGTGATAAGTATTTTGTAAAAGTTTGATTAATTACTAGTATTTTCTGGTAATATATTTTCATTTGTTTCTATTGTTATAGAGCTTTTACAGTTCCAGGAAGTTGCATTTGCATATAATTATATTGATAATTATCCCTTTACGGGGAATTTCCTATAATCTAATTTTAATTTTTAATATCCTGTTCTGTTAATCCTTTGATAGTTATAACACGAGTATTTGCTTACATATTTCAGTTGATTGTGAACTTTAGAAAAAGCCGCACCGAAGAGACATAGATGTCGAAACACGTGTCTGTGAATGTTCTAAAGTTTTGTGTTACTGCTATATCGGTAAGTGCTTTTGTTTTGATTATCTTTGGGTTTCATTGAGCAGGATAATTTAAATTAAAAATAACATTATGATAACAGTTGTACTGTTCATAATGGGCATATTTTCTTTGTTATAATTGTTATAAGAAAGATATATGTTTTAAACTTATTTGTGATAAGTATTTTGTAAAAGTTTGAATAATTACTAGTATTTTCTGGTAATATATTTTCATTTGTTTCTATTGTTATAGAGCTTTTACAGTTCCAGGAAGTTGCATTTGCATATAATTATATTCAAAATTAGGATCAGATATCTTAGCTCCCTAGCCCTAAGTGTATCTATAAGTTTGTATTCGTTGATGACTGTTGATATATTCATTAAATGAATAAAAGCATTTGCTTATAAAAAATTGTTTGACCTTATTTTTAAATAAGTTGCAGCTAGTTATTGCTTTAATTTCAGGAGGAAGGTTATTGTAAGCTTTTATAGCTTTATAATGTACATTTTTTTGGTATGCATTTGTGAAATGTGCTGGTATCAAGGTCATTGCCACTTCTAGTAGTTCTATTACTGATTTCGTTATTTTTTGTAAAAAGATGTACATTTGATTTCACAAAGTTTACTAGGCGGTAAATATATAAGGAGGGAAGAGATAATATACCTTAAGCAATAAAATGAAATTTACACGGATTTTGATAAGGCAGTATTAGCATACATTGGATATATTTTTTTTGCACTGAGAACAATCTGGAGCACTGTGAATCCGCCCCTCCAAAACATAACTCCATGGTGCAAGTGAGATTGTATATGAGCGAAATAATAAATTTTCAATGACTCTAAAGGTATCTGTTGTTTTATAAACCAACAAACATAGATTTCACTATATAATTTAACAACCAAGCCATCAATATGAGCTTGTCACGACATAGTATTTTTAATTGTTATGCCCAAAAACTTTGTTGATTCGGAATTTGGTGTAGTATTACCATTTAAACTGCTATAAATGGATTGGGTTCTATTGAAAGTTTTGCCGACACCCACTAGACTTGTTTTATCTTGATTTAAATGAAAAGAATTATTTTTAGACCAGTCTATAATTTTTTTAAAGGCATTATTACAATTGAAAGAGAGTTCTTTTATAGTCGTACTATTTACTACTGCTGTGCTATCATCTGCAAACTGGTAAAACGAGAAAAGGCCAATAAAGGATGGCATATACCCAACGCAAAGTAAACACAATTGGAGGCCCAGAATGGACCCCTCGGTACCCCTTGCGTTATTATCACTTTACTGATAACATGTATCTTTAAGTGTTTACTGAACCATCATTAATCACGGTTTTTATAGATACCTGTCGAGTTATGTTGCTTAGATATGAATGAAAGAGGTTTAAACATGTATTTCTTATACCGTAATTCTCTAATTTATGAAGCAGTAGGTCATGGTTAATTGATTCGAAAGCTCGGGAGAAATCAAAAAATATTCCAGCAACTTTTTATTTTTTGTCGACATGTTAGGAAATAAAGCAAAGGGCTTGATATATAGCGTGTTCCGTCGAGCTTTTAGGCAGAAATCCGTACTGATGGCTTGTTAAAAGGTTATATTTATCTATGTATGACAATAATCTTTTATAAATTACCTTTTCAAATATTTTTGATATTGCGGGTAAAAGAGGATGAGATAGGATGAAATTTTCAAAACGCCTTGACGGGTCTCTAGGCGAGAAGCGTGTGTCCCTACCAACTGCTCCTTAATTATTATGTATTTTTCAAATATGACATAGAATTTAAACGTGTTCTTCCTTTTGCGGTATTTTTAATTACACCATATCGATGTTTGTGGCCTATGGGTCCATGGATTCAGCAAATAAAAGTTAGGTTCTTAAAATTTTTAATCTTTAGTCAAGTATTCGCTTTACCATTTATATTGTGCTTCTGGCTGATAGGACTAGTTCCATAGTGCCACAAAAAGCAAAAAGAGAGATAGGCCTGTAATTTTTAACTGGGTTTTCGTTCCCTTTTTAAAAATTGGTATTGCTTTGGCCTCTTTCATACATCTGAGAAAATACCACTTATAAAACATGCATTTATGGTATATGCGGTTGGGCTATCCGATTTAAAAATTTTTTTATTATTTAATTTTTTGGCTTAAGGCCTGCTACTATTTCGCATATTTCTTGAGGGGTGGTTGGCGCCAGAAACATAGAATGCTGGCGAGTACTCTGATGAGACTTCTGTGATGGCATTGCATTCTGGGATAATGTAAACTGATCATCGAAAAGATTTGCTATTTGCTGTGGGTCATCGATCCTAACATCATTTACAACAGAATACATGTTTTCGTTTAAATTATTCTTTTTATTGGTCACATCTTTAAATATGTCCGAAACTGCTTTAGACTTATTTTCCACGTTTTTTATTATATTATCGTTGTTTGATTTTGACATTATTAACATCACCTTCCTTATACACCTCCGCCTAGTTTTCCTTGTTTAAATAAAATTGAAAAGCCTAAATTCTAAATATCTCGTGCTGTGAATTATCAAAATCGATTTTCTCGATAAGTAGTAAACGAAATCGAAAAAAGTTGATATTGCTGAATAAATAATGAACATACCTTTCAAATGAGGAATCACATGCATCCCCTTGCAGTTTTAGAATAATAGGAGCTGTGAGGCGTAAGTGTCATGGGAAGTGGGTTGAACTGGGGAGTGAAGACTTTTTGCCAAAAAGTGTAATTTCAAAATAAAAAATTTACCTGTCTCGGGATTTTACATAAATACTATCAATAATGTAGAAAATGAATGTATTCGCTACATAGACCACACTGTATAAGCACCTATCCTTCGAATGCCGTGTGCCTCTCAGACATTCTGTTTTTTGTTCCAGGTTAGATCGCTTTTTTTTCTTGTTTAACTGGACTAGAACTGTAGTTGTATTTTAGGCATTTCTGAAGTCATATTAAAACAGCCTCTGAATTTATCGCAAATAAAAATGAACTTTTTAATTTACAAAACATAAAATTAGCATTAACAAAATAAAACGTGTCCATCAAATTACATATTTATACAACCGGAACAGACAACCTTGTTTGCTTAACAAAGTTTTGATCATTTCAACCCCACCGACCGACAGCATAAGCTGAAATTTAATGTTTATCCCACAAATACATCATTTAATTTGAATATAATTATTCGAGTTCCGGCCGTGGGATGTTTTTCGAAAATGTTTTAATTAAATATGTAAATAAAGTAGTGATGCCATCACTCGATCAAGCTTACCCTTGTGTGCATATTGGCTTTTAACAGATTAACATTGTTTGTATTTGTCTAAACTTTCAGCAAAGTTTGGAGTTTGCTAATGAACTGGCAAATACCTACAACCGCTTTCAGTCGTATACGCATGCTGAACGCTGCTGACAATGCTCAACGTTTCACAAGCTGTCAGAATGCCCGTTCTTCACGGCTGTAATAATTAACCAAGAAAAGCATCATTTGTAGTTTATGTATGTCATCATTTAATTCATACAACTAAAATTATTGTTTCGGTATCATTTTTGATTTGTTAAATAGGATGGGTGGTTTTTGTATATACTACGCGACACAGAAAATGTAATGTCGCATAACAATGTTAAGTTGTAGGTAGTTCGTATAAGAGGCCACTCGATTCTTTCGCCCTTCTTTATCTTGACCTGAAAGATCTTTGTCAATTATCCCAGAATTAGTTGTTGCCGAGCATTTTCAAAATTTTGTAACGCTCCATATCTCTAAGGCGTTAATTCCGACTCTCGTCCGCGAATTAACACCTTGTAAAGTATATGTTCCGCAGCCTCTGTTGCAATACCACAGTATTTGTCATTTTCTGCCTTGCTTTTTAATTTAATAATAACTAGAAAGTTTGTACTTCCATGTATTCGATGACTTAAGAAAGCAAGAAAAAAGCTTTAATAGATAGATAGATAGATAGATAGATTTTTATTGGTCATAATTATACAAAAGTGTTTTGACAAGTCAGGTGAGATCGTAATATAACAATTGTAAAATACAAGATCTATAAATAAAAACGTACAACTAATTAAATAAATGTATATAACAAGATTAAGATAAGTTACACACACATATATCTGTACTTACATACACACATATACACATATATAAATATAAGTACAGAGATTAAGATTAGACGACTGTCTAAGTTAAAAACAAAAATTTTTAATTTAACTTCAGGGATGCAGTCACTGGGTTCAAAAAAGAAGACTCTTTTTTAAATTCAAGCTTTCGAAACTTTATTGTTTCTTCCTCAGGAATTCTACAAAATGTTTATACATTGTAATTATATTATTTAAAAATGTGAAAGGTACTTACTAAATTGAGGTTATAAATAAAATTGGCATGTCCTAAGGACCACAGAAAACATTGCTATTACAATTTAAAAACACTACATTTTGATTCAATCTAAGTTAAAAGCAAAATCCTTAATCAAGAAGTTGCATCAGCCACTTCGAAAACTGAACAGATACCAGTCAACTACGTTTTATGAAAATTCGAAAAAAGCAGCGGAAATATATATATATAAATATATATACATATAGGTGTAAAAAAAAACAATAGAATCTTTAACCAAACAGTACATAATAAACCTACAGTTAAAAATATATAGCAAACAACAAACATTATAACGTCACAGAAAAATCAGCCTGTAAGAATTCATCAAAGTCGTAGAAAGCATTGTCTAACAAGAAACGTTTAATTACGGTTTTAAAGTGATTGGATTCAAGTTCTTGTACAGCGACTGGTAGCACATTAAAAAATTTTATTGAGAAATAGCTCGTACCATTTCTTGTCTTCGATAACCTCAAAAAATCTAAAGCGATATTTCTTTTGTTTCGCGTTGAGTGCTCATGAATATTGTCATGTGTTATATATTCATTAAGATTATCTTTTATGTATATGAGGCACTGGAATATATATGAACATGGCGAGGTAAGTATGTTTAGATTTTTAAAAGTGTCTCTATATGACAACCCAGCAATTATTCTTACAGCCTTTCTTTGCATCGAAAAGACTGTTTTAGCATGTGGAGAGTGGCCCCATGCTAGTATGGCATAAGTTATAGTACTTTGAACTAGATCATGATATGCCATTAAAAGCGTTGCCTGTGAGACATGTTTTACTAGACTGCGTAATAGGAAAATTTTCCGAGACACATTTATGCAAACCATTTCTGTGTGTTTATCCCATGATAGCTTGGTGTCTAAGGTAACGCCCAAAAATTTAAAAGAGTTAGACGAATCAATTTCTAGATTGTGTTGTCTTAAACTAAAAATCATTTTCTCTGTCTTATCTTTATTTAACACCAACTTGTTGCTTAAGAGCCATTCTTGAACTGTTTATAAAGAGGCTCTAGCCTCTGTTAAAAGTATGAGCCAATGTCGTGTCATCAGTAAAAAGGGTGGAATTCGACATAGGAGCACTGTTAGGCAAGTCATTAATGTAGATAAGAAATAGAATAGGTCCCAGAACTGAGCCCTGTGGAACACCTAGTTTTAAGTCAATTGAATTTGATTGAGGGTGTATCAGGGTTGCGGGCACTATAATCTCATTGTATGCCTCAAAACCTACATCTTGACATAAGTTTTACTCACGTATTCGAAAACATAAAAAATCGTGACCGGAAGTGACACCAAAATTCCATGACGCGGGCAAAATTTGCTTATATGAAAAGTGGCTCCCTGTAGGTCTGTGGTAGTACTTACTCGCTCACATAAAGTTTTTCATGTTTCTTATTCATAAGAAATCTCTACAGCTGGCTTTCTACGTATACGTTTCGTCAAACTTTGATTCTAATAAGAGATATACACATTTCGAAACGATTCGTTTACCTACGGCAATAAGAGCAAGCGATAACGAAGTAACTATTCTATTCTTTTTTATCTTATCACATATCGTATATCGCCCCAACTGCTCGCCCCACTATATGTGTGTGGACAGCTCTAGACACCTTTATTGTAGGCGGTTGTTAAGTTGTTGAAAATAGTACAGTATGAAAACCAACATTTTCCGAATATGTAAGTTTGTATATACACTATCTAAATAATGGCGGAGATGCCGGTGATTTAAAAATCTCTTAGGGCTGGTTTATCAATGCGAGGTTAAAGTAATCCTATGGCTAAAGTTAGAGATAAAGTGGTAGTTAAAATTTGTACCATTTCATGTAATCCTTATCTTCATCCAGCACAACTTTTGTATTGATAAACAGACTAACTTTTAGATAGGCGCTATCCGTCGGATAACTTAGCTTAACACAGCATTGATAAACCGACCCATAGACTGTTTATTTTTCCTTTCCCTACGTCTCTGCTTTGTGGTTATGACCTATTATCTTTCTTTATTTGTACAAATCACATTAGTGAAAACAGCAATCAAGTTGGACCCGGTAGATTTGAAGTTACGCTACACGTATGTATATAACCCATCAATAATGCAAACACAGGGACATACTGGTCTAAATATAGTCTAAATAGGGGTACACCTTAGATCGAGTTATCCATCCAGATGGTCAATACCTTTTTAAAGAATGAAGAAACATCTTTCTATAAAATTTCAGCGGGTATAAAACAAATCGTTCACTACCGCTTTTGCAATTTTTTTATTTTTCTTTATTTACAAAACTTTCTGGAATAGGCTCAGAATGCAATGACACGTGGAACTTTTAAATTTGAGCGAAAAAAAAATGTCATCAATTCTATAATAGTGGTAAAAATAAAATTAGATTTTTTCCAAAAAATGAATTTTTTTTTTTGTATGTTTAGAATGCCATGAAACGTGGACATTTTAAATTTGAGCATTTTTTTTCCATCTATTCTAGTGGTAAAAGATTTTCCAAAAATTTCTAATTCTTTTTTCTGAAATAGGCTTCGAGAATGTCATGAAACGTAATTTTAAATTTGAGGAAAAAAGTAGTGATAAAAAAATCGGTAAAGGTATTTACACAAAACTTCCCTCGTTATTTGTGCATGGCGGTCACTCTAAAAAATTCTTAATTACGAAATGACATTGAGAATAATAATCGGAATATAGTTATTGCTATTATTACAAAAAAAACCTGATAACTTTTGGTCAAAAAAATATACAGAGTGCTCATCCAACAGCAAAAGTTCAATACTAAATAACAGGTGCCAAATATGGAAGGCTTGCGCAAATACCTTTACAAATGTCCACCATGACTGAATTATTTCTTGGGATGACATTATTCAATAAAAGTGTAATAGGTGCATATGCCAAATATTATTGCCATCTGTCACATTTTCAATCCCACATACACGTAATGGAGTGGAAGTATAGTGGTGGTTAAAAAATATAATTTTTTTTTTAAATTTTTCAAAAATGTTGGTGAAAATTTTCAATTTTTTTTCTGAAATTGGTTTAGAATGTCATGTAACGTGAAAATGTTAAATTTGAGCAAAAACATTTTTTTTCATCTATTCCAGTGTACATTTTTTTTCCAAAATGGTGAAAAGATGTTGCAATTTTTTTCCGAAATAGGTTTGAAATGTTATGAAACGTGGAAATTTTAAATTAAATACATGTATGTATTCAAATTTTGTTTTAAATTTTTCAAAAACATTTTAAAATTTGTTTGAATAATTTTAGAATGCCATGGAAACATGGAAATTTTAAATCTGAACAAACGGAAAAAAATTTCCATTTATTTTAGTGGTAAAATTTAAAAAAAAATGTTGGTAAAAAAAATTTAATTTTTTTTTTAAATAGGTTTAGACTGGTGAAACGTGGAAATTTTAAATTTGAATAAAGAAAATGAAAATTCCATTTATTTTAGTGGCAAAAAATTTTTCAAAAATGGTAAAAAAAAATTCAAAAGAATTTTTTTAAAAAATAGGTTTAGAATGCCATGAAACGTGGAAATTTTAAATTTGAGCAAAAAAAAATTTTTTTCATCTATTCCAGTGTTAAATTTTTTTTCAAAATGGTAAAAAGATGTTGCAATTTTTTTCCGAAATAGGTTTGAAATGTTATGAAATGTGGAAATTACCTAAACATGTATTCATTTTTTTTTTTTTCAAATACATTTTAAAATTTGCTTGAATAATTTTAGAATGCCATGGAAACATGGAAATTTTAAATCTGAACAAACGGAAAAAAAGTTCCATTTATTTTAGTGGTAAAAAATTTTTCAAAAATGTTGGTAAAAAAAATTTCAAATTTTTTTTTTTTTTTAAATAGGTTTCGAATGCCGTGAAACGTGGTAATTTTAAATTTGACTAAAGAAAAAGAAAATTCCATTTATTTTAGTAGCAAAAATTTTTTCGAAAATGGTAAAATAAAAATTCAAAAGAATTTTTTTTTAAAATAGGTTTAGAATGCCATGAAACGTGGAAATTTTAAATTTGAGCAATTTTTTTTTTATTTTAGTGGTATAAAATTTTTCAAAAATCTTGGCGAAAAAAATTTTCAAAATTTTTTTTTCTGAAATAGGTTTAGCGTATCATGAAACGTGAAAATTTTAAATTTGAGCAAAAAAATCTTTTTTTATTTTAGTGGTAAAATTTGTTTAAAAATCTTGGTGAAAAAAATTTTCAATTTTTTTTTTTTTTTCTGAAATAGGTTTAGCGTGTCATGAAACGTGGAAATTTTAAATTTGAGCAAAAAATAATTTTTTTCATTATTTATTCAATTTAGACGATCCACCCTGTATATTTTCCACTGAAAGTTCCACCATTTATTCGCTGACAGTAGCGTCAACTACCAACCAAATTTGACTGCTCTCTGTCAAGTAGTTTTTAGTTAATACACCAACAGACAGACAAACAGACAGACAGACAGTCAGACAGACAGATTGACGGAATTGAATAACCTATATTTTCGTAATCTACGTGAAACGTGAAAATCCGAAAAAATCCGAAGGGTGATGTTTTCTCGAATACAAAACTTTCCTTCGGTATGCGAGGGAAATAAATAAATAAATTGAACAATTTTCTAATCCCTATACTTCCACTTCATTATGTGAATATGGAACTAACAATGTGACAGATGTCAATAATATTTGGCATGTAGTTAAGACAATTGTCAAGGAAGCCAACTCTTATAGTTTTAATGAATACGTAAGGGGCTCGCGGTCATCCTAGGAAATAATTCAACCACGGTGGAAATTTGTAAAGGCTTTTACGCAAACCTTCCATATTTGGTACATTTTATTTAATATTGCTTTTTGCTGTCTCTGTATATTTTTAGACCAAAAGTTTTCTTTGTAATAATAATGATAACTACATTTCGATTATTATTCGCATATGTCGTTTCATTAATAAATGTAATAAGAGTGATTGCCCTTTATGAATATAGAGGGGTGTTCTGTGTAAATATAGCTTTACCTTTTTTTTTTAACGAAAGTAATAGTGTGTGGATTGGATGGAACCTCCCCCCCCCCAGTTTTCGAGGGTACTGAACATGAATAAGACAGTGAAAAAAGTTTTTGACCATGCGCATCCCCTCAAACGGCCAAAATAGGAAAAATATAAAATGTTTAAAAGTTCCGTCTAGTCATTTAGACTAAATAGTTATTAGGAAGGGATACATTTAGCGATTTCCCATGCCACACTAGGGTGGTATGACGAAGCAGTTCAGAACCGCTGCTTTAAAGAGCTTGTGTGTTAATTATAAATTGCAATAATTGATTGATGATAATGATTTTTTTACGTTAAAAGACTGATTTATCACACAATGTTTGCTTGTACAAAATTATAGTTCTGCTAGCATACAATAAAGGGAATCAAATATGTTTCCATGAAAAATCGAACCCAAGCCACACTTGTACAACTGAGCCTTCTGTGCATACATGCATAAAATTGCTTTTTGAATTCTACTTCGGTAAACAATGGACGGTATCCCTGCAAGATTTATACTGGCAAGGGTTAGCGGTGTCATAAACCCTTATTTACTCAACCTCCACTAAATCCAATAGCACAGATTGAGTAAAGCGGAGCACTAAATATAAACCTTTTTGTGCGGATTGCTGTGGAATTTGATGGAGAATATGTATATACACGGTCTTTCCTAACTTAGCTGGAGCGGTGTAAAAACGCCTCACACGCAAATTTACTCATATCGGTGACCATCGACTATTTTATATATTTTTTAATAATTGACTCAAATTTTCTATACTATTATGAGTTTATTAGTGCATTATCTGCTTTTTCTACTTGTTTATTTCACAATGATCCATGCATTATTCTAATTGGCCTCCCTTTGTGGTATAACACGTCTAACAATATCAAGCCATCTGATGATATTGGCCCAACATTTTGCCTGCTCTTTGCTGATGATTCCTAGATATTTGGACAAATTAATGAATTCAACAACTTTGCTCCTTAAATTTTTACTTCCTATTCTGTAATTGGGTTTTTTACCTGTTGAATTTTACATCAAATAAATAAATAAATTAAATTAAATTCTGTACATCTAGAGAGAAATGTTATAAAATAGAAATTAGTGATATGTACATGTAAACCGTATACTTTTAATAACATGGTACTTTCTAGAAATCATATTTTGCTCAATATTTAATTTTAAAAGTGAATTATTTATTATTTGTTTGCTTATAGTAATGAAACATATTCTGTATAGGATTTTGCAAACAGCGGAAAGAAAAGCTATAAAATGAGAACTAAAGGAAAAACTATATATAAAAATATTAATGAAATCTTTTCATTCTTTCGATTAGCTGACTTTTGGTTATGCTAACACTATGCTAGTTTAGCCTGCCTAGCCGTAGGAGACTATGTTGGATGCTAGTGTTAAAATGAGAATGGCAAATAAGAATTTTTACTTGTTAGCATAACCAGAAGTCAGGTTATCGAAATAGTGCAAAAATTTCATTAATATTTTTATATATAGTTTTTCCTTTAGTTCTCATAGATAGCTTTTCTTTCCGCTGTTTGCAAAATCCTATAAAGAATATGCTTTATTTAATTTTGTTTTGCAATTACCAAACCAAATTGGCACTAAAACTACTGGGTTTTATAATTAAAACTAAACAATTTATGTCGTTCAGAAAACCCCCATCCGTGACGGGATTATGTAACAACTTAATTGATCGATATGATGTATATAGTACTTTTTTAGATACTTTATATTAAGTGTACTTAGAATTATTAATGTACTTAGAATTAGAATTATTAACGTTGGTATATTTATTTATGTGATTTTTATTTTCATTGTGTGATGATTTAGATTATCTATTGTGGTACTTATATTATTTATATTTTAGTAGCTAGAGTAAGATAAATCATATATACCGGGTGGCGTAAAAGTATGGGAACAGCAGGATTACTTGAAAAATACGAATGCTTGAAAAGAACTTTAAATACAAAGATCGTAGGAAATTACCACGGCTATCTAACTGTGACCTTGGATTTGCCCTTGATTGTGACCCCAAGGCTAGTTGAAGGTCAATTCGATTTTTCAAATGGAATCCCCTACTTTTAACCCCGAAAATCAAACGAGCGGAAAATATTAAGTTAGTATATGACCTTCGGCACTTACGAAGTTGACATCTAATGGTCATCTTTGCACCATAATTTTGTGAGTGCCGAAGATCATCTCCAAACGTAAAATTTTCCACTTCTTTCATTTCCGGGGATCCTGGGTTAACTTACCTTAAAGGTCACGATCACGATCAAATCCAAGGTCACCATCAGATAACCAGGGAAATTTTTTACAACGTTTGTACTTAAAGCCTCTCTCTAGGATCCGTATTTTTCAAGTTATCCTGTTGTTCCCGTACTTGTCTTGTTCTTACAGCAGATGTTCAAGGTGCTTGCCATTGACCGTTTGACAGTGAGCTAGACGGATATAAAAATATCAATTGTACTTCTTATTATTTTTGGTGTACTCTCAGTGCGCACATCTATTATTCGCTGTTGCAAATTCGTATTTTTCAAGTTATCCTACTGTTCCCATACTTTTATGCCACCATTATATAATTACTTGCACATCCACGTAGTGGACCACCACGACTACTGTCCCCACCACATTGTTAAAGGAGTTGACAAAATAAAATTGAGATATTCACTTGAAATTTAGTACACGTATGTATTATAATTACATGTGGAAATAGATTATATTTTGGTATTATTCCGTTGAAGGGTTGGGTATTAAACAGGGGTAAATAGGGAGAAATAAGTAAAGCAAGTTGGCAAGAGTACATTAACTTGAAATTTGACATATGTTAGCAGCCAAGGCCTCAGATGTTTTAATAATGTTATACACCACCCCCCACCACATTATTAAAGGGGGTTGACAAAATAAAATTGAGATATTCACTTGAAATTAGGTACACGTGTGTATTATAAAGAAATCTGGAACTATGTTGTGAGATGATTCCGTTTAAGGGTTAGGTTTTAAATCAGGGTAAATAGGAGAAAATAAAGTAAGCTGGTGAAACTACAGAAGCTTGGATTTGGAGTATCTTCTAAAAGCCAAAGCCCCAGATTATTATTTTTCAACCCCTCCACTACCCCCACTCCATCATTAAGGGGGCTTATAAAATGAAATTAAGATATTCACTTGAAGTTTGGTACACGTATATATTATAACGACATCTGGAACTAGGCTATATTTTGAGATTATTCCGTTGAAAGATTGGGGATTTAAAAAAATATTTTTCAATACCCCCCCCCTCACTACCACCACTACCACCATCATTAAAGGGGCTGATAAAATAAAATTTAGATATTCACTTGAATTATGGTACCTACACATGTATTATAACGACGTCTGGAATTATATTATATTCTGAGATGATTTCGTTGAAGGGATGGGGGTTAAATAGGAGTAAATAGGTGAAAATAAGTAAAGCAAGTTGGTAACAATACAGAAACTTGGAATTTTATATATATACTAGTAGCCAAGGCCGGAGATTTTTTTATAACATTTTTCAACATCTCCACCATCCCCACTATATTATTAAAGGGTTTGATATCAAATAAAATTGAGATAGTCATATAAAATGTGGGGTACGCGTATGTATGTATTGTAATGACATTCCGTTGGGGAGGGGGGGGGGGTGGTAAATAGGAGAAATAAGTAAAGTAATCTAACAAGGACCCAGAAACTTCATTTTTGGCGTATGTTCTAGAAGTCACCATCTTCTATTACTAATTATTTCTGCAAATATAGTCAACATGTTTTCCTTTAAAGAGAGTTGGATGGGAAATCTGGATGTGGAAATAGTGATTCCTTAGAGAGCGGTTTTTATACGTATTTCTTTCTTTAATATTATACCATGTTTTACCCTATAATTGAATTAGTCTATGGGGTAATAAATTATATTACTATTGTTATCTATTAAACTTTTTATTTTAAAATTATAATATTGGCAACTTACAGTTCTTTTATCACAGATTGCTGTGTACTATGTACTACACGGCATTACTATAAGTGAATTTCGAATGGCTGGAGAGTTAGATTATTACAAACATTACATATTACCGCCAAAGGTTGATCATACCACCACAGTATAAAGCATCTGAATGATTGTAATCCTCACTCTGTCATATATCGGTACCTATCAACAATATCAAACATAATTTGCACGTTATTTTATTACCAATGCACTTGGCAACAAGCTAGTTCTTTTTTAAATACACTTCCCTCTAAAGTTCTGCAATTTTGTGTATAACTATTTGTGCATTTTAGGAAAGTTGGAATTGCAATATTGTTTATTATATGGCTTTACTAGTGAAATAGAAATACCAAAAATCATTGAAACGTTGTAAACCTAAACATTTCATGGTGATTTAAATATAAAATTATATCCTTGCTGTTTTATTAATTCAGCTACAATATTATTTGTTTGACATAATCAAAATGTAATTCGAATACTAATTTTTAATATAGTATGATATTAAACAACATACAAATGAAATTTACTACAATTTTAACAATTGATTTTCATAGAAAAAATATTTTAAATAAATTGTTATGCTCGGTTATTTGTAATATACTGCAAATGCATGTTTTATTTTTAACGTTTAGTAGTTTATCAAATATAAGTAGACAAGTCAATACTGAAAACCAGCATAATATTTTAATTTTTATTCCTTTTATTATATTACGCTTTTGTACATTGCAATAATACCATTTTTTATTACTTATTTACAATGTATTTGTTACGTATTTACAGACACGAGATTTTGAGATTATCACGGAGCCTGGTGACTCCGACAAATGTGTTATTAGTAGCTGGAATTTTCCGAGTAGCTGATACTAAATATGATGTTAAAAGTTAAAGATTTAAAATGGCGAATCTAGGGCTGCCATAATTGTACAACTCTTGCGGATTCACATGAAATTTGGCCGCTAAAAGGCGTGTAACATTTAAAAAAAAATAAATAAATAAATCCACATTTAATAGACGGGCGCTACAAATTATGAGATAAAATGTGTCTGTCGTACAGTCGGAAAATAGCAAGTTTTGGGTGGAGAAAATTCTACAAATTTGTAAATCAATAGAACATTCGTTAAAAAAGCAAAAAATATTGAAAAAATATTAGAAATAGGACGACAGATTTTATGAAAATGTAATCAATTTGAATGAGAATTTTTCCAAAAGACGAGGTATGTAAACAAATTCCTTATAGGCCTCTGTTCTCATTTTAACTGAATCTTCATATCGTAAGGGGTCATGTAGATACTAGTTTAATCTGCATGGCCGTAGGGGACCGTGTGGATGCTAGTTGTTGAATGAGAATTGTCCAATAAGGAAGACAAATTCATTTTAGGATTTTAATTGCTAGCATAACCAGAATTCAGGTTATCGAAAGAATGCGCATATTGTAAATCAATAATTTTACAAATAGTTTTTCTTTCAGTTCTCATATATAGTTTTGTCTGCTGTTTGCAAAATCCTATAAAGAAAATGTTTTATCCTTCTTATAATATCTAACACACCCTGTAGGCATAATATAATGATTAATCTGACTACAAGTAACATGAGAAGGAAATAATTTATAATATATCCTTTGATCTATATTTCAACGTGTATTTCAACACTGAAGTAGAAAGATATGTAGCTGGTTTCCAGAACTGAACGCCAACAAAAGAACCAACAAAAAACTTGAGATAGAAAAAGGTTTGTGATAAATTGTGTTTCCGCTGAAAAGTTGAGAGTGACACGAATTGCACAAGTTTGCCTATCAGCGGGTCTCTTTGGTCGGCAACAGCTGGGCCAGGAAAGGACAATTTTGTGTACGGGTTAGTAGCGGCGAAGAAAACAAACAAGTGATTTTAAGTTCCGTACTGGTGTGGGCGCCTTGCGTTTAGCGTGTTCGATTAATATTGTTTTCAGTAAATATATGAGTATCGAGAAATATTATTAAAGATATTAAGCATATAGCTTCCATGTACTCAACATCTAATACATGATATAAACAAGAAGTGTCCACTAGGATGGAATGACCTAATTTTTTTTATGGGAACGGCTGGGGTGCCAAAACTTGCCATTTGGGATAAATCTCACGTGGAAACAATTTTAGGCGAAAATATGAATGGCTTCATGTTTCACAAGACCTATTGCGTCACACCTTTAAACAGCCATTGTACAGCATGAAGTCGTAAGTTTTTTTACTCAAAATTTTGGTTACGATACATTTAAATACAAGGGCCACCTTTTGCTATTTCAGCCAATGGTAAGTTTAAAAAAACAAACATATCAAAAAGTATGATCGGTTTTTACTACTTTTAAGTGCGAAAAAGTATCTCATTTCGCTGTCCTGGTTAAGTGGTAGAGTAGCATTAGCTAAACTTCGCCAGGACGTTAATATAAATAAGAGAATAAAAAAATAAAAATTGTTTCTGATCATTTGTTTTAAGTATAATAACAATATCTGCATTATTATTTAGGTATTACCAGAAACGTTGCATAAGTATTTGATTTTTGGAAAATGGGTTTGAGTTAACATATAATGGGGGTTATGTTATTTTCTTTATGTTTATGGACTGATGGGAGTATAATTTAATTGTTAGGGTGAACGGTGTGACATGTTCGTTCTTAGAGCAGTATCCAATATACACGCTGTGTAGCTTTGTTTGTCAATATCACATCGCCTTATCGCTAATTGCACGTTTTCCTTGCCATTACATATTATTGTATTGATACATTCGTCATCCAACGAAATACTTTATTTAATTTTGGCTGATGTTACGGGAAAAACTCAACGAAGAAATCCGTTCGATGCACTTGAAGTCCGAATGCCGTTGGGAAAATAGGGAAAAACTAGAAATTTACCTCTTGACCGAGGTAGAATCTTAAACAAAGAAGGACAAAATGACAAACAAGACGAAAAAGAAAACAATGGAAAATATAGAATGAAGGATATAATGAATAGATATGAAAGTTATAGTGTAGGGTTGAAGATTGTTGTGGTATAGGAAGGTTTGGCTAAATAGGCAACGCCTGCTTATTTAACAGAATACTTGGAAAGAAACGAAAGAAATTTTTCGATATTACCGCACTTTTTTCTTAATTTCTGTATGGACACTTTTTCAAAAAAGAAAAATACTCTATTTCATGAGCGGTTTCCTACTTAGATCCAGCAATTTAGCTTGTCTGCACTTTTTGCTCGGTAAAAACCTATGTTGAGTGCACCATTACAATATGCACTGTTTTAATAAAATGTGCAATAAAATAATTCATTTAGTTAACTACCGTACATAAATTTGAGTTCGAGTTTTTATAGAGTTAGGTAATTCCCTAAAGCATATGCTTGGAATATCGTTAAAATAATCAGATCTTTTTGTAGAACCCTGTAAAGTTTTTCGAAAATCTACTCATATTTGTTTTAAATAACAATGTCGCAGGGTTCCCTTTCTAGATTTTCACATCCCATATATCTCAAACACAAACGACGAGCACGTTAGAGAGTTCAAGTATTTAACTATTCTATTTAATTAGCACAACATCTGCTTCATTATTCTTAACGGTAAGTTAAGCTAAAAGCACGTACCTTGACAGTGATCTGTTTCCACTTCCATGCAACATTCAATACCACTGAAACACTTCCTTGACAATGCTTTCTGATGATCGCTCTGCAACTAGATCATTGGTATATAGACGAATCTTAAAAGCAAGATCAAGCAAGAAGAATGAGAGAAGATTCTTTCTTATTCTTATGACCTGAATTTTGAAGCCTCCGACTACATTGTCCTTATTGCATGGCAAACGGTTGAGGTAACTGGCCTCCGCTGACATTTCAAATAAAATATATAAATGCTATCATCGTAAAAGAATTACCACTGCTTAAAACATTTTCTGGCTTTCCACGGCACACGCATTCTGCATTTTGTTATCAAGACATCTTGAAATCAGATATGAATGATTGATTCTTGACACTGATTCTTATCTTATCTTGATTTTCACACATCTGCTGTTGTCTTGGTTGTCCTTAATATCAAGATAAGATCAAGAGGTAGTCGACAGTTGCCTTGCTTGCCTTAAGGTCACATTTCAAAAATTTTTGAGAGGTTGAACATTTCTTTCGAGCAAATGCTGCATGTGAACTATCATTGTCAACTATTTTATTTTATGAAATTGATTGAGGAAGCCGTTACTCTGTGGTAATCAATCCATAATTATAACGAACTCGAGTAAAACACTACTATGTTTTTTACCACTATATTTGCACAAAACGTGACTGCAGTTTCAACCATTTAGATCATTTTCAAACGATGATTCAACTAAGACCTAAAGGGTTGAAACTGCAGTCACGTTTTGTGCAAATATAGTGGTAAAAAACATAGTAGTGTTTTACTCGATTTCGTTATATTTAATTTTATCATTGTAACTCCATTACAATTACTACTATTATTAATACGTAAACTTTGGCTTGAGGGGAAACATGAATAGGTGGCTTTTAATTAATTCCTTTGTGTTATTGTTTCGTTTTTATTTTATCTATGCATTTCTTCGTTTTACAGGATATAATTGTAATATCGGTCTTACAAGATAAAGGAAATCCTCAAATATACGCCACTACGCTTTACAGCATTTAATCTAGATTTCTAGGAAAGTTTTCTAACTTGATACGGATATGCTGGTACTTTAAAATACCTCCATTTTCAACCGCCGTCAGCAGGTTTAAGATTTGGTCATAAAACCAAGAAGGTAATAAAATAGCCTCAACACAACTATGAAACTCTAACATTCATTTTTATTTCCAAGCTTAATTGATTTAACTGAAAGTGTATTTCGTGTGAGAAAAGCAATTTTATGCAAATAATAATGACTTAAACACATACACACGATGTTAGAAGTATGATGGTCATAATTTTAAAAGGCCCAAGGGGAACTGAAATGTTCCTGTTATTTTGTAATCTCTTAGTAATTAAGTAATAAAATATAAGTAAAAATAGATTTTTTTAAATAAGTTTTTGTTGAAATGTACTATAACGAAGAAAATAAATATTACTTGACTTGATCGTGGCAAGACCGTTGTCCAATAAGTGGACCCAGTGCGGATGAGTTGAAAATGATCGAATCTAGCAAATCTGATCATTTTTTATAAATGTTGATGGCCTGACCTAAAAACTTGTCGTGAGAAGTTCGTAGGTACTTAGAGAGACTTTTTTCAAATGTGTATCCGCTAAATTGTTCACGTTGAAGCCAGCGATCCATTCAGGCTTCCATATTTATAACGTTTTCTTTATACCTTTTGGAAATACTGTCAAATTAAATTAAATGTTTACATATGGCTGTGAATTATAAAATAATTACTTAAGTATCGAAATAAAATTATTCAGTAATTTATTGGTAGGACTTAAGATCCAGTGAGTGATAAAAGTATACATCGTAGCAAACGTAGCACATGTTAAAAAAATCGAAAATGTTATATACACAAAATTTCCCTCTTCATTTATAGAAGGCGATCACTCTAAAAAATTATTAATTAAGAAACGTCATATGAGAATAATAATCGGAATGTAGTTATCATACTTATTACAAAGAAAATCTGATAACTTTTGGTCAAAAAATATACGAAGCTCTCATCCGACAGCAAAAATTAAATATTAAAAAAAAGTTCCCAATAACGAAGGCTTAAGTAAATACTGTATATTGTTCAATAAAGGTATATTAAATGTCTATCTTGGTGTTAACTATGTGCCATCTGTCTTGTTTTTTTCATAATTTATTCTCTTTAGACGGTCCACCCTGTATATTTTCCAGTGACAGTTTACCCATTTTTTCACTGGCAGTATAGTCAACTACCTACCAAATTTGACTGTTCTCCGTCAAATAGTTTTTTAGATATAGCTCCAGACCGATACAGAATTAAAAGATCTGCATTTTCGTCATCTGCATAGTCTGAAACTAGAAAATCCGAAGGTGGTTGTTTCGCGACAAGAATACTTCCATAACATAAGGTTTTGAATTTCGAGAAATATTTATATTGGTATTTAATTTTTTTTTTTTTTTGTTCAAGGCGTGAAAATATACAGATAATCTCATGAAATTTAATATTTAATTTTTTCGTATCATCTATAAGAATAAATCTATAGAGATGAATAATTTACAGAAATCACTCTATATGAAGGGTGTACTAGATTTTTCGTGTACCACTCACACTATTTTGTGATATTTTCATAATTTGCACGTTGGCATTAGTGACTTAGTGATTTATATAGGTTGTGTGCGCCGCCAAAAATTTTGACATTCGTCATAGCTTAGGGACAACAAACCGAAATTTCCAAAGCGTGAAATTTGCCATTTAACCAAACTTTTGATTAAATTACTACTTTTGTGGACATTATATTGTACAAGATGCCAAGTTTAGGCTGTATTATTAATTGTGGAAGTGTGGCAATACGAAATGATGCCAGTTTTGATTAAATATCATCGATTTTTCAACTAGTTGAGATAGGAACACGTCTCGTTAACTGATTGCAGCAGTAAAAGATTGCTTGCATCAAATGATTTTACAGGAGTATTCCAAGCATTTTGCTAATGGGAAATTGTTGTATGTTAATGTAAGAATTTTATTTTTAACGTGGGATTTTATTGTAGGCCACACCGCTGTGTTAGAAGACCAGCATCAAGTTAGATTTCCTCTGTTGACATGAGATCCAACTTAAAACCCAGATATGAAACTGAAAGTGGTTGTGATAAAACAAGTGCTGCTAGAGCAATCTATAGACAATTTGGTATAGAAATTAACAGTTTATATTGATTTGACTAATATCTCTTGTATCTAAACTTGAGTTGGGCGAAGAAGAAGCTTGTGCCGAAAGAGAAAAATGTTACAAAGGCAACTGTTTCAAATACGATACAATTCAAGAGGAACTTCAGAGAAAAGCTACAGATTATATACAATCTGATGAAGTTTACAAATTAAGAATCAAAGTTCAAAGTATTAGCCTGGGAGGCAGCGACAGATTTTTCGCGTTAATATCTATACAGCTAAATTTTTTTCCAAAGAGAGTTTAGATAGTATCTATAATGAAGGTGCAATTCTACCAAACTCTTAGTGGTGTATAAATAAGTAAAAAATTAAACAACATGTTGCAGAATAGATGGAAGAAAATTTCGAATTGTCAAGAAGTGACGACTCGCCTTCGCTCCTGCCGGCCCCAATTTTCGATTTTCACCTCGCAATTCACGTTATATGGTCATTGCCGACCTTCTCCTCACCGTCGAGACATAAAACGGGTCTCCGATCACCGTATATATTCTGTTCTTACGTTTGAAAAATTGTCTTGGGGTTGTTCTAATCGACAACTATTTTTAAGTGGTTTCCCGAGTTCGAATCCCTCCCGGGGATACTTTTTTTGGCAGATATTTTTGATTCTATAATTGCGATTAGCTCCGTTCTATTGCATTTCTCGGAGAAGTTTTGCATTTTCCGCCGCGGATTATTAATATGCACTATTTCGATTAAAAATCACATTATACCAAAAATAAATGAAATTTATTCAGAATAATGTGTTGCTCTTACTTGGCATAAGTTCGACAAAATCATCGGCTAACATCATAAAACATTAATCCAGGCCGCCAGAAAATATGTCCCATAAGCTTATACCGCTCTCGAGAAGTAGCGTTGTACCACGCACACCGATATTTCACTAAAGGATGAGAATCAATGGTGCGTCTCACGGCCTAGCTATATTAAAGGTATGTGAAGCTCATGGCAGTGCTGCTCAGGGCAGTCAACGTGTTAATAAGGGGTGCGTAAAAAAAAAACGTACTTTCGATTCACTCAAAATAAGACTGCATTGTCTCTAATATTTCTATCCACAACGTTGCTATACCACCTAAAATTTATATACATGCTTTTTACTATCGAAAATGATATTCTTTTTATATGGTTTTTATACTTTTTCATATAGTACTCGATATTCTCATTATACACTTAAAATTTCGTATTATTAACTATTTCCGTTCTCGAGATATAAGGAGTTGAAATTGGTAATAGTTGCAAAAACCGAGGGCTCATATGTGACGTCACTATACGTAAGTGACGTAAGAAAAATGGCTTCTGGGATCTTTCAAATTTAACCTGAAAAGTCGAAAAACATGGAATTTTTAAACGCTGGTAACTAAATAAATACGTCGAGTGAAAGTTCGTTCTATGTCTCTATGGAAAGGAGAAGGTCGGCGATCAATTCTAATCGTAAATTGCATGGTCAAAATCGAAAATTCTTCCTGGCAGGAGCGATAGAAAATTGTAATTATTTGACATTTCACCAAATTGTACTCCCCTACTGTCAAGTAGTAAACAAAACAAACAATACTTTGAAAACACTTATAATTATAACAAGTAAGGAGCATCAAGTCAACTGAGATCGCTGAGTCTATGCGTATAGTGACGTAGCGCCTGGCCACGCCCCATTTTCGTGAGATGGAGATTTGTAATAGTTTTTAAGATACTAAACGTGCGAATAAGATTCTAATTTTTTGCAGATCCATTAATTTATACTTGCACTTTCGATTTATGAAATAAAAAAAAATGCTGAACAAGCCCATTGAATAGAAAGAAGGAATTGAAATGATGGGAACAAATTTTTTTGTGCAATCGGGAAACGAATTCAGAACGTTACAAATCGTTTTATTTTTTTAAAACTTTTTTATGCCCTGTGATTTCAACAACGTCTACCAAAGATTTAGCCACCCTATAGCGAAGGTAGAATGTGATGTTTAATCGAAATAGTGCAGATTAATCATTGAGTTAGATGGTAGGGAGAAGCTGTCACGTGATCAAAAACGGCATAATATCGCCATCTTGTTACTACTTTTCCGTCAAGTAGTGACAGTTTGTTTTCCATGCGATTTATTGTGATTTTTACTGATAGTTTGTTAAATTTTAGAAAATAAACATTAAAAGGACTATAGTGTCGTGTGCTAAAACAAGTTGCTCTTCTAGAGATGGTGATGACAAGAAGAAATTAACGGGAATAACATTTCATAGGTAGTGTAAACAACAAACAGAGCCGCATTAAAAAGAAACAGCTAATTAAATGCTTTTTTAACATACTTAGGTTAATAGAAACAAATGAAAATATATTACCAGAAAATACTAGTAATTTATTCAAACTTTTACAAAATACTTATCACAAATAAGTTTAAAACATATATCTTTCTTATATCAATTATAACAAAGAATATGCCCATTATGAACAGTACAACTGTTATCATAATGTTATTTTTAATTTAAATTATCCTGCTCAATGAAACCCAAAGATAATCAAAACAAAAGCACTTACCGATATAGCAGTAACACAAAACTTTAAAACATCCACAGACACGTGTTTCGGCATCTATGCCTCTTCGGTGCGGCTCTTTCTAAAGTTCACAATCAACTGAAATATGTAAGCAAATACTCGTGTTATAACTATCAAAGGATTACCAGAACAGGATATTAAAAATTAAAATTAGATTATAGGAAAATCCCCGTAAAGGGATAATTATCAATATAATTATTTGCAAATGCAACTTCCTGGAACTGTAAAAGCTCTATAACAATAGAAACAAATGAAAATATATTACCAGAAAATACTAGTAATTTATTCAAACTTTTACAAAATACTTATCACAAATAAGTTTAAAACATATATCTTTCTTACATCAATTATAACAAAGAATATGCCCATTATGAACAGTACAACTGTTATCATAATGTTATTTTTAATTTAAATTATCCTGCTCAATGAAACCCAAAGATAATCAAAACAAAAGCACTTACCGATATAGCAGTAACACAAAACTTTAAACGTTTTAAAGTTTTGTGTTACTGCTATATCGGTAAGTGCTTTTGTTTTGATTATCTTTGGGTTTCATTGAGCAGGATAATTTAAATTAAAAATAACATTATGATAACAGTTGTACTGTTCATAATGGGCATATTCTTTGTTATAATTGATATAAGAAAGATATATGTTTTAAACTTATTTGTGATAAGTATTTTGTAAAAGTTTGAATAAATTACTAGTATTTTCTGGTAATATATTTTCATTTGTTTCTATTGTTATAGAGCTTTTACAGTTCCAGGAAGTTGCATTTGCAAATAATTATATTGATACTTAGGTTATATATTTCGTAGAATGGAAAAAATGGTTTATTTTAGGATAACATTGCACATTTAATATATAAAGGTAAATAAATCTGTTTGCTAAAACTCTTGAATTTATTGAATTAAACATTTATTTACGTTATCCAGATAGACCGTCTCGTCGGGGTACAAAGTTCTTATTATTTTAATTAGTCCGGGTCTGGCAAAACCACCATATTGTTACTACATTTAGCCACGCCTACTGATGCCGTTTCTGTATAGGAAATTTGTATATGATGTCATCTCCCTACCTTCTAACTCAATGAGATTAATACTCCGTGGCGGAAAATGCAAACCTTCTCCGAGAAATGCAATAGAACAGAGCGAATAGCAATTATAGAATCAAAATAATCTGCCAAAAAAAGTATCTCCGGGCGGGATTCGAACTCGGGAAACCCCTTAAAAATAGTTGCCGATTAGCACAACCCCAAGTCAATTTTTCAAACGTAGGAACTGAATAGCTACGGCGATCGGAGACCCGTTCTGTGTCTTGACGGCGAGGAGAAGGTCGGCAATGACCGTACAACGTTAATCGCGAGGTGAAAATCGAAAATCGGTACCGGCAGGAGCGAAGGCGAATCGTAATTTTTTTTGACAATTCGTGACAATTCGAAAAACGAAATTTTCGTCCGTCTGTTTTTTTTTGCAACATGTTTAATTTTTTACTCATTTATGCATCACTGAGAGTTTGGTAGAATTGCACCTTCATTATAGATACTATCTAAACTTTCTTTGGAATAAAAATCTAGCTTTATAGAAATGATTTCACGAAAACTGTCGCTATTTTGCAGGCTTTACTATCGAAAATTGAATAAAAAGGAGGAATTGAAATGATGGGAACTAAATTTTTTATGCAATCGGGAAATTAATTCAGAACGTTACAAATCATTTTATTAAACTTTTTTATGCCTTGTGATTTCAACAACATCTACCAAAGATTTAGCCTCCCTATAGCGAAGGTAGAATGTGATGTTTAATCGAAATGGTGCAGATTAATACTCCGCGGCGGAAAATGCAAAACTTCTCCGAGAAATGCAATAGAACAGAGCGAATAGCAATTATAGAATCAAAATAATCTGCCAAAAAAAGTATCTCCGGGCGGGATTCGAACTCGGGAAACCACTTAAAAATAGTTGCCGATTAGCACAACCCCAAGTCAATTTTTCAAACGTAGGAACTGAATAGATACGGCGATCGGAGACCCGTTCTGTGTCTTGACGGCGAGGAGAAGGTCGGCAATGACCGTACAGCGTTAATCGCGAGGTGAAAATCGAAAATCGGGACCGGCAGGAGCGAAGGCGATTCGTAATTTTTTTGACAATTCGTGACAATTCGAAAAACGAAATTTTCGTCCGTCTGTTTTTTTTTGCAACATGTTTAATTTTTTACTCATTTATGCATCACTGAGAGTTTGGTAGAATTGCACCTTCATTCTAGATACTATCTAAACTTTCTTTGAAAAAAAATCTGGCTTTATAGAAATGATTTCACGAAAACTGTCGCTGTCTCCCGGGTTATATAGTTGTCATCGATGATTTGCGGAATGTATTGTTTTAAAGTGTATGTTGTGGTTGTTTAAAAACTACTGTGTTGGATTGTTCAATATTTGAGAACTGAGTCTGAACACTTACTTTAACCCATTTTGACAGTTTTGTAATGTTAATCAAGAGAATTGAATAGTTTTTAGACACTACACGATACCATAATTGATAACACAATTTCGTAAAATATAAACTCGTCTCCATTTTAACAAACAAAATTTGCCACATGAATTGATTAAGGATAAATGTGGATGTTAGATAATCCAAAATTAAGTTTTAATACATCACAAACTGTGCAAAACATACAGTTAAAACAAGGTGATCGATCAGCTGATCACAATTTCAGTGGCGGCAATTTGCATTTCTCCAGTATTCCCTAAACCAGTAACATACGATATTATTTTTAATAATGTACGTAGAATAGAAATCAATTTTGATAATTTGTGACTTTTCTGTGTCACGTGACGTTATTCTTTCTCGATAGCAACGTACCTCTAACGAGATGAAATATTTTGTATTTCAAATAAAATATAAACTTCTGCTACATTTAATACCGCTAAAAATTAAATTCGTCGAATTGTTAGTGTTCAACACAGAAATAACCAGTATTTTTCTCCTTAGAGGCTCACAGCAATATTTCGCATCCCCTAAGGAAGACAGAAAGAGTGTCAATTTCACGAATTGATTGAAAAAAGCGTGAAAGTATATTGTTAGTGGGAGGAGTCGTGGAAACGGGCCGCAGTTGGTATATTTCACAAAATAAATTCACGCTGTCTCCGGCACGCTTTACGGACTTTTAATCAACTGCCTTAAAAAAACTTTTACAACATCGCCAGGGTATTCTCTATCTTTAAAGAGAGCTCGCCTGAAGACGAAAATACAAAAATAGTCATTTTTCATTTTCCCTGAAAACATTCGGAATCGCATTAGAAACCGACACACTTAATAAACTTTGGATCTAGTATAGCAGCCACCGTTTTGCAGTTACCGAAAAACACTTTCCTTTTAGAAGTTGCACTTTTATTGACGATGCATGTGAAATACGAAACTCTGTAATTTATGACCGCATGAAAACAAAACATGGTTACACCCTTGCAAATTTTATCTCAATTTCTAACTACGAAAATACAGAAATAGAAATTAGCTACATTAAAAAACCTCAAGTCAAAAATATAATTTTACTAGCAAATTTAATTGAAAACCCAATTTCATGTAACTCTGCAAAAATTATGCATTTATCGCAGCTCTATTGGATGCGTCATTATCAATTTTTAATAAATCACTGAATCCCTATTAAGACACTAGATAAGTACGGCCTAAGAAGTAAAACGAAACATTCGTTGACATCATATTTGACAAATAAATTTCAATTAGTAGAAGTTAATGGTATCATATCCAACAAACTGAAAATAGAATTTAGCGTACCGCAGGGATCTGTGCTAGGGCATTTGCTGGTATGAGTACAGAAACTTGAAATTCGGTGTATGTACTAGAAACAAAGGCCTCAAATTTTTTTATAAAATTTTTCAACCCCCCAATATCCCTACTTCATTATTAAAGGGGTTGATAAAATTAAATTAAGATATTCACTTAAAATTTGGTACACTTATAACTTACTACACTTATACCGCTTGTACCACTTATAACGACTCTAGAACTAGATTATATTTTGAGATGACTCCGTTGAAGGATTGTGGGTTAAATGGGGGTAGATAGGGAAAAATAAGTAAAGCAAGCTGATAAGAGTACAGAAATTTGGGATTTGGTGTATATACTAGAAGCGAAGGCCTCATGTTTTTTTTATTTTCCATCTCCCCACCACCCTCTCCCTTATTAAAAGGATTGATGAAATTAAATTTAGATTTACACTTGAAATTTGGTACATTGTGTATTATAACAATATCTGAAACTAGATTATATTTTGCCATGATTTCGTTAAAGGAGTGGGGGGGTAAGTAGAGGTAAATAGGGAAAAATAAGTAAGGCATGCTGGTAAGAGCACAAATGTATGGTGTATGTCCTAGGGGAAGGCCTCACTTTTCTTAATAATATTTTTCAACCTCCCACCACCCTTACTCCATTATTAAAGTGGTTGATAAAATAAAATTGAGATATTCACTTGAAATTTAGTATATATTATGATATTCTGAACTAGATTATATTTTAATATGATTCCGTTGTAGGGTTGGGGGTTAAATAGGAGTAAATAGGGGAGATTAAGTAAATGAAGCTGGTAAGAGTACAGAAATTTGGGATTTGGTGAATGTACTATATACCGAGGCCTTAAATTTCTTTCTAATATTTTTCAAACCCCAACACCTTCACTCCATTATTAATGGGATTGTTAACATAAAATTGAGATATTCACTTGAAAGTTATTACCACATCTGATTGAGATGATTCCATTGAAGGGGTGGGAGGTGATAGTTTGTGAATAGGGGAAAATAAGTAGTGTAAACTAGAAACTTCATTGTTAACGTATATGGTAAACTCCAACGCCTCAAACTTTTCTATATCATCTGCTCCAAATATTGTTAAAATTCTATGATCAATAATTTCCACATACTAGAGTGCAAATCTAGTCAAGATGTTTCCTTTAAAGTTACTTGGATGAAAAATCTGGATGTGGAAGTAGTGATTCCTTAGGCAGCGTTTACCTTTATTTATAATGACTGTGGCATTACCTTTGTCCGCTGGCAACATTTTAATGGTATCATCTCTCTTCAAAGAGGATATTGACCTTTTTTTTTCTGTGCTTAAATTTTCTTTAATTTTATATATCAAATTTTGGAACGAATTTTGTGTTTATTTCATAGTTTAAACCTTTTGACAAGACCAATTTATCTGAAATTTTTAAAATTCGTTCTGACATGTTAATGACAGTCTTGTCAATTAGAGTATTATTATTTATATTATTCAATTGCCTAATCTGTTTTTCTCTCGTTAAATTTCTGAATTTATTTATATTCGTACTTTTTGCAAAGAAAAGTGTTTGTTATAACTAAACCTGATGTTCCGGTGTATATAGCCAAAACGCCGGCGAAATATTTAATTTCAAGTTTTTATACTTATTTATGTTGTTTATTTAAAAAAGAGCAACCTCTAACTGATCCTTTGACGTAAAAGTCACAGGCGTAGAGGTTATTTACCAGTAACATACTGGTTAATTGTGATATTTTGTAGATTCCCCGAGCACCGCATAAAAAGAAAAAATACATGTGGCAAGAAGTCCCAAAAAATTGAAGAAGAAAAAAAACAAAACTGTCAAAAAAATAAGTTAAACCCTCTTTTTTATTAGTAACTGTTTTCTACTGAGTTGAAGAATATTTGGGAATGTGAATTTTGTACTTAGGGATCTATTTATTTTATTTTAAAATTAGATTCACAAATTAATATGTAGAATAGAAGTACACATTTAAGGTTATTTCTGGAAATATATTATAATGTTACTTGTTCTCCTTTTGAGAGTATTTGTTAGTTGTAATAGTTGCAAGTATTCTAAACTTTAATTATGTGATAATCAGACAGCATTAATGTGTTGATGTCCAGTCATATGTTTAATTATATATGATTGATATCGGTCTCTTGGGTATATCCTACGCTGTATAAAGCATAAGGTACAATTTCCCGTGCGAACTCTGAAAGTTTGAGAAGTGTGCAAATAAAATGTGCACACAATTTCAGTTTATGCATGCAGTAGGCTTTCGGTTAACGACTGAGGTGTAAATCATCGCATCCAGTTACACCTTATATTCAGGCCACACGAACCACGGACACGGCCATCCCAAGTATTGTAGCAAAATCCACTTTATGTGCATCTATAAGGATTATCATCATGGCGAATGGTGCGTGCATCGTGTGTGCCAGCGCCCGAGTTGGGATTCCGAGGTCATGTTATTTCTCGCTTCAGTTAATCCAACAGCCGTCTCTCTTAACACCTCGGTGACTCTGTCATCCGCACCAGACACGATCAATCCTACCTCCACTGATTGTTTATCTATTGATTGACTGCAAATATCTGGCCAATCTAAGCCGTACAATACACACTGTGCACTTCGCGTGTAAAGTGGTTTAGAGCCAATATTCTCTAATGGATATTGAATTTTCATGCTTCTCCAAGAGTTAGAGGTTATGCGGGCACGAAGGTAATCCGCGAGATGGCGCGAAGTTCTCTGTGATTTTTCTCTAAGGAGACTTAATTTTACAGTAATTGCAGTTTCCATATCTGGAGATGTACAATTTTTCGGTCAAAATCGCTTTCCACATTCTGTTTAATTATTCCAAGTGTATATTATATATGAGCTAAGTTGTAGCATTCAAAACATGAAGAATTAACGATAGAACCGACAACTTAATATTTGACAATTTAAAAGTGATTAAACTTATGAAGAGCAATACAAGCTATTCGTATTTTTTCCCTATTATTATATTTAGAATGCATGAAGTGTTAGCTAGACTCTTGCAATTAATCAGACCGGAGATTCATCAAGTGTAAACGTAGTTACAAAATAATTATCACCGGGGAACCTCAAATTGAAGAGAAATGCCTACCGAACAGCAAATACAATTGTTACATGACATAAAGCTACAAGTGTGGCGTGTGACGTTTCCCTTATAGAGTAAGATCCGCCAGACCTACGTCAGTTTAGCAAAGCTAACATTTTGACAATAAATAGTGTGATATGTGGCTAAGAACCTAACTTGAAAGCGGGGTCCTTTTACAGGTAACCAGGTGCTAAACACTACGAACAATCCTCATAGTGTGACGGCTGGTTTTTATACATGTTTGAGAGAATACTGTTAAAATCAATATTCATTATTGCCATACACTTCCCGTGGGCCCTAACTTCCACCAGACGCTTTAAAGTTCGAAAAAGACCAAGCAAGCTAGCTAACTAACTAATTGTGGAATCACGTTATAGTTACCTTCTAACTATTATTCATTTTGTTGTTACTAAAATAAAAACTTTCAAGGCTCAAGATCGTAAATCGTTTAATGGTTGTGAAACAAGTTTTAGTTAAACACCTTATTCATACATATCCATTCTACAACAGTTCCAATAATGATGATAATTTTTTGTGTTTTCTGTAAATTTTTGTCGTTATTCATCTTTTGTTTTTTCTTGTATCCTGGTTACATGTCTACTAGTAAGCTGACAAAGATACTTCCTTGTTAGGAAATAAAGGAGTTAATCAGCCTGAGGACGGCGAGTCGATGGCAAATCTAACTCGCTTCGGTTGTGGGGCGACAATGTTGGCTCTTGGAATTCCTTTTAAAATTAGTTGCCCCTATTCTTACAATTTCCACAACACATGGCAGTAGGAGCCATTGGTCCAGACGTAAGAAGGGATATTAAGACCGATTTTAAATTTATATAGAGATTATCAGCTGATGGACTAGCAACAATGTCATACACATTATTGATAATCTCTAATGGCAAATTTGCCAGTAGTTGGACATATTTTTCCTATCATTAAAAATCCTAGCCACGGATTCTATTTGTGCAAATCAGATTTCCGGTTTAGAATCCCAAAACGGTGTCAGTTTAATTGAAGTAACATATTGTTCATGACGCGGCTCAGGGTGTACGTGATCCGGTGGAAGTATGTTGTCATTTGATGTTGGGTTAGCCATGTTGCACAGATTAACTCCTTTATAAAATAACAGGGAATAATAAAAGTGACAACTTATTCACCAGATGATCAAAACGGAAAAAAATAGCAATTTTTAAACCAAGGTTCACAACGAAAAATCTCTAGTTGCTGATCTTGGCCATGACGAAACATCCAATTCTAGGGGCCTCCCACAAGTAAACAGCACCCAAAATCGTCGAGGAACAGAAAAAGGGGTCAAGCAACATTGGACACCACCAGATAATACAATATAGTTACTGCCCCAATCACGTCGGGATCACCAATTTAGTTACCTTGTAACTATTATTAATTTCGTTGTTACTATAATAAAAACTTCAAGGCTCAGGATCGTAAATCGTTAATGGTTGTGAAACAAGTTTTGGTTAAACATCTTGTTCGTACATATGCATTCTACAACAGTTCCAATGATGATAATTTTTTTTTTTATTTTTCTATCAATTCTTGTTGTCGTTCATCTTTTGTTTTTTCTTGTATCCTGGTTACGTGCCTTGTAGTATTTTATAATTTTGGAGGTAAGTAAGCTTCCACACACATCTACTACTAACTATGTAGAAAAACGAAACAAAACAAAAGATTTATTATGTTTTGTTAGGTTAGGCTAGGTTTTCTCGAGCCTTAGAGCTTTCACAGTTAGTTAATTAGCTAGCTTGTTTGGTCTTTTTCGAACTTTAAAGCGTCTGGCGGAAGTTACGGCTCACGGGAAGTATCTGGCAATAATGAATATTGGTTTTTAACAGTATTCTCTCAAACATATAGAAAAACCAGCCATCATACTACGACGTAGGTTCGTAGTGTTTTTATGTACATTTAGCACCTGGTTACCTGTAAAAGGGCCCGGTTTCAAGTTAGCGATTATGCATACGTTCTTAACCACATATCATACTATTTATTGTCAAGATATTAGCTTTGAAAAAATGACGTAAGTCTGGCGGCTCTGGGATCTTGGTCTATTACATCTCGCCGCCATATCATTTGGCCCACTAAGTATATATACGAGCGGCCATGTTGAGTTCGTTGGAAAAGCGTATAAGGCGGTGGCTACAACAAGTTTAAAACCCTCGCTCTGGGAAGGTATAAGCTAAAAATATACTTACGGTAATCCATTAAGTAGTGGAAGTAACAACACTTTAATAATTCGTTAAATTAGCGAGTTTTTGTCTAGTATGTGTATTACAATATCTATGATTTCAACGTGGCAACGTGCAGATTTGTTTCTTATTGGTCTTTAGGTGCAGAGTAATTTTATTTGGGATATGAAATCAGATTGATTGGGGTGAGGTCGGATTAATAATTGCATATGAATGTATTATAACAGATAAGTGTAGCTTTCCTGAGTATAAAGTCTTGACTATTTATAATATATTAGAAAATAAGATTTATCATACTAAGGATATGCATAGGCCAAACTTCACTAAGTAATACAACTTTTGAGAATAACAAAAAACTTCCAATAAACATGGGTCGGAAAGTGATTACATAGTTGTCATTTTTTCTTAAAAAGCATAAAAAGCTAAATTCCTGTCTAAATTATCATTTATTTATCTTTAGACGTTTCGAAAATATTCATAAAAAACATTTTCAGAAGAATTACTTGAACATTCTGTATCTTGGAAACCAATCACTTCCCGACCCATGTTGATAGGAACTTTTTTCTTATTTTGAAAAGTTGTATTACTTAGTGGAGTTTGGCGTATGCAATTCAGGACACCCTGTATAATAACCCCATCATGGCACATGCTTTTATGCATTCTTTTTTGTTTCAGATAGAAGGAGCAATCAGTGAACTAGAGCAGAGTCTACATGTAAGTTTACTGCTTTATTACACGCTTAATTAGGTTTTAATTGAATATTGAATTAGCATGTTAAAGGTGTAGATACTTTTTTAAATATTCTGATAATTCAAACTATTTGCATTATAACTATCGCATAATGATGACAAGCTTATAATAAAGGAGCCAACGTACAATTACCTGACACATTTATATCAACTAGAGACGTCATTAATCCAATTTCTAAGAGCGTGACAGACAAAGAGTGATATGAGAAAATTTCCTGTGTGCAAACTTCAGTAAGTAACTCATAATGTCTTTTACAATTAGTGCAAAAAGTTGTATCAAGTTCAATATTTTCTTTATCAATTACTTACCTTTTAGTGAATTGAAATATACGATTGACATACTTCTTGGTTCGTGGAGATATAGTATAGCAGTAAGGTTTCCACTTTAAGCTATGATTAGTAAATATTAAGCTGATTTTGGTTAAATAATTAATTTCGTTTATAAATAAAGTTTAAACCACTAAGGTAAATCCTCATATCACTTTTGTTGCCTGTTATGTTCTAAGATAAAGGATTAATCATGTTTCTAGCCGATGCAAATGTGTCACATAATTGCGCGCTAGCCCTTGTACTATTATTTTACATACTATTAAATTATGAATCGCCACTTGAAAAATACAATAACCCGCAAAAAAAGTTTTCCATCCGGATGACTGACAATGGTATTCCTATGTATTTTTCGACGCTGACTCCAAGTCCGTGGTCAAAAAAATTCGTATACCCCTTAAATCGTGCAGAGGCAAAAACAATTCCTTCAATAAGGTAAATATATGAATATAAGTATCATTAAGAAAAGAAGTATGAATGGGGACTTTTAATCACTTGTACTCTTCTATTTTAATACCAAGGGGCTTCAGCGAGGGGAACAATTCTCCCGAAGGGGTTGATACACTCTCTACACTCTTTCTATACCCTTATGGACATAGAACTCTCCAGAGACGGATTCCCGTTTGTCTTCCCTCTCAGAATGAAAAACCCCAAAGTGCATTTTTCCTGTCCTAAAAGTTTTCCGAGCCCTTTTTGGGGGTTTTGGAGTAGTATTCGCCTCTTGCATGGTACGATCAAGACAATTGAAGGAGATTTTCGTTAATGCGACGATTCTGCAGTAAAAACAAGGAATACTTGCTTTTCTAGATCTTCCTCCACCCGTGTGTTCCTCATCCAGCAAGGAGTTGGTTATACTGATCTGGAGGTTTGGTTCCGGAGCGGGATTAACCCTCTACCATATTTCCTTTGCATTCTTAAGAGCTTGTAAGCTAGAAGCTTTTATGACGCAGTTCTTTGTCCAAGAGGATATTGAAGGAGCGCAGAGGGTGTATCAACCCCTTCGGGAGAATTGTTACCCCCTCTCTGAAGGCCTTGGCATTAAAGAAGAGAGATGAAAAGTCCTTATTCATACTTATATCCTTAATGATACTTATATTCATAAATGTACCTTATTGAAGGGATTGTTTTACCTCTGCTCAAAAATTTAAGTGGTATACGAATTTTTTTGACCTCGTATTCGCATTCAGCGTCGAACAATTCATAGAAATACCATGGTCAATCATCTGAATCAAAAACTTTTTTTTGTGGGGCTGTGTTATTTTTGCAATTAATCAATTAAGTAAGGTCACGAGGCATAAACTTTATGTTTATTATTATTTAAATTCATAATGAGGGAAATAATCATAATTATCTATCGGTATACGATAACTATAAACAATAAGTATAGTCAGAATATGTAAATAAACAGTAACTATATGCGGCAAGCGGCTACGGGTAAATGTATCTCCGAATGATGTAGAATTTTGTACAGAGAAGCCAACCACTTCAACTCAACTTTATAAATTACCTACGTCTGCCACATTACATGGCTATATAAGTGGTTAGTTCTCGAGTACAGAGGAAGGATAGAATTGATTGCTAGTGTTTATGGCAGTAATTCCGCAGAGCAAGCAGAACGATGAGTTGGTTCATCCTAAAAAGTGAAAAGTCTGCTAGTGCAACTGACGTGGATTTGAAGCTACTACCGGTTGTACAGAGAAATCATCACAAAAAATCTAAGAGCTCAGCTAAGATCTCATACGCGAAATATTGTTTGTGTACTAATGTTACGTGTCATTGGAATTGTTTCTGAGGATAAAAAATTCGGACTGTGTGGGAAGGGAACATTAACAACCAGTTCCGTAATCGAAAAAAAGTTTAGTGTCAAGAGGTCATTTATAAAAACCGTTCCATAATGGAATTTTAAAGAAGATACTACAAAAAGCCTTCTTTATCGTATAATGTCAAATTTGATCCTCTTTGTCGTATAGCGCAAACTTTATTGCTAATTTTAACCTACTTGTCAAAAGTATTTGGTGCTGTTATTAGGTATATTAAAATAAATTGTTAAAACCAACAAGTTGAGGTTCATCCTCAAAAAAGGAGAATAAATATCTCGTGACTTTAAAGAGAGCCAATGTACATAAAACGAAGAAGCAATGTTTATCAAAATAAAAGGATATAGACTTTTTTTATTTCTGACTAACAAGAAGACTTTACTTTACTATGTGGGTCAATGTTTATCAAAGTGGCTAAGAAATTAAATTGGTAGCGTTGGTATTCTGTTAGAATTATAGAAGAATATTAATAAATACATAACATATAAGTTACGTATTGCGAATTACAATTTGTAAGTAAGCATATCAGCTAGGGCTCCTAATACCAAAATTTTGGGATCCCGATCCATTTGGAGGGTAAATCGGGATCGGGATTAAATTTTAATGATATCAAAATATATTTTGAAATCGGGATTGATGAGACACTTGCAAGTTATCAACTGACAGTGTGATAATTCGTTTCTAAACATTTAGTTGCCTTCGCTTGCCCTACTCTCCGAAGATATATGCGTTTTATTTGTATTCCTTTGAAAAACGAAAATTTTATCTTACTGAAAATTTTCAAATTTCGAATTTAATAAAATTAAGTACCATCTTATTTTATGCCGTCAAATCTAATAGATGTTTCCTTTAAGTCATTTCATAAGTAAATGTATAAACTAATTACTTAATCCTAAAAGGAATTTTTATTGCGTTAGCATCATACTAAGTTACTAATTAATAATATAACTCACAGGTAATTGTTAAGAAATAAATATAATGAAAAGTCAAAACTTTTCTCTCTAAAATGCTTTTTATTTTATATAAATTCGATGATAATTAAAGGAAATTATTAAATTTTCTTTAGCGATTATTATGCCAATACTATTACCAAACCTGCATACACTTTTTTATCCTATTCTCTATTTGATACTAGTTAATTCATTTATAGTCTTAGTTTTGAGGTTAGACTCTTACGCTTTAACCGAGGTAATAGTTACATGAGTGAATTTCTAGTCTTCAATGGTCTACGAACTGCTCACGTTTTTTAAATGTAAATACAGGGTGTAATCAGTTTCATGCCAATAAAAAAACTGGTAATGGGGACCGAGTAGACAAACAAAAAACCTTTATGACTTTTCCCTCTAGGAGCACGAAAAACACTGATCTAGGTTAACATATTTAATATTATGGTAGACAACTATTGAGAACCACTGCTTTTCTTGGTCGATGGACTTGTACTTCCCAATTATACAACTTTTAAATTGTCATAAAAAAGTGCTGGCCGGCACACGCTATGTCAAAGGATCATCGACCGCCTTTGATGTACCGCCTCAACTGAACTGAGGCAAGTATAAAGAGGTAAATAATTCGTTCTCTCTTCGTGCACAATTGCAAGCAAATAATGGCCATAGGAGTTTAAACAGAGCATTTCTTTACATGTGTGTTTTTTAATTTGGGACAAAATATTGGATTGTTTATAATTTAGAAAATTTAAATGTGGTTTATTAACATTTGTAACATAAATGAGTGTCGAATTAAGTACATACGCACTTCGTTCAACACTAAACACTAAGCTATCAACTAACGTTGTCAATAAATAAAAATCAAATAAAAACTTGGTACAAAAGCCAAAAAGGAACACAAAAAGAACGAACAAGTAAGTTGTGTCTATACGTAATCAAGAATTTGACAACTTGAACGGTAAGTCAATAAAATAAATCCTAACTATAAATACACAATGACGCGAAATTAAAAAATAACAAGAACAACGAACGGGTTGGACGTGTGTACATAACGAAACACCGACAGTAACTAAAATATTGCACAAGGGAGAGTTAGAGTATAGTTTTCTTCAGATCAGATCTAGATCTAAACCTACCTCAATATTCCAGCAGTTCTCAAAAAATTTTATTGAAAATTTGCGAAATTTTTGTTTATTTTTTTTCTCCAGAACTGTGAGTTTTAGACCCCATGTTATATAAGGTTTTTTGTTTGTCTTGTCGTTCCCTACGACCAGTTTTTTTAATGACATGAAAGTAATTACACCCTGTATTAATATAAATACATACCATACCAGTTACACTTGTTGCGAATTACAATTTGTAAGTAAGCATATCAGCTAGGGCTCCTAATACCAAACTTTTGAGATTCCGATCCATTTGGAGAGTAAGCCGGGATCGGGATTAAATTTAAATAATATCGAAATATACTTTGAAATCGGAATTTATGAGACACTTGCAAGTTATCAACTGACAGTGTGATAATTCGTCTCTAAACATTTAGTTGCCTTAGCTTGCACCACTTTCCGAAAATATATGCGTTTTATTTGTATTCCTTTGATAAATGAAAGTTTAATAAAGTTAAGTACCATCTTATTTTATGCCGTCAAATCTAATAGATGTCTTTAAGTCATTTCATAAGTAAATGTATGTACTAATTAATCCTAAAAGGAATTATTATTCCGTAGCATTTTAATGATACTAAATTACTACTTAATAATGGTTATATATTCAATAATATAACTCACAGGTAATTGTTAAGCAGTAAATAAACTGAAAAGTCAAAACTTTTGTCTCTGAAATGCTTTTTATTTTATATAAATTCGATGATTATTAAAGGAAATGACTAAATTTTCTTTCTGACAGCCCAAGCAATTTAGCGAGTTATCAGTTGAATACACTTCTCTGCCCTTTCCCTATTAAACATAAAACCGATATTTTTAATGTCTACTGATATACAGCACCAGGTGCATAAACTACCCCAATATTCAGCGATTATTATGTCAATACTAGTACCAAACCTGCATAAACTTTTTTTATCCTATTCTCTATTTGATACTAGTTAATTCATTTATAGTCTTAGTTTTGAAGTTAGACTCTTAACCTTTAACGGAGGTAATAGTTACATGAGTGAATTTCTAGTCTTCAATGACTTACGAACTGGGCACGTTTTTTAAATATAAATACAGGGTGTAATCAGTTTCATGCCATTAAAAAAAACTGGTATTGGGGACCTACTAGACAAACAAAAAACCTGTATGACTTTTCCCTCTAGGGGAACTTTGAAAAATACTGATCTAGGTTAACATGTTTAATATTATGGTAGACAACTATTGAGAACCGCTGCTTTTCTTGGTCGATGGACTTGTATTTCGCAATTATACAACTTTTGAATTGTCATAAAAAAGTGCTGGCCGGCACACGCGGTGTCAAAGGATCATCGACCGCCTTTGATGTACCGCCTCAACTGAACTGAGGCAAGTATAAAGAGGTAAATAATTCCTTCTCTCTTCGTGCACAATTGCATGCAAATAATGGCCATAGAGGTTTAAACCGAGCATTTCTTTACATGTGTTTTTTGGAACAAAATATTGGATTATTTATAATTTAGAAAATTTAAATGTGGTTTATTAACATTTGTAACATAAATGAGTGTCCTGGATTAAAAGCTTACTACCTACCTAAATGATTCAAAATCTCTGCATCTGTATCAATACACAGTTCGGTACGTCGAATTAAGTACATACGCACTTCGTTCAACACTAAACTATCAACTAACGTTGTCAATAAAGAAAAATAAAATAAAAACTTGATACAAAAGCCAAAAAGGAATACAAAAAAAATGAACAAGTAAGTTGTGTCTGTACGTAATCAAGAATTTGACAACTTGAACGGTAAGTCAATAAAATAAATCTTAACTATAAATACACAATGACGCGAAATTCAAAAGTAACAAAAACAACGAACGGACGTGTGTACATACCGAAATACCGACATGACAGTAACTAAAATATTGCACAAGGGAGAGTTAGAGTATAGTTTTCTTCAGATCAGATCTAAATCTAAACCTACCTCAATATTCCAGCAGTTCTCAAAAAAATGTATTGAAAATTTGCGAAATTTTTGTTTATTTTTTTTCTCCCAAACTGTGAGCTTTAGACCCCATGTTATATAAGGTTTTTTGTTTGTCTTGTCGTTCCCTACTACCAGTTTTTTTAATGACATGAAACTAATTACACCCTGTATAAGCTTTGTCTTAACTTAAAAATTAATTCTGCTTTTAGCAAATTGCCATCCGCTTTTTTTCATGGTTTGGAAAAATAAAGGCACATATCCCACTTATTACTAAAGAAAAAGTGTACTTTGAAAAACCGAATTAAAAAACTTTGGTTTAAAATATTTTTTTATAAAAATGTAACTAAAGAAGAACACTAATTAAATAATAAAATTTTCGAATTTAGTAAGTTGCTTGTATCCTGCCATTTGTTATTCAAAATGAAAATTCTAATCGAACTTAACTTAACTTAACAGCCCTGTCAATTTGACATATAATCGAAGATAACAGACATATACCTATAAGCCGGAACGTCCACCTAACAATTATGTCACCTTATAATGAGGAATAATACTCATAAGGAAATTTCTGTATATTACTCGATGCAAAAGTTGCAGAAAAAGGCGAAAAACTCAAAAGTATTGCAAATGCAGTGCAAGACACCACCCTCCCCCATTTTCGAGGATGGAGAACACGTTGGTGACAATATTTCTTTATTTTCCACCTGCATATTATTTGTTTATTATACCTTGGATACGGTTACCATAAACACGCTCATTATGACCACGAGCATAATGATCGGGCGTTATGACCCATAACGCCCTGTTAGTTGAGAAGCAAAGAAAGAGTAAATGTTTCATATTCCTTATCATATAATGGCTTTGACTTGACCGGCGTTATATTTTCTTTGGCTTCTCATGCATTGTTTTGGATATTTTGTGGTATTTCCACATTAATTTTCCTTTTTCCCATAACATCAACAAACGTCAAAATATCAACAACTGTCAGATACAGTTAATAAACGTCAATTACCAGCAAATATCATAGACTACTAAACGTATTTGAAGAATGAAAAGTTAATTTTTCATTAGAAAAATATGTTTTTCGTGAAAAATAAAATATTATATGCACCACGAGCGTTATTAGATTATAACGTCCATTAGGCAACATCCCTCGGGCTGCATCATGTTACCTTCCGAGCGTTGTAATCTATACAACGCACTTAGTGCGTAAAATACTATTTCGTACGTTTCTCCCGCCCACCCACCACCCTTTTTTCGATTCTTGCAGGGGCTTACCGGATAGAGTTTTCTTTAGGAAATATGAATGAATTAAGTAATCCTTGAATCAGGTCCTTGTAAATTGAAGTAAAAAAAAATCATCCAGCGAAAGGGTTGTTTCAACCCCTGGGGTTGATTGGGTTGATGGGGTTGATTTTACCCATAATTACGGGAGAAAAGCCCTATCCGTCAAGTCCTCACAAGCCTAGTACGGTAAAGTTGAAAAGGGGATGGTTTGTCCATTTAGGGGCAGTTAGAGAAGGATAGGGGTTTCTATTTCGTCACCGTCATTTTCTCCGAGCTTGAAAATTTGACGGGAATAATTTTAAGTGCAGTCGCAGTGTTTTTGGGATGTTTTGCAAGTTAGAGTTGGTTGTTTCAACCTTCAGGGGTTGGTTGGACATCTCTTGGTCAAGAATTACTTAATGTACCTATTCATATTTTCTGGGGAGGCCCCAATCAGGCAAGCGGTCATAAGCCTAGTAAGGAAAAATCGAAAATAGGGGTGGCTTTTTCAATTTGGTGTAGTTTGAGAAGGACAGGAATAGTATTTTACATACCGAGGTGGAAATAGTTTCATTGTTGTCGAGAGATAAGATAGTTGGCCGAGGCGTGAAGCAGCGAGGTCTAGTAATTCTCGAGACTGCAATAAAACTTTTCACCGAGGTGTGTATACTATTTTATTCACAATCATCCTCCATGAACAAAAAGCCAATAAACCGTTTACTAAATCTTTAAATAGCATTCTATGTTTTATATCAAAGGAGAAATGTCAAAGTAACTTCACGTCGTTTTTAATATATAAATAGTTATTCAGCTTATTTGTTCAGCTAGAATTTGTAGAAATAATTATTGCTCCGTTTGTGTCTAAGTTTGTGTTAATAAATAAACATGCTCTATGTCTTATAATTTATATTTCCTGCAACTGAAAGAAAACCAAATAAAAACAGGTTGGCATATATATGCCCAATTTCCAACCCGAAAAGTGGTAAGAAAGTGGGCACGCTCCAACCTGACATGTCATTTTCCAACCTAAAATGTCATACTTTCCAACTTTTGACATTTAAAGCAATTTGATTATTTCTGTGTGATTGTAAATAAAAGAAATATTGCCTCCATCGTGTTTCCCTCCCTCGAAGACGGGAGAGGGGGGGAGGGGAATGTACTACTTTCGCAATACTTTCGGAGTCTGCAACTTTTGCATAGACTATATCGCAGGGCACATTTTGGAATTAGAAGAACGCCTGAACATCACTTATCTATGAAAGAAAAGAAGCAATACGCGCAACAGTAATGAGATATGGTTTAAAAAGGCAATTTAAACCAGTACAACTCCGCATGCTGCAGAAAAATTACCAGTAGCGAGGTAGTAGTATTTCACCCATATTTCAACTTTCAACAATTCTATTGGAGATGATTTATTTTAAAGTTTATTTTGATTTATGACCTTTTTATGGAGACTTACTAAAACGGTACATTTTATATTTCACTGTACGTGTGTTATTACATTTGAACATTTACGTAAAATTTATCGCATGGTGCTCATGATTTATTCGATGAAAATTGAACGATGCAGCTGCGATTTTGTTTTTAACAATAAAATGGGGATTGCAGCGTTAAATCACATTTATTAAAATTATTTTTATTTAGCATTTTACACCCATAATAAGTATTAATGCTTTAAAAATATGACTCTTTTGTATTCACCTTTTTTAAAGCTCATAAAATTCTCTACAAGTTTGTTTTTTGACATCCTCAAAAATTAACCGAGCCATGATTATTTTATGACAGAGTCTTGTAAATTGAAGCACTTGATTTTTATGTACGTCTTTTTTACGATTTCTTTGGAAGTGGTGGGTTTTGCGTAAAAAATATCTAACATAAGTACATTTGAAAGCTTATTCAGTTCTCTTTAAATTAGTATTATTTTCCGCCTACGATAATAATTAATTGTGAAAACAAGCATCTTAGTAGGTCTAAGAAAAAAATTAATTACGACCTTTTAATAGAGTTTGGTAGACAATTTTATTCCGTAAATATTTTTGATTTTCCACACATATTGTTACACTTAAATGGTGGGTTTTATTTTTTTTTTAATTGTGTATTTTTAAATTGTTTAAATAAACGTCTATATTTTCACTTCACGATCTGGGAGAAAAATACAAAATATACACATAAAAACACAAATTTAAATTCAAAATTCTGCATTCTTAAAAACAGACATTTGTATAAGAAAAGTTAGGGTTTTAAAGTTGCAGTAAAAGTAAAAACAAATATAAATAGATTACATATATGCACATTTATTTAAGTCAGAAACAAATTTTTTCTTCTTCAATTCTTTGGGACTTTTTAAATAAATAACACCAATAAGTATAAAAACTTGAAATTAAATATTTCGCCGACGTTTCGGAAATCTAATATGTTTCCTTTTTCAAGGCTTTTCTAAAAAATCTTCTTTGCTGTGTATGATAAATACACAGCTCTAAATCTTTGTTATATTTAATATCCATAGATACTTACTATTTACATAGAACTGTCCTATACAAATACTAAGTGAGTTATAAACAGTTCGATAAGATTACTAATATTTTAACTTAAGTCTGTTTCATTCATTTTATAAATCATCAAACCGCTTCCTCTGATAATTTTTTTATATAAGCAGTAAGAATTCGATAAAACTTTTCACCATTATAAGAATCTCTACGCCATTTACGTCAGGTCGAAGGTAATATTTAATACATTTCAGCCCAATCCACAGCCGTTACCGCCGCAAGGCAACATCTGTCAAAGAGATAACGTGCTTGGTAACATTGACAAATCTGCTTACATATGTATCTCTCCGCATCAAGAACTTTTGTTAGGAGTTTGGGAAACGAATTGATAGGAGCCGGCAAACTAAAATGAAACAGTTGGCTCGAGGTGACAAGACGTCTCGTGTTTAAAATTTAGGCACTTATCGAGTATTCGCGCTGATGAGAGATAGTATAATGTAATTATATTTTCCAACTCTTATTTCCGAGCGTAATTTTTAATATGTCTGTAAATATAAATGCAGTTTAGTAGAAAATACAGAGTGTCTCAGCTTCGCGTCGAGTCGTCCAAATATTCTAAGTCCCTCATAAAACATATTGGAAATTTTGTAAAAACTTAGTGATAACCCAACCAGCAAATTTGTTTTATCATTAAATGTTCTACGATCATTTTGTTTTATTGTTATTTTATGAATGCTTACAAATGCCGATTGATTATATTAGAGTTCCAGAAAATACTATTTTGTTGTCTGCAACTGAACTATTTTATAAATTTATCATTAACACGTTTCTACAGCAAAATTAAAAAACATCTTACAATTGAGTTAAGAAATTATTTTATAAATATTTTTGTGACTAAAATATTTCAGCCTATGTAACTAAACTGTTTTATAACGATTTTGTAGTAACATTCAGCAGTATTTTTAGCACTGTTATAAATATACATTCGAATTGTTTTATAGTTATTTATTATAATCTTACAAAACAGTTATATTAACGACCTATTTGTGACAATTTTGCTTTTAAGAAATGTTGTTCCAGAGCATGTTATATAATTATTATATAGCATTGTATTTGCTGTTATATCGAAACAGCAACAAAGTCTTACAAAACAAAATTGATGGTTGTTAATGCTAGGCTATAAATCATATATGATTTGAAATCACCAAGTTTTAGGTCGAACTTTCATAAAATCAACCGCTTGCTAGAGTTTTAATGAAGCAAATAAACACTTGTAATAACTCAGTCATAAACATAAAATGATTTGGTTTACCTTTGCCCAGACTATAATGTTTTAAAATGTGTAGTTTAAAATTGTGATAAGGTATATACATACAAGTTGGCATTTTATTTTTGTATGTGGAGCAGTGATGGATGGTAAATTAAAATGTCACTAGTAAAACCAAGACACTTGATAAAAAACGCTAGAGGCGATCATTTAGTGATAGCGTCTCGACAAGATAGGTTATATTATCCGAGCACCATAATTATATAGCTTTTAAAGCGGTTGTGTCAAGTGTTCAAATGGTCAAATAAAATATTTCTGTCAATCACTTCTGTGAATCCTTATTTTCATAAGGATAGTAAAACCAAACTGCAAATAATTGCAAGCCTGGCCACGTTAAGTGTAGAAATCACATTCTACAACAAAGCGCTTGGTTTTGATTGAAACAAGCACCAGCCGAAAGAATTATTCCTAATTAAAATAAACTCCCGTGCCCGCCGTCTCAGACTAACTTGCATACTGCAGTATGCATCGTCAAAGGTTAAGAGAAACAGGATCAGTATTTCCTAAAATAATTACACTTGTATGCATCCTAATGTAATGGAAAAACTTCAAGGGGACATTTTATTTGAACAAAATTTTGAAATTCAGGTAAGAACAGTCGCTGCGTGATGTATTCTGAAATTTCGATTACTTTTGTGTAGTGGAATATCCTACAGAAAGAAAAATTATATCATTTTCGTTTTCAAATATTTCATGCTATGTAGGAAAGCGATTTTTCTGTTCGCGCAGAATTCTCCCATTGGTTGCGGAATAAAAAAAATCAACACAAAAATTTGTTTCTAATATTTTATTTTGTGGCAAAGGTATGTATACTGAGGACGGAATTTTTAATTTACACAGCGAATATCATTATTCATATGTTGAATAATGTTCTCATGTTACAAGAGTGAAGCAGTGTAAATAAGAAAGTGTTGGGAGTTCTTCTTGCCACCGCTTTGTGGAACACTCAGTAGATTTAAAAGTATTTTTGAAATGTATCGCTATTGATCACCTACAAATTTTATCTTAAACATTTTTTCAAATTTCAAACAGTTGAGATGTTAAGCAACCATGCACTAGTGAAATACCCTGTAGATTTTCAGAAATTTGTCGGTCTAAATTCTTAACTTCAATCAATATGCGGCATGTTGTAAACAGTTTTATTTGAAGATAAATCCTGAAAGTATGCAAACCGCTAACAGAATTCAAACATACTCCTAACCATTTATTCTATACTATGGTCCTTCTGGCATATTGACAACTTCCTTGGTGTGCTAGATATTGTCCCACTGCCCTAACGAACATAAACTAGATTTTATCTCGGCCTATTTTCCACCCCTGCCGCCGTTCCCCTAATATCGATTCGAGTTTCTAGTTTGAATTCGTTTAATAAAAGCGACCTTCTTTCGACCATGCCACTACTGGAGGGCCTGTGTTGTTCCGTCTTAAGTCGTAAAAGATATAAGGAAATTGATCCCGGAGTTGATTATTTTCGGGCCTTGGGGATTTCAGATTGGCTTAGCGACTCTTTATGATGTGAAATCATTGAGAAAATAACTATTTTATTCGATCATTTTGTTACGTAGAAGAGGATTTGTTTCTGCAAAAATGAAAATACCTCTTATTGATTTTAGATTATTTAAAAAAAATGGTAGTGTGGTAAAGCATTTGATTTAATTTGTATTGGGTCGACTTAGCTTTCAGGATAGTGAAATCCAATCCAGAAATTAGGTAATCTTAATTCTGTAATTTCTTTTCATGACATAGATCATATTTTCTGTATAAAAATTGAAAATTGGCCTCAGATTTTCTTTACCGACCACCATTTTTTTTGAGAGATATGCATGAAAGTAGAATATAAACAATAGGTTTTTAACAATGACCGGCTCCTTCGCCATTTTTTAAAGGACATCTATTGCATTTGCAAATAATAAATTTGAAAATATTCAGAGGCATGAATTGAGGCCTTCTAAAAATGTTTTCTTTTTTTGTAATTTTTTTATATCTTGCTAATTTTCCTAGTTACAGGCAGTTTTTCACAATAAATAATGTGCTACATTTTTTTGCACATTTTTAATTTAAGAATTATATTAAACCTATTAAAATGGTATAACTATATTAGGTTTCATATTTTTTTAGATTGTAACAAAAGTCAAGTACAGCCCTGTCGCGTACAGAATATTTTCTTCTTTCAGATCATCAGTAATATTTTAAGGGTTGAGACTTTAGTACAATAACCTAAAATACTTGCCATAGAAATATTTGTTTTATGTTGCAAACTGATATACTTCAGAGCCCCATAGATGCTTTTTAACTTTAGTTTTTATTAGAGGGTCGATGATTAGTTACAGGGAAGAAATAAATAACAGCTAGATTATTTTATGTCCAAAAGAGTCGTCTTATTTCAAGTTTTAAAGAAATGGTCAAATACACGGTTATCCAGGCTGGTTGATAAAACACGGCGAACCGTCACGGCAGGGATCCTATATAGCCTCTAGGAGTAAAGTAGTAATAATTTATTTATTATTTTATTTATTTTATTACTGCAACAATTTACAAGTTGTACATTTTTTGTAATATCTAGTTAATCTATTTATTATTAATTTATAATTCAATTTATTAACATTACGTGTTATGACACCTGAGGGGACCTCGTGTTGTGTCTAGCAGTATTTAACATTTTGTTCATGCATTATTATTATTATTACTATTTTTTAAGTCTTTTTACATTGTGGTTGCATTTTCTATTACGATTTATAGTTATAATATAATATAAAGACATAATACAATATAATATAATATAAAGTGAAATAATTAGACAGAGGAAGACAAGGAGAATTTATAATTAATTATATTTAAAATATATTATTTTTATTTTTATTTACGACTTGGTTAGTTACAAGAGTCGGTAGTTACGGGGGATGGATTTGTTTTATTATTAGGCCAATAGTTGGAGGAGTGTGGTGTAATTGTCTGTTATATACTTTTTACATGTCCTTTTGAATTTCTTTTTATTATGGACTTTAATATATTCAGGTAGTTGGTTGTATAGTTTAATTCCATTGAATTTGATTTGCTTCTGACATATTGTTTTGTTGTATTTTGGAGTTTGATACGAGTTTTTAGATCTATTTCTTGTTTCATATTGGTGATTTACCGGCGATCCAAATGTATGTTTCTTGTTGTGAGTATAAACTATAGCTGCATGCATATACAAACTCTTCACACTCAGTAATTCATTATCAATAAATATATTTCCACAGTTGTCTCTACTTTTCCTGTTAAAAATTGTCCGTAGTATATAATTTTGTGTTATCTGAAGAGGCTGGAGGGTTGCACTGTAGGCTGATCCCCAGACGCTAATACCATACCTAATTAGGGATTCCGCTAGGCTGTTATATGTCACTAGGAGAGTCTTTCTATTTAGTATACTTTTCAGGTTATAGAATTTATATATTAATTTTCTTAGCTTCCCGTTTAAATATTTAATATGATTATCCCATTTTAGGTGATTATCGAAAATGACGCCGAGGTATTTGATAGTTGTGGTATGTTGAATGTAAGTATTCGTTTTTCTATCTATGAGAATAGGTTGTACCGTTTGGGGTAGTCCTGCCTTCGTTGGAGAAAAAGTCATGAATTTAGTCTTTGCTATATTCAGTTTTAATAAATTGATATCTAGCCAGTTTTTGACTTTACTAATTGCCTCAGCCGCCTTTTGTCGCGCTAAGTTCCAGGTTTCTCCCGAACATATCAATACGGTGTCATCTGCGTATGATATGATGTTGCATCCAAAGTTTTTGTTCAGTAAGCCATTGATAAACAGCAGGAATAAGGTAGGACCTAAGACTGTTCCCTGTGGAACTCCAGTTTTTATTGTTTTCCTAGTGCTAAGAGCGTTGCCAATTTTTACTTGCTGGGGTCTATTTGACAGATATTCTTTTAATAAGTTGTAGGCAACACCCCTAATTCCCATCTTGTTTAGTTTTTCCAGTAACTGGCTATGCGACACCGTATCGAAGGCTTTTTGTAAATCCAAAAAGATAGCTATGATTTTTTCGTTCTTTTCAAAATTAGTTGTAATTTTATCTGTTAGTAATAATATAAAATAAATGTAATAATGTTAGTAATAAACTAGATAGGCCCACTGAGGTAGATATTTTCCCTATACAAAAGCGAAGTATTCACAAAGGGGATTTATTTCATCTGCCTCAGTGGCATAAAGTGTTAAATAGGCCGACATAGGATAGTAAAAGATGAGGAATGTTTACGGCATATCACCATGTGATGCACATAACGTCAATTTCCGTAATTCCTTGGTCCGTAGGTAACTTCAAGTTGGGGGATGGTTTAATGCAGGGAACGTTTCGTGTTAATTGGTGGGAGTTTTAAAAGTTTACCGCCCACTTTTGAGACGTCTTATTTCGATGAGATGACATCCAATACTCCTGATCTAGCTTCCCTTCGGTCAATATCTATCTACAGGGTAGAGTAAATTCTTATATCGCGAACATTTTTCAGTTTTAGAGTTTAAGTAAAATGCAGTATTTGGTCGGTTATAATCGTAAATTAATGTGTCGTCATCAAACTAAAAGTATTCGGCCCGCGATTCGGAGAAAGATTTGAAATTGCTGCGGACCAATTAATTTTCTTTTACCCCGTAAATTACTGTTTCTGAATTAGTTTATTTGATCGTTGAATGTTTGAGTTTCTCATTTTCATTTGTTTGATTTTCCCTGTAAATATAGTGTTTTAGGTGTTTTGAGAAATCATGTGTTTTATTGCTTGATCTGCAACTGAGGCCATTCTAAATTCAGTAAGGTTTATCGTGAAGTAACCTGTCTGAGAGGCACCGAAATGGAATGTAACCACCTAGAAGTAAAAATGGTAAGCACAGTTTCGATATAATATCGACGGAGTCTGCAAAAGTAATTGTGACACTCCGTACTGTACCAATGGTAATGTCAAATTAATGCATATAATTAGGGAAATAAAACCCCAGTTACAATAACAATACATATAAATCAAGATCGTTTTTTGAATTTTCATGTATTTTTTACTTTTACATTTCTCTTCCCCCACTTTTTGTAATTTTCGAATGGCCGTATCTCGAAAAATAAGCGTTTCTCGAAAAAATTTACCAGAGTAAAAACATCTTATTTTGATCCAAAAAGGTAAACATAGTGTTTTCTTTTTTTCTTTTTTCACCTAATTCTACAAGTTACGGAACCCGTAATAAAAGGGGTGTTTTCTACCCCTTCCGATCATTCTTACTCTAATCCTTTTTTCAACTTATTATTAACGTCATTACAAACACATTGCACAAGATTTCATCAAAATCCCTTCACTAGCACTCAAGTTAGAGGTGACACCCCCCCTTGACTGGACTACAAATACAATAATTTTTAGGTCCTCAGACGAAGGAAGAAAGATACATTTTACACTAGTGGAGCAACTTCAATTGAATGTAACAAATTTTTAGAAAAAATGTATGCGTATATCAATAAACGCGACACACTGAGAAATCAGGTATAATCAGATCATGTTTGCTACGAGCTAGACAAGGACCGAGCAAATTCTTCTGTAAATAAACCACACTATTCGTTGACGTCAGTGTTGTATTTAGAGAAATTTATATCTAAGGGAAATTGTATATTTTGCTGAGAAGAACGGGAGCAAGCAGTCATCTGCTCTTGATTGCACAAAATATGCTGTATAGTTGTATGTATTAAATCGATTAATTATGTAATAAAGGGCTATATTCGAGAACAATTATAGATCAATTTAAGTTGAATGTTTTGTGCCGATGCAGTGTCAGCCAGGCCTCTGCAGATACCGATGAATGTACTGATGAACATCTGAAACTGGCTCTATTCATTATTTTGGGACCTTAAAAGCTTCGAATCAAGTTTTTCACCATGCCAGTAATTTTATTTTTGTATAAAATAGAGGAAGAAAGCTTGATGTGAAGTGAAATCAACGTTTAGCTCTGAAACTTAACAACATTATTCGAGATTATGTAATATTTTCTTAAGAGCAGCTGTTCAGGTCTCATTGCTATGCATGATATATGCTAAAATTTGAGCTGTTATTTAATAATCCTCTATTCAGATCTAGTAAAATACGGTGACAGTAATAGGTTCTTAGCGCTCAGCCGAATACCTATTGCCGCACAGGGTGTACTTGATAAAGTGATGCTGAGTCGAAAGGAATTAATTTCAGTAAGAGCTTGTTGCAGAAACACGGCGACTTAATTAAGCGTTCATTATGTTTGCAATTAATTAATACAGAAGGAGACAAAATAAGAAGTTTAGACAAATTCTGCTATTACTTAACATAATTTAGGACAAAATATTGATAAATAGAAGCAGAACTAGTACTAAACAGATATATTTAATTTTTGTATTGCCGGTTTGAAGAATTTATAAACTCATCATCAGACAGTTGAAGAAAGAAACTGTAAAATATATTTAGTGGAGTGAAAAGAATCGCTGTCCAAGAAATTACTACTCCCACATCTAGATTTCCCATTTAAGTCTCTTCAACATTTTGGCTGTATTTATTTTGCATTCTAGTATATGGAAATAATAATTGGTAATAGAACTCTAATGTGTTTAAGGCAGGTGTTACAGAAAAAAAATTGAGGTGTTGGCTTCTAGTACATACGCCAAAAATGAAGTTTCCGTCTCAATCAGGTGTCATTACAATACATGCGTTTACCAAATATCAAGAGAATATTCCAATTTTATTTTATGTGGCCCTTTATTAATGGACTGGGGGTGGTGGAGGGGTAGAAGAATGTAATAGAATAATTTGAGACCTTGGCTTCTAGTATATAGACCAAATCCCAAGTTTCTATACTTTATATTTAATCCCAACCCTTCAATGGAATCATCTCAAAATACAATACAATTCCAGGTGACGTTATAATACTTACGTACACTAAATTTCAAGTGAATATCACAATTTTAATTTAACAACCCCTTTAATAATATAGTGGTGGTGGTGCCGGGGGTGTAAAATATTCTAAAAAAATCTGAGGCCTTGGCTTCTAATATATACACGAAATCCAAAATTCCTGTACTCTTATCAGTTCGCCTCACTTAGTTTTCCTTATTTATCCCTATTTAACCCCCAACCGTGCATCGGAATTGGCGCAAAATATAATCTAGTTCCATATCTCGTCATGATACATACGTATACCAAATTTTAAGTCATTATCTTTAACCTTTCCCGAGAAAATCTGCGCCCAAAAAGTTACAGACCGACCGACTGACAGACAGAACATTTTCTTTCGCTCACTCTTGTCTACCGAATTGATGAAATGAGTAGGAAAAGACAAACTAATTTTTGAAATTTTGCACACAATATTTTTTGCACTTATGTTAAAATCAGAAAATTTAATTCCGACATTTTGAAATGAGTAGTTCTATTTAGATGTCATTATTTGATGACATTTCCATTATTAGCCTACGAAGTTCTGCAAGTTTCTAATGAATAAAAAATTGTTTCCTTAAAAATTGACTTGTAAAAAATATATTTTTGGGTGAAAAAAATACTTTTGTCCATGACTATTAAGTAATGTACCTATTATGTTTGTGTTTCTTCAAAATGAATTATAACTTCATTATTAACTAGTTAATAATGAGGGCAGTCAGTGTTTACAAGAAAATACGTTAGTGACTCAGTGCTAAAAATTTAAAACGTCAATAGCAGCAACCAAGAGACAGGTGTTGTGCCTCTCAGTTTTCTAGGAAGCACTCAAATGTTACATGCCTAAGAGGTACTTTAATGAACATTCAAGAACTACATTAGTAGGTTAGGTTAGTAGTTCTTTTTGCAACCATTTACCTACGTGTCTATAAACTGTATTATTTTATTAGTAAGCCATGACAATGTGTCAAAGCGTCATTTTATTATTGTCGAAATTGTGCGATTTAAACGTTATTTACAATAATTTTACATATTATTCAAGAAGAATAACATAATTAAATAAATGTATTCAGACAGTGCAGTTTCTTTAACACCGTCAGAGGTAAGGTAAGCTCCAGAGATCGCCTCATTAAGCTTGTTGCCCGATCAAGAAAATTATATGTGAATCTTTCTTAAATTGGTGAAATAGGCGAGTCTGCCTGGGATTATTCCCAAAAATTTTCTGTACCGTTTGAGTTAGCCACGGATTATTATAGGAAAATTCCCGCCGAACATGATTTTTTTATGAAAAATTTTCGTAAACCACGAACTTCGTGGTCAAATAATTGTTGAAACAAAATTATCCAAAAAACATACTTTTATGCCAAATAATATACCATATTTTTTTGGCCCGATATCTTCAATGCTTTTTCATTTTTTAAACAATTGGCTTAATTTGTTAATTAGCAAATAACTTTCATTTCGAAAATTTGATCGGCTTCAAACTAACTTTAAACGATAAATATTGATGTCGAGCATAACCCCCATAGAAGTCTGCACAAATGCAACTTTTTACTTTTGTTTATTTAAAGTTTCAATTAATTTCGCAAATTAACAAATGGAATATCTCTGCTCTGGATAAGCGTGTCGAAGTGGGGTTTTGTGCATATGAAAGTGCTTGAAAAAGGGAGAATTTTGAGACCAGAAAACTTGATTAGATAACCGGAACCGGAAATAAAAGTGATATTGCATGAGAGGCTCTAATCTGTTTATTAACAACTTTGTACACGAGGTTCGGTGCAAATGAAAGCTAACAAGTTTTCCATCAACTACAAAAAGTTCTACCAAAAATATTCAATCCCTGAAGAGTTAAATGCGTTTTTTCCCCTTAAAAAATCTCTCCCGCAACGTGAAAATAGTAAGATTTGACGCGCAATGGGTTGGCGGGTTCGATCCTTGGTGTGGGCATTTTTTTTTCCTCTAATTCGCTTTTTTTTCCATGTAACCAAGTATTTATGATAATAAATGTTTTTACTTTCTGAGAAATTTTTAAAAACGTCATAAGTAATTTTTTTTTGCAATTGTCATTAAATAAATGGCTATCTTGCAACAAGCATATAATTGTTCTTGTCCAACGAGGGTTTGTCGGTAGTTTTTGTTTTTTTATTACTTTCTGTGAAAAGCAAGGCTTGTCTTGCTTTATTTGAGGAGGATTCCATGATTTTGACTATAAGAAGTGGAGAACATACAAAGCAGGTTCACAGCATCAGCTAGAGAGTTACGGATTTATTAAAGTTCTCAAGAATAAATAATTGTTTATAGCGTTTTTACAATTTAAAAATTATTTTGTTATAGGAAATATTTTATTGCTCTAAAAAAAGTTAATTTGACAAAAATAATTTGCCCTTACCGAGGATCGAAACCGCCACCCCATTGCGCATCCAATCTTACTATTTTCACGTTGTGGGAGAGGTTTTTTTAAGGGTCAAAAACGCGTATAACTCTTCAGGGATTGAACAGTTTTTGTAGAACTTTTTGTGATTCATGGAAAAACTTGTTAACTTTCATTTGCACCGAACCTCGTGTCTAAAAATTTGTTAATAAACAAATTAGAGCCTCTCGCACGCAATATCACTTTTATTTCCGGTTCCGGTTATCCGATCAAGTTGTTTTTGGTCTCAAAATGTTCCATTTTCCAAGCAATTTCATATGCACAAAACCCCATTTTTTTCATAAGATAATCTTGTTCAGCGGAATTTTTCGTATAAGAATGCGTTGCTAACTCAAATGGTATACAAAATTTGTAAAATCATCTCTTTTTCCCCCAGGCAGACTCGCCTAAAATGAAATGAAGAGGAATTAAATAAATATTAGATATTTGATAGTCGTGGACAAAGTATAATATTCCTCTCGCATATAATGCTGTTCACTCTGGTGATTTATCCTCGCGAGTAATAGCTATCGTTATATGCTCGTTGAATTATATTTTCCGCTAACGAAAAAATTATGTCATTATGACTTTTAGCAAGTTAATATATACAGCTGCACCATGTTATCATTTTCAAAATGTAAATCGTAATATTAATACAACCCTTGGTGGTCTCAGTAAAGGACCATTTTAGTTCTAGTTTTCACAAGAACTTTAACCGGATACGCGCATTGTGGAATCGTGAAGGAATTAATTTTAAACTGCCAAACTATACTAAAACAGAACCCTGCCCTGCTGCCTATATACATATACAACATAGGAAAGTTGCTGCCTCCGAATAATTTCAAAACGGCAATAGACATTGGACTGACCTCTGTACCACCCACATTCTAAGCATGAATTTTAAATCTGCATATAAATCTTTCAAGGATTATACCTACAATTTATGTGAGTAAGTTTTGAACGTCAACAAAAAAGTAATCTATAGTTCGGAGCCAACTTAGGCCCGTAAATTTATTGTAGGTCCCGTAAGTCGTTTTATAAAAAAAGTTTCTTGAATAAGTTTTCCAACTGCTGTTTGTTGGTAATCAGCCAGGAGGAAATAAGAAAAGTAAACTTTAAACGTCTGATCACGGACATAAATACAATTTACTATTTTGTTCTCGATCGAAATTTTGTACTACTTTATATTTCTGATAAATAAATAAACTCGTTAGTGTAGTGCCGTTTTAGTTATCTTGGTATAAATTCAATATATGAGGTACTCCTATAAAGGCTTAAAATAAAGAAAAGGCATATTTCATATTATTCGAAATAGTGTAGCAGGTTAAGCATGGGCCAGATGGCCCTCGGAAAATTAGGCTTAATTTACCTTCACATCGCCAAGAGGAACTATTTTGCAATATATTACACCCCTGCCCCCTTTAGTTTTTGAAATAAATTAATTAATCGAATTTTGAAAATTAATTTTATTCTTTTTAATAACGTAACCAATTCTTATGATTTTTATACATGCGGTAGATATATCAAAGAGGTATTAGACAATAGTATATTATTCAACGAGCCTATAATTCACGAGAGCTATTATTCACGAGAGTACCTAATAAGTAAAATTATTGTAAATAACGTTGGCGTTGAAATCGCACAAGTTTCGACGTTTCAAATCGATTACAGAATTGCGCTTTGACACATTGTCGTGGCTTACTAATAAAATAATACAGTTTGTAGGCACGTAGGTAAATGGTTTCAAAAACAATGTTGGGGATTGCCGCGTGTTGCTAATAAACGATGCTTTGAAAGAAACTTACTAACGTAGTTTTTAAGTGTTCATCAAAGTACCTCTTCAGCATGTACCATTTAAATGCTTCCTAGAAAATTTAGAGAGACAACACTTGTCTTTTGGTGGCTGCAATTTTGACATTTTAAATTTTTAGTAAAAAGTCACTAATGTCATTTCTTATAAACAACTGACTGTCCTCAATATTCACTGCAATCAGTGAATAATGAAATCATTAATAATGGATAGCATTATCTTTGAGGAAACACATACATAATGAGTACTTACATTATTTAATAGTTGTGGATAAAGAAATATTGAGTATTTGTAGTTAAGAAATATATCAAAATATTCGAATTAAAAGTTTTGAAACACAAAAAATTTCATGTATATTGAAACACACTTCTGTAAATGTATAAATTATTTTACAATCCGATAATTTTTCCAATGATTAACAAAATTTTTGTGCCTGTGCACACGGAAAACGCTAATTTTGGCGTTCGCGCGTTGGCAGGCAGACAACCTTATATATCTTTAATTACTTTCACATCTACTTAGTGGATTGGAAGTACCTATAGTAATCGTAAATGTTTTTTCTTTGTTGAGATAAGCCTAGAATGTTATAAAACGTCGAGATTTTAAATTTGAGCGAATAAAAAATTTCTGTCTGTAACTTTTTTTTGGCGCACGATATTTCTGGAACGGTTTAAGACATTGACTTAAAATTTTATACACGTATGTATTATAACGAGATCTGGAACTGGATTGTTTTTTGAATTTATACGGTGAAGGATTGTGGGGTAAATAGGAGAAAATAAGTAAAGTAAGCTGGTAAGAGTACAACATTTTTGGATTTGGTTTTTATACAAGAAGTCAAGGCTTGAGATTTTTTAATAATATTTTAATTCCCCCGCACCACCGCCACTCCATTCATAAAGGGGTTGATAAAGCAAAATTGAGATATTCACTTTAAATTCACGCATGTATTGTAATGACATCTAATTGAGTACTAGAGTGCAAATATAGTCGAAATGTTTTCCTTTAAAGAGACTTAAATGGAAAATCTGGATGTGGAATTAGTGATTCCTTAGGCAGCGGTTTTTTATTTTACGCTAAAACGGTTGTCTATACGGCATTTTTTGTAAGAACATTTCTTTGTAGAATTCCGCTCTTTAATATTAGCCTCTATGATAGTTTTTGTATTTCTCATATTTCAAAAGTTATTTACAAATAAAACATTCTTCACATTGTCGCCATTGTGTATTAAAATACTTTTCTACTATTAAAAACTTGCCAAAAAATCAAAAGATCATCATACTGTATATTACATTCAGTATCTTGTATATTTTTGTATTTTTGCGTGGTTAATAAAAAATCTTAGCAGCAATTTCTGCTTTTCAGTTTGCATTTTTTATGTTGCTTTTTACAAATTATTTGAAAAAATTGAAAACGATACAAGGAACCAACAAATAAAGTTATAGAAGGAGATTGGGTTGAGGATTTTATTAATAATATAGCTTCACTTTGGTCGGATTAAAATTTTATTACATCTAATACAAATAACAGTGATAACCCATTATTAAATAAATTCAGTATGTTTGAACTAGAAAGAGCATTAAATAATAAAAAAAAACACGGCCCCTGGTGTTGATAACATTCATTACATTATGTTGTATAATTTAGATCCTAACAGTAAAATTTTACTACTGGAAATACTAAATCAAATTTGGTCATCTGAAGAATACCCTGAAACATGGAAAGAATATGAAATGGTTCCAATTTTGAAACCAAAAAAAGACCCAAATATTTCTACTTCATATCGTGGAATATCGTTAGCATCGTGTGTATTAAAAACCTTAGAGAGAATGATCAAAAGCCTTGAACCGTGGCTGGAAATAAACAATAAACTTCCTAAACGGACGCTAATGTATCACTACTTTTCTACAAAATTTAAATTCGGTCAGTACTGGATTATGGTTCTATTTTCTACGATCAAGCAGCGAAAACACATTTAAACAAATTAGACATAATTTCCAACAAATGCCTAAGACTATGTCTCGGAGCATTAAACAGTACACCAATTTATAACCTACTATCAGAGTGTACCGAATTCCCATTATATATTAGAAGAAAATTACTCTGTAATAGATTCATATTAAAACTCCAGTCAAAAAATCTATTATAGAAAAAATTCACCAACTTTTCATCGAAGATTTAACAAACAAGTATTGGACAAAAAAATCTCTAGTATTAACAGAATGTTACAGTAAATTGCTAAAGACAGTCAAGGACTTATATCAAGATAATATTAACCCTATATACACCATTAATTTCACTGAATACAATAATATTTCAATATACCTCTTAAGAGATTACTCATTATTTCCAGAAAAAATTAGAAACAAAATGTTTATACATGACACAAATGAGCTCTTCCCCGATTATCATTTTATATTTACTGATGGATCCAAAAACGAAGAAAATACAGCGTGTGCTTTCTTTTACTCGAATACTAACACTCAATTTATGTTTGCACTAAATGATAATTTATCTAACTACTCTGCGGAACTCATTGCTATATGGCAAGCATTACTACAGGTTAGAAATTTACAACAACAAAAATTTGTAATTTTTTCTGATAGCAAAAGCTCGTTAGATAAATTAAAAAATATAAAAAGTTTCTCTAGTTGCAACTATATAATATCTAATATAATAAATTTAATAATTGAATTACAAAAACAAAACAAAATTGTACATTTAGCATGGGTCAAGGCTCATTGTGGTATCTTAGGCAATGAAATAGTTGACAATATGGCGAAACAGGCCGTAAATTTGGGGGAGGTGACTGAATACCTTTGCCCATTTGAAGATTTAACTGCTATAACAAAAAAAATGTTTTTACGAGAATGGAAGAACTTATATCAAAATTCCGAAAAGGGGGCTTATTATAAGTGTATTGAGCCATTGCCTTCAAAAGAGCACTGGTACAAAAACTGCTATTCAAAAAATACAATTAGTAAAATATGTAGACTAAGATTCAATCATGCACTGGTACCATCATATCTATTTAGAATTAATAAGAGAGATAATGCGTTATGTAATTGTGGAGAAGTAGGGGATACGGTACATATGATTTTAGAATGTAAACTGAACGAAGATAATAATAAACATTTTTTGGATGTAATTTATAAATCAAATCTTGTACCATGTCCGTTTAATTTGATGCAATTGCTAGCATCAAGAAACGTTTTTATATATAACTATTTAGTATGCCATATAAAAAAAATAAAATTAAAAATATAATAAATATGTAATATTTGTAACTTGTATTTAGAAATAAGTTTCCTATCGTCTTTCCTTCAGTGTTAATCCATGTTAGCCGAGGTCTAGTCAGTATGTGTTAAAATCGTCTATACGGATCCATAGACGTACCTGTATCACTGTCAGTTCCCAATTATAAGTTGAAAAAAAAAAGAGAAAAAATTATTAAATGAAATAAAAAAAAACACGAAAAAAAAAATATATAAAAAAATACATATAAAAAAAAAGAATATATATTAAAAAAAACTGAAAAAAATATCACAAAAAAAAAGATATATGTTTGTATGTTTGTACTTATTCGTTTACGTAAATACTTATATGCTTGTTATATACAATAGAAAAATATGTAGTTAAAAAAAATGGTACACATTGGTAACCAAGGAATAATGTGATAAGAAATAAAATTAAAAAAAAAAATTATTATACTAGGAAACTTGGCGAATGGTCTTTGTAACCGTGGTCAACAAACCTGAAACACACTTACACATACACAAATTATTTGTTTGTTGTTTATTTTATTGATACAAGCTTTATGCGAATAAATACGTTTTGAAATCATTTTTCCAAATACTGAGAAATATTTCAGTACAAGGAAAAATGATACAAGTTCAAAAAATTGAGATAACTTTTTTTTAATAAATCAATATTACAAGATAAATTATCTGTTTGTCGGTATTTTCTATTTTTATTACCGAGTCACCGGCAAATAAAATGTTCGGCATATTGCAAACCTGGCTTAACTCCTGCAAAGTATAATGCAGATATAAACTTCTAAATTGATTCCAGTTCTGTAAAATTAATTTGCGACAAACTAAAATTGTAACTCTTACTTTAAGTACACATAATATACCCTTTACATTCCGTCAAGCGATATTACTTCTAATAAAGCAGTGCCATTATACCAATCTAAAATAGGATCGTTTTCAATATGTTCGGCTTCGCCGTAAATACCTGAGGAATATTCAACAGTCCGTTTTAATATAGGTACTAAAGTTTCCTATGCGTTTCAATTTCGGATCAGACATAAAAGGCGTGGAAGGCATTAGACGGAAAACTTATTTATCTTCTAACAGTTGGTATTATATGGCGCGAGGTGTGGGATTTACAACTACTATCCGGAGAGCAGGCGAGGATTTGATTATTTTACTCTTTATTAAATTTAGACGACTTAAGACGACCTTAGGTACACAATTTTGGATTTATATTGGAAATCTTAAATACGCTTTCCGAGAAAATACGTTTTCATAGCAGAGAATCCTAAAAGTACATGTTTTTCTACTACCACGAGATAAGTAGGATATGGTGTGTTGCAGATTATTTAATAAAAATAATTAGAAAATACTACTTATACTCTATTTGGTACTCTTAAAATTATCGAATTTATACACCCGATTCTCATGTAGCTCTTATTCTTGCTAAGTAGAATTAATTTACTTAATTAAAGATAATTATTTTGAATATAGTGATGTTATTCTTACTTTTTATTGGGTATTTGCCACTGAAAAATATTTAAAAATTTTAATGAAAAAACCTCTGCGCCAAACGGATCAGACAGAGGTTAGTTCTTGGGTACTTGACTGTTTCAAAAAGTCTCACACCTAAAAATATATAAACTAGAACAATGTTATAAACTAAAAACTGAAAATCAAAGCTATAGGTAGTTAACGTTTCGGAATAGAATCTATTTCCGTTCTCAAAACTTTTTTGGCCGTCAACCATGACAGTTCTTTGTTTATGTATTTCCATAGTCACGCGAGACCTTAAATTATATTTATCTTATTTTTACTTACTTCGTCTCTAAGGATGGGCAACCAACTAGTACAAAAATCTATTGAATAATTAGAAACGCATCTATCCTCGTTTAATAAAATAATCGCGGATTCTTTAGGTTTTCTTTTAGTTCCGTTGCTCTTTTTTTCCAAAATCTTCGCCGAGTCCCATTTAATTCTATGATTATTATCCCACGCGTGTTCACAAATTTTGGATTTTTCAAATTCTCCCCTTCTAGCGTAATTTCTATGTTCACCAAGCCTTACGTTGAAAGGTCTAGAGGATTCACCCACGTAATGTTTTCCGCACTCACACGTAACACTATAAATACAATTTTTTGAATTTTGAACAATATTTGGAGATTTGGTTCTCGATAAAACCGATCTTAGCGTGGAGCCCGTTTGAAAAACCGTTCGTACGGAAAACTTATTCCCAATTTTTCGTAATTTATCCGATAAACCATGTATATATGGAATTACTGCCATTGACCTAAATACCTCAGGTTGTGATAGTATATTCTCTCTACTACCAATGTTCAATAACTGACTATCAACAAAACTCTCAGGATATTGATTATTTAATAAGACAGTTTTTATAAATTGTTTTTCGTTCCTTAATATTACATCATTTGAAGAAATAATTTTGGCCCTGTCATACAAACACTTAACAACACCTTTCTTAACACTAATATGTTGATTTGAATTGAAATTTAAGTATCTGTTTGTGTGTGTTTGTTTTCTATACACACTGTATGACAGGGCCAAAAATTATTTCTTCAAATGATGTAATATTAAGGAACGAAAAACAATTTATAAAAACTGTCTTATTAAATAATCAATATCCTGAGGGTTTTGTTGATAGTCAGTTATTGAACATTGGTAGTAGAAAGAATATACTATCACAACCTGAGATATTTAGGTCAATGGCAGTAATTCCATATATACATGGTTTATCGGATAAATTACGAAAAATTGGGAATAGGTTTTCCGTTCGAACGGTTTTTCAAAAGGGCTCCACGCTAAGATCGGTTTTATCGAGAACCAAACCTCCAAATATTGTTCAAAATTCAAAAAATTGTATTTATAGTGTTCCGTGTGAGTGCGGAAAACATTACGTGGGTGAATCATCTAGACCTTTCAACGTAAGGCTTGGTGAACATAGAAATTACGCTAGAAGGGGAGAATTTGAAAAATCCAAAATTTGTGAACACGCGTGGGATAATAATCATAGAATTAAATGGGACTCGGCGAAGATTTTGGAAAAAGAGAGCAACGGAACTAAAAGAAAACTTAAAGAATCCGCGATTATTTTATTAAACGAGGATAGATGCTTTTCTAATTATTCAATAGATTTTTGTACTAGTTGGTTGCCCATCCTTAGAGACGAAGTAAGTAAAAATAAGATAAATATAATTTAATGTCTCACGTGACTATGGAAATACATAAACAAAGAACTGTCATGGTTGAGGGCCAAAAAAGTTTTGAGAACGGAAGTAGATTCTCTTCCGAAACTTTAACTACCTATAGCTTTGATTTTCAGTTTTTAGTTTATAACATTGTTCTAGTTTATATATTTTTAGGTGTGAGACTTTTTGAAACAGTCAAGTACTCAAGAACCAACCTTTGTCGGATCCGTTTGGCGCAGAGGTTTTTTCATTAGAATTTTTAAATATTTTTCAGTGGCAAAATACCCAATAATAAGTAAGAAAATCTGAATATGCCACAAATAAACAATTACAGACAATATAGTGATGTTAAATTAAAATTTTAATCATAATGAACAAAAAAAAACAACAAATATTTCACGACGCAGTTGCACAGAAAAGTAGATATCTCTGAAGTGATAACTATTCTAGGGTAGTTTTTAGTTTGGGTATAATTAGTTAATTTCACACACGTAATTAGAAATGGATTTAATAGGATTTCTATATGATGAAAAAATTATTAAAAAATGGACAGATTTAAATATTGTCTTAATGTTGTTTGTGGCATTATCATAATTTTTTCTAATTCTTTGGGACTTCCTGTCACATGTATTTTTTTCTTTTTTGGTGCTCGGGGAATCTACAACATATCACAATTAACCAATATGTTACTGATAAATAAGCTCTACACTTGTGACTTTTACGTCAAAGGATCACTTAGAGGTTGCTTTTATTAAACAAATACACAGATAAGTGTAAAAACTTGAAATTAAATATATTTTTTTACAAATCTATGATAATGATAAATACACAGCTCTAAGAATGTTTGTTATATACAAGATCCATAGATACTTACTACTTACATAGAACTGTAGATATAATTAACAGTTTTTTTTATTTTTTTTTTTAGAATGTAAGGTTAATAAATATTTGAATTTTGAATTCGAAATAAAATATTTTGGTGCATTCCTTATTTGAATTTTTTAACAAAAATTACTGTTATGTTAAGTAGTCTTAAGCAAAATTGCAATGGGCATATTTAGAAGCTTTTAAGGCCCAAGCATAGATAGAACAATTGAACATTTTTAATTTCAAATGAAAGTTTACTGCCTGATAAAAATACACACAATATTTGCATTAATGATATACATGGCACTTCTCAATTAATGTCACATATCCTTTTATTGCATTTAAGTCTTAATGAAACCAGAACAGAGGAAAATATTATTCAAATGCCGAGTCAGATGGAAAATTACTCACTTTAGTCAGAGCTGCAGGCAAGCTATTTTAAAACTGAAAATATGAGTGAAATTCGTTTTGTGTTATAAAAAGTTTTATGAAATAAAAAGGGAACATATGCATATGAGGTTCGCAATTTATAATCCTGTAGGTTATTATATTTTTAGTTTTTGTAAGCTGATCCTATGCATTTTGTACGTACAATTATTTCAGTTTTAAATGACGGTAAATCGATAATGTTACTTCGTTCTTTGAAAACTGGATAAATGTAAATTTAATGAAAATACAGCACCTCTGTCATTTTGAGTTTAATGTTTTACACACGGCAGGTAACATTTTAATGGTTTTATTCGCGAATTAAACGAATTTAGCAATTAGTACAGATGATGTAGATGAAAATTCTGTTCAATATGAACAGCAGGGTTAATGCAATTTTCTTTTTGGGAACTAGCTATAATAATACTAACTATGCTATACGTTTTTGGCGAAATTACCTGGAGAAGGTGAATTTAACGCCTGAAGACGTAGAGAGAGCTTGGAATTTCTAGGCAACACCTAATTGTAGAATAATTTAGAAGCAAACATTTAGGTCGTGTAGAAAGCCTGAAGAGCACAGCAACCTCTTAAACAATTGACAATCTACAAATACGCTCCGCCCCTAACATACAGCCTGATTTAAGTTTTAGACTGAGGAAGGAGGGGCTGGCTGATTGGCCTTGACCACCGCGACCCCCATGGATCTATTGTGGTGCTCCTGTTTGTTTTGCTTAGAGCTCCTTATCCAGCTTTGTCCTTTGTATCAGACTCCACGCCCTTGATAAGGCCTGCTTAGTATATCTATCAGCTCTTGGTTTTCCTCGCCGAGTAGTTGGAATCTCAGTCTTGCAAGGCCTTCACAATGGACTGAGGTTTGCTCTGCCTCTTGGCAGAATCTGCATGTTGCGTCCTCTGCCAGACCCATTGGACTCAGTTGTCTACTAAATCGGCAGTGGCCGGTTGGAAGACCCACTACTATTCTAATGGTCTTTCTTTTTTGATATAATAGGTCCTCCGTAAATTTGGGCCATCGTTCTTTAATGAGCTCTTTGACCTGTCTCTGTCGTGGGAAACTTTTTCACCATTCAAAAATTCAAAAATTTGGCTTCTCAAGAAATTTGTTATTTTTCAAATCATATCTTGAAAACAGACATCACCATGTTGAATACCGTGGACAACGATCTGCGGAATTCATATCTACCTCCGGTGTACCTCAAGGCTCTGTTTTGGGCCCATTATTCTTCAACATTTTCATTAATGACATTGCAGAGGAATCGGGTGTCAATTGTCTTTTATACGCAGATGATATGAATTTATACAATAAAATAAATGATGTGAGTGACTGTGTGGTATTACATAGTGCCCTTGATAAAATTAATGAATGGTGTGATTTAAACAAATTACAGTTGAGTATAAGAAAGTGTAATGTCCTAACTTTTACTAATAAACACCAATATGTAGAATTTAATTACCGTATAGAAGATTCAGTGCTTACACGTCCATCAACATTCCGCGACCTAGGTGTAACATTTGACACCAAACTATCATTTAATTGCCATATCAATACCATCACTAATGAAAGTTTCAGAACGCTGGGATTCATAATACGATGTTCTCGCGATTTTAACGACATTAACACACTGAAACTACTATATCAATCGTTTGTTCGATCCAAATTGGAATATTCGTCAATTATTTGGTCGCCCCATTATAACACACATATACAGAGCATAGAGAGAATTCAGAGGCGTTTTTAAAGACTTTGAGTCATAAGGAAGATGGTGTCTATCCTGCTATTGGTTTTCCTCAGAATGAACTGCTAAATAGATTCTCGCTCTCGAGTCTGGAGGCTCGTAGAACTATTTCACAGCAAATTTTTCTTTTTAAATTAATACATAATATAACTGATTGCAGCGCTATCTTAAACTTACTAAATTTTCGAACTCCTAGACCTGGTTCTAGGCATAATTCATTGTTCTATTTACCGACTCCCCGAACCAACGTCCAGAAATTTTCGTCGCTATACAAAATGTGTGAAAATTATAATAATCTACAAGATCAGTTTGATATATTCCACTGCAATGTAGCTGCGATAAAAAAATTAACTGCATAATCTAAAATTTTTTGTTTTGTTTTATTTGTCTACTTTGTATTCTACTCTTATATGTTATAAATTTGTAAATACTTACTATTTCCTACCCTGTAATTGGAATTCTCTGTTGGGTAGTGTATTGTTAAATAAATAAATAAATAAATAAATTCCAGAGATTTATTTTGCACTCATTTATCAATGGATGCTCGTATGCATGGCTTAGCCACACCGCAAAAGGATTCTGGTCCTATAAGATCCTTACCCGCGCCTTGTCTGGCCAGTTCATCAACATTTTCATTTGCCCCGTGTCCCTTGTGTCCTGGTATCTATGCTATGGTTACTTACAACTAGGAACGCATCGATTTTTTTAAAGGAAGGCATTTTTATATCTATTTCTGAAAAAATGGACTACCTTTGCTATTCCTTACCAAAAATTCCTTATCTGTTATTTTTTTACTTTTGTTTGATAAATGTTCTTGAAAAGAATAAGGTAGATTTTTGCCATCTAAAGTAAAGCTAAGGATAGAATTCGTTTAGTAAAACGCAATGGTAGGCCATATGGCGAAGTGCATGTCAAGTACTGGTGTTCTAAATTTTCGTCATGCCTCACATAAAAGGAAGAACGTTGTTTTACTTTTAAAAAGCTCCTTCTTAGCCACAGCAAAAGAGAATCGAAGGAAGGGGAACGTTCCATCAGCAGCCACGTCTAAAGAATGGCAGAGGTATTATGAAAAAGAAAATGAGAACGGTAAACAGAGGATGACAAAAGAAGATCTCATGAAAGAAAAACTAAAAAAGAAAAGTTGCAACCAGTAAAACGAATGATGAAAAAAGGGAGTTTAGGAAAAATCAGCAAAATGGTAATATCATCATTACCTGACTTCGAAATACCAGAAGAATCGAAAGAGTTGGACGCTAGTATGGAGGACGTTATATTACGATCATAACAAATATTAAAGAGTATGAAGGTGAGGAACGGGATGAAGATAAACCTACGCAAAAAAACTATGAAGATTGAGACTATGTATTATTAGCTTTACTAGGGGTCAAAAGGAAGCCTAAGTGTATCTCGTAATTTAAGAAATTTTGCCAAATAATGAAGTTGATTGTTGTAATGAAATTTTGCAATGACTCAATGATTTCGCGATTAATGAAAGAAATTTTTTTCAACCCCGAGAAGGGGTGAAAAAAATATAACAAAGTGTTTTTTCAAAATTACTCAAAATGTGTAGAAAAGCATGAAATATTACATAAAAATGATCTCTTGCCTTTTTTTTGGTATTATTAAAATCAACAGAGTTTAGGGTGGTTAGAAGTTACAAGGGATGATATGTACAACATTAAAAAATCATAGCATGCTGAAAAGTTATAATGAATTAAAAAAAAATTATTCACTCAGAAAAATATAAAGGATTACGTATCTGACAATAACATCTGCGGACAATAACCAATCACATTTTCCCCTTTTAGATAATATAATATATACAAAGATATAACAGAGCAGCATTATATTTATGAAATATTTAACGTAATCTTATTTGTTGAAAGAACTTTAAAATGAACGTGGAAAAGACATCGACGCCCGGCGGATTTCTTAGAACTTTTGAATTGTCATAAAAAGGCGGCTAATTCAGAACACAGTAAATGTTTTTCTTACTTTTTATTGGGTATTGTGCCACTGAAAAATATTTAAAAATTTTAATGAAAAAACCTCTGCGCCAAACGGATCAGACATAGGTTGAGTACTTGACTGTTTCGAAAAGTCTCACACCTAAAAATATATAAACTAGAACAATGTTATAAACTAAAAACTGAAAATCAAAGCTATAGGTAGTTAACGTTTCGGAAGAGAATCTACTTCCGTATTCAAAACTTTTTTGGCCGTCTACCATGACATGGTTGACTATAAATAACTGCTATTTAAATAAGATATACATTTTTAATGAATTATTTGTACTGGAGGGGATTATCAAATAGAAGAAACAAATAAGTTTTTAGAAGCAAATTTTACAAACCAATAAGACACAATAAATAGCCTTAAAATAACATATACACTTTTCATTATTTTTGTTATTGATATCTCCTAGATAATAATACCTTTAATAGGACGTCTCTAGGACTTGCCCAGGATATTCCCACAGTGGATAGGCTTTTAATATCTTTGCAGGATATTACTAGGACACCCTGCCAGAATTTGTCTAGCATATCCCCATTTGGGATATTCTCAGGTTGTATATATTTTATTGGGATATCCTAAGGCTATCCTGAGGAATGTTGTCCTCGATTAGGATATACAGGACCAAATGAGGACATCCTAGGGATGTCATGTGCTGTGTGGCGACATTGATGGACAAAGGCAGATATATATTTCTTGGTACATTGTATTACAGTTTTACACATTGTAAATATAATAATTACAGAAATTATTGACATTTCCGATTAATACATTACAATATCTGTATATCAACTATTGGAACACAAACATGTCATCAACTAGAGCATCCATATTTTTCTTAGGCCAACGACTGGAACTTTAACAAAGGCTGTGTTTAGTTTCTTTATACAAAAACATTGTTGTCCTTAACAAGTATCAACAGTGCATTACAAAACTGTTAACTTTGTTATATACAGCGTGTCCCATTTTACTTGGAACCACCCATACACAAAGTTTATTTAATAACCGATTTAGATAATTTCTTTAAATATATCTTTGAAAAGTGCATCTTTGTGTTATATTAAATTCTTACATGAGTAACATAATAGCGTGGCCTACTATGATCTTTTTCCGGGTCAGAAAATGGTGAAATCTTGTTAGAGGTTTTTTTGTTTCAAATCTGAGTGCGCCACAGGATTCGGCAACCCCCCAAATATGTTTGTACCACATTTCGTTGAAAAAGTATAATTACTTCCACATCCACGTAGTGGATTGGAAGTATAGTAATCGCAAAAAAATGTTCAAAAATTTTTATTCGTGAAATAGGTTTAGAATGTCATGAAACGTCGAGATTTTAAATTTGAGCGAAAAAAAATTTTCTGTCTGTCGGTCTGTCTGTCGGTCTGTCTGTAACTTTTTTTGTCCGCACGCTTTCTCCGGAACGGTTTAAGATATTGACCTGAAATTTTGTACACGTATATATTATAACGAGATCTTGAACTGGATTGTTTTTTGAAGAAATCCGGTGAAGGGTTGGGGGTTAAATAGGGGTAAATAGGGGGAAATAAGTAAAGCAAGCTTGTAAGAGTACAGAAACTTGAAATTCGGTGTTTGTACTAGAAGTTAAGGCCTCAAATTTTTTTATAATATTTTTCAACCCCCCACCACCCCTACCCCATTAAAGGGGTTGATAAAATAAAGTTGAGATATTCATTTGAAATTTCGTACACGTATGTATTATAACGATGTCTAGAATTAGATTATATTTTGGGATGATTCCGTTGAAGGGTTGGGGGTTAATTTGGGGTAAATAGAGGAATATAAGTAAAACAAGTTGGCAAGAGTACAGAAACTTGAAATTCGGTGTATGTACTAGAAGCCAAAGCGTCAGATTTTTTAATAATATTTTTCAACCCCCACCACCCCTACTCCAATTTGAAAAGGGTTGATAAAATAAAATTGAGATATTCATTTGAAATTTTCTACACGTATGTATTATAACGACATCTGGAACTAGATTATATTTTGAGATAATTCCGTTGAAGGGTTGGGGGTTAAATAGGGGTAAATAGGGGAAAATAAATAAAGCAAGCTGGTAAGACTACAGAAACTTGAAATTCGGTGTATGTACTAGAAGCCAAGGTCTCAGATTATTTATAATATTTTGCTACCCCCACCACCCTTACTTTATTATTAAAAGGGTTGATAAAATAAAATCGAGATATTCATTTGAAATTTGGTACACGTATGAATTTTAACGACATCTGGAACTAGATTATACTTTGAGATGATTCCGTTGAAGGGTTGGGGGTTATTTAGGGGTCAATAGGGGGAAATAAGTAAAGCAAGCTGGTATGAGTACAGAAACTTGAAATTCGGTGTATGTACAAGAAGTTAAGGCCTCAGATTTTTTTATAATATTTTTCAACCCCCCCACCACCCCTACCCCATTAATGGGGTTGACAAAATAAAGTTGAGATATTCATTTGAAATTTCGTACACGTATGTATTATAACGACGTCTGGAATTAGTTTATATTTTGAGATGATTCCGTTGAAGGGTTGGGGGTTAATTTGGGGTAAATAGAGGAATATAAGTAAAACGTTGGTAAGACTACAGAAACTTGAAATTCGGTGTATGTACTAGAAGCCACAGCGTCAGATTTTCTTATAATATTTTTCAACCCAACCACCCCGCCTACTCCAATAAAAAAGGGTTGATAAAATAAAATTGAGATATTCATTTGAAATTTGGTACACGTATGTATTATAACGACGCCTGAAACTAGATCATAATTTGAGATGATGCCGTTGAAGGGTTGGGGGTTAAATAGGGGCAAATAGGGGAAAATAAGTAAAGCAAGCTGGTAAGACTACAGAAATTTGGGATTCGGTGTATATACTAGAAACCAAGGCCTCAGATTTCTTTCGAATATTTTTCAAACTCTACCACCTCCGCTTCATTAATGGGATTGATAACATCAAATTGAGATATTCACTTGAAAGTTAGTACACGTATGTATTGTAGTGACATCTGATTGAGATGACTCCATTGAGGTGGTAGGTTGTAAATAGTGGAAAATAAGTACGGTAAACTAGAAACTTCATTTTTAACGTATATGGTAGAAACCAACTCCTCAAACTTTTCTATGACATCTACCCCAAATATTATTAAAATTCTATGACCAATAATTTCCACATATTAGAGTGCAAATATAGTCAAGATGTTTCCTTTAAAGTGACTTGGACGAATAATCTGGATGTGGAAGTAGTGATTCCTTAGGCAGCGGTTTTTTTTAATTTTTCCTGAGAGAAATAAAAATTCAGAAATTGCCGAAGAAATTAAACTGTTGCAGGGGATTGTGTATTTATGAAAAGAGTGCCTTGACTGAAATAACTGTCAAATGAATGATTCATTGTTGATGAGTAGATATTGCTTATTTATATTCCTCCTTATTATCATAATTATGTCCGTGCAAAGGTTAACTATTCAAACAAAAATAGAAATTATTAAAATTGTGGGTGATAACGGAAGATCGTCAAGAGAAACTGCCAGAGAATTTAATAGAAGAAATCCAAATCGACGGCCGCCACTTAACGACAGCACCGTTCGAAAAATAATAAAATGTTTTAATGATACAGGTGTTTCAGAAACAAATTCTAGAGGATCTTGCCACCAGAGGCAGCTTAATGATCTCGCTATTTTTGTATGTTTTGACGTAAACCCTCGTTCAAGCTTGAGGAATGCTGCTATAAATTTAAACAAGTCTCGAAATACCATTTGGAAAGTACCTTAAAAATCATAACTGAAAACCATACAAACTTAAATTTTTTGCATACTTTGCAAGCAGGTGACGAAGAAAGAAGGTTTGAGTATTGCTTGTGGGCTCAGGGAAAGTATTTCAATGATCCAGATTTTAAAAAGAAAATCACCTATAGCGCTGAGGCTACATTCCCACAAACGATATGGTTTCCTCACAGAATTGTAGATTTTGGGCACAGGAAAATCCCAATTGCAGAAGTCAATATTCACAAAAAATAAATGTCTGGTGTGGTATTTTGAACGAGCGATTAATTGGTCTCTATCTTTTTTAATGAAAATTTCAACAGTTTAAATTTTCTGGAGTTCTTGAAAAATCAGTTTTGAAACGAGTTTCAAAATCTGCAGGGAAGGCATCAGTTATATTTCCAAATAGATGGATGTACTACACACCATGCAGTAATTGTCAGGACGTAGCTCAACCAAAATTTTCCCAGTAGGTGGATCGATTAATTTATTTTTATTTGTGGGGTACTCTTAAAAGCAAACTTTATAAATGTCGACCACAAAATAGGAAGAAACTATGTGACAGAATTACACTAGCTTGTCCAGAAATCTCGAGAGAAGAACTTGGAAATGTCGTTCGTAATAATCGTGAGAGGATAGATAAATATATAGAAACTGAAGGCGGCGTAGTAGAGAGAACCTACATTTAATTGTTCTACTTTATACTCTTCGAAAATATAAAACAAAGAGTATATTGCATTTGATAAGCACATTTTTTATTTATTTATATTGTACAATTTTTAGGTAAATTTTTTTGTGTCACTTCGGTTTATTCATTAATTTGTTAGTCATATAGTGTGAAAGCATAAAAATTGTTTGATAATTAAAAATGCCTAAATTGAGCATTACTGTTGTTTAACAGTGAATCATTCATTTGACAGTTTTCATAAATACACAATCCCATGCAACAGTTAAACTTCGGTAATTTCTGAATTTTTATTTCTCTCAGGAGAAATCTAAAATTACAACTTTTCAACGACATTTGTTACAAGCACATTTGGGGGTTTCCTAATTCAATGGCGCACTCAGATTTAAAATAAAAAAAATCCCTAATAATATTTCACCATTTTCTGACCCGAAGGAAGATCATAGTACGCTGTTGTGTTTTGTAAAATCTAATATAACACAAAGACGCGCTTTTCAAAGACCTATATTTAAAAAAATATATCTAAATCGGACATTAAATAAACTTTCTATATGGGTGGTTCCAAGCAAAATGGGACACGCTGTATATATCTGCTATAATAAGTTCTTAAGAGTAATAATTAATTTTTGACAGTACAAAATGTTAAAATAATTTGCTTAAACTCTCAACTGCTGGTACGTTTACCTTATTGATTTTCGTAGTTGGTGCGACTTTCTTTTTTAATAAAAAAATATACTTTAGGATATGTCTGTGAAAAAGTCCATTTACAATTTTTTTCAAATAAATGATTAATTTAACTACAATAACAATTTGTCGGAGAAGTAGTACAGTGCTTATTTCAATATCGATCCTCTGAATTCTAATTAAGTTTTGTATTTAATTAAATTATCAAATACTACAACAAGAAATAATGAATTCTAAAAGAGCATTAGAAGGCGGACAAGTCAAAGTGAGTCGTAATGAGTATGACGATCATTAAATAGCACATCTTAAAGTAAATATACCACTATACACTTACAGTTTACATAACAATTTCAGAGATAACTTTGTCAGTGCACACTTTACATGCTGCGGCACCGTGTAGAGAATTCCAATTTCTAGGGAGGAAGCGGAATCTGCTTCGATAATTTGCATAGAATTGGAGATTAACCCGCCTTTAGCAACTTACCTGATATTTTCGTACAACATGGAATATAGGGCGAAGCTATCATGTTTTTACACAAACGCGAGGGATCTCTCCACGGTACATGAATATAAAGGGTGTGAAACCACTGTACAAATTGGGTGTAAGTACATAGATATAGTGCGTCAATGATGACAGCATATATTAGTAGTGAATAAATAATAAAGAATTTTCCTCACCCTCATTAAACGTCGGTCAGTCGAAAAGGTATTGAGGTGGCATCTAGTTTTATGGATTTTCGGGTCAGATGGATTTGTATTACTTATAATATTAAAATTTTGTGACCAATTATTTCCACATATAGTGTATTCTATTAAAGAGTAATGATTCCTTAAGGATGTGTTTGCACGCCACAGTAAATTCGTATATAGAAAAAGCGAACTAATGGTTATGCCGATATAACAGGAACCATAAATTGGCTAGCTATAAGTAGTGATTTCATCATCAGTTGTTGGCAACAGAATTGTGCAGGGCCGTACGGACACTATTGGGAGGCCTTGACTAGATTTACAGCAGTGAATAAAAAATGATTCAGTTCGTATTCTAATGAAACATATTCTTTATAGGATTTTGCAAACAGCGGAAAGAAAAGCTATCTATGAGAACTAAAGGAAAAACTATATATAAAAATATTAATGAAATCTTTGCCTTCTTTCGATAACCTGACTTCTGGTTATGCTAACAAGTAAAAATTCTTATTTGCCATTCTCATTTTAACACTAGCATCCCACATAGTCCCCTACGCCCAGGCAGGCTAAACTAGTATCTACATGATCCCCTACGATATGTAAATTCAGTTAAAAATGAGAACAAAGGCCTGAAATTAATTTATTTACGTACCTTGTCTTTAAAAAATTTTTCGTTCCAATGAATTACACCTTTACAACTTTTTGATTTTAAACGATTTTTTTATTATTCCATTCATCTCCTAAAAGTCAGACAGATCTTACAGCCAAACAATCAGAAATAGGATGTAAATACATATGTCCTTTCGTAAGCCAAATTGTTAGCTCTACAATTTTCATCTGAAACCTTTTCCATATCTCTCATCGTTCTCGATTTATACGCAAAAATAAACCATTCTATCCTTTTTGTACCCTTAAGGAAAGTGTAGGACTAATAGTATATTAGACTTTTTATTTTACACCTCAGCTCAATACAACTTTTCCCGTAGAGATCCCCCTCCGGTCACATTTTTGCGATTTAACCTACCTATTTGGACTAGTAAGTAGGAAGGCGAGAGAAATCGAATGCCGTAAACCGCAGCTCCTTATCTCGTTTAGTTTTCGAGACATGACCTCGGGAAGAGGTGAAAAACTTCGATTTTACCGGAGTCTTTGAGCGGCCGTATCTCGGAAACTAAGGACCGCTTTCCGAGATCGTAACTCGAAAACGAAACGAGATAAAGAGCTATCTGGGCCATTCGATTTCTCTCACCTTCATACCCCTGAATTTTTCACCATTTTTCCTAAATCATCGAAATTTTTGTCACCCGATGATGAACACTTTCACACCGAAAGTAAAATATCACAAAAAACACGTAAACACGGAAAATTTGACACCTTCCATTGGGAAACCGTTCCGAAGGCCCCTATTCAGATGGCACAGATGGAAAACTCCGGTGTCCACTATTCGATTTTTCTCCGCATACTGCGTATCCCTATTTTTTTTTTAATTTTTCCTAAAACATCGAATTGTTCGTCACCCGATGATGACAACTTTCACACCGAAAGGAAAATTTAACGAAAAACACATAAACATGGAAAATGTGACTAATTTTCAATTTCTGAAGGCACTATTCAGAAGAAGAACGCAGATGGAACACTCAGGTGTCCGCCAATCGATCTCTCGTTTTCCTACGCACGACGGTTGCGAATTTTTGCAGGCTTTTCCTTAAACATCAAATTTTTGTCACTTGATTTGACACTTTCACGCCGAAAGTGAAATATCACGAAAACACATACACACGGCAACCAGTGAATAACCATAAAATTATAATGTTTGAAAAAGGAAATTACAAAAACCAGAGGAAAACAATGGAAAGACCTTTTGCGTGCTTGAGGAAATGAGGAAATCGGAATTCTTCAAAACAGTATTTCTGTACTGCTAGTTTAGTTATCATTTTCAAAGACTAACATGTCACTTTTGCTCAAAGAAAGAATGTAAGCTCTCCTTCGGGGAGTAAAAGAGACATTTTACTCTTTCAAAATAATAATTGATTATCTACAATCTACACTATTAGAGTGTATGCAAAGATAGTTTGTCTATATGCCACAAGATCAAAGTTCTTTTTAATCCCGCGTGGCATTGATTTTTCACGATCTGGATTAAAAATAGGTACATTTAGTCCATATAAAAATTACTTTTTACAGTAATGATATGTTATTATTAGATATGCTTCTGATTTATTAGCAATATTACTAACAAAAAGTTATTGAAGATGTAGAATAAACTATAGCCCGGGAGGCAGCTACAGTTTTCGTGAAATCATTTCTATAAAGCTAGATTTTTTTCCAAAGAGAGTTTAGATAGCATCTATAATGAAGGTGCAATTCTACCAAACTCTTATTGGTGCATAAATGAGTAAAATATTAAAGAAAAAAATAGATGGACGAAAATTTCGTTTTTGGAATTGTCACGAATTGTCAAAAAATGACGATTCGCCTTCGCTCCTGCCGGCCTCAATTTTCGATTTTCACCTCTCGATTCACGTTATACCGCCATTGCCGGTCTTCCCCTCGCCATCGAGACATAGAACCGGTCTCCGATCGCCGTATTTGTTCAGTTCTTACGTTTGAAAAATTGACTTGCGGTCGTGCTAATTGGCGACTATTTTTAAGTGGTTTCCCGAGTTCGAATCCTGCCCAGGGATACTTTTTTTTTTCGTTCTGAATTTTTTGGCCGATGTTTTTTATTTTATAATTGGTATTCGCTCCGTTCTATTGCATTTTTCTGAAAAGTTTGGCATTTTCCGCCGCGAAATATTAATCTGCACTATTTCGATGAAAAATTAGAAAGCTTACAAAAATAATATAATATAATGGAGTAAATAAAAGCTTATTAACAGATCTATAAAAATACTGTCTGTTCATTAATACTAATGAGGAATATAATTGTCGTGATTTGACTACGTATTGCCGTTTTTGCAACGTCTACCAAAGATTTAGCCACCCGGAGGTAGAATGTGATTTTTAATCCAAATAGTGCATCTTAATATTCCGTGGCAGAAAATGCAATACTTCTCCGAGAAATGCAATAGAACGGAGCAAATCGCAATTATAGAATCAAAAATATGTGCCAAAAAATTGAAAACGAAAAAAAAAATATCCCCGTGTGGGATTCGAACTCGGGAAACCACTTAAAAATAGTTGCCGATTAGCACGACTGCAAGTCACTTTTTCAAACGTAAGAACTGAACAAATACGGCGATCGGAGACCCGTTCTATGTCTCGATGGCGCGGAGAAGGTCGGCAATGACCGTACAACATGAATTGCGAGGTGAAAATCGAAAATTGGGGCCGGCAGGAGCGAAGGTGAATCATCATTTCTTGACAATTCGTGACAATTCGAAAAACGAAATTTTAAATGTTTAATTTTTTACTCATGTATGCACCACTAAGAGTTTGGTAGAATTGCACCTTCATTGTAGATACTATCTAAACTCTCTTTGGAAAAAAATCTAGCTTTATAGATATTAACGTGAAAAATCTGTCGCTGCCTCCCGGGCTACTAGAAATGTAACAATTCAATTGGTAAGTTAATTTAAATTATTTTAAACTATATTTCAAATGGTAGAGAAAACAAAAAGTTCGACCCTGCAGTTTTTAGTGATTTGAAGCATGGTTGGTACTTCGAATAGCTACTACTTCGCCCTCTATTAGTAAACCATCCAATTAAATTAGCAAAATTGAATACATTTTTTCCAACATATTAATCTCCCTTAGGAGCAAATATTATGCCGATTTTTAACTTTTTTTACATTTAATATGTTTATTCTAATATGTATCATATTTTATTTGAATATTTGAGTCCCATTAAAGAATAAAAAAAAATTAATGGTGAATAATGGCACGTTCGCGTGTAATAATCCAAAGGAAATATTTAATTTCATTTAGTTTTCAAATATAAAATATGATACGTACTAGATTTAAGTTAACTAGTGAAACATATTCTTTATAGGATTTTGCAAACAGTAGTTTTTCCTTTATTTATTTATTTATTTATTTATTTATTTATTTAGATACAGATAGTTCTCATAGATAGCTTTTCTTTTCACTGTTTGCAAAATCCTATAAAGAATATGTTTCATTACTATAAGCAAACAAATAATACATAATTCATGGATGGATACTGTCTTAGTTTTGCATGGAACATCGTTATGAGTGGCTTTAGGCTTTTCTGATGAGTCCACAATAAGGACGAAACACGTTTCAAATGATAAGCATTTCCAAGAAACTGAATGAGATTTTATGAAAATGTAATTCATTAGAATGAAAAAAAAAATTAAAGACAAGGTACGTAAATAAATTAATTTCAGGCCTTTGTTCTCATTTTTAACTGAATTTACATATCGTAGGGGATCATGTAGATACTAGTTTAGCCTGGTTTTCTTTCCACTGTTTGCAAAATCCTATAAAGAATATGTTTCATTACTATAAGCAAACAAATAATAAATAATTCACTTTTAAGTTAACTAGTTCTAATATTTAAATCAAATCCGATTTTTGTTTTTGAGAACAATATGTTGAAAGATTTACGACTGTGAACGCGGTATTTTGACATTGATAACACAGCCTTAAGCCGCGGTTTTTGTAAATAGACATTTATAAGTAAAAATGTTTATAATATAAAACTATATGAGAATTTATTTCATACCTTTTAAAATCTGTTTTATTTTCCCGAGGAAGTTCAGTTTCTTAACTTTTTTAGAGGTCTGTTCTATTTCGATTTAAAATTTTTCTTTTAAATTCTTGTCCAATATTTTGCTCTTAAATAGATGCTAAGAAGCAAGCAACGTTGTGTCGCATTAATAATAATTAAATGGAATATAATACTTTAATACTTTACGGGCAATAAAATAAGAGTATTTGCTTGTAATACTAAATTTTATTAGACAGAAACAATAAAAGTACGAAATATAATATGATACAACTAGTTTATGTGGTTAAATAAAATTTCATATTATTTTATTACCGCATCAAAGTCCATGGAGGAAGATATGAGAATAGAAAAGTATTTATTGATGAGAGCACGTACAAGAAAAATTGATATAGTTGAAGTGTAAAAGGATTATACTGTTATTGTTATTTATCTGGAGTTTCAAGAAAACTCTGGTTCTGTAATCCAATACTGAATAAATCTCCGACAGTGATGTTCATATAAATATAGAGTAAATTCTGTCGGTTAGACAGCAAAATGCACATGTAAATTTAATTTTTTCCAGAGAATTCATTGTTCTTCTTATTCACAACGTCTTGGGCCCTTTGGTGTATGGCACGTTTGACAGTATCATATCATCTGTCACGGTTATCTGTTAGGCGTACGGTTTCACTATAAATTAAATTTGTCTGTTTCCATCGTGTAGTATTTTCTTGGCGCTTTGTCACATTCTCGGAATATATCAAAATTTTGAAATAACGAAAATGGTTGATGTTTGGTATCAAATCGTCGCTAGCCTATTAGAGCACTAAAGTGTAAAGTTAAACATGCACAACAACAATAATACTGATTTAATAATTTCAATTTGACTCATGGTAACTTGATCGAATATCATGTTATCTACCTTCATTAAATGATATAAGTTTAACAAGAACTAAACAAGCTAACCATTATACTCTTCGCCGAGTTACTACACTTGTTATATAATTGTTGCACATTCTATAGGATACTCTTCGCAGTTTTTTTTCTGTAAATGATATTAGTTTCAAACATTTTTTGTTTAATTACAAAACAAAATTATTTTTTCATTTCAAAAATTAATAACTTTTTTATTTACTGATCGATATTGTTCAAAGACAATAGGGATCTTCCTCTAGCTAACACTAACTTACTGTCCGAATTTCAATACAATCGGACTTTTCGTTCTTAAGTTATTGTGCTTACAAAAAACGTGACGGATGGACAGGCAGACGGACTGACAGAGTGACAGACGGACAGGCAGACGGACAGACAGGCGGACATTTTGAAAGTTGTTCAGAATTCGATCACCAACACAGTGATATGAAAATTTTTTCTCTACGGTTTCAGAAATGTGCCGATCGAATGCAATATACTCTTCGTTTTGAATTTGTGAAGAATATAATAAGTATTGTTTAAAGTTACATTAAATACATTAAATAATATCCTCAATTATAACGATTTTAGTAGGTACAATACCAACATATAAAAACTATTCAATAAAAACAATGGGTTTCGTGTTTGTGGTGTACGCAACAACGCCTTGCAATAAAAACCTGAGTAGGCTTTGGCGCATTTAACATTACCCATAATTCAGTTCAAATGCTACGCGATGTCTGCGGGCAACAAACAAACGCGTCGGGTAGTGAATTATCGTGTCTGCTTACTTAATTATAACAATTTGTGATATTTGTTTCTGTTTAAGTGTTGTGCTTTTTAGTCAGGTGAATCCAGAATGTGAGATTTTGTAGAGGTATGTTAATATATTTGAAAATTGCACAGGATTTGTTAAATGCAAATGTTCGTAACAGGTTAATAGCAATAAATCGCCTTATTTTTCTGGCAATTAAACCGTTATTTATATAAACATGTAATACGTGCGATTGATATTATGTTAGTTGTGGTTAGTGGAAAAAAAAGAAAAATTCCGTGACCTTGAAAATCTTTATAAAGTAATAATTCATCTATTTATAAGTTGTGGATGTCCACAAGGTATAAAATCAATGTTAGATTTATAATAAGACATTTTCGTGAATGTCACGAAGATAATTTGTGATTTTCGTATGTCAAGTTTATTTAATTTAGTGCGAAAATAATTCAGTAAAATAAAATCCATCACGCAGCAATATTTGCCGTGAAAAATTTCAAGAACGATAATATTTTTTGTGAGAAAGTAAATCATCGTGGCCTGTTAGCGTCAAATGAAACATATAGTGATACCTACGTAATTTTGATTTGTATTTAGTGGTGAATTTATTGGCTCTTATTTGTTACATAGAGATAAATATAATAATATGGTGCTTAGTAAAGGTTTGTAATAATTATCTATGCTAGTGACTCACATTACTTATAGCTTCACAAAATCGTTATTTAAAAACTCGCTTTTCAAAAAATTAATAATTTTGTTAATGGATTTACATAAGATTGAATAAGAATAATTTATTTTTAGTTTATTTGAAATAAAAAACAGCTCGTTTGGCCATAAAGTACCTTCAGAAAGTTAATTTGTCTGAAAAAGTTCGGTTTGGCCCCACTGTGCGGCTTCTAAGAAATAATTCCAAAAATATATGCACTTATCAGTAATTGTAGAATTTTCGTCTTTACATCACAGACTTTATTTACTTATCACAATCATTTGACGCGGCCATCATGAAAATAATATGAAATACGTGATTTTTTGATATTTTACTTGAAACTTAAAAGGTTTTAAGCCTCTAATTAATAATATCTTAAAAAAATTGCGGATTAATTATACCCGAAAATTTATTTAAAAAATCGGTAAAGGTATTTACACAGAACGTCCCTCTTGATTTGTGCTTGGAGGTCACTCTAAAAAATTATTAATTACGAAAAGACATTGAAAATAATAATCGGAATATAGTTATCACTATTATTACAAAGAGAACTTGATAAGTTTTTTTCAAAAAAATATACAGAGTGGTCATCCAATAGCAAAAGTTCAATACTAAATGAAAGGTGCCAAATATGGAAGGCTTGCGAAAATACCTTTATAAATGTCCACCATGACTGAATTATTTCTTGGGATGACCACCCTGTACATTTCTCAATTAAGGTATAATAGGTGCATGCCAAATATGATTGCCATCTGTCACATTTTCAATGCCTCATTCACGTAGTGAAGTGAAAGTATAGTGGTGGTTAAAAAATTCCTTTTTTTTAATTTTGAAAAAATGGTAAAATTTTTTTTTAAATTTAAAAAACTTTTTTCTTAGGCTCAGAATGTCATGAAACATGGAAATTTTAAATTTGAGCAAAAAGGTTTTTTTAATCGGTTTAGAATACCATGAAACGTGAACATTTTAAATTTGAGTAAAGAAACAAAAATTTCCATCTGTTTTAGTGGTAATTTTTTTTTCAAAAATGGTGAAAAAATATTTTCAATTTTTTTTTCTGAAGTAGGTTTTGAATGTCATGAAACGTGAGAATTTTAAATTTGAGCAAACAAATTTTTTCCATCTATTCTAGTGGCAAAAAAGTGGTAAAAAAATGTTGCGAATTTTTTTTTCCCCGAAATAGGTTTGGAATGTCATGAAACGTGGAAATTTTAAATTTGAGCAAAAAAAATGTATCATCTATCCTGTAGTAGTGATAAATAGATTAAAAGTTTTTTCAAAAAATGTTTAAGCTTTTTTAAAAACATTTTTAAATTTGTTTGAATAGGTTTAGAATGCCACGGAAACGTTTAAATTTTAAATCTGAACAAAGGAAAAAATGATCCATCTATTTTAGTGGTAAAATTTTTTCAGAAATGGTAAAAAAGTTTTCAATTTTTTTTTTAAATAGGTTTAGAACGTGAAAATTTTAAATTTGAACAAAGAAAAAAATTTCCAACTATTTTAGTGGTAAAAATGTTTTCAAAAATGGTGGTAAAAAAATTAAAAAAATATGTTTTTTTTAATAGGTTTAAAATACCATGAAACGTGGAAATTTTAAATTTGAACCAAGAAAAAAAAATTTTCATCTATTTTGGTAGTAAAGAATTTTTCAAAAATGTTGGTGTAGAATATGTTCAAATTTTTATTTTCTGAAATAGGTTTAGCGTGTCATGAAACGTGGAAATTTTAAATTTGAGCAAAAAAAAAATTATTATTAAATTATTTATTCCCTTTAGACGGTCCACTCGGTATATTTTCCAGTGAAAGTTTAACCATTTCTTCGCTGACAGTAGCGTCAACTACCTAACAAAATTGACTGCTCTCCGTCAAGTTGTTTTTTTTAGTTAATGCACCAACAGGCAGACAGACAGACCGACTGACGGAATTGAAAACCTATAATTTCGAAATCTACCTGATCTGAAACGTCAAAATCCGAAAAAATCTCGGAGGGTGATTTGTTCTCGAATACAATACTTCTGTTCGGTATGCGAGGGAAGTAAGAAATGAAACAAACAAACGACAATTAACTCTATTTATTAAATGAGCATGATACTTCAGGGGTGAGTGAATAACAAAACACTTTCGTTAAATATACAGAAACAATATAGCATAAACAATAAATACATATACAAGAAATTATAAGATGGAAATTCAAAATATATACTCAAACGTTCGCGTTTGGCCAATTCCGCGTAAAATAAATGTTTTATTATTATAGAAACAAGAGATAAATGATAATCATTTTTACAATAATATCAAAATCTATAAGTAGTTACAAAAGGAAACCGTTAATTTAATATTCGATATGCCAGTTGTCGAACTAACATATATTTTCGCACACCATGAAAGTGATTTACTTGAGAACACGCTGAGGTGTAAATTAGAACACTCGCGATGATTTCACTACTTAGTTTATCAGCATCGATGAAAACTAAATCTTTATAACAGGATGCAATGTCCCGAAATTATAATTCTGGTTTCCAAACATTCAGGGACTACAAGATGATGACTAACTAAATACGTTAGCAAACGTTGTTTATGGCGTCGGCCATTTAAAATGCAGAAAACGAAGTAGAAAGTTTATAGCGTACTTATAATTACTTCTTCTGTAATTTGGAACTACACTACTTCACTATATAACTCGTTAACTATTGATAACATTGACTCTAGGTATCAATCAGTTTACTAATGCAGGTGGTGGGATGACTAATATTATAGACTTTTTAAAGTGTAGTACAATTCTCAACACCCGACCCGGACAGGGTTCTGCCTGGTAATTCTGTATCTCCCCGAGACGCTACTGTCAATGATCTTGTTTTGCGGGATCGTTTTGATTGGTTGTTTATAAAATGACAATTGATCTGCCGCGCAATGTATCTATTTATTCATTCGTTCCAGCAGGGTAGGCTTAAGGATATTTTAGAACAAAATATTAAATAAGAGTAGTATATTAATTAAATCACTCTTATTATCGAGTGGATAAAAAATGAACCGTTACATACTTACACATTACGAAGTGGAGCATTGTAAATGAATGTACTATAATCGTAAATAAATGTAATTTTTTAAATTGAAATTGGTTCAGTGTGTCATAAAACAGAGATTTTAAATTTAAGCGAAAAAATGTCTGTCTGTCGGTCTACACGTACGTATTATACCAAGATCTGCCACCTCCACTTCATTGTTAAATGTGCTAACAAAAGAAAGGTAAGATATTAACTTAATTTTTTGGCACACGTATGAATTATATCGAGATCTGGAACTAGATTATATTTTGAGCTTATTCCGTTGAAGAGTTCTGGGGAAAATAGGGGCAAATAAGTAAAGCTAGTAAGACACCAGAAACTTGGGATTAGGCGTATATATTAGAAGTCGAGGTATCAATTTTTTTATGACATAAAACACCCACACCATCACCCCAGTCCATTTTTAAGGGAGTTACCAAAATAAAATGAAGGTATTGACTTGAAAAAATCTGACACACGTAACTAAATAAAGCAAGCTAGTAAAATGCCAGAAACTTGGGATTTGGTGTATACAGACTGTCTATTTTACGAGGGCCACACCAAATATCTCGCTTAATATCTATTGTAGAAGAATAAAGTTTTAGAAACAGTCATCCCATTTTTTGTGAGCTATATTTCAGTAAAAAGAAATTTGAAATCCATAGCCTACTTTATGAGATATATTACAAAAACCTGAAAAATAGGAAAACCACAAACGGTTATAGCCTCCTTATTTGAGGAGATACGAAAAAAGTTAAAGGAATGAAAGTTGACGACAAAGACAATAAGAATAATAACGTGTAACAAAAAAATCGAACAATGCAGTAGGCTTTGACATACGCTATTGTGCAAAAATGAAAAATACATATCTCAAAGTAGGCCATGGCGCCATTAATTCCGTTATTTTTTTCTCATTCCAACGATATAAAACATGTCACACAAATTTTAACCAATAGTGTCAATATTTAATATTTTACGAATACCACAATTCATATAATTGAATCGTAACAATCAGCTGTGCCATAATAGTAAAAATTTACTTTATAATAATTATAATTCCGTAATTATTTATTACAATTTAATACAAACCAATAAATATCTCATAAATAAAAATACAAGAACAAAACGAACATCCAAAGAAAAAAACGAAAAACTATGTATAACAGTACTACCTACTACTATATTGAAAATAAATTGTGTGTATTTATTTTTCTAACTAGAAATGCTCAAATTGTGCACCATGCATTCTGACATATAAACGTGCTCTACGAGACACGTCACGCATTACATTTTGGAGCATTTCAGGAGTAATTGCCTCACATGCGTTTCGAATTCTGGTTTTGATGTCCTCAATATTTTCAGGGGCAGTTTGAAATACCTTGTCTTTAATGTAACCCCAGACGAAAAAATCCAAGGGAGTAATATCTGGTGATCGAGCTGGCCATAGAATGGGTCCATAGGTGCCTATCCAGCTATCTGGCATAACTTGATTTAAATAATTTGTACATATTACAGCAGTGTGAGGTGGAGCCCCATCTTGTTGAAAATATGAATAATTTAATCTTTCTGCCACTGTTAATTCATAAAGAAAATCTTGAAATTCGTTTTGCAGGAAATTAAGGTATCTACGAGCGGTTAATTTGCCATAATAAAAATAAGGTCCAATTACTTTAGTCCCTAAAAGACCCAACCAAACATTCGTAGAAAATCTTTCTTGGAAAGCAGTCTCTCTGCACCAATGTGTATTTTCTCGTGTCCACTTATAATGCATATTTCTATTGAAAAATCCATTATTAGAAAAATTTGATTCGTCCGACCAAAGAATTTTGCTCATTTTGTAGCATCGAAATCCGTTTTTTTCAATATTTTTCTTGCACTGTCTTTTTTTATGCGACAGTTTCTCTGAGTTTGTCTCAAAGAGGTTTCCTCATTTTGGTTAACATAGTTCATTACTCTATTCACTTTTCTTACATTATCCGCAACATGCGCTCGCCTTACTATTTTTTTGAAAATGAACCGTGCGTTTTTAGATTTTGAACTAACTTCCTAAACATAGTTCGATTTGGCTGCGGAGCATCTGGAAATCTATCTCCGTAAACCGTGACTGCCATCTCAACGTCAAAATTGCACTGACAATAAATGCTAATCATATCGAATTTGTTATTATTGGTGTACACCATAATTACTGATATAAAATTTGTCTTAGAACTCGACAACGCAACATACAACATACAACAGTTACAATCTGTCAAATTTATTAATAACTGTATACATTGTTTTTCACTAATTATGGCACAGCTGATTGTTACGATTCAATTATATGAATTGTGGTATTCGTAAAATATTAAATATTTACACTATCGGTTAAAATTTCTGTGACATGTTTTATATCGTTGGAATGAGAAAAAAATAACGGAATTTGGCGTCATGGCCTACTTTGAGATATGTATTTTTCATTTTTGCACAGTAGCGTATGTCAAAGCCAACTGCATTTTTCGATTTTTTTGTTACACGTTATTATTCTTATTGTCTTTGCCGTCAACTTTCGTTCCTTTAACTTTTTTCGTATCTCCTCAAATAAGGAAGCTATAACCGTTTGTGGTTTTCCTATTTTTCAGGTTTTTGTAATATATCTCATAAAGTAGGCTATGGATTTCAAATTTCTTTTTATTGAAATATAGCTCACAAAAAATGGGATAACTGTTTCTAAAACTTTATTCTTCTACAATAGATATTAAGCGAGATATTTGGTGTAGCCCTCGTAAAATAGACAGTCTGTATACTAGAAGCCGAGGTCCCAAAGTCTATGATATTTGCCATACCCATGGCGACCCCCACTCCATTACTAAAGGAGCTATCCTGATTTACTATGTGGTACTAAAATATTATAATACAATCTGAGGTCGGATTCTAGTATATACACCAAATCCCAACTTTTTGTACTCTTAACAGCTTTACCTATTTTCCCCTATTTCACCCCCAACTTTTTACCGAATAAATTCCAAAAGCAAACCAGGTCCAGATCTCGTTATAATACATATTTACGTATCCAAAATTTCAAGTCGACAGACAGAAACATTTTTTTTTCGCTCAGATTTAAAATCTCGACGTTTTATGACATTCAACAAGAAAAATTCTTGATTTTTTTTTACGATTACTGTACTTCCACTTCACTACGTGGATGTGGACGTAAATACACTACTTCTATTTAAATAAAGAATAAGCTAATGCCACTTCTGATTCAATCAGAAGGGATGTTTCCGCTTCTTTTCGTCTAGATTTAGCTCACGTGTTTCTAATTTAGCTACCCGAAAGCCGAAATTTTAAAATTCAAAACAAAAAAATGAGTGGGTACCCACTGTCAAAAGGTACGTATGTTGTTGCGATATTCACTGCCGATATTCGTAATTATAAGTCTGTAATTGAACAATAAGCAGATTCAGTATTAATCCCTAGGCTTTGTTAATGTAACATAGTTTTTGAAGTATAAGACTTAAACCGACATGGCCAAATAGGAGGAGTTTGTGGCTAACATAATTTATATTGTTTCGATGATCCTGGATCGGGAATTAGCTTATTGTAGGGAAGCAATAATAACAGAAATAACTAGAGCGTTACATATAAACTTTAGCTCACAGCAAGAGTATGGAATACTAATACATTATTATTCCCTTGTTTGGGATATATCCTCATTAGTAAACAGGTAAAATGTGGTGTGAAATAAATAAGGCTTAGTAAATATTTTCCTTTAAATTTATGTATTGAAACTGTAGCGAAATTAGTACATTAATCTAATGCCCACAATATTAATAATAAAACCAAATGAAACTGCTAATTAATCAGTCGATGGTCGAAATTTCTGGCGGTAATTGTTGGTTACATGTAATATTGAACATCTAGACATGGAATTTTGTTTGAGAGAACTCAGTTGAAATACTGTTAAATTAGTTTCCAGAACACTCATTTGAAATAATCAGGAAATGAACAAACTGCATCTATTTTTATTCCACTGTAAACAAATCTATAAAGAGACCTTGGAGGGTTTTCTTAAGTTTATATTTGCTGTTATTTTTTTCATTTAATCTTACAGAGTATGCATTATTCTCTGCTATATCCTTATTCCAAGCTTTTTCCTTTGCATTATTCAAAAGGTCGAATCGGGTTTGTTTAATCTAGAGTAACGCAAGTGTTCACTATATCTAATTTTAAATATACGATCAGTTTGACCTATATAAGATGAATCACAATTCGGAGTTAAATATTAGGCGTGAGAGTTGATTTTCTTACTTTCATAATAAATATAATTTTATTTTTAAGACTCATTTTCCTCTCTGGACAATTAGCTGACAGGAGTTTCTTTCTGGGAATATTTTTCTGTATTCAAAATGCTTAAGTAAGTATTTTCAATATAGAAAAATCGTATAACGATTAGGTCCATAATTCAAGTCTTCTGTACAACTTAACAGTTCGTGACATACCTAACGGTAGGTGCCCAGCCAGAAGTTGTGAATTTTGTGAATCGGTATCACTTATAAAACGACAAATATATCTAGATAGAGCATGAAACGATGACGTACCAAAAAGGCCACTCAGCTGCTGTACTAGAAGAGAATTGTAGACAAAATATTATAAAAAGGATAAAACTAGTTAAGCTGACGTGTCACCCCTTTATTGTCTATGTTTTCCCGTGATTACGGTATGATACTTTATAGAATCTCTGAGTGCGTGTGGATATATGCGTGTATCCTCTTTATTTTTATCGGATGCCAGATCTTTGATCCAGTGAAGTAGAAGCCGAGGGACCAATATGTGGTACTAGATTCTTATAGTAAAATATTTTCACGAACTAGGTACAAAAATTTCCAATAATTATTTTAACCCACATGGAGTTGTTCTATATTAAACAAACTATAATTTCATCAGTGATATAACATTTAGATAATCAATATTTGTTCACTGACTTTAAATAGATGTATTTTTAAGTAAATATAACATGTCCAGAATTAATTGATAATATCAATCACGTCCATTAAAATTTAATTTATGCAATTAAATTGAAATAAATAATATTTCGTTAATTCGCGAATATGGGAATGAAATATGTCTATTTATATTGCATGTTAATATAACATATCCGCTCTAATTTACGAATTATTATATTGTAACTATCCGACTTCAAATGATACCAGAAAATGGGGAGGTCATTTTTTTATATTATTCACACAACAAAGTCATCACCAGCATAGTTACAAATTTGGAAAATGCGCTTGTGATAAAATCTTTTATCATAATGAGACTTTTTACAAATTATGATGCTCAGTGTTGGTCTCGTATGTTTTTTATTAAGCTTTATCCAGTGTATAGTGAGTGAAACTCAAATAATGGACAGAATTCAAATTCGTCGGTTGCTTTAAAAATGGTAGTTGGCTGTTTCTGAAATAGATTATATCAAAAGTGTTAGACATAAAAAATCAAAATTACAGATATACGCTTATTAATTGTCTAAATGTTATTTGTGGAATTATCTTAATTTTTTTTCTTCTTCAATTCTTTAGGACTTCCTGCCACATGTATTTTTTCTTTTTAAGCGGTGCTCGGAAATCTACAAAATATCACAATTAACCAGTATGTTACTGGTAAATAAGCTCTGCGCCTGTGACTTTTACGTCAAAGGATCAGTTAAAGGTTGCTTTCTTTTAATAAATAACACAGAAAAGTATAAAAAATTGAAATTTAATATTTTGCCGACGTTTCGGAAATCTAATCTGTTTCCTTTTTCGAGGCTTTTTTTGAAAACTCTTTTTTTTATGTGTATGATAAATGCGCAGCTCTAAGAATGTTTGTTATATTCAATATCCATAGATACTTACTATTTACATAGAACTGTTGATACAATGGGCCTTTACAGTACATTCGAATTTTGACATTTAAATATGGTGGGTGTCATTTGGGGAAAATAAAATAATTTTTTATCTGAAAATGAGGCGTCTTAGAACAGCAATCTCTGAGAAATAAATTAGCCAAATACAACAACTTTCACGGGGTATTTGAAACGCTCGAGTTTCACGCGCCTTGGTTGCACACGTAATCCCACCAATCATCATCGAGGACACAACAGAAGAACTTGCAAACCGACAACACTGCGATCGCCGAGCGTGCGGATAGCGGATAACCTTAAACTTTCATTTGAGCTGTCGTCTTTTCTGGGGCATTTTCGGTCGTATTTTCACAGAATGGAACAAAACACTGCTTGCTAGACATTTTAATCGAAATCGGAGGCTTTCAATTTACGCTAACCTCAAAACCAAAATGTTAACATCAACAAGCTGTCAAACGTCTAGTCATGAGCGATATGTCACTGCCGGTGATTAAATCACCGTGATTATATAAAATATTAATATAAAGTCGAGTATAAAGTGTAATTTACATCGTTTTACTTTCAATTCATACTTGTCCAGTGCTGCTTAATGCAGCCATATATTCACACAAACAAATTACGGCGAACGGTAAACATATCAGCTTGCAGATTATGATGGCGTTAGTTTAAAACCACCGGAAGTGAAAAATATAAGTCGCCGTTAAGGAGTGATTGGAAAATCGCGATATCGTCCATCACTACAAACGTCAATTGAATGCTGAATTTGTACAACGTTGCCGAGTCGCCTTTTACACTATTGGCTTGGGATTGCTGACGTATTAATGGCGCTTTACGGATAATCGTTTAAATTGGACTTGTAAATAGGCGATTTTAATAATTTTTTTCTGGCTCTAATCTGCATCAAAATAGAAATTGAAAAAATACGGGTATTTTAATTTTTCATAAACTTTATGATTCCGCAATAAAAAAAATATGCTGAAAAGGCCCATTAACAGTTTTTTTAGTTTTTATACAATGTTAAATTTGTGAAGTTCTTCTTTTAACATTGGCAGCCAAGTTGTACAGACATCTACGGAACAATTCGACACGCATCTACCCTCATCCAATAATATTATCGCGGATTCCTTAATTTCTCTTTTTTTGCTATCTGCCTCTTTTGTTAAATTTTTTGCTGAGTCCCAGTTTATTCTATGTCCGTTCTCCCAAGCGTGTTCGCAGATCTTGGACCTCTGAATTTCATTTTTTCTGATATAATTTTGATGTTCGCCCAATCTTACACTAAATGCTCTGGATGACTCACCCACGTAATGTTTGTTGCACTCACACGGAATACTATAAATGCAGTTCTTTGAATTTTGCTCGTGGTTCTTCGGTTTCGTCTTTGCCAGAATAGATCTTAAAGTGTTGTTTGTTTGAATACCATCCTAATATCAAATTCAGAGGTCCAAGATCTGCGAACACGCTTGGGAGAACGGACATAGAATAAACCGGGAGTCGGCAAAAATTTTAACAAAAGAGGCAGATGGCAAAGAAAGAAAAATTTAAAGAATCCGCGATAATATTATTATTGGATGAGGATAGATGCGTGTCGAATTGATCCGTAGATATCTGTACAACTTGGTTGCCAATGTTGAGAGAAAAACTTCACAAACTTAACACTGTTTAAAAACTAAAAAAAAACTGTTAACTATATCAACAGTTCTATGTAAATAATAAATGTCTATGGATATTGAATATAACAAACATTCTTAGAGTTGTGTATTTATCATACACAGCAAAAAAAAGATTTTTCAAAAAAAGCCATGAAAAAGGAAACAGATTAGATTTCCGAAACGTCGTCGAAATATATAATTTCAAGTTTTTATACTTATTTGTGTTATTTATTTATAAAAAAGCAACTTCTAACTGATCCTTTGATGTAAAAGTCACAGGCGTAGAGGTTGTTTACCAGTAACATACTGGTTAATTGTGATATTTTGTAGATTCCCCGATCACCGCTTAAAAAGAAAAAATACATGTGGCAGGAAGTCCCAAAAAATTGAAGAGAAAAAAAATACACTTATTATGCAGTGGAGATTATCTCGGGAACCGCTGAGTTGATTTGAATGAAGTTTTCACTAAACATTCTAGAAAATGGGCTCAGTGGCGCAGTGCTAAGGTGTTTGGCTGCGACCACGAAGTCCCGGGCTCGAATCCTGGCCAGGGTACAGATGTTTAGTGGCGTTCTTAATGTGTTACGTGATGGTAGCAATGGGTGGCACAACATGTCTAGTCTAGATTATGATGAAATCTTTCGCATATTATGTCCTCACAATATTTTCTTTTACTTCTACTTTTCTTTTTTGGACTGCCACATGTATTTTTATTTCAAAATGACGTCCGAGGAATCTACAAGTTTTTAACATTGAGTAAAGGGACACCTAATTTGTTTTTATTACCAAATAACATCACGTTGGGCTTACTAAAATGTAAATGCAACTTGTGTTAAGTTGCCCTCAGAAAGAGTTTTCATTTGTGCATCATTTGCATTAAAGTTTAAAACTTATTATGTATCGTCGGTGTAAGAATAAACAATTTCCAACAGACATTGCGATATATAATATGTAAATAATAAAAATAAAGGTCCTAGGAGTGACCCTTGAGGTGCTCCTGAGAGTATATTTATATTGGACGAGAAGGTATTATTGTAAAAGATATTTTGAAATCTATCGCTTAGGTGTAGAGATTTTAATAGTAATGAGGCCTCATTAAAACCACCATATTTGAGTTTAGCACGTAACAGTTTCAGCTTCTAGTATTAAATTCCTTAGAGAAATCAAGCAATACTAACACACCAGTTAGCCCCTGTACTTCAGTCAAGCCGACGTAGAATAAGTCATGTATGCATTTTCTGTCGTAACAATAAAGTAGCCACTTACCCTAATTGCCACACATATCAAAAGTGCAAGACGAATAGTCAATGTTGCGTAGTGTTGTGGTATAGCATCGTTTTGAATTTATTTAATTTTTCCCAGGCACCACTCTCCGTAGTTTATCTGTGATAGAACCCCAAGGAGAGAAAATGGAACTTAAAAGAAATCAGTGGCTCGGATTATAATAAATATAATGTATTACACAAAACAGGGTTATTAGGTTAGATAAAATTTACGTACAGTTTACAAATATAAAGAATGATACTTGGCTGATGATTTATCAAACATGTAAATATCTAATTATTGGAATGTAACCTAAAATGAAAATGATCAGAAGATTCGTACAGACAAATATATACTGTGAGAGCATGTGGCGATACTACTTCTTTTAGCTGATGATTGCTTCTAACAAAATTTAATAAAATCACCTAAATACCTTGGACAATAAAGAGGTTGCATTCCTGAAGTGATGGATATTGTTGAGCGAAACGTTTTTACTCTTATTCGTGTTTCCGTCCCATCCACCATGTGTCTATCTTAATTTCCGAATTACCACAAATTTACTCGTACCAACAAAACATATGCAGCCGCCTCAGTTTTAAACTTATGATTGAAATTTCCTAACGTAGGATTTAGTAAGCCTGGACATAACCAGGCTTATAACAAATGCGGGGCAATAGAAGCCATTTTTTTTTTTTCGAGTTTGATGTAGATATCAAAACGAACAGAATTCCACGTGAAAATCCACTCATTCGGTAAACTTTTTAGTCACAAATACTAATTTTTCTACACTAATCAGGAAATAATTGACATTATGCCTAATTTATTTATTTGTTTAAAAAAAGCGTGTATCTATCCAATATCGTAGTATAAATAATTATATAAAAACTTTTATAAATCTTCAATGATAACTTTGGGTCGATGCTATCAGAAGTTGAATAAATACTATCACAATTAACAGTTGCGTGTAATCAAACAATTACTGTCTGTAATTCTTGCCGAGATAATAAAGGGCCATTAGGTGCGAACTTGGGCCATCATCTGGGTACAATTAGTAACTTTATTAAGATTTTATGGCGAATAAAATGAATTTCGGAAGCCCTAATGTGCGAGTGCGGATTGTCTAACCCAATTGTATCTCTTAAGGAAGTCCTAAGAATTTAGCAACTGGGCTAAGTTTCCCTCGGCATATAATCCCCGGTGAGATTTTACAGCTTTAGCCTTACTTCTTCTAGACGGAAGTGGAGAACAATGTCGGTCGTTTAATGTGAAATGTGGAAGTTTATTTAAGAATTAAATTAACCGAATCACCCACAGGAAATGTTCTATGACCTCTCTTTAAATTAAGGTGTTGATCTTCCGCGTTTAGAGGAACACACATAATTAATGAAACTGATGCTGCGATGATGTGCTGTGCTTTAAGGTGGCCATATTTATGTGCTAAATTGTGGGTATAATCACATGATTTTAAAGCGAGCTATTTTAAAAATTATAGGTCATATTTATAAAAGTTGCACATAAACGGAAACTAGAATCTTGAACTTAGGAAACGTGTGTTTTTATATTGTTAAAAAGTAATATTTTCATAGATAAAAAAAATGCTTAACATGTACCTTAGAAACGATGTCAGCTCGCCACTTCAATAATTATTTTGCACTAGTTAAAATCCAAAATAGGGAAAACCAATACAGACAAGTCCTAACTTAAACATTCACCCATATTATGAAACTAGAAAAAGTCTCATTAGACCCTTCATGTACTAGAAAGCTCGAATTAAATTTTGCGGTGCACTTTTCACATGTTTACTGATATTCTGACATTTTATTTGGCATAGAATGGAATTTTATAAGATTTGTTCAGCTAAAACTTGTTGTCTTAGTTCGGTTACTGTCTCATAGATGACGCAACAGAAAAAAGGGATTATCTGAATTTTATATTTTTATATAGGGTGGACAAAAAAATCAATAAAATGGATCCAATATAAATCGATATAATCGTTAATAATAATTATTCCCCACAGTTATTTTTTTAAAACATCTGCTCTAAAAAAGTAAAATTTCACATTTATTCTTGGTTTTAAACATTTATTAAGTTTTAAAGGTTTGTAGCTGTTCTGCATTTACAAATGTGAAATTTGAAAATGTATAGGCTCTTTAGATAACTTCCGATGTTTAATAATACCTACAATAATGACATACTGTTTATGTTTTCGTGCACTAACGTAAATTTCTTTGTTTTGGATGAATTACGGTAAAAATATATTATTTTATCATGGACAAAAAACGGTTGTTTGTTTATACTTATATTGAATGCAACCGCTATTAGGATAAATTGTTTTGGTAAATGTTCGAGAAGTAAAGAAATCTGATGAGCTAAAAACCTTGTGTGGTAGAGTCGTGAGATCCCATTTCTTTACTGACTTAATGTTACCGAAGGTAACTAACTATACTTGTATTCGTGAAACAAGCATTCGCTCCTTCATTTATTCGATTTTTCATATTTCAGATTATATCGATTACAAGAATTAATATATTTCAATTCTGTCGATCTGTTAGCGCTATATTTATAAAACTATTTTATGAAAAAACATGACATTTCGTTATAATAACTGACAAGAATCAAACCAAATAATACTTTATACACAGGGTGGACACCAAAACATAAAAGAAATGTGACAGGGAAGCATAATGAGTATACCTAAGTGGAATATATAGTTGACGCTCTTTAAGAAAGAGAACCCGTTATAACTTTAAAACTAGATAAAGTATACAATGTGGTAAAAGAAGAAAATAATAATCTCCAGAATAATTAATAAGTAAAAAGTGCCAAATATATTATACAATATTATATTATCTGTACATACTTATAGAATATCTTACTAGGATACAAAGTATATATGACGTACTAGGTAGGTACTGATAATATTAATGAAATTGTAATAACAGTATCACTAATATCACACAAGAAAATAAGCAAGGGCCGCTTTATCAATGCGAGGATAACAAGTTATCCTATAGTTAAAGCACAGTTTGTAATAATACGGTAAGGTCACTTCCTCTGACAGTGATAGCCTCACTCCTGCTATCGACGCGTGAACTAACTCGGTAGGGGAAGTGTCCTAGTGTATTATTAAACTATATTATTTCACTATAGGATGACACTACTTATCCACACATTGATAAATCGGCCCTCACACATCTTCAGTACAGAACAGAAGGTTTTATTATTCAGTGACAAGCACGATTTCACAGATGACAGATTGATCGACGAAAACAACAATATGCTCAATCGTATCTTCTTTTTTTTGTTTTGTCAAAAGTGATGGGTTATAATAATTATTTAGAATATATAGCATATTGTGCGAAAGTGCAGAATAATGCAAATTTCTTACGAGTTGTGGTACAAGCGTTATTACAATAAACTCTGTACAAAAGCATGTTTTTGAGGTAGCCGTAGAACAAGTAATTGAAGCTCTGTGCAATTGTGCATCTAACTGACGTCAGTCATCCATAATATAGGTCAACATTGTACTGTTTTCAGTCACATGGTTTTCGTTACATGAAAATTCAAATTTCATATATTTAAGAATCCTCTTTTGTGACTTTTTTTATTATAGTGTAAAACTTAACTTTAATTTTTCCCGATTTGAATCAAATTTTACTCAAAGATACAACATGTTAGGATCTACTTATGACTATATGTACTGAAAAAATTTAAAAAAGCATATTAAGCATCTTTTATTCGTAAATTTTACTAATGTAACCTCGAACTGTCAAGTAATTGAGAAGTAGTTTGTAAATTTATTTTTGCTTTTTGTGTATTCTGAAAATTCTGCAATCAATATCTTAAATTTCCTGAAACTTTGGATTTAATCATTTTGTGTAGTTCTAAACAATTTTCATTTCATTTTTTTTTTTTTTTTTTACTTTTTTCAGTTTATTATTTAGAAATTTTGTTCAAATTGGATAAAATTTAAAAAGTTTATAAGGTGGTATAATGGCAAGATAATCAAACCATTTTTAAAATGTATGCATCTTCCCCATTAAAGTATGTGCACCTAGTTTACATTATATAATTTATAAAATTTTCATAATATTTATTATTCAAATAAATTTACAAATACTATATAGTGTAGTAACTTGTATTGTGTCTTCCCGTAGCCATTTTGTGCAGGTTGTTTGAAACATACTTAAATTAAGCTTAAGATGGCCATTCCCTAGAAAGAGACCTCCAATAGGGAAATATTTATTATTTTTGGCCATAACTTTTTTTTCTTAGTACGTATATTTATTAAAATTATAAGAGCACCTAAGTAGAACCATAACAAGACTGTTACTATGAATTTTCACTCAATAATTTCCGCGGTTTGCAAAATAGCTAGATTTAAATTTAAGAATTATGTCAATCTCCCTATTTCGTAGTTTTGAATCTAGCTATTTTGCAAACCACTGAAATTATTGAGTGAATATTCATAGTAATAGTCTTGTTATAGTTTTACTTAGGTACTCTTATAGTTTTTTAAAATATATGTACTAAGATATAAAAGTTATGAGCAAAAATAATAGATATATCCCTATCGGATGTCGCTTTCTAGGGACTGGCCACCTTAAATGAAGTACTAAGATGTGTTATGTCTTCATTTTATTATCTTAATTTTTTACCTTGAATTTATGGTCAAATGTCAATAGGTATTACTGATTTTTTGCTTTTATCTTTATCTATTGTACAGGCTATGAACATATTAGTTTTGTAAAAATTAAAGTGGCTTGAAAGAGTTTATCTATCCCATAGAGGCGACCGATATTTTTTTAGGGAGTTTTCAATAGAAATGTTTGAAAAAATTACACTGTCATCCGCTTTTCATGAGTATATATTTCACGAATTAGGAGCGGGATTTATTTCAAATTTAGGCGGTATGTGCAGACTGAAAATGTGATTGCATTGAAGTAGTGAACTTTAATATCGCTCATTACAGTGTGGCGTTACTTTAAGGAAAATTTGAAGAAAAAATATTATCGACTTTTTTATAGAAATTCTTATTTTAGATTTGTATTCACTACAATCAAAAACCCATTTTCACCAAAGTTTAACAAAATATATACTGGCTTCTCAATAGGTGGCCAAATAAAGGAACATGGGATGGGGAAATCATTTTTGGCCATAACATTCTTCCGTACTACGTATATTTAAAAAAAAAACATTTCATTCATTCATTCGTTTCATTCAGTAACTTCACTCAACTGGTTATTTTTATACTTAGGTAATATTATAGTTCATTTTTAAATATATGTTACCAAGTAAACAAGTTATTGCCAAAAATAATAAATATTTATGTATGGGATGTCCCTCTCTTGACCATCGCCATCTTATTAGATTTCATACAAATAATTGCTCTAAACCGTAGTCCAATGAATATGTTTGAAATACTTTGGGGTTTCTTTCAGTATATATTTTTTTACATTTTAAAATTTTTTAATGATTTCCAAGGGGATTTTTTAAGGAAAAAAAAACTTTATTTATACAGGGCGGTCGTTCTAAAAAATTATTAACTACGAAACGACATATAAGAATAATAATCGGAATGTAGGTATCACTATTATTACAAAGGAAACCTGATAACTTTTGGCCAAGAATATATACAGAGTGGTCATCCGACAGCAAAAATTCAATATTAAATAAAAGGTGACAATTCTGTTAACAATATGCCAAATATTATTGTCATCTGTCACATTTTTAGTTGTACATGCCGTAGTGCATGGAGTGGAAGTATAGTAGTGGAAAATTGTCAGTTTCTCTTTTTTTACAATGACATGAAACGTGGAAATTTTAAATTTGAGCGAAAAAAAATTTTTTTCATTATCTATTCCCTTTAGACGGTCCACCCTGTATATTTTTGTTCGAGTCTTATTACAGTAGATAGGTATTATAAATAAATTGTAATATAATAGATATATGTAATAATATAATAATTATAAATGCCAATATTTCACATGAAAGCTCTTCTGGATCCAGAATAACATTCAAATGTACCTACCTTTGACCTATAAATTAAAATCCAGTAAAATAATGAGAAATATATTTCGACCCAAGGGTTTCGATATGGAAGGGGGGAAAGGGGATCGGCATGCGGTTAAAAGCAGGTAGATAGATGTTTTTGTTGTTTACATTATTTCGATTTGGAACACTTGTTATTTGGATTGCTGAAGCGAAGTAATGTTTACAACTGGATTAGTTTATAGGATTCCTTATTCAATTTTCACGAATAAACATCTATAGTAAATGATTCGTCCGCTACCCGCTAGGTACCACCACTTAACGGATGGTTAACGACTACCCTTTTCTATGACGTTGTCGAGGTTGTTCTCTTTTGCGAACATGGCGCCCTTAAGTTAAAGTGCTAGTGAACTTTTTTTAAATTAAGCGTTGTAGTTTGTTTTATTGTTTTAACGTTGTTGATCAGTAGAATTCTTCCCTGCCACCCCAGCGTCCGGCCTCAAGATGTAAGAAAGGTAGACTAACGAAATGATAAACCTTTTTAGAGAGTTTAAACTATGGAATGAAATTATTTACTATCAGATGCACCAGGTCCGTTCCTGGGTCTTTTGTTGTCTCATAAAATAAGGAATACGTTCTATTTTAAATAAATTTTCTTCTGTCAATAATATTGCATATTTTAAATATTGTCTAAATGTTATTTGTGGCATTTTTAATTCTTCTACTTTTCGCTTTGGGACATCCTGCCACATGTATTTTGCTTCCACACCCGTGGAAGTATAGTAATCGTAAAAAGAAATGCAATTTTTACTTCCCTCGCATACCGAAGGGAAGTATTGTATTCGAGAAAAAATCACCCTCCGAGATTTTTTCGGATTTTGACGTTTCAGATCACGTAGATTACGAAAATATAGGTTTTTCAATTCCGTCTGTCTGTCTGTCTGTCTGTTTGTTTGACTGTTGATGCATTTACTAAAATACTACTTTACGGAGAGCAGTGAAATTTGGTAGGTAGTTGACCCTACTGTCAGCGAAGAAATGGTAGAACTTTCACTGGAAAATATAAAGGGAATAAATAATGAAAAACATTTTTTTTACTCAAATTTAAAATTTCCACGTTTCATGACACGCTAAACATATTTCAGAAAAAAAATTTTGAAAATTTTTTTCACCAACATTTTTGAAAAATTTTTTGCCACTAAAATAGACGAAAAATTTTTTCCTTTGATCAAATTTAAAATTTACACGTTTTATGGCATTCTAAACATATTCCGAGACATATTCAAACAAATTTGAAAATTTTTTTGAAATGTTTAAAAATTTTTTTCCAAAAATTGTCACGAATTGTCAAAAAATGACGATTCGCCTTCGCTCCTGCCGGCCCCAATTTTCGATTTTCACCTCGTGGTTCACGTTGTACGGTCATTGCCGACCTTCTCCTCGCCATCGAGACATAGAACAGGTCTCCGATCGTCGTATTTATTCAGTTCTTACGTTTGAAAAATTGACTTGCCACTTGCTCGTGTTAATCGGCGACTATTTTTAAGTGGTTTCCCGAGTTCGAATCCCTCCCGGGGTTACTTTTTTTTTCATTTCAAATTTTTTGGCACATATTTTTTTTTCTATAATTGCTATTCGCTCCGTTCTAATGCATTTCTCGAAGAAGATTTGCATTTTCCGCCGCGGAATATTTATCTGCACTATTTCGATTAAAAAATCCCATTCTACCTCCGCTATAGGGTTGTTAAATCTTTGGTAAACGTTGCTGAAATCACAGGGCATAAAAAGTGTAATGAAACGATCTGTAACGTTCTGAATTATTTCTCGATTGCATAAAGAATTTAGTTCCCATCATTTTAATACTTTCTTTTTATTAAATTTTCATAGTAAAAAGCATGTATAAAAATTTCAGATGGTATAGAGACGTTGTGCATGGAAATGCTAGAGATAATGCAATAGAACGGAGCGAATAGCAATTATAGAATAAAAAATATCTGCCAAGAAATTTGAAACGGAAAAAAAGTATCCCCGAACGGGATTCGAACTAGGGAAACCGCTTAAAAATAGTCGCCGATTAGCACGACCGCAAGTCAATTTTTTAAGCGCAAGAACTGAATAAATACGGCGATCGGAGACCTGTTCTATGTTTCGGTGGCGAGGAGAAGGTCGGCAATGACCGTACAACGTGAATCGCGAAGTGAAAATCGGAAATTGGAGCCGTCAGGAGCGAAGGCGAATCGTCATTTTTGACAATTCGTGACATTTCGATAAACGAAATTTTCGTCCATCTAACATGTCGTTTTATTTTTTTTTTCATTTATGCACCTCTTATAAGAGTTTGGTAGAAATGTACCTTTATTATAGATACTGTCTAAACTCTCTTTGGAAAAATCTCTAGCTTTACAGATATTAACGCGAAAAATCTCTCGCTGCCTCCCGGGCTATAAAGTGATTGATAAATTGAAATTGAGATATTCACTTGTTTGGTACACGTATATACTGTAACGGCGTCTGATTAAATTGTGGGGGTGCGGGGTGCACATAAGGGAAATAAATAAAGCAATAAACAAAGTCAAAACAATAAAGAAAGTCATTTTTGGCGTATATTCTAGATACCAGCATTTTAAATTTTTCTGTGACATCTGACTCAAATATATTAAAATGTTATTACCAATTATTTCCACATACTAGAGTACAAATATAGTCAAGATGTTTTCTTTTAAAGAGACTTAGATGAGAAATATGGATGTGGAAGTAGTGATTCCTTAGGCAGCGATTTTTAATTTTAACTGACGTCCGAGAAATCTACAAAATAATATAATTTACCAGTATATTACTGGGAAATTACTAAATTGAGTATAAATGTCATAATGGAACTATTAGCTATGTGTATCAAAACAACTTATTTTCAATTGGAAAATGATTTCTATCAGCAGGATTTCGATATGGCAATGGGCTCTCCATTGTCACAAATTTTAAGTAATATATTTATGGAGGATTTTGAGAGTAGATATGTTCAAAATTGTACATATAGTCCAGTATGCTTTAACTTGGCCGATTCCAATTCTACATTGACACTTACTGGTTTGGCTTAAATTCAACAAAATTTCAATTCTACAACATACCGTCGAGTGTTGTTCGAATATTTACATGATTTTATTTGGCGTCGATATTTGCTCAGCTCATAGCATAACCAAATCGTAAGTAATGCTCAGGTTTTACTATCTGCGTCATCAACACGCAATATTATAATACGATGTTTAGCAATATTATCGTTTAATTCACTTTTAAACGTCTGCAAACTTAACGTAACTTATTACTAGATACCTCTCCGCGCCGAATAGCTCAGGAAAATATCAAATTTTAACTATCTTGCTTAGAATTCAGCAACATAATTGCCTACACACTGACTACATGATTGACCTCGGCCAACTGTGTACTGTCTTCATTCCCGCGTAAAATGCACGGCGTCCCCCTTCTCACACTTTGACTCGCCCACGATTGGTTGAACATTTGTCACTGCTAACCGCTAAATTTGAAATTCAAACACGGCCTAAAAATTAGCGCGCTTTTTATAAAAGTGGCACGTTACAAATATATACATACTGTAACATGCGGAATGCTCAATAGCATCCTTTGTTAAACTGTGAAAAATTATAAGTTATCGGAAATATTATTCCCACAAACTTTAGTACTAATAGAGTGCCCTTACTCCTTAGACTATGAAGAACATACGTCATTCGTCAGCAGTTAAAGTTCGCGAATACTAGATAGCGCACGAGGAATGATATTTCAACTAAATAACGCCTGGTGAAACTCTTTCTCGTTGAACCATTGCACTAATTAGACGTATTTATAATTTTGTTTGACCTGTAATGGGGATGTTAGAATTTGAAAAACCTCGTGATGATCACATGAGGTAAGGTTTTAATTATTACACCGGTAAATGCCATCTAACATTTGAAATATTGTTTTAGGTTTTTCTTATATTCTTATAAATTAAGAATTAATTTCTTAATAACAAAACTTATTCACGTCTAATGTTTTTAACGTAGAAGCAACGTTATATTATTTGCTTTGAGCAAGATTTGAGATTATCTACATTCAATTTGCGATACCTACTATGTTTCCACTAAGCAAACTATATTCATATGAAGACAACCTTTCTATACTACATTTTGAATTTGGATATACGAAAACATTCTGAGCGATGAGATTTTCTTCATTTTGTCTTGGCGACAAATCTTGTACGAACGTTTCTACGATTTCATAACCTCAAAATGGGATTAAGGCAGCCACATGTTAATTTAAATCCATAATCATCGGAGAACACGATCGTATGTAGGACTTTCCTTAATCAGGATAACAAAATAAAAGATAAGTACTTTTGATTGCTACATATAAAAGGGATTATTTTCACATGATTGTAGTTTTGGGTTATAAAAGCCAATTTAAAATATGAGATTCAAGCTAATTCTTTTACAATTTTTTGTTACATTATATTTCAAATACGCTGTTATATTTAACCCATTGTCGTACATTAATTCATAGTTACTTGTACCTTAAATTCATTGTCACACATATTTCATCCTAGTATTAATTTCATGGTTGATTTTATCGTGATTCTTTACTGTTAATATTTTATCGTAGTATTGTAATGCATTTCTGTTGGTAACAGTCGTGGTTCATTTTGATGGTAACGAGAGTGTTTAAGGTCTATGAACTTTGAGATAATGTTACGAGACATATTTGTTGTAATATAGTATTTTGTCTCTCGTAAAAGATCTCAAGTTCCTAATTTTGTTGTAATATATGATTTTCAATTTTGAGATAAATTTACGAGACCTATCTTCTGTAATATAGTTATTTTGTCTCTCGTAAAGGATCTCAAGTATATCTACTTTGTGTAATATATGATTTTAGTATTGAGGTAAAGGTTGCGAGACGTATCTTTTGTAATGTATTTTTGGTTCTCGTATACGCCTCAAATTTATTTTGCTGTTGAGCGAATTGTAATATAGTGTATCTTGTAATATAGTAAATTTTGTAATATAGTTTCGTTTGTATAGATTTCTGTCTAATATTTTGCTATACAGTATCGTTGATGCTGTGATAGTTCATTTTTGTAATATGATATTTTTATAATATAGTACTATTGTATATATGTAACTTCTGTCTTTTGTTTATCTTTATCTTTAATTTTCTTTGATTACCCTAAGTAATCAATGACGCCCAAGCCTTGAACTCCACGCCCTTTTGCTCTCCGTATCTTTACTGTGGTAGCCAGGTTACACCAGTGACGCTAACTACGTCGCTCGTAGGGTGGCCCACAATTGAACACTTGGGCAATATTTTAACATCGACTAAAACCTTTCAAAACAACGCCACAATACTGAACTCAACTTCTTAATTTTATTTTGTAAGCCCCGTTAATAATGGAGTGGGGGTGGCGGTGGTGGTGGTGGTGATGGTGGCAGATGTCATAAAATACTTTGAAACCTTATCTTGTATTATATTCACTGAATCTGGATTCTTACTAACTTGCTTTACTTATTTACCCCTATTTACCCGTCAACGGAATAAAATCAAAATATAATCTAGTTCCAGACCTTGAAATGAGAACCTCTCCTTCTTTTAAATTTTTTAAAATTCGGTTAAATAACGTATTTTAACAAACGTAAACAGAGATTGGATTAAATGGATATAGGTACATATCAATTTCCACACCTTTGCTTTCAAATCAACCTTCCTACGTCTTCCACACATTCACACTCGTAACTAATCGAAAGATGAGAATACATTTTTGTTACATTTCTCTACAAAGATTCCCAAATACTCACTTCTAATACAGAGGCGGTGACGTCGTTAATAAAATTGTATAGACACTTATCCACTTTTAACAAGAGGTATTAAACTTGTGAAATTGTCACGAATGGGTGTGCACAAAATTTAGCACGAGGAACGTCATATGAAGTACGCGAGGAAATACGGTTAGTAAAATAATAAATTGTATGTGAAATAACAATAAATTTTACAACTAACGTCAGATTTACGAGATAATGATAAAGAATAGTATGCCCTGATTAATTATGCCATGACTGCGCGGTTTTTAGGTTCAGTTTTCATCTAAAGTACGTCGAACCGTACGACATATAAATTAATACTACAGCCGATACATGGCTTCCTCAACAGGGTATTTCATCCTCCCGTTGTTCAAGATAGGTTTAGTAACCCAAAAATCCCTAAATTCATAGAGGCGTATCTCCGTCCACCACGTTGCACTTGAAAAGTTGAATTAAATTAATGTTTTCTTTTATGGCATTGTAGCGCAGGAGGCTAAAGCCTTTTGTGTGGGAAACAAGCTTGATCACACTACAGTGTGTTCTTCTCGATTCTCAGCTCCATTTTTACACAAAATGTCATTTTTCCAAAAGAATGGCTCAGGTAATATTAATTTTCATATCACCAGAAAGCTACAGGAAAATATACAACCAAAAACAGTAAACAAAAATGTCTGTTTCCATTAAACAAAATATGATGACGTTATAAATCAAAACCCAATGACGTCATAAATTTTTGTATAGTGACAAAATGAACACATACAACACTAAAATCGATCTGTTCGAGGATTTTTTTGACAAATGACACATACATAAGATATGAATTTTGTGCGTTTCTTTAGGTCCACACTGTATAACAGTACAGGAGCCAACGTGCAATTACCTAACACATTTGTAACAGCTTGATATATTATTAATCCTGTTTCTTAGAGCTTGGCAGGCAAAAAAGTAATATTAGAATTTTTTTTAGTGGTGAAACCTGTGGAATAAGTAATCGATAAGAAAAATATCAACTGGATACAATTATGTGCAACAACCATGAAAATCATGTCGAAAACAAGAAAAATCTAGTGAAATTTCCACCACTAAATAAATTTCTCATAGGACTTTTTGACTGCCAAGCTGTAAGGCACAGTATTAATAATCTCTCTGGCTGTTGCAAATATATCAGGTGATTGCACGCTGGCTCCTGAACTATAAGCTAATATTAAAATAATGGCTTTTCCAAAACTCTTGCACTTTTTTCCACAAGCTCTTAGTCTATTATGAATTGAATCGGAATATCTCCGTGGCATACTAGAGCTCTTTTACATATACTTTGTTTCAAACATAAATCCTGAGTCAGTCTACAAAGTAATTTGGTCTAGGGTTGCGGTATATTAAAAAACATTTTTCTCCGTTTAGTAACTAAGGCCTAATATCATTAATTCTAGTTTGCGGAATGTCGCCCTCTCACAGCAATAAAGAAACCAATCTCCCGTTTTAAGTATTATATCCAGTCCACAATGGCCAAATACTCCTACGACTAGCCCGCATTTTTCCAGTTGACACGTGGCACCGGCCGGAATCTCCATTTTAGGTCAACAAATATATTGTACTAAATTTGTCCCATTTATAAAATGTCACTGACAAAACCGAAATATGCTTGAAACGTGTATAACCCCCGTTCTGCTCGTGAGCGAAAATCGACTGGCCATGCGTCAGACTCACAAGCGTCATTACCCGTTCGCCAAATTACCCATTCGAACATAACTTACACGGGGAATTGAGAACATTGTTTAATCTTACGTTACTTTAACACGGGACAAAAGTAGAACACATTTTCTTTTCAATTAAGTAAATTTATTTCTTGGTTTTGTACATACATTTTACATGTACAAGGTATTTTATTAGCACGTGGATATAAAACAACTATATCGATCAGGACAAAATAACTATATGCCATGCTATATTTAAACTGTGAAGTCCACGGACTCCTTATTTAAATGCAATGTATGATGAAGGTCCAAGAAAAATAAAAGAAATTAAATTTTAGACATTTTTAATTTTGTGATGCCAACTCAGTTGATGAAGCAGTTATCAGTATAAAATAAAATTTAAAAAAAGTACATCCAAACCCTTTTGTCTCTCAAACCTACGACCTTGGACATCGAGACTAAACCTTTACGGCTCGATCATTAACCATTGCATTGAGTAGTGTTAATTTCTAAATATAATATGTCCATGTCACAAATCAGCGAAACCGAAAAAACAGAGTTAAAAAATCTTTCGAGAATTTGTATTGAACAAAACTATTTTCAGTTTAATGGTGAATTCTTTAGACAAAAAGACGGGCTACCAATGGGTTCACCAATTTCTCCTTTGTTAGCTGAAATATTTATGTCAAACCTAGAAAATTTAATTTTTAATAGCAATAACAGTTTAAATACACATGTGTTTTATTGGACTCGATATGTAGACGATATTTTCTGTATATGGACCGGTACAGAAAGAAACCTAAGTAATTACCTTAATTTCTTAAATTCTTTTAATAGTAAAATTCAGTCCACAATGGAATCGGAGCAAAATAGTCAATTAAACTTCCTAGATATGAATATCAAAAAACATAACAATCAGTTGAAATTTAGCATCTACCGCAAACCTACTACCACAGATACAGTAATACATTAATTCGCAGCAATCATGGCAAATTAAGATTTCACCCTTTCATAATCTAATACATAGACTGACGAATTTTCCTTTAGATCAAAGTGATTTTGATAGAGAATTAAATATAATTAAACAAATTGCAAGAAATAACGGATACAACGAGTCACTAATAGATAACATGGTCAAAAACAAACAACGCAAAATGCTTCAAAAAGAATTTTTCACTGTGCCTAACAAACCTACAAAATATAGTTTTATCAATTATGTTCCGAAATATAGTAACAAAATTTCTAAAAAATTGAATAATTTGGGTATCTCTACAATAAGTGGGAACAAAACAAATATACTAAACATTTTGGTTAATAACAAAGAAAAACTAAATAAAATTGATAAATCAGGTGTATGTAAAATTAATTGTAAGGATTGCGATGCTGTCTATATCGGTCAGAGTGGTAGAAGCGTTGTCAACCGGGTAAAAGAACACAAAAAATCAATCTTAAATAACAATAAAAATACAGGAATGTCAACACACTGTATTGAAAACAACCATTTCATAGATACTGATAACATAAATTTACTTCATTCAGAAAGAAAAGGTAAACGTTTAGATCTGCTAGAACAACTAGAAATCAAAAAATCTTTCAAGTACAACCCTTGTACCACAAATGACCAGCAGAATTTCCTAAACACCCCTATAATAAACCAATTGTTAAGAAATATCCTTTGATTTATATAATCAGCTTAGGTCCACTCCAAACATTCAAATAATTAAAGATGTTAAATTAAATCTTAAATAGCTTAAGTCGTAAAAAGATTAAGACATAAATACTTTTAGGTATAAATTGAATATGCACGTCGGAAACTTTAGTATTCACTACGTAGTACTCTTGATAAAGGCCTAATAAGCCGAAACATATGTAGAGTATTTATAATATATTGATTGATTCATCTAAAAGCAGTGTTTAATTTATTATCAATTATATCCATGTCCAGCTGAGAATCACATTATGTCGGTTGGATTTTACACACAGAGAAAAATGTGTGTGATATTTTACCACAATTGTAGAAAATTGTACTCCAAATTGGTCTTAAAATGGTGACAGGTACAATTTGTGCAAATAAATAATACATTTTTGGGGCAATGATTTTGTACAGTTTATGCATAAACATTGTTTGAAATTTTTGTACAAACCTAAAAATCACATAAATTGAATTCTTTATAAATTTGAATTCTGGTTGCATAAAAATACATAATTTTATTACACTTGTGGAACAAATCTCTAAACAGATTAAGTTAGTTTCCACAATTTGTGTGAAATTTTTAAATATATTCTGAAGGTTTCCTAAACAAACATTCACATCTAAACCTCTTCATTTGTAAAACATATTTACAAAAAATTGTACTCTTAAGTGACACAATGTTTATAGTTTTTTAAGAGAATGTGTTTTTAGCTTTCCACAATTTCTAAATGAGAAATCCACAAACTGTATATTTATTTTGTCAACTTTATAATTTATTTTTCACAATATACACACTTAATTCAAAGAAGCTGTTCAGTAATGTATGAGCTGGGGTTAGTTTTGCACAATTTATTACTCTATAATCTCCAAATGATGTATATATTTCTTGGTTTACCGTGCATTCATTTCACACACTATATGTATCCACTTCATTTTAATTGTATTATTCTGTATCACAGATTGTGAAATATTATTTTCAAAATTGGAGGTATTCCTGAAGGATTTCAATAAAAAAAATTAAAGAATAAATATTTTATTTTAACAGAACGACAATACATAATAGAGCATGCATTTATATATTATCATATGGTAAATGAAAACATTTCTATTTTTTTAAATACAAATAAATTTTATATGCATAAAGTTCTAGTTGAAAAGAAGTAGGTGACTTACATTTATGCTTAAAATAAATCCATTTAATAATTCTAATTTGGAAGGCTTCCAGTGCTTCTTCTTTCTAGCTTCTATTAACGCAGTTTGTAGTAATAAATCTTGTCGTAGTCACGTCATATTCTTAAAAAAAAAATAGCATTTATCAGTTCATCACCAGAAACAAATGTATTGCTTACCATCATTTCTTTTACAAGTTTGCCTTTTGGGTTTGGCAGTTTAGGAACAGTTTTCTGTCGCTTAGCATAAGAAAACGAAATTACTCTCAAGCTGTAAACGAAATCAAGTATTAGATGATAGATATCATGCATTCTTCACATATAAACAAGAAACCATTTTTATATTTATATGTTAACGAAGTTAATTTAAGAGAACATATATGCAAATCTGTAACTCTGTGTGAAGTACTTACCTCTGTGAATGCTGGAATTAGATCTAGGAAATCCCACTCGGTTAATAAGTTTTCAACAAATTCCATCACAAATGTAAGTACTTTTATAATTCGGAAGTGTACGTCTTCACTTAACGAAATATCACCTGGATCTATGCGTAATTGCCTGCGCGTATATGCATAGCATGGCCGGCACGGTCAGTACAATTTTTAACCAATAAACTTTACGTGAAACAAATGAAAAAATTATACAAAATTTTAAAACAATATCACCAAACTGATTGTGAATAGTATGTCATTAAATTGTGCAGTTTGTGCGGGCGGCATAGATTACTATTATTGTTCAGCGGAAATAAATATATTGAGACTCCTACTTTCACAAGTTTGTGAACAACCGTTTATAAAATAAAATCACACTTCTATGTTACACAAGTTGTGCAAATCCTTTAAACAATTACTTAAAACTAATTGTAAATAGAATGGCAACAGAATATATAGTTTGAGGATACTATTAACAATTAATTAAGTTAAATTTGCTATGATTTGTTGAGAAAAAATAAATAAATTTAACTCTAAATTTCGTCAATTTGTTGTAACTAAATTTTTATATTGGATAAATAAAACGCACAAGAATTATGCACAATTAAAATGTATAAAACTATATAACGTTGTGCCTTAAAATTTTACAGTTGTTTAAAAAATCATTGTGCGAAATGATCCGAAGCGATTTCTCTCTGTGCACTATTATGAAATGTGTACTAGTGAAAACGAGACTGATTTTACCAGCAAAACTAGCAGCGAAGAAAACATTTTTTTGTTTGCATTTTTGCAAACAAAATATTTTTTTTTCTCGCTATTAGTTTCGCTGCTGAAATCAGTCTCGTCTAGTGAAACATGCAAATAAATGATAGGAAATAATATATCACAAGATTTCTATTCAGTCACAAAACATACAATTCAAGAGAGTAATTTTTTGTTTTAAATTATTAATATCTTTTATCTACTGACAAATTTAGTTAAAAAATGTAATAGGGAGATTGTTTCGCTATTTAACATTAAATTACTGTCCTTTTAATACAATGGAACTTTTCTTTTTTAAGTGATCGTACTTATAAGAAACGTGACGGGCGGACAGGCACACAAAGTCAGACAGATGGACGGACGGACGGACAAACATTTCGAAAGTTGTCAGAATTCCATCGCTAACACAGTGATATGAATTTTTTTGCCCATGATATGTCATATTATGCTCTCCTTTTGCCTATTTGTGAAACGTATGATAACTATGTGGATACAATATTTAGAAATATTTACACCAGTGGCAATGGGTAATACTAAAAATTCTTTCAAAGTATAAATCTATTTGGTAACAGTAAATTTAATTTAATTTCAACAGTTTTAAATCATATAACTCTGTCATGCAATTAGGTGATTATATGTATATAGTCGGGCATAACTCACTATTATTAAATACAGAGAGTTTATGTTTAGGCAACAAATTGTTGTACGTAGGTTTTAAATTCTATTACATATGTCGATAGCAATAAAAATAGGGAACATACGTAAAATGTAATGAATAAACCATTTAAAAAAATTAGAAAGCGTGGTTTAATTACTTCAAATTATTTATTTATTTTATTGTTTATTAGTCTTAATTTCATTACGCCTTTATCCACAACCACTCATTACCATTTTAGACCACAAGCCTATGCTACATTTTTAGGGAGTCATATGACACCGCTTGAAAAGGTATAATTTTTGTAATCCTACAAAAATAAGTCACTTTGAGCCCTATGCCGTTCATTTTAAGTGAGACATGGGAAAACCGCGGAAAAGTGAAAATCGTAACTCGCGGAGGTGCTTTTTTTCAAATGACACTGTAAGGCTTACGTTTATTTGGACTGTATTTATACTTGTGACTTAAAAGAAAATGCCGTACAAAAATAATGGGACAGAAGTACAGGAAAAATTTTCGTTTTCCGAAAAGTGACCTCTATGTGATATGACACCGTACGGCTTTTATGAAATTCGATTTTTATATTAACAAGGATGAATTTTTTTGCTATACCGTACAAATCCTTTGGAACATGGGGTGACAAACGCGACATCAACCTCCGTCCTAGACCTCTATCAAGGGTGGTGATTTGACACCACATAAATCTTGATTATTTTAATACTATTTTGTCACCCCATGTTCCAACCGATTTGTACGGCATAGCAAAAAAATTCATCATTGTTAATATAAAAATCGAATTTCATAAAAGTCATATCACCTTAGTACATAGAGGTCACTTTTGCAACTTCACTTGTCACCAGTTGCAAATGGTTGCAGCTAAATATACTGGAAAATGATATCTAATAGAGACTGAATATATTCATGCAAAAATTCTTGTTGACAAATGCCGCCAAGTTAATTGAAATAATTGTCTGATTAATAATTGACAATGTATGATCAATACAGTTCATTACTAATGAATTGTTAAACATTGTGGACAGTCTTATAGGTTTCAAGTTAAATATAACTTTACTGCATATAAGAATTGTATAAATTACAAGAACGGCGCACTTCTTCACTGTGTGTTCGCACCACGACTTACTGACAGCAACTTAGGGCACTCTCATAAGCACCAATTAACGTCACGTATATCCGGCAGAGAAGACGCTGAATGAAGAAAACCTGTTTTATTCCAGTAAATATGGGTTTTCTAAAAACACAAAAATTGCATTACGGCCAATAAATCGCTACCCAGAACCCAGCGTGCGTTACATTGAATTAGGTGGAAACTACGAATCCAAAATCCCAGCAGGTGCTTCATACCTTGAATTTTATTTTATATTCCGAAAGTGTCTAAGGTCCTCGACATTTTAACACCCTCTAATACGACGCGTGGCGAATCGGACCATAAATTACAAAACTTAACCACCATATTGATGTCGTCATTTTTAATAGTTCAAATATTCATAATCTACATCTTCGATAAACCTCAGGTACCAACTTTCAGTCGGCATCTGAACTTATCCGCCATATTGACGCCACCATTTTGAATTTTTGAATTTAGATCGCCTAAATGTTTAACTGACAAATGCAAGTTCGAAAAGCTATTTTATGAATGGGTAGCAACATATTTTTGCTATTTGCAACGAATTTCGTAGTTTATAGACTACCTTGTAACGGTCACGTTTTGAAAGAACACTCATTACCTTAATTAAATAAAAGCATGTTTAAAATTTATGTATTTATAAAATTGTTTTTGTACGGTCGTAAGACTTTAACTTCTCGCAGGGTATAAAGACCGTTTGACCTTTAACGCAATTGCGGAGATTGGACGACAGGGGGTCTTGTTTGTTTCGTACAAGTACATTTTCGTTGGTTTTAGGTAGTCGAGGGTTAGCTTTGAGCCGATATACCACAGGAGAGGTGAATTTGACCTCTCCGTTACAATTAAGTGGTAATGAGTCTAGCAATGGCTGTGATGAGACACGGTCAAGTTGTTGTTTAAGCAAGAAAATTTAAAGTCTTTTTGTGGTGACGATTACGTGTTTGAGTATTGCAGCTACATTTTATGTTAAATTGTGCATCAAAGTAATGTGTAAATCACAAAGTGCAAATATTTAGTAGTCAATTAAATGACAGAATGAATCTGTATTAAATAGCAGCAAATTGCGTGATTAATCTGAATTAGTTGCTTTGATGCCATTCATGATAATTGACGATTTTAAGTACCTGGTTTGTAGTTTGTACGTTCATTTTTTTGAGTGCCATCCGTTCATTGACCTTCATGTGTCCAGGAATGAAATTGCAAGTTTTCTATATGTACTTGTTGTGGTAGCTCAAGGCTATGCGCGTGGGGAAACAATATTTTTAGTGCCGTTAAAGAACTGGTTTCGTGATTGATTTTTCCTTCCCGAGTTAGATCGGTAGACTATTTGACCGCTTTCTTGTTATTCATAGACATTGACCACATTGACTTGATCTGTTGACAATTTAGATGCCCCAATAGGCATGACTAGTGGCTTAATTAGTGTGTGATCGCTAGCAATATTTAAGGTTGTCCAGGAATAATAGAAAAACCGTTAGGCGCCGAAAGCCTTTTGTATGTCTCCCCAATTTGGATATTCGGTTGTAAAACCTTTTGATGGTTAAAATTTAGAGTGCCATGTCGATTTATATAATTAGTTTAACTAGTTTAATCTTCGTTGAAATGCTATTTGTTGTACAATTCCTAATAATTTTAGCGAGTAAGTTATAAGTTTTATTAGAACGGTCATTGAACTCAGGCCGGGTGATACAAAATATTGTATCGATTTACCTATTTACTATTTATGACTAGAGTATTTTGGTTGCTTTTTTTGTAACTTCGAATGTTAATAGATTATTTGTTTTAGTAGTTGTTTAATTTCATTACGCTAGCACTCATTTAAACTGGGATAGCTCGGTGTTTCCTTATTTTGCCGGGCCAATGTATAGTTTAAAGTGAGCAGAAATTGTTGTATTAATTGATTTCCGGTAACTAAAAATAAGGTGGCGTCCAACTATCGTTTTTTGTTGAGCCTTGTAGCGCTGTGTATTTATTTGTTGGTAATTTCCTGTTATTAAGTATTTGCCAAGGTAGGTGATAACCAATATTAAGCCAAGCTATCAAGAATAATCTGCCCCCTGAGGTCTTATGCTCTATTTTGAATTATAATTACGATTGTGGATTTAATATAAATAAAAGTCTAGGTTATAACCTCTCAAGCATAGTGAGGATAGGTATAAATGAAATTGTCAGAAATTTATATATTTCAAGGAATTATGTTAACGAATGGCGTAGGTAGCCCCACTTTTACACGAGGGAGGTAAATAAAGTAGGATTTCCTATATTTAATTGTTTATTAAGAAAATAAGAACCTATTTTGACCGCGAATGGAGTGAAAGATACCTGTTGTCAATAAATTTTGATAGTTTCTGCTATAAAAATTTGCAAGTACGAATAAAACATCCGTCAATAACTTTATCAAAAAGAGCAGCAAATTATAGTTCAATGATGAAATTAATAGTACAGCCCGTCAATTAAGAGACTGCTGAAAGCAAACATCTTTCTGCTGCTCAACAGTCCGAAATAATATATTTCAATATCCCTTCTTGTTTAGGAAATAAAAGCACTAGGAATGAATTATAGAATACTGTACAATTGTACATATTGTGTCAATTTAAACGTTAAATAAATATATGAACACTATTTGAAACAATATAAAATACTGAACAGCTGCAAGGTATTTCAATATTTACTTTAGCAGTGCTTAACATTTGATCACCGCATTAAGCGAATAATAAATTGCATTCTCTCCTGTTTATATACAAAATTTATTAAACGATAATGGAAAACATTTTCTGAAATGGTTAACACGTAATTTCGCCTATCTGTTACATCCCGTTGAATGCCCATTCTCCTTTTAACAGCCTTCCATTATTGCGTCTGTCCCTTTCTCTAATTGATGACTGCTGCGTAAACCCTTTTTTAGATATCTTTCTACACATTAAATATTTATGCGGAGATACAATTTTAAAACTAAATCAGTATTTGTTAAGATTGATGGTAATAATTAAAAAATATGATTATAGTTCGGTTATTTGTTTATAAAATAAAGATTTTTGGAACATATTTTTTAAATACATCCTAATGCTCCGTGTACATGAAGCTACACCATACGCTGGCGCTGTGGTCAAAATAATTCTTACTGCTCATATGTCAAGTTACCTTGTATTGCCGCTAGATGTCATCAAAGTTTTATTTATTTTTATTTAATTGGCTTATTTATTTTAACGCCCTGGCGAAGTTTAGCTAATGCTACTCTACCACTTAACCAGGACGGCGAAATGAGATACGTCACCCATCCAAGTAATGGACTCGACTGACGTGACTTAACTACGCCGACCGAGATCTCGCCAAAATCAATCAACTCAAAACAAATTTATTTTAAATTAATAATGCATATTGTCCTCTGTTGCTTAATTTTGGCACACTAATTTTTCCATTTGGGTGCCACTTTATGACATCCAAACCGAAGAATTTACATTGACACACATGTGAAAAGTAACACCACCTTTAAGTAAATATGCTCACACTTTTTGGGATTTGCTGTTATCTATAACTTCAATTCATTTTGTATCATAAATATAAACCGTTTGTGACTTTTTCTATTTCTGTTTCTAATGGTTTTGGCCTAATTATTTTATTACCACACCACTTACGCATTTTGGGTCCAAATCAGTCTTAATTATTTAGTCCAGTCAATGAACTGGTTGTAGAGGACATGGTCGGGAACAGAATTTTTGACTTCAGGGCTGTGTTTGGAATACTTAGGAGGTAAACATACTAAAAGTCCCCGAATCTACGAGGTGAGCGGAGTGCAGGGGGGGCCATTGAAGGTCACTTTTTTGGATTTTCGTTAATATCTCGAAAACAGTGCATTATAGCTAAAATAATAATCTATTCAAAATTAAAGCTGACAAAATTTCCTACAAGATTGTTATTATTCATTATTCTTCTATTCCTAATGGCTTTCGAGATATCCGCTGGCGAAAATCACCAATTTTCGAAATACGCATTTCTGCCTCACGCTTCTTGACAAACTTTGCCTTCTAGCGCCTCAGCCTTTAGTTTCACGGTAATATCTTCACAGTAGAGCATTAGTTGTAGAGCATTCATTTTTTTTAAAAGTGAGTTGTTATTAATACTCCTCCATTAGCTTGACCTGTAACATTCTAAGCAAACCTTACAACTCACTTTTCACACACTTCCAGATGTAGGATTGACTTGAAATTTGGGACGTGTGTATGGTTCACATAACAATACAATTTGGCAACTTTTGTAAAAAATCCAAGATGGCGTTTCGAAGATGGATGGATTCTACTGAAAATTGATATCCGGGGTTTCTTGAAATCGCAGATTACAGTCATCTGATCAAGACACAAAAATTCAAAATGGCGGCGTCAATATGGCGGATAGGTTTTATCATTTATTGTCTGATTCGACTGAAAATCGATATCTGAGCATTATCGAGGTTGCAGAGTACAATTATCTCATCTAAATTTAATAATTCAATATGGTGGCGTCAAAATGGCGCATGAGTTTTGTAATTTACAGTATGATTCGTCGGTATCTGCGAATTTTCAAGGTCGCAGATTATAAATGTTTTCGAAATTTAAAAATTCAAAATGGCGGCTTTAAAATGAAGAATAGGTTTTGTCATTTATAGAGAAGGAATTATATCGAATAGATACACTATTCCAATTGGAACAGAACTAAAAAGAAGAATAAGTAAATAATTTAAAAAAATCAAAAACACGTTTTTAAACAGAAACTGTTAAAAAATGCACCAAACAGAAGAAACTAAGACCAATAATAATAATAATTATGTTAATAAACGCAAAGGAGTGGGGAACTCATAGCATCTGGATGAACAGAGAATTTTAGCCAACAGGCGTCCTACGCATTTGTATTTATTTTTATTATTAACATTATTTTCTTCCTTTTATGGCATTTTTTAACAGTTTCAAAGGGTTTATATTTATTTTTTTCCTTCTTCAATTCTTTCCTGCCATATGTATGTTTTCTTTTTATGCGGTGCTCGGGGAATCTACAAAATATCACAATTAACCAGTATGTTACTGGTAAATAACTTCTACGTCTGTGACTTTTATGTCAAAGGATCAGTTAAAGGTTGCTTTTTTTAAATAAACAACACAAATAAGTATAAAAACTTGAAATTAAATGTTTCGCCGACGTTTCGGAAATCTATTCTGTTTCCTTTTTCAAGGCCTTTTTTTGAAAAATCTTTTTTGCTGTGTATGATAAATACACAGCTCTAAGAATGTTTGTTATATTCAATATCCATAGATACTTACTATTTACATAGAACTGTTGATATAATCAACAATTTTTTTAGTTTTTATACAAGGTTAAGTTTGTGAAGTTCTTCTTTTAACATTGGCCAAGTTGTACAGACATCCACGGAACAATTCGACAATTTAATGCTCCACAACTAATGTTCTACTGTGAGGACATTGATGTAAAACTAAAGGCTGAGAGGCGCTAGTAGGCAAAGCTGGTCGAGAAGCGTGAGGCAAAAAAAACCGTTTTTCGAAGTGTTGTGATTTTCGCCAGCTGATATCTCGGAAGCTATTGGGAATAGACGAATATTGAATATTGTAGGAAATTTTGTCACTTTTAATTTTGAATAGAATAACCTGTTCACGACGATGCACTGTTTGCGAGATATAAATGACAGAACCTATTCGTTATCCTGAAGCCGCCATTTTGAATTTTTTAATTTCGACTAAATATTTACAATCTACGACCTTGAAAATCCGCAGATATCGATTTTCATGCGAATCAAACTATAAATTACAATACTTAGCCGCCATCTTGACTCCGCCATTTTGAATTAGTAAATTCAGAATATACAGTTGTCCTCTGCAACCTCGATAATGCTCAGATTTCAATGTTTAATCGAATCAGATAATAAATGACAAAACCCATCCGCCATATTGACGCCGCAATTTTGAATTTTTGAGTTTTGATCAGGTGTGTGTAATCTGCGATCTCTAGAAACCCCGGATACTAATTTTCAGTACAATCGGATATTAAATGACAATAGACTACCCGCCATCTTCGAAACGCCATCTTGGATTTTTTATAAAAGTTGCCAAATTGTATTGTTACGTGAACCATATACACGTCCCAAATTTCAAGTCAATCCTTCATCTGGAAGTGTGTGAAAAGTGAGTTGTAAAATTTGCTTAAAATGTTACAGGTCAAGCTAATAGAAGAGTGTTAATACCAACTCACTTTAAAAAAAATTGAATGCTCTACAACTAATGCTCTACTGTGAAGATATTATCGTGAAACTAAAGGCTGAGGTGCTAGAAGGCAAAGTTTGTCAAGAAGCGTGAGGCATAAATGCATATTTTGAAAATTGGTAATTTTCGCCAGCGGATATCTCGAAAGCCATTGGGAATAGAAGAATAATGAATAATAACAATATTGTAGGAAATTTTGTCAGCTTTAATTTTGAATAGATTAACATTTTAGCTACGATGCACTGTTTTCGAGATATCGGCGAAAAGCCAAAAAAAGTGACTTTCAATGGCCCCCCCTGCACTCCGCTCACCTCGTATATTCGGGGACTTTTAGTATGTTTACCTCCTAACTACTCCAAACACAGCCCCGAAGTCAAAAATTCTGTTCCCGACCATGTCCTCTACACCCCACTTTTGAGAGTTCATTGACTGGACTAATTTCATTCCAAAATTAATGTATTTGATAACAAAACAAAACTAGAGTAAACACGAAACTCTTCGCCGATTTCTTCAATTCTTTATATTATTGTTGACATATAAACGGACAAACAGACAGACGATCATTTTAAAGTATATTCAGAAATTCAAGACTAACACAATGATACGATAGTTACGGTTTTATAAATGTGCCGATCAAATGCAATGTACTCTTCATTTTCGTAATTACAAACAGTACAATAATATCGATTTTCAGTCAACGTTGGGGTCAAACAATCTGTGGAACAACCCGATATTTCGCGGGTATTAAACAGATTCATATTTATATTTAACATATTCAATGATGTGATGCGGTAAGCTCATAACATTTAATACAACATAATACAACTTTTTTTTTCTAATTCTTTGGGGCTTCCTGCCACATGTATTTTTTCTTTTTAAGCGGTGCTCGGGGAATCTACAAAATATCACAATTAATCTGTATATTTCTGGTAAATAACCTTTACGACTTTTACGTCAAAGGTTCAGTTAGAGGTTGCTTTTTTTAAAACAAATAATAATAATAATAATAAACTTTATTGTCCAAAACACCATACAGTAACATGGTGTGGGACACGTCAATGTGAAAATCAAAAGTAGTCAGTACAATAAAAATGCATAATAAACATACGAAGTAGATATAGAACAACTATTACACAATGTTAAAAACTAATCTACATTTACATGAAATATACATATACACATACACATATTTGAAGTGTTGGTGTTCTTCCGGGTGTTTTTCCGTGTAGTTGGTAGGCTCCTGTGGGAGCCACGCTTGTCTGAACGACGTTTCGGCGGAATCTCATCTGCCATCTTCAGGTTCTAGCTGGAAGCTGCCTACTGCTGCTGCTGCTGCTGCTGCTGCTGCTGCCGGTGCTACTGCTGCTTCTCGTTGCTCGAACTGAACTGAACAGTTCAGTTCGAGCAACGAGGAGCTGCAGTAGCACCGGCAGCAGCAGCAGCAGTAGGCCGCTTCCAGCTAGAACCTGAGGATGGCAGATGAGATTCCGCCGAAACGTCGTTCAGACAAGCGTGGCTCCCACAGGAGCCTACCAACTACACGGAAAAACACCCGGAAGAACACCAACACTTCATTTAACACCCGTGAAAACCTAAGAAACAACATACACATATTTATATTTATACGATTATAGTAAAATTTCAAGATCGTCTTCTAAAAATTCTTGCATAGAATAATAACATTTTTTTATTAAAACATTTTTAAGGATATTAATAACACAAATAAATATAATAACTTGAAATTTAATATTTCGCCGACGTTTCGAAAATCTAATCTAATTGCTCTGTCTGATAAATACACAGCTCTAATAATGTTTGTTATATTCAATATTCATAGATACTTACTATTTACACAGAACTGTTGATATAGTTATCAGTTTTTTAATTCTTATACAATGCTAAGTTTGTGAAGATCTTCTTTTAACATTGGCAACCAGGTTGTACAGACATTTACGGAACAACTCGACACGTATCTATCTTCATTCAATAATATTATCGCTGATTCTTACATTTTTATTTTTTTGCTATCCGCCTCTTTTGTTAAAATTTTGGCCGAGTCCCAGTTTATTCCATGTCCGTTCACCCAAGCATGTTCGCAGATCTTGGACCTCTGAATTTCATTTTTTCTGATACGATTTTTGTGTTCGCCCCATCTTACACTAAACGGCCTGGATGACTCACCCACGTAATCTTTGTTGCACTCATACGGAATACTATAAATGCAGTTTTTTGAATTTTGCTCGTGGTTCTTCGGTTTCGTCTTTGTCCGAATAGATCTTAAAGTATTGTTTGTTTGAAATACCGTCCTAATATCAAATCTATCACCGATACGGTGCAACTTTTCGGATAATCCGCATACATAAGGAATTAACGCTGTGTCACATTTTTCAGGTTTTTGTCGTACATGATTTCTGTTTTCAATATTTATGAAGATTTTATCGACAATACCCTCAGGGTATTGGTTATTTATCAGAACTTCTTTTATAAACCGCTTCTCATTGTTTAGAATTTCATCATTAGAAGAAATGATTTTGGCCTTATCATACAAACATTTTATAACACTCCTCTTAACGTGCATCGACTGATTTGAATTGAAATTTAAATATCTGTTGGTATGTGTTGGTGTTCCATAAACACTTGTTTCAATTGCACTATTTTCTCTTTTAATTAAAACATCTAAAAACGGTAATTTATTTCCAGTTTCCCTTTCTAAAGTAAAGTTAATAGAAGGTTCTTTATTATTTATATATTAAAAAAAACTATCTACTAACTCAATACCGTGAGGCCAGATTGCAAAGATATCGTAACATATTGGTTAATTGTGATATTTTGTAGATTCCCGGAGCACCGGTTAGATAGATAAATAGATAGATATATTTATTGGTGTTAAGAATTTACATTTTACACAAGTCAAACAATAGTAATAAAGTAAACATATTAAAAAAATACAATAAGTCACATATAAATAAATAAGTAAAACGTTAAAAAATAAAAGGAAAAAGTGTTTCTACAACTCGCATATAACTTAAATGTTTTTTAAGTTAATCAGAACATCATCAATGGAATAGTAGGCATTTTTTAATAGATACTCTTTAATGACGACTTTAAATTTAGTTAAATTCAGATTCCTTACATGACTAGGCAAGCAGTTGTAAGCTTTTGGACCATAATAATTTAACCCATTTCTTGATCTGTTTAATCTAATGAATTCTAAGCATATATTATTACGATATCTGGTAAGATGATCATGTGTACTTTCACAATTTTGGGTATTCAAGATATTTTTCTTCGTAAGTAATAAGCACTCTAGAACGTACATGCTAGGTAAAGTTAAGATTTGCAACTTTTTAAAGGCTTCTCTGTGTGGCAGGAAGTCTCAAAGAATTAGAAAAAATTAAGATAATGCCACAAATAACATTTAGACAAAACATAATAAAACATTATAATCATAACCATTATTCTCTTCACCGATTTACCCCACTTTTTATATAATTGTTACAAATTCTATAGGATACACTCCCCAGTTTTTTGTAAATAATATTGGTTTTAGATATTTCTTGTTTAATTACAAAACATAAAAAAATAGATTTTTTAAAAATTGAAATAATGACTTTTTTATTTATTGATTGATTTTATTAAAAAAATAACGGGGTTCTTCCTATAGCTAACACTAAGTTACTTTACAAATTTTTATACAATCGGACTTTTCATTCTTAAGTTATCGTGCTTACAAGAAACGTGACGGACGAACAGACAGACAGGCGGATGGATGGACAGACAGACGGACGGACGGCAGACAGACGGACATTTTGAAAGTTCAGAATCCGTTCACTAACACAGTGATTTTACAGTCAAATAGGAGATAACATTGTTACATAAAAAAAAATCGTTTAGTAGTTTTTCGTTGGCGTTGCGATGGTCAGACCTTAAATCCGATAGAAAATGTCTACCTTTTAAAATAATTATAGTACGATTTCAAGGGAATCCTAAATATCACTTCCTTAAAGAAGAAAAGACTGAGGAACATAATGGAAGTAAACGGTCGCTCGAGATAAATATTCAGATTTTTATTGCGTCGTACGAGAGTAAAATCCAACCTCCTTATTTCTGGTTCCTCTTTTAGCCTTAATAAGAAATTCTGGCGTAAATTTTTTCTTGGCAACTTATCTTATCTTTCGATTGTGTGCTCTTTAGCTACCGTGAATAAAGCTATTCGAATTATGCCTGCTTTCTTACTTTTTCAAATCGTGAATAATTTTTAAGTTTTAATTTTAAATAATTTAAATATACAGGAAAATTATGCTTTTTAATGTTTCAAAAAGTTTTATTAAAACTCTACACGTGTTTCGGCTTATTAGGCCTTTATCAAGAGTACAAGATAATACTAAGTTTAAAATGTGTTCCTCACTTATTTATACCTAATGGAAGGTATAAATTATTCAAAGCTTTTAATCTATTTATTACATGCAACTAGTTATATGATTCCTATCCTATGTAAATATACTACAAATAAGTTCTTAATGTTAAATTATTTTTTCTAGAATATTATGACCCATAAATAATGTTTGATCATTAGTTACATTTTTATGCTTTTTGACAGCTTTCATGATCTCAAATTGTTCTAGTAAATCTAACTTCTTTCCTTTATTTTCTGTATGGAGTAATTCGACTTCATTAAAATTAACAAAATGATTATTTTCTATGCAGTGTGTTGACATACCGGTGCAATGTATACCATTCGTTATTGATTTTTTATGTTCAGCGAGACGATTTTTTAATTTACGACCAGTTTGACCGATATATTTAGCATCGCAGTCATTACAACAACAGCTTAGAGTTTGACATTTACCGTAAACCAACTTGCACAGACACAGTGATTCACAAGAACTCTAACCAATCATCACAAATAAAAATGGCATCTTTCCACTCATTTATCCACCGTCTGCTAACCTTCCCTTTAAATAAGAATAATTTTAAGAAAGAAGTGAACACCATTAAAGAAATAGCTAGAAACAACGGTTATAGTGAAAATCTCATAGATAAATTAATAAAACATAAACAAAAGAAAAAGTTACTTAAAGAATTTTATGCTGATACTCCACAAAGAACTGACATATATAAATGTATTAATTATAGGCCTAAGATTAGTGATAAAATTAGTCATAAACTGAAAAAACTAGGATGTAAAACTATTTCTGTTAATAAAAATAATCTAGGGAAAATGTTAGTTAATAATAAAGACAAAAGAGATTTATTAGAAAAAACAGGTGTATATCAATTAAAATGTAATGACTGCGATGCTATATATATTGGTCAAACTGGTCGTAAATTAAAAAATCGTCTCGCTGAACATAAAAAATCAATAACGAATGGTATACATAGCACCGGTATGTCAACACTGCATAGAAAATAATCATTTTGTTAATTTTAATGAAGTCGAATTACTCCATACAGAAAATAAAGGAAAGACGTTAGATTTACTAGAACAATTTGAGATCATGAAAGCTGTCAAAAAGCATAAAAATGTAACTAATGATCAAACATTATTTATGGGTCATAATATTCTAGAAAAAATAATTTAACATTAAGAACTTATTTGTAGTATATTTACATAGGATAGGAATCATATAACTAGTTGCATGTAATAAATAGATTAAAAGCTTTGAATGATTTATACCTTCCATTAGGTATAAATAAGTGAGGAACACATTTTACACTTAGTATTATCTTGTACTCTTGATAAAGGCCTAATAAGCCGAAACACGTGTAGAGTTTTAATAAAACTTTTTGAAACATTAAAAAGCATAATTTTCCTGTATATTTAAATTATTGAAGAATGTTTCACAAGGAACCAACCGTAGAATCAACCCAATGTAATTTTAAATTCTTTACATTAAGGTAAATAGGATTTTACAAACAGCGGAAAGAAAAACTATCTATGAGTACTAACAGAAAAACTGTATGTAAAAATAATAATGAAATATTTGCATTATTTCGATAACCTGACTTCTGGTTATGCTAGCAAGTTAAAATTGTAAAATAAATTTGTCCAATTTCTTATTTGACATCCTCATTATAACACTAGCATCCTACATAGTCCCCTACGGCTAAGCAGATTAAACTAGTATCTACATGACTCTCTACGGTATGAAGATTGCTAGCATAACCAGAAGTTAGGTTATCGAAAGAATGCAAAGATGTCATTATTATTTTTACATATAGTTTTTCTTTTAGTTCTCATAGATATTTTTTTTTCCACTGTTTGCAAAATCCTATAGAGAATATGTTTCATTAATATAAGCAAACAAGGTAAGGTAATTGTTAGAATGTCCAGTAGTTTCCTTTTTTACTCATAACATCTTAGCAGACTATTTTATCTGACACTTTACTCTATGTCATTTGTCGTGATTGCCTGTTATGCGTACGGTTTGACGATTCTGAGCACCATAAACTGTGTATACACGAGAACATGGCAATACACCTGGGGCTTCGATCTACGAAAAATGTCTTTATGTGCAGCACATGATGCTGTGAATAATCCGTAATATTTTATTATATCCTAATTTGCCCTATCTAACATTTATACCAATAAGGTAGATGAAAGAACGCCTTTGTCAATTAATTTCCTTTAATACGGGAAAAAACCTACCTTAGTGCCCTATCTAGTGCCCTACCTAGTTTTACTGCTAAAATTATTACATATAGAATACTTTTTCTTTCCTTCTTCAATTCTTTGGGATTTCCTGCCACATGTATGTTTTTTTTTAAGCTGTGCTCGGAGAATCTACAAAGTATCACAATTATTCAGTATGTTACTGGTAAATAACCTCTACGCCTGTGAATTTTACGTCAAAGGATCCTTGACATTTATTACTTGTTATAATTTTTAAACCTCATTAATCTTCTGTTAGTAATTATTTTTTGTTTTAAAATTAGTTTTATTAACATTATACCTTCTTATATCTCGTATATTCAATTTTTTATTTACCAATAGCACACTTTTTGAGATGATTAGCATTTGCTCTTACACAACTTTAAATAGGAATTCAACTCATAATTCGCAAAAAATGGGAAGTTTCAAAAAAATAATTTTATATTCCTGAAATTTGGTATAGGAGGTATAAAATTGCGTTCTAAATAACTTTTCTTAGTGGATTTTTTTCATATTTAGAAAAATAAAGGTACTTTATTAATGGTGATTTTTACAACGTTGCTTATAAAACACCCTGTAGAACACCAAATCAAGTCATTTTGGTATACCTTAGTTTTACAACAAGCAGGACTCAATCCCCAAATACCATTCCAAAATTCCAAAATCTATCCTGGGATACACTGTGTAAACAAAAAAAAAATGTTTGATCTAAATTTTCAAGATATTTAGGTCTTTTTTTTTAATTTTTAGGAAACAGTAAAAAATTGGCCAAAATTTGGCTAACCTCAACATGTTGGTTTTGCAAATGTGAATATTTTTATTCCTAACTTTTTCTGCATTAAAGTACTACCTTGAACTAAAATATAAAGCATTTATAACTTGTATTAAAGTCAGCTACTTTTTATGGGCCTGTGAATAGTTAGAAGTGCAAAAAATCAAGAGATAACTATATTATCTTGTTATTTTTATATCCTAATAGATATCAATAGCCATCAAAAACGGAAACACAAAAGAGTATTTTATATCCCCTTTAAAACCCATTTTGATTTCTCTTCCTAGCATATTTGGTTTTCGAGCAATTCAATTTTTTCTATAGGCCGCGCGCAAGAAATTTTAAATAAACGAAAATTCGTGCTCATTAAAAATGCAAATTTTGCAATTTTCTGCAAATTTTCTCGAAAACCATGGAATGCATATACAGGAAAATTAGGCAATTAGTCAAGCTTTCTTTTTTATGATGAGCAATTTTTTAATATCTTCAACGGTTAACGAGTTATCAGTAAAATAATGCTTTTTTCACATTTTGGGGGGGTGGGGGGTGTTTGCGCGGTACCCCCAGAATTGATTTTTGTGGTTTTGTGATGTATAATCCCTCCACTAACAGTTAGTGAAGGAAAATCTGAGATAACATTTTTTGTTATGGATATCTTTATAATTATTGGACTATTTATAAGAGACGCGTTTAGTACCTCGTTTATATCACTGATAAATAAAAGCGACAGACATTTTTCGAACAATTATTTTTACCGTGTATAAAAGTATTCTCGCAGCGTTCAGCTTTCGAGAATCTGTTCCGGAAAATCTCATTGCATATTCAATTGTCACAAATGAAAGTCACGAAATATGAACAAACAGTGTTCACCCTTGGCCTCAAATACTGAGCTTTGACTGTCAAGTTATAAACTTTTTTAAAATCACGGTAAAACCACTAGTCTCAGTAGTGTTTTGAAATAAACGTTTAATACATAAGCAATTAAAACCCACAGCATAAAAAATCCCACTAAATATCCATCGATATCATGTTCTCGCGTAACATTTAGACTGGATCGATATACCGGTTTACGTCCGTTATTAGTAGATTATCAGGATTATCCCGTGAATTGCCTTTAAATAAATAAAATAGTACAATTTTAATACGCTTAAATAACCTAGAACAAACCAATACTAAGCCAGCGTTAAAATAGAATTTCCGAATAAATTTTTCAATTAGCAACACAGATTCGCGCGAGATAAACCTATCGTATATAGATAGATATTCTTTTTGCGGCATTAGCACTGAAAGTTCACAATTTTCAATATTGCATTATTACAATTGTACAGATGTTCCCCGAATGATTTTACACAGTAATCTCGTTCGCGTATTGATTTTTCCTCTAAACGCTCATCCAATATTATGAAAAGACGTATAAATCAAATTCATCCCCTTTATAACCTGATTTCGTTTTGAGTTATCTGTCTGTATTGGGTTTGAAGAACAAATTGGAAAGATTTGTCATGGGTTCTACTCGCACATGCAATTTGTCATATATCGGAATTAGTTTTAAACTGTTTCAACTTTTGAACCAGTTGTCCGCCGTCCGGTAGTGATTCATGAACCGTATCGTTGTGTGACTGACCTTCTTTCTTGTTTCTGTTGCGCAAATGGAGACTTTAGATGTCAGATTTGAAATTTATCTCGCTGGCGGCCATTTTTAAATTTGTGGCGCATCTACGAACTTGCAGACACCACTAAATGACACGGCAACTCATGCAACTGTGTCTTATCTTAATTAACTTAAGAGTAGAAAACTTTCTTACTCTTTGTTGGGTATTTTGCCACTGAAAAATATTTACAAATTTTAATGAAAAATCCTCTTCGCCAAAAGGATCTTGAATACTCGATTGTTTCAAACTCGAGTAATAGTAGTCGATGAAAAAGTGGATGGGGCTATGATATATTCTAGCCAGGGTTGCTAATTGTGTTCTATAAATTACAAAGACTCTGATGGTCAAATGATGGTCGGGTTCTTAAGGGCATGTCGTCGTACAATATAGGATATTGTACGCCCTTTAAATCGCAGTATTTTTTATGTAGCCTCAACAGTAGTCGAGATGTTTTAAGAAAATGGTTCGTAACCCATTTTTTAACACTGTTGCATTTTATGTGACTTCCTTCCATCCTAATAGCGAACGTATTATTTAGTGAATAGCCTCTCTGTTAGTTACGAAAATCAAAATCTTCCAATTTCATCACTGTCTATGTCTGCCTATTAATGCAGTAAAATAAGGAGTCGGCTTCGGAATCCTTTCTAACAATGCTGACTTTTTTCCATTCTCTTCTAAATTGTGTCCATAATATATGATAAGAGTCTTCTTCCTAGAAAAGGCCGCTGAAATAGTAATTGGACAAAATAGATGTAATATTACTGTTTTTGCGAATAACTTTTAAAATTTAATTTTATTGAAAAAAACTGCTTACGCCAATCGAAAGTGCGGGAAATTTGACATCAAAAACATATATGAAATTTGTTCGTACGATAAAAAATATAGACTCCAGATCTTTTTGTTTAACGCACGAAAATGGATTGCAGCGACACGGTAAGTACGGCGCGCGAAGCGTGCGTCATCTCGGACGCGCTACCCATAATTTGTTATAAATTTTGAACTAATGAATGAAATTGAGCTCAACAAAGCTTAAATGAAAGAAGAAACATGTGACTGTTGGATTATCATATTCTCAAATAAAAAAATGAATGTATGTAGAAATAGTATATACAGGGTGTAATTAGTTTCATGTCATTAAAGAAAACTCGTGGTGGGGAACGACAAGACAAACAAACAAACCTTATATAACATGGAGTCTAAAGCTCATAGTTTTGGAGAAAAAAATATAAACAAAAATTTTCATAATACTTCATAATAACACAGTTTGAGAACTGCTGGCATATTGGGGTAGGCTTTATTTCCTCGCGTCTTTTCGCACATAATACTCTGACATTCGTGCAAATAAGTATGCCGTCAAAGCAGTTAAGAGCTACCGACAGAGGACACCGCCATGTTTTTTGCTTCTTCGCTTGTAATATTCCTAAGTAATAATTTCAGTTTGTGTTCTTACTTGGTAAACAACGAACACACGACGCGACCTACCCGTTCCTTGGTTTTGTCTGTTGCTTTTGTTCTTATTAAATTTTGAGCCACTTATGTTAAGATTTATTTTATTGACTTATCGTTCAAGTCGTTAGTACTTAGTTACGTAAAACACTACTTTTCGTTCGTACTTTTTGTGTTACTTTTTGGATTTTGAACCAAGTTTTTCTTTCTGTTTTCTTTCTTGATAACGTTAATTCACAGTTTAGTGTGGTGTTTTAAAACGCAGATTTTAGACATTATGGAAGATTACACTTAGCCAGAGTTCGCTGACACTTTAGAACAATTGCAACAACATATATTAATGTGCATAGAAACCTAAAAAATGATCCTAATTTACCAAATGTGTTGAACGGAGTGCGTATGTCCTTAGTTCGACATGCCGAAATGTGAGTACGTGGAGATGGAGGTCATTTCGAACAATTTTTGTGAAAAATTCAAAACAATTGTTCAGTTATTGGGTGTTGCCTATTGGGCATTAAAGGTATGATTATTATTATTAGTATTCGCTTTCTTGTTTTGATCTGATTATGATCGTTTACATTGATTTTCATAGAGACCAAAGACTCGATTTTTAGTTTTCTATACCTGATTGGGAAAAATTTTGTGCTCAATTCGTTAAAAAATCAGATTTTTTCCTAACTTAAAATATACCACTATTTTCTGTTATCGTGTTTCGGACATCTAACTGTTCGTTTTCCAATTTCATGAAATAATTACTAATTTCTTAAGCTTTTAACACAATGTTACAAATGTTAATAAACCACTTTTAAATTTTATACAGTCTTATAAGCGACAATGAAAACTACAATAACTTTGTTCCAAATTAAAAAACACATGTAAACAAATCATATTTAAGCCCCTGCGGCCATGCTATGCTTGCGTTGTGCCGAAAGAGAAGGAATTATTTACATTTTCATAATTAGTAGTATAAAAAGTTCGGTACAAGTAATCCCACCACAAAGTACCGCCCTTCTTCCGGCGGGAACACAAGTCGGGTATTACAGTTTTTTATTATTTCTAATATTCGGAACTATAACATCCATTGACCCTGAAAAACAGTGATTATCAAATGTTTCCTACCTTAACATTAAAATGTTAAACCTAGGTCAGCTGTTTTCAAAGTGCCCCTAGAGAAAAAAGTCATATAGGTTTTTTGTTTATCTAGTCGGTCCCTGTTACTGGTCTTTTTTAATGACATGAAACTAATTACACCCTGTATATGAAGTAGAAACATAAAGAGATGTCCGATGAAATCGGTAAACGCTCTACCAGTTCTACAATTTTCAAGATGAAAACCTGGAACTTTCTCATATTAGTGCTGAAGTAATGTATAAAAGGATCTGATGAGGGAAAAAAATCTCAAAAATTTATTTTTGAAGATGTACATTTCCAAAATTTCAAAATTTTGAGAAAGTGGTATTTGATCTGTATAGCTAACTTTAACCATCCATTACTTTAAATCGCGTTACTAGATTTCTGTAGGTGCGATTTTTAAAGATTGAAATGTGAACTTTAAGATGCTTTTAACTTAAAAATTAAATTAGCTCTCTATATTTTACGAAAATAAAAGAAAGTTTTTTCTTTGCTTCAAAATTCGTAAAGCTGGTAACATAAACGTTAATAACTTTTATAAAAAAATTATTTAGCACGCCTATCCTATTGGATTTCTTTATACATTATTTCAAGAGTATGTCAAAGTTCCAGGATTTTTCCAGATTCATTTAAGCTTTGTTAAGCTCAATTTCATTAATCAGTTCAAAAGTTATAACAAATTTAGTGCAGCGCGTCCGAGATCGCGCACGATTGGCGCGCCGTACTTACGTGTCGCTGCGTTCCATTTTCGTGTGTTAAACAAAAAAATTTGGAGCCTATATTTTTGATCGTACAAAAAAACTTCATATACGTCTTTGATGTAAAATTTCCCGTATTTTCGATTGGCGTAAGAAGTTTTTTCGATAAAGTTAAATTTTAAAAGTTATTCGCAAAAACCGTAATATTATACCTATTTTGTTTAATTACATTACATAACTATTACAGCGGCACTTTTTACGAAGACGACTTTTTATCTTATATTATGGATACAATTTAGAAGAGAATGGAAAAAAGTTCGCCCTGTTATAAAGGATTCAGAACTTAAGCTCGTTTCTTGTCTTACTTACTGCACTATATCAAAATTGTGTTGGCATGTAGCTGATACAATTCTGAAGCAAGAAACCCTGCAATAATTTTAGTGAAAACATATAGAGATATGACTCTACAGGAGTAGTTAATTAAGAAAACAACGAGGAAAATAATATTTAAAGTGTAATTGATAAAAATGATAAGGAAGGAAACGTGATATACTTTTAGCGAATAGATGGTAATTTTAATAGTGGAACAGGCATGTAGTAGGTCGTTGTTAATTGCGAATACCTATTTGATCAATAAAAATAAACCATATTCGTTATTAAAAATATTTTTTATGGGATTTTAAAAACAGCAAAATAGGATTGTACGAAAAATCATAAAAGAAAATGTATTCGAGGACAAAGACCTATATACTTTCAGATAGCCAGGCAGCGTTAAGATCTCTTAGACTTTTGAGTCTAAAATTGCCTGGGAAAGCAGACAATCCCTAAAGCAACTGGCAAAAAACAACAAAGTCACCTTGATGTGGGTGCCAGGGCTTGAGGGAATGGAAGAAAATGAATTAGCCGATGCCCTTGAGAAAGGTGTCCCATTTTTTGGGCCCGAATCGTTTTGTGACTTATCCAAAGGACACGTAATGGAGAAAATCTTGAATGGGAAAAGAAATAGAAAGGGAAGAGTCCTACTGGAGGAATACACCAGGCCAAAGACAAGCGAAAAAGTTTACCACGTATTCGACAAATAATGCCACAAGGCTTCTCGAACTCGAAAAGTCCAACTTAAGGCTTATCACTTGACAGGCCATTGCCCCTTGCGATATCATCTTAATACGGGCAAGGCAGAAAATGATATGTGCAGATAATGTGATACTGCAATAAGAAACTGCGGAAAATACTCTTTGCGAATTCAAGGTGTTAGTCCACACTAGGCTAAAGTACCTAGATAAGGTGGAATTAACGCCTGAAAATATAGGGAAAGTCGCCTCCAAGAAAATCACAAGCTTTGTAAAAAGCTTAGAAGTCCTGGGCAACAACTAATTGTAGGGTAATAAAAGATATTTTAGATCGATGTGAGGATGGGCTGAAGGAGCCTCTAAACAATCTACAATCTACCTGTAAAAATATCAAATAGTATTCTTTACGTCGTTTTGATAATCACAGTCTGCAGAGATTGGAAATTAAAATTTTCTTAGATGTATTTTTAAAAATTTTATACAAATAACTTTTTCTGTTGTTTGCGAAATCCGATAGAAAATATTTTCTACTTTAAAGATATGCAAGATCTTTCAAACTACAATTAATACTTGGCGGTGAAATCGCAGTTGCCTCTGACGAAAAATAGTTCTCATTACAAACAGCACGGGGTTAAAGTTCCGCCGACCGCACTATAGTGCCTCATTATTTAAAACCGCTGTGCTTTATTATCCGGCCGCCAACAAAGTTTTTATCGGCTGTAGTGAGTGCTTTATTTTAGCCATGTTTAAAATTTACTGTTATAAACTTTTCACGCCTTGGGGTTGGCTTTTGCTAATTAAACTGGTATGGAGATAATGATATACAACTCTCTTGTTGGCTCTAGATATCGACCAATTTGGAGATGAGCGCAAAGTTAATACATATACTTTGTGCGAGGAGAATTTGTCGATGCAGGATGAAAAAGAATCTTAATGGGGAACTTGCATACAAATTTAAATATGGAAATAATACTAACAAACATAAGGTAACAGTAATATAGAAGATACATTTCACAAAAAAACTATTTTCTAACTTCAGTGCGTTACTTATAAGCTGTTGAAAGTGTTGTAAAACTCAAACTTTATATCGCCCTAAGAAAACACTACTTACGGCTGTGACGTCAGATCACATTACTAGTTTCACGAATCCAGCCCACTCATCTGAATTGTTTTAAATGATCCGCTGACGCGTAAAACATTAATTTATTTATAATAAATTACTTAATAATTTATTTTCTTACATATGTGAACATATTTCTGCAATAAAAAAATGTGCAAGTTCCCTATTGTTGCTAAATCGTCAGTATTCGTCTTTTTAGATCCTTTATTAGAGCATATAGCGCAACATGAATCTGAAAGATCGCCCTTCTTTATATAAAAATCACGATAAAAATGTTACTCTTTTTTAATTACCGTGTCTCCGTTCTCGAAAGCAGAAGTAGTAGCAGAAACGCACAAGATAATAACATAGGCACACGAAAGAAAACAAGTTTCTTCCAGGGCGTAGAATACTATAATCCCATGTATATTTAACCGTTAAACATGGAGTTAAAGTAAAAAATGCGAAATTTATCACAATTTTGTTTAAATCGTGAAAAATGTCATATCTCTTATACCTAGATATGTTTTTCGCGAAGTATATGCACACTGTTATTGTACACTTCGCAAATACAAAACCACTGCCTAACGAGTCACTACGTTCACATCCAGATTTTCTATCCAACTCTCTTTAAAGGAAAATATCTTGACTATTTGCGGTATAGTATATGGAAATAATCATAGACTTCTAATATTTGAGGCGGATGTGATAAAAGAAATTTAGGCGCTGGTTTCTAGCATATTTTATTTTATTTTAATTTTTTTATTTTTACATACGCTATTCAACAGGTCGAGAGACCCAATTACTGGATAGGACAAAAAGATTACAAAAAAAAAGAAAAGAGTGATATACATTTAGAAACAAAGATGTGCATACATGTACAAGCAGATCGATTAAGTAAAATATTAAAATAATTATAAGAACATTTTAGGAACACAAAGTACAATTGTTACAGTAATGAACAATAATGAGTTAATTATTATTAAAGATGCATAATTTTAGAGAGGCAACGTTGCAGTTGAAAATATCTACGCGGCCGTGTATATCATTGTACGCAGTACACATACCTTGAAGTGGTGAACATTTTTTTATATTTGTCCTGGGGGTGTTTAGTTTAAACAAATCTGTTTGACGTGAAGCAATTCTGTGAGCATGAAAATGAAGCATATTAAGTATATAAGTGCTGTCGGTGATATTATGTATCAATCTATAAAGAAAAATTAGATAAGGGACTTTACGGCAACCTTCTAATGATACTAATGAGAACCTCGATAATAATTCAGATTCCAAGAATGAAATTTCTGTACTCTTATTAGCTTGCTCCACTTATTTTCCCCGATTTATACCCCCCACCCCTTCAACCGTGCAGTGGGAATTCTAATGTAAAGACCCTCCTTACTAGCTTAAATGTACATAGTTCTGCAGCCAGAAGTCCAATCCGGGAAGGAACCGCGGACGGGCGGTCAAAAATGTTAATTTTTAATCAAATTAAAATCTTTGAGTGCAGCTCTGAAATTTTGCGTAGTTATAGTCTTCAACTGCAGAAATTGCGTGAAATTATTGTCAAAAGTCTAGGTCGGGGATTAAACGTTGCCAGAAGTCGGTAAAGTTGTAAGAAAATTGTTCAGATGATTAAAATAGACATTGGTCAAGGTGCAGTTCTGGCGATTTTGTTTCCGTGTTTAATATCTCCCTATTCTTCCGGGTTTTCCGGTTATTAACGTACCAGTGACATTAATGGAACAAAAGACGAATCAAATTAACGAAATGTCAGAAAATGCTATTTTTCGTTCACTTCTGTCGGCTCGAATTTTCGATTTCGAGCATGCAATTGACGATGCCGAGAAAATGCCAATTTCAATCTTTCGATATCGACATTAGGAAGCCCTCCTGCCGATGTATTTATTTAGTTATGAACATTTAAAAATTCCATGTTTTGCATTTTCCGACGAGACTAGTTAAAATGTTATATCCACCCAGGCAGCATATCGCATTAAGCGACGAATTTCACAGCGGATTTCTCGGTTCGAATCCTCTACGGCTGTACTTTTTTAATTTGTTTTGAACTTTTTCACTGATATTTCTTATTCTAAAACGACACAACTACACAAAATTTCAGAGCTGCACTCAAAGATTTTATTTTAATTAGAAATTAACGCATTTGACCACCCGCCTTCGCTTTCATCCCCGGGATGGACTTCTGGCAGCAATGCTATGTACTTTTCAGCTAGTCAGGAGGGTCTTTACATAAAAAATTTCACTGCATATTTTCATTTTTAATTTCCGTAGCCAGCTCTCTGTCTAATACGTATACTATTCTTATGGAAAACGGCTCCCACCCAAATCGACTGAAATCGCAGTATATTGTAGATAGTTTCTTCATGATCAAAAGTTCTTATAGGCACAAGGTCGGAAAATGCACAATTCTCCAAATATCGGGCTGCAAAGTCGACTTTGCAACCCCCGATACCTGGAAGACTGTCTATTTTCCTAACTTGTGCCCAAGAGAACTTTTTATCAGGAGCTCGAGAGGATTAACATATACCGATTCCAGCGATTTTCACTTGGGGTCACTTCTCATACGAAATAAGCATCCCATTTACACTTTACACGAGTACAATAACAGTGTGTATATTGTAGATTCGATCAATTGTACATGCCAGTGCGAGATTGACTAAAATATTTAATCTAAAAAAATGTATAATAATTATTGTTCGAACTCGGTCGTACTTCCTACCTTATTGGCTGATGTTTTTGGCCTGGTTCTTTACTCTGAGCTCTGGTAGTAGGATTCGGCGGAGGCAGCGGACTGTAGTTGAATTATCCAAGTCGAACAATAATTGAAGGTGATGTAACTCACACACTTTTAGCGAAATAAGCGAAAATGAGCGGTTTTTAGCGATAACGAAAAATATTGAAAGAAATGTAGAGAATATGGAGCAATAGTACACGCCTCGTTAGCGGTCAGATTTAAACCTTCTGGGTGACCACACTATATGTATTATTTTTCATTAAAAGTGCATTAGATTTCCATCCTTGGCAAAGTTGGCAAGTACGTTCTAAATATCACTTTCCTTCGTAGTTTTCTTAATCGCTAAACATAAATATGAGGTTAAAATTACGCTCGCACCACATTTCGCTAAAAACATAATATCTAGGTATAAGAGATATGATGTTTTCCACGATTTAAAAAAAAAATGTGATAAATTTCGCAATTTTTACTTTAACTCCATATTTAGCGGTTCAATATACATAGAATGATACTATTCTGAACTCTGGAAAAAACTTTTTTTTTTTTTCATGTTCCTCTGTTATTATTCTGTGCGGGGTCTCCTTTCAAGTGAATATCTCAATTTTAATTTATCAGCTACTTGGGTAATGGAATGAAGGTGGTAGGAGGGTTGAAATATATTATAGAGAAAATATTATAAAAGATCTATGGCCTTGGCTTCTAGTAGATCCACCAAATCCCAAGTTTCTGTACTCTTACCAGCTTGCCTAACTTATTTTCTCCTACTTACCCCTATTTAACCCCCATCCCTTCAAATGAATCGTCTCAAAATATAATTTAGTTCCAGATATCTTTATAATATACCGGGTGAGTCACGAATTGCGCTCGCCCCGATATTTCCTAAAATATTTGGAATAGAAAAATGAAATTTGGAGGCCTTATTACACGACTAAAATGCCATCTTTTCAACAAAAAATCAAGTTTGGTGCACATCCGGTTTGACCGGAAATGCCCACAACTTTCGATTTTTAAATGGAACACCCTATATATTTTTACATTTTTGTAATCTACAGGAGATTTTGAATACAATACATCCATTTTGGTCACTTTTTGATAAACATTAAGAATCTTATTAAAAAATCTATTTCTGAATCCAGAGTGCTGTGGTGCCCAAAATATATTTTAGTTTGTGTGCTACATTACTATAAAAATAAAAAGAGCAATATGATTGCATTATTTAATTCTCTAGAGGCGTTTAAAATTTTTAAATGTGATTTTTACCCACTAACTCGTTTTTTTTAAATGGGAATTTAATCGTTCACCAACACTTTTAAATATCTCATTTTCATACGAATCTAATGATACCAAAATTTTGAAAATCCGCGCAGAAATATTTGAGATTTCAGCCAAAATACAATGCAACCAAGCTTTTAGAAACATGCGGCTAATAGATAATAGATTAGTGGGCTTTGGAAACTAAAATGGCACATTTCTGTGTAAATCTGGTAACCTAATAACATTGGAAAAACCATAGTAGCCATTGAATGTAATAAAACAATATCAGCTGTCAGACAGACTCGTGTAGTTATAGGCAATCTACAGCTATCAAACATTTAATAATTGTGAGCGCAACGAACGTTACAATTAAGTTTATCATAGGTATGTGGAGGTAAACACAATTACATCCACAAGGACATTTGCAATAGAATGCGACATCAGTTCGGTTTTCAGAGTTTTATTTAAATGAACATAAATATCGGGCATATAAATAAATAAAAATCAATTCCGTTTGAACAATTAAACTTAAACTAGGTAACAGTAGATATCTTTAAAATAATTAATATAATTAAACCATAAATTGACATTTATAGATATTGTTCAAAATGTCCACCATTTTTTTCTATACACAATTCGGCTCTGCGTACAGTTGCTTGAATGGCTCTACGCAATTCAGCCGGCGTTATTTCATTAAGAGCCCGTACAACTTTATTTTGCAGCTCTTCACGGCTATTTGAAGAAATTTTATAAACTTTATTTTTGAGAGTGCCCCATACATAATAGTCGAGGGGTGTTAAGTCAGGTGACATAGGAGGCCACCTGATTGACCTTGATTTGCGATAAGGCGTTCACCATGCAAGTTATTTAATATTCCATCACTCTTCTGGAATTATGTGGGGGAGCACCATCTTGTTGGAAAAACAGATTTTGTAAATAGGCAAGAGGAAGTAAGTCAAGAAATTCTGCAGTCTGGTTTTGTAAAAAGAATAAATATCGTTCGCCAGTAAGTGTTCCATAAAAAAATATGGGTCCATTTATTCGATCTCCAAGTACTCCAAGCCAGCAGTTAAACCCAAATCTTTCCTGAATATTCCCCCGCCCTACCAACCTCGAATTTTCTTGAGCCCAGTACCTAGTATTATTTCTGTTAAACATACCTTGGTTCGTAAATCTACTTTCATCTGAATATAAAATATGAAAAGGAAAACCTGGGTTTTGTTGTACTGCATTTAAGAACCAGTTGCAATATACTAGCCTCCTGTCGTTATCATCTCCATAAAGATGTTGGTGTATTTGGTATTTATAAGACCGAAACTTATGTTTCTTTAAAATTCTGCCAACCGAATACTGACTAATGTCGCATTCCATTGACAATTCCCTTGTTGATGTTGTTGGGTGTACCATCACAAATCCTAATACATCAATTTCTTTGTCCTCACTTACAATAAATGTTTGATGGTCATCTTGTTGATTGGGTTCGTTTCTTAATTCTTGTTCCACTCTGGCAAACAAGTGTCTGCTTGGATGACGTCTGTTGGGATATCGTTGCTGATACAGTTCTGCAGCTGCAGTTGAATTTTTGAGACACTCTCCATATATCAGTAACATATCGACCTTTTCATTTCTACTAAAATTATTAATTTTCTTTAATTTTTACTCAAAGAGATTTCCGCAACGCTTTATTTTGTATCTGTCTGACAGCTGATATTGTTTTATTACATTCAATGGCTACCATGATTTTTCCAATGTTATTAGGTTACCAGATTTACACAGAAATGTGCCATTTTAGTTTCCAAAGCCCACTAATCTATTATCTATTAGCCGCATATTTCTAAAAGCTTGGTTGCATTGTATTTTGGCTGAAATATCAAATATTTCTGAGTGGATTTTTAAAATGTTGGTATCATTAGATTCGTATGAAAATGAGGTATTTAAAAATGTTGGTGAACGATTAAATTCCCATTTAAAAAAAACAAGTTAGTGGGTAAAAATGACATTTAAAAATTTTAAACGCCTCTAGAGAATTAAGTAATGCAATCATATTGCTCTTTTTATTTTTATAGTAACGTAGCACACAAACTAAAATATATTTTGGGCACCACAGCACTCTGGATTCAGAAACAGATTTTTTAATAAACTTTTTACTGTTTATCAAAAGTGACCAAAATGGATGCATTGTATTCAAAATTTCCTCTAGATTCCAAAAATGTAAAAATATATAGGGTGTTCCATTTAAAAATCGAAAGTTGGCATTTTAGTCGTGTAATAAGGCCTCCAAATTTCAATTTTCTATTCCAAATATTTTAGCAAATATCGGGGCGAGCGCAATTCGTGACTCACCCGGTATATGTGCTCCAAATTTCAAGAGAATATTTCAATTCTATTTTACCAACCTCTTTGATAATGAAATGGGGGTGGTAGTGGGATGGAAAATACTATAACAGAATCTGAGGCCTTGGCTTCTAGTATATATATATACACCAAATCCGAAATTTCTGTACTCTTAGCAGCTTGATTTACTTATTTTTACCCCTACTTATCCCTATCTAACCCTTATTTAATCCCCATCCCTTCAACTGAAACATCTCAAAATATAATCTAGTTAAAGATGTCGTTATAATATATACGTGTACCAAATGTTTAATTTAGTGATAGTAATGGCTAGGGAATGCACTCACTCTATTAGCTCAGTGTTGCAGACTTTTTATTTACGTCATATACTGATTGCTTTGCGAATTTTATTCTATTAAACCCATTCATAATGGAGCTTTGAATATTATAAAAGAAATCTGCGGTCTTGGCTTTTAGTATATACACCAAATCCCAAGTTACTGTACTCTTATCAGCTTGCTTTACTTATCTTTTCTTATTTACCCCTTTTTAGCCCCCCATCTCTTCACCGGAATTAGCGCAAAATATAATCTAGTTCTAGAATTCTAGATCTCATCGTGGTACGTATGTGTCTCACATTTCAAGTCAATAACTTAAACCGTTGCTGAGGAAACGGGTGCACAAAAAAAATTTACTTTTATACATCATACTTCCATTCCACTACGTGGATGTGGAAGTATGATGAAGAATATAGTACTTTTGATCGGCGTGTTATTCAAACGTTAAAAAAGTTTTAAATATTTTATGTTTTATAATTAAACAAAACATATCTAAAAACATTATTTACAAAAACACCGCGAAGTGTATGCCACAGAATGTGCAACAATTGTATAAAATGACCAATAAATTAGCGAAGAGTATAATGATTACTCTAGTAACTCTATTTAGAAAAAAAATCATCTCCCATGTTTCTAACATACCTATGGAAACACTCCGTATACTGAAAGCTTCATTTGTGTTAGTAAATTGGTTGTATGGTAATATGTACTTTTTTACTTAATACAGACATTTTATTATTATTATCTCTCCAAGCATCCTGTACTACAGTTGACTCTATCTTGAGGGAACAGTAGTAGTTTAATAATATGCAAGCTTGGCTCTTTACGCACTAGCAAAGTGCTGGAACGTGATAACAAATGCAAGACGTCACTCTCCGCGGAATGTAAACCTTGCCAGGCATGTAAAATCAAAGGACGTGCATTCTACGTTCCTCAAGTATTTTAATACTCCGAGGACGAGGCTTGTAAATGGATACCCTCACCGCCTTAAAATATCTAGCACTAATCCCCCTGCCGCCATAAAGTTCCCGAAATCTTATACTTGCGTCGTGCGCTCGCGATGGATAGAAATAAGTATAGGAAACGTGAAAGAGATTGCTAGAATGTATTTGTTGTTATTTTGACTCTATTCTTTCCTTATGTAATAGCTTTCAGCGTTGGTTGGTGTGAAATAGATGCCAATTTAAACGTGAAACTAAATATATGAATAGGTTTCCCTGGTGTACTACCCCAAATTCCTCAATTTTACACTTAGATTTACACGACGTAATGCTGAAAAGTGCCTTCAATATCCGTAGAATTGAAGGAGCTACTATCCCGATAAAAAGAGTCACGGTGTATTTGGAATTCATTTTCAGGTGCGTAACTTACGTGACAGAAAATTTATTTACTTATATATTTATTTGTTCAATAAAATATTCAACGGGTATGTAACCCAATTACAGGATAAGTACAACACACAAGTAAATAGTAAGTACAATATAGAATAGAATTTTTTTAATTAATATAATACATGTGGGCATACAAACACATACACACATACATATATATCGAACACAAGCGCATACCTAAACATATAAGTAATATAAGAAAGAAAGAAAGAAAAACAGGTATAAATAAAAAATAACAAACTTAACTATACAAAAAGGCATTCAACAGAAATATGTGCAAGCGGAGAAAATAAATGGAAAATATTAAAATTACAAAAATACCTTTTTAATATCATTTATGCTACAGTGGAGCATATCAAGCGGTGACTCAATGTGAGAATAATCAGTTATTTGACATAAAGGAGAGCATTTATAAATATTTGTTCTATGATTTTTAACGCAAAGTAGATGGTTATTTCTGACATTACACCTAGGCACATGAATATTAAGTAGAGCTAAGATGACCTCGCAGTTAATTTTATTGTGAATAATTTTGTATAAGAAAATAACACAATGCATAGTTCGCCTTTTGATTAAGCTACACATTTTAAACCGCTCGTGGAATAACTCTTGTGGGGTGCCTATAAGTGGATAATAGTTGTCTAAGCTGAATGTAGCTGATTCAAGGAAACGTCTTTGCATTCTCTCAAGAGACGAAATGTGTATAGAGTACATTGGACTCCAAATGACAGATGCATATTCGACTTTAGATCTTACAAACGTTAGGAATAATAGTGTCAAGAGATTTGAAATCTTTCATATTTCGAATTATGTAACCCAGATTTTTGTAAGTAGCCGCTACACTTTTATCAGTATGATATGTGAAAGTTAGTTTGGGGTCATAGGTGACTCAGATCGATTTAAAATGAGTTCGTCAAGGGTATAGTAATAGATGAATGTGTCATTTTTTACGACAAATTGACATTACACTACATGTATTGGCATTAGAGGTAATTCATTGTCAATACACTACGAATTTATTAAATTTAAATGCAATCGCGGAAAGATTCAGTCTGACAAAATATTTTTAAATCATCTGCATATAAAAGGAAGTTCACATCTAATTTGTCTACAATGTCATTAATGAATACAACGAACATAAGAGGTTCAAGAATCGAACCTTGAGGTACTCCGGAAGCTTGGACAGATCTGACAAATCTATAACCATGGCATTGCACAAACTGAGTTCTGCCTGTCAAATAGGACTCGATGATGGTAATCAAGTTTCTACTAAGACCAACTTTGTCCAGTTTGCCCAATAGTAGACCATTGTCCAGTTTATCAAGAGCTTTGCAGAAGTCAGTGTAGATAACATCTACCTGACCTCTCTGATCAAGGATTTCGCTAATAAGTTGTGCTCTTCACACCAAGTTAGTAGCAGTAGAATGCCCTTATACGTGATTTGATAGGAAGCTATGAATTAATATTTCATCATATGTTTTGGAGAAGTTACACAGAATAGCAACAGGTCTAGGATTGGTGATATAATTTCTTGAACCCTTTCTAAAGACAGAACATGTATGCCAACATTTCAGGTTAAATGTCAAATTTGAGTTGGCCTGGTCAATTTTGGAAACTTGGGAAAGACACTTGCGAATTAAGTTTATTTATTATGTCAGATAATAGTCCGTAGCGTGGCGTCGAAAAACCAACGCTCTCTATTCAATGCTTTAGACCTGTTAAAACGCTGCACGAGAGGGGGACGAACAAGTCTTTCATATACATTTTCGTTCGGGGTCGCGGTGTTTTCCGGCAGATGAAGGTTGAAATTCCATGTGGTTCGACCAAAGGTATTTTTTGCATTACGTACCAACATGTTTTTTCATGAACCAAATATTGCAAAAATACATGCATCTAATACATTTTTGGCCGCAGCGTTTCCATTTCCGGTCAATCCAAAAATTTTGAAAAAACGGATTTGGCCGCTATGGCCGACCGAAGTAACTTTTATTTTCACAAGGTGCAAATACTAAGTGTCCTATATAAATACGAAATAATAATTAAGTAATGCATTTTTTACTGATTTAAATATACAAAGATACGTTTACCAACCCCATCAAAAATGAGGCTTTCCTTCAATATGGCATATCTTCTAAACCAAATTGTATATTAAGGTTTCTTCACTCTAGGATTGTTTGAGAGACTCAAATATACGTATGGATGCAATTTTAAACCAGTGGATTTAAACCATTCTCTCCTTAAAATCTCCCCTATTGTAATAACTGGGGTTTTATTCCCCTAATTATATGGATTAATCAGACATTACCATTGGCAGAGTACGGAGTGGCCCAATCACTTTGCAGACTCCGTCGATATCATAGTATATCCATCGAAATCAAAACTGTGCTTACCCTTTTCCTTCTAGGGATTATATCCTTTTGGTGTCCCTCAACCAGGTTACTTCACAAACAAACTTTACTGAATATGGAATGAACTTAATTGCATAACAAACAAATAAAACACGTGATTTCTCAAAACACTCAAACCACTATATGTACAGAATAAAATGAAAACAAATGAAAATGACAATCACAAACATTTAACGATTAAATACATTAACAAACAGTAGTGTCACTATATCAAGAAATGAAATGGTCCGCGGCAAGTTCAAATCTTTAGCTGAATCGCGACCGAATACTCTGAGTTCAATTACAACACATTAATTTATGCTTATTATAACCGGCAAAATAGTGAATAAATGTACTTAAACTTTAAAATTGGAAAAGGTTCGCAAAACGAGAATTTACTATACCCTGTAGGTAGATGACGACCGAACAGACGTTAAGCCAAGAGTGTCGATATTATCTCAATCGAAATAACAGGTTTCAAAAGTGGGCAGTAAACTTTAAACCCTCGACGAATTAAAATCTTCTCTACTTTAAACCGTACCCCTATTTGAAATTACCCAACGGACCATGGTATTTGTCATATGGCCTATCTAATATTTTGTACCACTCCAGCAGATGAAAAAAACCTCTTTTGTTCCTTACTTTGCTTTTGTATAGGGGAAAAAATCTACCTTATGTGGTGTATCTATCTTAGTCTATTACATATGTTTCTGGAATCATCTTTTAACTGTCTTAGTCTTGAAAATTTAACTAGACCCCCGGTGAGGTGGTATTTAAACAAGTCTCCATAACTTCAAGTGAGAAAAGCGAATTGGACATAAAATAATTTATATGGTTATTTATTGCCTCCAAGTGGCTAACGTCGACTACCTAATAAAGACTAAAGTTAACAAAGCATGTTTTCTGGGCTCTAAAATAAATCAGTTTGCAACATGAAACAGATGTTTCTGACCAGTATTTTACGTTGTTGTACTAAATACGGTGATTCGCTATGCGACAGGGTCGGACTTGGCTCCCTTAATTTGACTTTTGTTACACTATATTGAATTCGTGCGTTTACGCAATATTTATATTATATATATAATAAAATTCAGTTTTAAGATGTCCAGTGGTTCATAACATCCCGAAATAACATCAGTTATTTAAAGGAAAAAATCATGAAACCAATTACAAATTAGGTAATCATCCCCACCCCTATATATTATTATTATTATTTCCGCGATTGTCAAATAAGCATATTAAAATTTTCCGGTTTAACTCCCTTATATACCCCCATTTCGGGCATTTCTATGAGTTATCGAAAATAATGGCCGATTTCTGAAATGTCAGAATGTTTTACATCGAGGCGATGTTTTTCTGACTCCATTAGAGAATGATTTTTTTCCCGAGTGTATAAAATAGCCGGTTATGAGCTTATAGGTTAGAAAACCCAATCAAGGGGTAGTTAACTGAAGTAAACGGAACTATAAACTGAAGTCGATTTCGAGGTTTATTAATTAAATGTAAAAAAGAACCACCACCACCATTCATGATCAGCGACTGAAAAAGCTTCTTGCGGAGAGTTTTGTAGAATAAACCTTAAATATCAGAAATAGAGGTTGTTACTGGTAAGAAGTGTTTGGTCATTTTTGAGGGTTATTAGTCATGTATTAAAAAAAATCGCGAAATCGTAATCAGAGTCCAAAAAACCCATTTTACGACCTAGTCCTAATTAATATTGAAAAATTTATAAAGGCGTTGTTTGGTGAAAGTTGACGAACGACTTCGTCATCAGGGACCAACAATACCCCATTGACAAATTTCGTTGAAACTTCTTTTGAAAAACAATTTGTTAAATATGTTTCAAAATACTTGAATTTGTGTTTCTCAGACACGTTAGCCGCCAATTACGTAACAATAGTCAGTTTATAGATAAAGGATTTTACCTCTCTATTTAGGAATGGGGGTGGTTGGGGTTAGTTACTTTAACTCATTATTTTGTACTTGTTGCATAATATATAAATATACAGTGCATTTTGGCCGACATATTTTGCATAGCTACAATCCTGGAAATACATTAATTGGCGCAGGTCGTCGAGTGGTATTGAGAATATAAAATTATATTTGTTAAAAACTGCTAAAAATTTATCTTATCTAGGAATCTCTTCCAGCCTTCCTTACGCATAATGCGTCGTAATTATGTTCCAGTGCTTCTATATATGTTTTACATGCTGGCTTGTTAACTTGTATACCGAAATGAATAAACTAAATGCAAATATTGTAATACGTATTCTTAAGGCGCCTCTCCATCATATTAAATTTGACACTTTCATATAATTTTATCCAATTTTCATTTATTATATATCGTTATATTACATTATTGCGTCTCAGAGCCGCACAATTTTCTCGCATATCACACCCTCGCCTGAAATATATATTTTCTGTAATATGCGAGCAGGTGACTAAAGTTACAATTCTCCAGAAGAATATACGAAATATGCAAAGAAATATGCGAGTATCATCTTCGTTTATTAACGTATTCTGTTTTACCAACTTACGACAATAAGTTGCAAGTATACGATTATGTACAAAGTTGCAAGTTTAAAGATTCTTTTTACGTGATATCATTATTCATATTTCCCAATATTGTCATATAACTTTGCAGGCACAACACGAAGTACGTCAAGATAAGTTTGAATAGTTTGGAATTAATCTAGAGATAATAAAACAATGGAACAGGCACCTGAGTGGAATAGGTAGTCGTTAGTTTGCAGAACTATATAACAAGTATTGCACTGGTGAAAAGTTTGCGATGCGAAACAAATTTTTAAAACGTTCCTCCTAGTTTTTACCTATTGTATTTAATCTCATTAATTAACTTTGAACAATTTTGTACTCAGAGATTTATTTGTTATTTACTTCGTCGAAATCAATAGTTACAAATTGAATTTTCTGTCAGTAATTGTGCCGAGTTTAATAAGAAACGAAAGTCCTAGTTCAGAGGGAATTGTAGAATATTATAGAATTAAATTATGAGATGAAAATGGGGATATAGAATTATAACAGAACTAAAGGTATACCCATATACCGGGTGAGTCACGAATTGCGCTCGCCCCGATATTTCCTAAAATATTTGGAATAGAAAATTGAAATTTGGAGGCCTTATTACACGACTAAAATGCCATCTTTTCAATAAAAAATCAAGTTGGGTGCACATCCGGTTTGACCGGAAATGCCCACAACTTTCGATTTTTAAATGGAACACCCTATATATTTTACATTTTTGGAATCTAGAGGAAATTTTGAATACAATACATCTATTTTAGTCACTTTTTGATAAACATTAAACATTTTATTAAAAAATCTATTTCTGAATCCAGAGTGCTGTGGTGCCCAAAATATATTTTAGTTTGTGTGCTACGTTACTATAAAAATAAAAAGAGCAATATGATTGCATTACTTAATTCTCTAGAGGCGTTTAAAATTTTTAAATGTGATTTTTACCCACTAACTCGGTTTTTTAAATGGGAATTTAATCGTTCACCAACATTTTTAAATACCTCATTTTCATACGAATTTAATGATACCAAAATTTTGAAAATCCGCTCAGAATTATTTGAGATTTCAGCCAAAATACAATGCAACCAAGCTTTTAGAAACATGCGGCTAATAGATAATAGATTAGTGGGCTTTGGAAACTAAAATGGCACATTTCTGTGTAAATCTGGTAACCTAATAACATTGGAAAAATCATAGTAGCCATTGAATGTAATAAAACAATATCAGCTGTCAGACAGACTCGTGTAGTTATAGACAATCTTGAGCTATCAAACATTTAATAATTGTGAGCGCAAAGAACGTTACAATTAAGTTTAGCATAGGTGTGTGGAGGTAAACGAAATTACATCCACAAGGACATTTGCAATAGAATGCGACATCAGTTCGGTTTTCAGAGTTTTATTTAAATGAACATAAATATCGGGCCTATAAATAAATAAAAATCAATTCCGTTTGAACAATTAAACTTAAACTAGGTAACAGTAGGTATCTTTAAAATAATTAATATAATTAAACCATAAATTGACATTATAGATATTCTTAAAAATGTCCACCATTTTTTTCTATACACAATTCGGCTCTGCGTACAGTTGCTTGAATGACTCTACTCAATTCAGCCGGCGTTATTTCATTATAGTCCAGTCAATGAACTCTCAAAAGTGGGGTGTAGAGGACATGGTCGGGAACAGAATTTTTGACTTCGAGCCTGTGTTTGGAGTAGTTAGGAGGTAAACACACTAAAAGTCCCCGAATCTACGAGGTGAGCGGGGTGCAGGGGGGGCCATTGAAGGTCACTTTTTTTTGCTTCTCGCTGATATCTCGAAAACAGTGCATCGTAGCTAAAATATCAATCTATTCAAAATTAAAGGTGACAAAATTTCCTACAATATTGTTTTTATTAATTATTCTTCTATTAAAAATTACCAATTTTCAAAATACACATTTATGCCTCACGCTTCTTGACAAACTTTGCTTTCTAGCGCCTCAGCCTTTAGTTTTATGGTAGTATCTTCACAGCAGAGCATTAGTTGTAGAGCATTCAATTTTTTTTAAAGTGAGTTGGTATTAACACTCTTCTATTAGCTTGACCTGTAACATTTTAAGCAAATTTTACAACTCACTTTTCACACACTTCCAGATGTAGGATTGACTTGAAATTTCGGGCGTGTATATGGATCACGTAACAATACAATTTGGCAACTTTCACAAAAAATCCAAGATGGCGTTTCGAAGATGGCAGGTAGTCTTTTGTCACTTAATATCCGATACTACTGAAAATTGGTATCCGGGGTTTCTAGAGATCGCAGATTACAGACATCTGATCAAAACTCAAAAATTCAAAATGGCGGCGTCAATGTGGCGGATGGGTTTTGTCATTTATCATCTGATTCGATTAAGCATCGATATCTGAGCATTATCGAGGTTGCAGAGGACAATTATATATTCTGAATTTAATAATTCAAAATGGCGGAGTCAAGATGGCGGTTAAGTATTGGAATTTATAGTTTGATTCGCATGAAAATCGATATCTGCGGATTTTCAAGGTCGTAGGTTATAAATATTTAGTCGAAATTCAAAAATTCAAAATGGCGGCTTCAGGATAACGAATAACTTCTGTCATTTATATCTCGAAAACAGTGCATCGTCGTGAACAGGTTTATTCTATTCAAAATTAAAGGTGACAAAATTTCCTACAATATTCAATATTCGTCTATTCCCAATAGCTTTCGAGATATCAGCTGGCAAAAGTCGCAAGTGTTCGAAAAACGTTTTTTTGCCTCACGCTTCTCGACCAGCTTTTCCTACTAGCGCGTCAGCCTTTAGTTTTACATCAATGTCCTCCCAGTAGAGCATTAGTTGTAGAGCATTAAATTGTCGAATTGTTCCGTGGATGTCTGTACAACTTGGTTGCCAATGTTAAAAGAAGAACTTCACAAACTTAACATTGTATAAAAACTAAAAAAACTGTTAACTATATCAACAGTTCTATGTAAATAGTAAGTATCTATGGATATTGAATATAACAAACATTCTTAGAGCTGTATATTTATCATACACAACAAAAAAGATTTTTCAAAAAAAGCCTTGAAAAAGGAAACGGAATAGATTTCCGAAACGTCGGCGAAATATTTAATTTCAAGTTTTTATACTTATTTGTGTTGTTTATTTAAAAAAGCAACCTTTAACTGATCCTTTGGCGTAAAAGTCACAGACGTAGAGGTTATATACCAGTAACATACTGGTTAATTGTGATATTTTGTAGATTCCCCGAGCACCGCTTAAAAAGAAAACATACATGTGGCAGGAAGTCCCAAAGAATTGAAGAAGGAAAAAAATTATTTAATAATTTCAAAAACACGTATTTAAACTCCCTGAAACTGTTAAAAAATGCCATAAAAGGAAGAAAATAATGTTAATAATAAAAATAACTATGTCATTCTAAAGCCGCCATTTTGAATTTTTAAATTTCGACTAAATTTTTATAATTTGCGACCTTGAATTCGCAGATACCGACGAATCAAACTGTAAATTACAAAACTCATCCGCCATTTTGACGCCACCATTTTGAATTATTAAATTTAGACGAGACTCTGAAACCTCGATAATGCTCAGATATCGATTTTCATTCGAATCAGATGATAAATGACAAAACCCATCCGCCATATTGACGCCGCCATTTTGAATTTTTGAGTTTTGATCAGATGTCTGTAATCTGCGATCTCTAGAAACCCCGGATACCAATTTTCAGTAGAATCGGATATTAAGTGACAATAGACTACCCTCCATCTTCGAAACGCCATCTTGGATTTTTTGTAAAAGTTGCCAAATTGTATTGTTACGTGAACCATATACACGTCCCAAATTTCAAGTCAATCCTACATATGGAAGTGTGAAAAGTGAGTTGTAAGATTTGCTTAGAATGTTACAGGTCAAGGTAATGGAGGAGTATTAATAAGAACTTACTTAAAAAAAAAATTAATGCTCTACAACTAATGCTCTACTGTGAAGATATTACCGTGAAACTAAAAGCTGAGGCGCTAGAAGGCAAAGTTTGTCAAAAAGCGTAAGGCAAAACTGCGTATTTCGAAAATTGGTGATTTTCGCCAGCGGATATCTCGAAAGCCATTAGGAATAGAAGAATAATGAATAAAAACAATCTTGTAGGAAATTTTGTCATCTTTAATTTTGAAAAGATTAATATTTTAGCTATGATGCACTGTTTTCGAGATATCAGCGAAAATCCAAAAAAGTGACCTTCAATGGCCCCCCCTGCACTCCGCTCACCTCGTAGATTCGGGGACTTTTAGTATGTTTACCTCCTAAGTATTCCAAACACAGCCCTGAAGTCAAAAATTCTGTTCCCGACCATGTCCTCTACAACCAGTTCATTGACTGGACTATTAAGAGCCCGTACAACTTTATTTTGCAGCTCTTCACGGGTATTTGAAGAAGTTTTATAAACTTTATTTTTGAGAGTGCCCCATACATAATAGTCGAGGGGTGTTAAGTCATATGACCTTGATTTGCGATAAGGCGTTCACCATGCAAGTTGTTTAAATATTCCATCACTCTTCTGGAATTATGTGGGGGAGCACCATCTTGTTGGAAAAACAGATTTTGTAAATAGGCAAGAGGAAGTAAGTCAAGAAATTCTGCTGTCTGGTTTTGTAAAAAGAATAAATATCGTTCGCCAGTAAGTGTTCCATCAAAAAATATGGGTCCAATTATTCGATCTCCAAGTACTCCAAGCCAACAGTTAAACCCACATATTTCCTGAATATTCCCCCGCCCTACCAACCTCGGATTTTCTTGAGCCCAGTACCTAGTATTATTTCTGTTAAACATACCTTGGTTCGTAAATCTACTTTCATCTGAATATAAAATATGAAAAGGAAAACCTGGGTTTTGTTGTACTGCATTTAAGAACCAGTTGCAATATACTAGCCTCCTGTCGTTATCATCTCCATAAATATGTTGGTGTATTTGGTATTTATAAAACCGAAACTTATGTTTCTTTAAAATTCTCCAAACCGAAGACTGACTAATGTCGCATTCCATTGACAATTCCCTTGTTGATATTGTTGGGTGTACCGTCGCAAATCCTAATACATCAATTTCTTTGTCCTCACTTACAATAAATGTTTGATAGTCATCTTGTTGATTGGGTTCGTTTCTTAATTCTTGTTCCACTCTGGCAAACAAGTGTCTGCTTGGATGACGTCTGTTGGGATATCGTTGCTGATACAGTTCTGCAGCTGCAGTTGAATTTTTGAGACGCTCCCCATATATCAGTAACATATCGACCCTTTCATTTCTACTAAAATTATTAATTTTCTTTAATTTTTACTCATAGATTTCCGCAACGCTTTATTTTGTATCTGTCTGACAGCTGATATTGTTTTATTACATTCAATGGCTACTATGATTTTTCCAATGTAATTAGGTTACCAGATTTACACAGAAATGTGCCATTTTAGTTTCCAAAGCCCACTAATCTATTATCTATTAGCCGTATGTTTCTAAAAGCTTGGTTACATTGTATTTTGGCTGAAATCTCAAATATTTCTGAGCGGATTTTCAAAATTTTGGTATCATTAGGTTCATATGAAAATGAGGTATTTAAAAATGTTGGTGAACGATTAAATTCCCATTTAAAAAAACCGAGTTAGTGGGTAAAAATCACATTTAAAAATTTTAAACGCCTCTAGAGAATTAAGTAATGCAATCATATTGCTCTTTTTATTTTTATAGTAACATAGCACACAAACTAAAATATATTTTGGGCACCACAGCACTCTGGATTCAGAAATAGATTTTTTAATACATTTTTTAATGTTTATCAAAAAGTGACCAAAATGGATGTATTGTATTCAAAATTTCCTCTAGATTCCAAAAATGTAAAAATATATAGGGTGTTCCATTTAAAAATCGAAAGTTGTGGGCATTTCCGGTCAAACCGGATGTGCACCAAACTTGATTTTTTATTGAAAATATGGCATTTTAGTCGTGTAATAAGGCCTCTAAATTTCAATTTTCTATTCCAAATATTTTAGGAAATATCGGGGCGAGCGCAATTCGTGACTCACCCGGTATAGTGTATGATGTTGGTATCATATAGTATGCGTTATGTAGTGTCGATTTCAAAATATTAAGAAAAGACCGACAAAGGGATAGTTCATAATACCAGCGATGCCATGTACCTCGACCGACAGTTTTTAGAATCACTTTTTAATTATCATAGTACATTGTTTTCTACTTTTTATTACTTGATAGGCATGATGTAAATTATTTATTTATAGTAAATAACGTTAGTTTAATGACAACTCCATAGATGATTCAATAAAAGTAAATAAATATCATTTAACCTATGCACACGGCTATGCTGCCGGCAATATTAAGAATGAACCAAGACTGCGTAACGGACTTGTAATAGTGAGCCAGGTAAACAATCTACTGCTTTCGTTTGAGGTAAGCCCATACCATCTGGTTATCTATATTTCGTATACGAGTATCGTTTGTAATATTCAAGGGCGGTCTCGGTGTTAATCTACCACAAGCAGATTTTGTAGTGATTTATTGTGGCAGCTATGCTTTCGACCGAATTTCTCAGTTGAGAATAGAAATATTATAATTACAAATCGGAGTGGATGAAGGGAATATACACTGCTGGCAGTTAGAAAACTTGTAATTAGCGATTGATTAACTTTCATCCAGTCACCCAGCACAATATTCTGAAGAGTTTCACATGTTGTGAAGGAGTAAATTAATTTTACTCCACCCCACTTTATAAATTTTAACAGCACTTTACTCGGTATTAAATAGCATTTAACATAGATTAATAATTCATTGTTTAGTTGTCCGTAAAATAATTCCAATGAACGCACCTACACTTCACCAATCTAATAAATGCATGTAATTTCTGTCCGTATTCAGCACAAATCAGGGAATAATAATTATTACTGCTTTGACCCACAAATCGAATCATTTCCATTCGCTGAACGGAGACATCAAAATAGAATAACAGAAACCAGCTCATTACATCCAGTCCATATGCATGTTAAATGTCAAATATCAAATTACATTGTTTGGAGTGCACAGATCCCTTGGATTAGTGGTACAATCCAATGAGTAAGGGACGTTAAGGGGATCTGTTTGGGCGATTTTCTCATTGACGACGCAATCCTGTCTTGTTAATTTAGATATACATATATTACAAGTAGTTAAATTGAGAGATCTTATGCACAGACAAATGTGGCACTTTTTCCATGAAAAGAACAAAATTCAAATAATTATTATTAGCTATGCCAGTGAATCCGAAAATCTGCTGTACTCAGGCCTGTCGGATCATTGCAAAGTGTTTACGAAGTCAATTGATACTGGTCAGTGTTAAAGCACAGGACTGTGCGCACTTAACTTGATATTTTGTCCTATGTATATAACAACGGTATCGAGAATTGAATAGTAGTTGAAACTGTGCCGGCGAGTCCAAGACTGGCAGTGTAATCAGCCTGAATGAACTTTCTACGACGGACAGGTTCATTAGCATAAAAAAAAACTTGTAAATCGTTTCTCAGCAGTCAACGTGGACTTGTGAGATGTGCTGTCATTGGTCTGGGTTTGAGGACGGGTGGCTACGATTGGTCGGTACCCAGGTATTTCTCAGTCCGATTGGTCGGTCGGTGTTTCAATTATATCAGTCATTAGTCAACGTGCACTCGATATTTCTCCAGTGCAGTGCGAAAAATGGTTTACAGAACAGCTTTATACCAAATATTCCGTCTAATTCGGTAATTGTATTAGATAATGCGTCTTATCACTCGCGAGTATTAAATAAAATACCGAACACCAGTACAAGGAAGACATTTTAAAATTCATGAGAGAAAAAAATATGGAAATTCCTGTAAAAGTTCCAATAAAGCGCGAATTACTGAAATGAATAAAAGAACACAATTTCAAAAGAGAATATGTTATTGATAACTTATCCAATATACGGTCATACACTTTTGCGGTTACCTCCGTACTGTGCATATTTAATCTATCGAGATAGTTTGAGCAACTTTCAAAGATCGTTTGCGATAACTCTCCAACGTTAAACGTTAACTTTTTTAATACATATTTTCAGAACAAAATATTTAGCTATTATATTAGGTATGCAGTTTACTTTTTTATTGTTACATTTCTTGGAATATATTTTATTTAGTTGACAAGAAATAATTTAAGTTACTTTATTCTAGAGTCATATTTTAATTTTGTTTTTATTTATGTTTTATCTATACAAGTATTTTTTGTTGTTGTACTACTTCTTTGCTTTGGTTAAGAAACTTACATTTTTATTTTTATTTTAGAAGAAACTTAAATTTTATCTTTATCTATCCCATTCCCTCATCCCGACAAGCATATGTTCGTACCGTCTCGTTGTTCCTTGCTGAGCAATAACATATTTCAATTTAGTATGGAATCACTTTAAAACTAAACCCAATAAATTTAAATATTTACACTTTATATCTAAAACTGATATAATACTTCAAAATTATGTTATTGGATAAATTAACAAAAATGGCCTATCTAATAAACAAAAAATAATACAAATTAATACATTTTCTTATGACAAGCATTTTTATTTACCTCCGCCCATGTACAATAAAGAGTTTCCGGCTGTTTTTGCCGGCTTTTAGTTTTTATACGATTTCAATTGTGCTCGTATACACTATACACAAGTGATATGTAAGATCCCCTAGAAAACACTATAGTTTCAGAGGCAGGGACGATTTCTGGAACGATGAATAGGACTGCTGGGAAATATACTTCACAAAGAATAGCAATCTATTAAAAATTGCCTTTCGAATGTATATCTTGGCGCTCCTAGTACAACTACATAGTATACGAGTGATGGTTTTATTATACTCTCCACACATCCGATAAATAGAATGGAATTATTATTTAATCGAGAATATTCTTCTTTTTTGACATCATAAGTTGGTTCTTGCCTATCTGGCTATTTTCTTCCATTCTATTCTCTTTTGAGTCTTTCTTCCCCAGTTTCTAATACTCATACCTCTCAGGTCATCATCTACATCATCTACCCATTCCATCCTAGGTCTTCCTTTTCTTCGTCTTCCAGCAGGTTTTCACTCATATATTTTTTTAGTTACTCTCGTATCTTCTATTCTGTTGACATATCCCAGCCGTGATAATCTTTGACTTTTTATATATTTAACAATGTCACTCCTTTTATTGATCCGATTAAGTTCAGCATTCATGAGGATTCCCCATGTTCCATCTGCGTCCTGGACTGACCCATATATCTTTCGCTAAATCAAGAATATAGAATATTTTTTAACATGTCCGGAAACAAAGATATACAGTAAACATCATGCTTAAATGAATTATGTAGAATCAGAATAAAGCATAAAACATCATGGACGCAATATATACGATTCAAAATAGAGCGAAATAAAACCTTACAATATTGTAATATAGTTAAATACAAGAAAAAAGCTGTATGAATATTCATAACATGGAACGTGACTTACTGCACCACGAACAAGTAAAGACAAAAAAACCTAATTTTATAGTAGTTTAGAACGCAGAAACCAAAATTGGACAGTAAAAATTCATCAACCGAATAGAAATTAACTAAATTATAATATTACTTTTAATCCTATACTTACAAAATTAAAATTAAGGAATTTTATCTCATTAGGAATATGGTTTTAATGGATTTTGTTAATCTAAGCCGAGACTGTCTGAGTTGCCTGGCAGCTCTTGTACCATAATTATGACAATCAGAATTAGTCGAAATAGTAAATTTTTGTAAATTTCAACTAAAACAATGTATATTTACAAACTGAGCGTTGTACCTAGTTTTTTGAACATGGAGTGACAGTAGTCTCTCCAGCCAACATTGTCAACTGCTCTCTTTTGTAACCTAAAAATTTGTAATGCATGAGAAGAGTGACCCTACTCCATATCAGAAGTGCGTAACTAACGTGAGAGTAGAACATGTAGAAGTAATAATGTCTTAGGTTCTGAAACATGATGCATCGTTTGATCTACTTAACTATTTTTCTATTTAATATTAGAATTGAAATCCATAAACGAAGTATCATAGGCATAAGCAAAGTATTTTATTGTAGTTATAAAATGAAAGAAATCATTTAGATATAAGGTGAATAATGGAAGGCCCCATTACAGAGCCTTGAAGCATCCTGTACCTTGTTGTTAAAAGTTGGAAATTTAAGTTGTTGTCTGTTGTTGAGATGAGTATTCAATAGAACCAAATGTAAAGTTCTTATGCCATAAAAGCTTAGTTTTTCCAAAGGAAACTCATGTGAGACACAGTCGGGAGCCCTAGAAAGATCATACAGGCCAACAGCCACGTGCTTACCATCCTCAAAACCATCGACTATATGTATCGCTTACTGTTTTAAAGATTGTTTTCGTGGTCGAACATTTATTTCTAAAGCTAAGTTGATCGCTGTTCAAGTTTGCTTCGAGATAATAAACCAACTTTTTGTTGAGAATAATTTATATAATTTTGGAGAAAATCGGACTCATTGAAGTGGTCGAAAGTTATCGATTGTATTAATATCACCTTTTTAAAAAATAGGTAAAGCTGTGACAACCTTAGGCAGATTTAGGAAGCATGTATTGATAAACATTGTAAGTGGAAATAAAATTATATCTATGGTTTCTTTAATAATTCAACTACTTATACCATAATTAGATTTTTTTAAACTTTCACTACCGCCGGTTCACGAAAAAAAACTAAGATCTAAACTTAGGTAATTCTTTAATAACATTATTTATCCTTCAGCCTCATCATATTTTCTACGGAAAAAGGAAAACTTTTGTTTTAAAATTAAATAGTCTTTCAGTGACCAATAATATCCAAAAATATCATAAAATGTCGTCATGTATTATTCGGTCCAAATATCAGACCCCATTCGAATATTTTCCACTATTGTTTTCCATTGGTCGAAATATATAAGTCAATTGTAACCACTGTGGCCCTAATGTATATATTTAATCTCTTACAGGCTCAGCTATTGCTCTTTCACTCTTTGTTCTTCTATTGGCAAGAAAAAGTCATAAAATCGGGAACAGGTCTAATATTACAAGAATCAGACGTGTTGCGTTTTCCAATATTCAAATTATGGCGAAATGGGAGTTTTACCGTTCTTGCTTTTCATTATTTTTCTATTACGGACATGCGTTCGTAAAAATATAGTGCAATATGCGTTGAAATGTGCAGTACTTTATTGACAATTAATTTCAGATATATAAAATTCAGAAATATAAGAAATATAATAAAAGTAACGACGTTGGTATTCGTTAAATATTGTGTTGAAAGTACTTGGGGTAAATAAAATTAACATGTTTAAAAGTGAATTATTTATTATTTGTTTGCTTATAGTAATGAAACATATTCTTTATAGGATTTTACAAATATCAGAAAGAAAAACTATCTATAAGAACTAATAGAAAAACTATATAAAAAAATATTAATGAAATCTTTGCATTCTTTCGATAACCTGACTTCTAGTTATGCTAGCAAGTTAAAATTCTGAAGTAAATTTGTCCAATTTTTTATTTGACATTCTCATTATAACACTAGCATCCAACATAGTCCCCTACGGCTAAGTAGATTAGTCTAGTATCTACATGACCTCCTACGGTATGTAAATTCAGTTAAAATGAATGTATTTTCCTACCTTCGCTTTAATTTTTTTTCATTCTAATGGATTACATATTCATAAAATCTCATTCAGTTTCTTGGAAATGCTTAGCCTTTGAAACGTTTTTCGCCCTTATTCTGAGCTCATCAGAAAAACGCAAAAAGACAAGGTAGGTAAATAAATTAATTTCAGGCCTTTGTTTTCATGTTTAACTAAATTTACGTACCATAGGGGGTCATGTAGATACTAGTCTAATCTGCTTAGCCGTAGGGGACTATGTTGGATGCTAATGTTATAATGAGAATGTCAAATAAGAAATTGGACAAATTGACTTCAGAATTTTAACTTGCTAGCATAACCAGAAGTCAGGTTATCGAAAGAATGCAAAGATTTCATTAATATTTTTACATATAGTTTTTCTTTTAGTTCTGATAGATAGTTTTTCTTTACGCTGTTTGCAAAATCCTATAAAGAATATGTTCGTATAAACATACGAAATTCGAAATTTTTACTTATTTTCTCGTAAGATATATGACATGAATTTATGCTTTTTTGGAACTCTTGTGTCTTCCTGCCCAACTTTGGTCACTGGCCGTATCGTTTAAAGATTGTGAATTAATAGTTTTGCCACTAAAAAAAAAAAAATCAAACATTAATTAGATTTTAAAATTGACTACAAAATAACGATAATCCGTATATTGTAAGGCTTATTATATAGTTAATATAATATCTATTTAATATCACAAATACTTGAATTTTATAAGCTTTAAAAAAATTAATATTTTGATAGAATCATAGGTTACTCAAAGTAATAACCGATTTTATAGTTTCAGATAGGTTATAACAACACTGCATTTCCATCCATTACAGTTGATGCCATAAAAGAATATCCTTAGCCTTTTAGTACGCATTCTAAAATAGCAGATTTTGATGGTATTACAAGTGTTATAAGTGAGAGAAAATTTTGATAAATAATCGTTAGTGTTGAAATATACTACATATATTTTTTTTAAATTAATATTACTACTTATCTCATTTCCTTAATATAGGCATATTTATATAAGTTCATATAGGCGTGTTAGAAAATGGGATAAAATTAACACAGTTGGCAAGATTACGCTTTTAATGAGGCACATATTTAGCACATTTTATTTATTTTTTATTTTTTCTGTTGAAAGATTACTATATTTTTTAACTAAAAATTATCAGTTTTTTTGTAGCAATAATAATAACTGCATTTCGAGTATTATTCTCCTATATCGTTTCCTAATTAATAATTTTGTAATTTGACCACTTTGTATAAAAAAGAGACAGTTTTAACTTTGAATATATAGAAATTTCCAAAAAGAAATCAAACTATTATCTAAGAGCGATGCATGAAATGCTAAAAATCAAAGGACATGACGTAATAAACAACTTCACTGATATAGATAACTTAAGCTAAACATATTTCATTTTATTAAATTGGTTATAAAAAAATTTATTATATTTTCACAACAAAAGATAAACACTAACACACTTTACTTAATAATTTACTGGAACTTAACAATACTTTCTTTAACTAAAGTACACTTTTACTGTCCAAAATAACCGTTAACAATGACTATTACTTGACTTCGGATTCCCTAACCTTCAGTTCATTAAAAACTTCCCTTGTCACCTGTTCACATTCGTTTATATACTCTATAAACACCTTTCGAGTCATCGAGAACAAAATCGAGAACCTTCTCCCACCAGAATCCAGAACAAGATAGAAATCTTGATCTCTTCTTCTAAACATTTCGAGAAAACATACTATTACCAGTGTCTCATAGATGGCATGCATTACAGGCTGTACAGTTGCCTAACCATTGCAACTTAGTTTTGGCTTTTTCTCATGAGCGTATCAGCCTCCCGCCCCTAGGGGGTGTATCCATAACAATATTTTTTTAAGTATTCTTGCATCTTTCCAGAATGTCTAGAAAGGAAAGTATTAAAACATAATATTTGACACCTAGAACTGGTGTCAGTACCCAAGGTACTCAGTGACAAGTAGTCGCGAGTAATTTTATTTAGATGACACTGTGCTCAAAATTTTCCAGTACGAGTACCGACGTGCAACACAGCCAAGTCTCAACTTGTCTTTTTCAATACAAGTGTGCAATTATTTAAAAATGCAATTAAAAAAAGGCACTTACATGATTTTATTATGTCAGCCACTTGTTTCGTTGCTTGTCCATATGACATAGATATAAATGCAGTCGTCTGTGTTTTTTTGCAATTTAGTTTTTTAAATTAATTTATGATATACTTAGAAATTAAATGATTTTATTGTCGGCGTACCGCCTATACATTTTTAATAAATGTAACTGTTTTGGTTGTGGTCGATGTACTTTTATTTACTGGTAATGGTGTAAGTGGTATTCAAATTTGTTGTCTATTACCTATTTCAACTTGGTATCTTTCGAAGTAGTCGTACTCGTTACTCATTTTTAGAAGTGAAAAAGTACTCAATTTTTAGGGTACTTCAAAAACAAGTAAGTACTCGCACTCAAGTTTTCACGAGTACTTTTTAAAGGTACTCATTGTGAAGTACTCGTGAGTACTTTAGTGCAGTACTCTGCCAGCTCTGTTCCCGCCACTGCTCATTAACAAAAACTTCAAATCTGATATACTTAGTGTACCGTCCTAAAGTTCCAGGACGCTACAGAATATATATAATTTAATTATGGGGTTCTTAAAACCACTATAATAGCAGATACTTTAAATTTATTTACGTTTTGTTCACAGATTCTAGAGCTGCCAAAGTCCTCATTCCCACTCGAAGATCTATCAACCTGCCCTTTCGCTACAGTATAAATATGAATTAACTTTAAAATATACACCGAGCGCCATCTGTTATTCTACCAGCAAACCCAACCGATTCTTAACGAGTAGACTTGAATTAACTTTAAAATATACACCGAGCGCCATCTGTTATTCTACCAGCAAACCACCGGCTCTTACTAGTTAGAAATCTAGATAGTATTGGTAAAAATTAAACAATAACTTTAATTAATAATTTGAATCGATAGAAATTTAGTAACAAATAAGAATTATTAATGGGAAGTAAAATAGTGCAATAATTAAGTAGATTTGATAATAAAAACAGAATTTTAAGTAAACACTTTTTATCATTTTGCGGTTGGCAACGATTGAAAGCTATTTTAAAGGAGACAATAAATTAGGCATTTCCGATTCTTGAAGCCAAGAACAAGACGTGTTTGTGCTGTCTTGCCGCAGATTTAAAGCCTCAAATTCCTGGAGATAGGTAATTAAATAAACCAATATCTACTAAATTATAATCATTGACATTTATTGATTAATGTATATGTATTTAATTTGTAAAATCGCCAGCATTCAATCCGATGTTAAGGGATATTTAATAGGTTAAAATTTTGAAGCGCTTCGGTAGCGATGCACGCGTGCCATAAAAAACAGCGTCAGTAGCTAAAATCTATGTTGGATAAGGAATTACATTTAATTCTGTTGCTTATTGTTAAGGGGAATTAATTGTGAATTTAAAGTTTTAAACGCGATTTAAATATAGGTTTGGGCAATAGTAGAACGCGGTTTTTTAAATTTAGTAAGGTTATAAAAATATCTTGGAATTTGGTAGGGGATATTTGGGCATTTTTAAAAGAAACGTTAAGGTCTTATAGCATTACGTGGGGGTATTAACGCACCCAGAGTGCCTTTTCAAACAGGTAAATGCAAGGTAAAGTAACACGATGGACTCTTTTAGGTGTGAGGTAATAAGTACCAGCCTGAGGTAGTAAGTACCAGCCTGCGAGGTATTAAGTACCAGCCTGATGAGCTGTTAAGTGCCAGCTTGAAGAAGTGGTAATGACCAGCCAATAATAAGCCTTGGGTGTCAATTAAAGTGACCAGCTTGATGGTGATGGTCCTGTGAGGATAACCTTATTTAGCCCAGGAGGGAATTTGTTTGTCCATATCCACACATGTCACTGAATATGGAACTTGAATAGCGACAACATATTAATCAGTCTAGTCTCAACGTTTATCAGTAAACGTAACAAACAGAGGAAGGGGAAGAAGAGATTTGAGTGGGACGAGGCGCTCTGGCAGCTAGTGAACAGGATTTGTGGTGAGAGTGTCATTCTCATTTGAACATCAACACGCTCAACTTCTTGTGAAATTTTTATTGAACATATAATTTTTAGCCTTCAGCAAATGTAAATTTTTATCTTTAACTTTTCATCGGCCGTCAGCCTTATAACATTCTTACTCCTACATATAATTTATGTAAGGAAGGTAGCTACCCTCTAAATTCAATTTTTGTTAATCAAATATCTAAATTTATATCAAATATTTACCTTTTCAAGTTTTTGTCTTTAAATATTAATATACAACTTATTTTTCTTACATTGTGTTTTTCATATTAAATTTTCTAAAAACTCATGATACCTATGTAAACAATAAGGCCACTGAATAGCCACAGTATTACATTTTTGAAAACCAGTAAGGCATAGGTATCGAGCAATTGGCTATTGGCGCCTAACAATCCTAAATTTTTATTAATTTTCGAACCACGACCCAGCCTCCACAAAAATAAATGAGAACCGGGTAGTATCATCGTTCCTATTCCACTCAGGGGCAGGAATAGATGTTACAAAGTGACGCATTCACAACGTGGGGCTTGCGAGTATAGAAGTTGAGTGTTATCAAAAAAAAAAAAAAAAATAATAAACTGAGCTGTTGAGACAAATTGTCACATTTTTAATTTTGTCCTATTTTTTGAATTTTCTTACTGTTTATATATTTGTGTGTATTACTGATATTATGTGTATTGTTTATGGTTGAGACCTCAAGATTTGATTAGATTAGTTTTGCAAAGTCGTGAATACTTTTGGGTTAAATTAAAGAAGGTTAAACATTGCGGTAAGACAGTTACAGGAAAATTTTTGAGTCCTTATTGTAGGAATAAGATAATCGTAGGGTGAAATACGAGTTATCGTAGTATTTTTGAGAAAGTCTAGAAAAATAATACAGGGGCACAGGGGTTATAAATACTTAGTAAACCAGTGAATTGAATTTTGATATACCTTGCAGTTTGTTAAATTTGAATAGTCGAGTTAATCAAAAGTAAACAAAATGTCTGAAATTTTCATACCTACGTTATTACAAGCTGATCAGGTTGATTATGAGTTACGCGTAAGAGGTTGTACTACAGTTAGGGACACAGAAACATGTTGTAGACTTTTAACACGAGCTCTAATAGCCAAACCATGTAATGATTTATCTCTGAGAGATCCATTATTTAATTTTAATACAGAGAAAGTACAAGTAAACAATACTTTAGATTCCATCAAAAATATAATTAACAATTTAGATAATCCTACGGAGGATGATTTGCCAGTAAAACAGGTTAAGTCACAGTTGGTACATATTATGGTACGAGTAAATAGAATGCCTATCCCAGAACAGAATTCTGAGGAGACGGTAACATTTCAAAATGAGTCGAGGGCTACGATTTACTTACTAGAAGCAGATCTTTATGATAAACTGAATTTAGAAGTAGTAGATGATTTAGCATTACAAGTAGGCACTGGTGTAAATATAGCAACTAGTCCTAGTACTAAGTTTGTACCTATCTATAAGTGGGGTGTCACGTTTGATGGCCAGCCTAATAATGTAATTTCATTTATTGAACGAGTTGAAGAGTTAGCAATAGCTCGAAACGTCACTAAAAGAGAATTATTCCAGTCAGGGTTAGATCTTTTTTCGGGACCAGCTCTACAGTGGTATCGATCTGTTAGAGGTAGTAATGAGGTTAGAACTTGGGAAGATTTGGTAGAACAGTTGAAAAATGATTTTTTACATGAGGATTTTGATAAGAGTATGAGTGATTACATTGAAAAGAGAACACAACATGTGGATGAGCCAGTACATATTTATATTAGAATCATGGAAGCTTTATATAATAGACTAAAAACAAAACCAAGTTTAGAAGAACGCATTAAACAAATTAGAAAGAATTTATTGCCATATTTTGCTACTCCTTTAGCATTATTGACTATAGATACAATTTCAGAATTAATTTCAAAGTGCAAAAAAGTAGAATACGCTGAGGAAAGTACAAAAAAATATATACCGCCTCCTATGAGAAGTAATTTAGTGGAAAAGGATCTTTTGTATGTTGGATTGCCTTCTTTAGATAAGAATAATGTTAGGGAATCTCATGAAAAGCCTGTTAAGTCTGTATCACCACCAAAATCAAATTTTAAACCTAATCGTAGAAGTCAACCTGGGCAATCAAATGTAAATGAAATCAAAACTACCAAGACACCAGTAATCTGTTTTAATTGTAAAGGTGAAAATCATGTTTTTAAACAATGTAGGGCTAAGAGAAATAAATTTTGCTTTAAATGTGGTGAATCAAATGTCACATTTAAAGAGTGTAAAAAATGTTCAAAAAACTAACCAAGGGGCCACGTAAAGTTAGTCAACGTCCAAACCCCCGTAGTTATAGTAAGTTTAAAAATGTTGTGACTAACAAATCAGATTGGAATTTTTGGTTAAGTAAAGTAAGAAATTTTTACAAAACTTACCATAGAGTTAGTGATGAAGTACGAGTAACACCTCTATTGTTGTCTAAAAATGGTGACGATAGACCTTACATTTCAGGTTTTTTATACGATAAGAAATTTTTAGCTTTAGTGGATACTGGTTGTAATCGTTCTGTAGTTGGAAGCAATGGTGTGAAAATTTTAGAACAATTTAAATGTAAATTTGTAACGTCAGATCTAAGATATGTAACGACAGCAGACGGTACTCCTCAAACTGTCACAGGTATAGCTCACTTACCGCTCAAGATTAACAACATAGTTCGAATACTTAAGGTTTATATAGTTCCATCTTTGCCTAGTTCTTTTATTTTTGGTATAGATTTTTGTAGATTATTTGGCATTCATTTAGATTTTGAATCAAATACTTGGGTAAATAAAGTTGGTAGCATAAGAGTTTCAGCTCTGTGTCGTGTGAACACAGTTGAGACCAATGATGGCGGTTTGGCTGACTTAACTGGAGTTCAGCTCCGGCAAGTTGAAAAGGTCAAGCAGTTATTCAAGGGACTTAGTTGTGGGAAGTTAGGCCTTACCGATAGGATGGTATATCATATAGACACTGGAAATGCTGAACCTATCAGGCAGCGCCAATATCTTTTATCACCACATATGATGAATATTTTAAATGAAGAACTTGACAAAATGTTAGAACAAGATGTAGTTGAACCTACTTTTAGTGAATGGAGGTCGCCAGTTTTATTAGTTAAAAAGGATAATGGAAATTATCGATTTTGTTTTGATGGTAGATCTTTAAATTCAGTAACTGTTAAGGATTCATATCCTTTACCTTTTGTAGACGGTATATTGAGTATGTTACGGGACGCTAAATATATCAGTAGCATAGATTTGAAAAGCGCTTTTTGGCAAATTCCACTTTCTGAAACTTCCAAACCCAAAACCGCATTTGCTGTTCCGGGAAGGGGCTTATTTTGTTTTAAAGTACTACCATTTGGTCTTGCAAACGCTGCACAGGCTATGCAACGGCTAATGGACATTGTTATAACACCAAAATTAGAAAATAAAGTTTTTGTTTATCTAGACGATATAATTGTCACCGCTTCTAGTTTTGAGGAACACGTATCAATTTTAAAAGAAGTGTTTGATAGGTTGAAGGATGCTCGCCTAACAGTAAATTATGAAAAATGTCAGTTTTTTAGAAAATCTCTAAAATATTTAGGTTATGTAATTGATACTGAAGGTGGATTACGTACAAACCCTGAGAAGGTAGAAGCGATGATCAGTTATCCTCGTCCTACAAATACAACTCAGATAAAACGATTTATAGGCATGTGTTCGTGGTACCGGAGATTTTTACCTCATTTTTCGACTTTAGTTGCTCCGTTAAATGATTTGCTAAAAGGGAAACGTGGTAAAAGACAACCAATTAAGTGGAATGAAAATGCAGAACAAGCATTCTTGGCACTTAAGCAAGCGCTTATCTCTACTCCAATCCTAACTAGTCCTGATTTTAAGTCAAATAATTTTGTTATACAGTGCGACGCGTCTAGTACAGGATTAGGTAGTTGTTTGACACAAGTACAGGGAGGAGAAGAAAAGGTAATTGCTTTTGCCAGTCGCTCACTAAATAAGGCAGAAAGAAACTACAGTATTTACGAGTTAGAAGTATTAGCCTTATTATTTAGTTTGGAGAGATTTCGGCCCTTCGTGGAAGGTCAGAAGTTTACAGTCATAACTGATAATCTAGCGGTTAGCTGGTTGCATAAGTTAAAGTCACCTACCGGCAGATTAGCTCGCTGGATGGTTAAGTTGCAACAATATGACTTTAATTTAGTGCACCGTAAAGGTAATTTAAATGTAGTTCCTGACGCTTTATCTAGAGTGCCGCGGGACGAACCGTCAGATAATGAAGAACAAAATTTCACGGTAGGTTCATTATCACTTAATCAGGAGAATCTAGATGATTGGTATATTAAATTACGGACAAAAATTTTGGCAAATCCAAATTTGTATCCATTTTTTAAGGTAGAGAATAATTTAATCTTTAAACATGTTGCTAATAAATTACCGGTGAAAACTAATTTAACAGAATGGAAACTTTTGATACCACTTTCACAACGAAATAATGTTCTAAAACAATGTCACAATGAAAGTACAGCAGCACATTTGGGGTATTTTAAAACACTTAAGAGAATTTGTGAAGATTACTATTGGCCTAAAATGCGTAAGGATATACTGAGATATGTCAAGTCATGCAAGACTTGCGGTTCGCAAAAAGTGTCATTTTCACGTTACGGTTTAATGGGGAAAGAGAAGAAAGTAGAATTTCCATGGCAAGTCATAAGCGTAGATATTTTTGGTCCGGTCACAAGAAGTAAAAGGGGTTTTTCATATCTTTTGGTAGTTTTAGATTGGTTTACTAAATATGTTCTCGTACATCCCATGCGTAATGCCACAGCTCAGACTATATCTAAATTTATGGAGAATGACGTATTTTTGATTTACGGTGTTCCACAGTTCATTATGGTAGACAACGGGAAGCAGTTTGCTTCATCAGTTTTTAAGAAACTGGCCGATCGGTACAAAGTACAAAAAATTTGGTTTAATGCATTGTATCACCCACAAGTAAATCCAGTCGAGCGATCGAACGCTACGATAGGTACAGCTATACGCAGTTATATACAAGATAATCATCAGGATTGGGATGTAGAAATTTTCAGAGTTGCTCACGCAATCAGAACGGCTACTCACGAAGTAACTGGTTTCCCTCCTGCTTTCTTGAATTTCGGCCGTAAAGTTCCCATTTCAGGAGACTTTTACGGGCAAGTAGAGTCAACATCAGGCATTCAACTAGCTCCGGGTGATAGGAATAGGTATTGCGATGACATATCGAACCTTTCGGATACATATAAAGATGTAGTAAAGCGGTTAAATAATGCTTACCAGAGAAATCAGAAAACATATAACTTGCGTAGGCGGGAAGTTAAATATGAAGTAGGTGATAAGGTATGGAAGAAAAATAAGGTTTTGTCAGATGCTTCCAAACATTTTTCAGCTAAGTTAGCACCCAAATTTGTACTTTGCACAGTTCGCCAGAAAATTTCTAAATTAGTATATGCATTAGACCATGCAGACGGATCTGATGCAGGTCATTGGCATGTTTCTGATTTAAAAACGTACTATGGATCAAACTCTGACGTTTCAGTCGGGTAAACATTTTTATAATGAATTTTCTATTAAGTTAATTACCCATAAATTTAGATTAGGCGCACTAATTTTAATTAAGATACCTGGAAGGTTTTGTTGTGCATTGATAGTAGTTTTCTAGTAGTGTAGTTTGTTGTCAGTAAACTTCGGAAATATTTTTCCGGCTGGATATCTTTTATCCAAGGGTTGAAGGGTGGGCCACGTTTAGTGGGTGTAGCGTCTTCAACGTCTGCACGCCACGCAGTTGATGTGAACCAAGCAAGTGAAACTCAGCAAGATTTGTCTCGGGGATATGCAATCCGATGTAGTAACGGTTAAGCCTTTGTGATTATACGACATTTTGGTGATTTTCATGCGCTTGGAAAATATCAATAAATGACAGAACATCGTCATTCTTCTTTGTGTTGTCCTTATTTTCATCTATACTTTCTATTTTTCCACTTCTATAATTCTTTTGTGTTACTCTACTTAAGTTTATGTTTGAGGAAGGGTTAGGGCAGACTGAATTTCGTTAGGGAAACCTTCCACCTGTTAGTTTTTATTATATTTATTGTATTCTATTTGCCAGTCTTGCTAAGGCATTCTCGTGGTCTGGTAAATAAATATAATTGTTCAGTTGTGGTTTGAAAGTCAAGGGAAATTTGTTTGGAGGGAATATTTTTCCTGGATGGTCAAATTGCCCCTTGATAAACAGTGAGTTAGTTTTCCTTTCGTTAGATCAGGGGTAATGTCTTTACCAAACCTGACTCAAAAAGATTATGCTTTGCTTGTATATTCCTTTAGTATTTCTGACGGTTCTGGAGAACATCCTACTTGAAATCTTCTAGTATCTTACTTTTGGTTAAGTGTTCTGACTAACTTCGTTCTAGTTTTGTTAGTATAAACTTTAGTTACTTTTCGTATTATATTTTCTAGATGTTTACAGGTAAGAAGTAATCATTATCCTAGTTCGTAGGATATTTAACGGCCATTAAAGGAACTTGTTCCGGGATGGGGATGGACTAGTTTCGACCGGGCTGTCTTGAATGACAGGTGGTTAAGGAGGGTCGAGCGTAAACATGGGTAAGGGAGCTTGTCAGTCAGGAGTGACCTAGGTCGTCTGACGGTCTTCGAGAGACATATCTCAACCTCCCCGCTTCACCTCAGCCCTTGGCCAATCGCTCGATCGAAACACTGTTCATCGCACCTGAAGCAAGAGCTTTCCAGAACAATGGTCCTTTTTGTTGTTTAGTCGTCACGTATTTCTAGTTCAGCCCCTTGGAGCTATATCCAAAGTATTTTAGTTGATACGTACGTCTAATTTCAGCCCTTTGGAGCTACATCCAAAATAAATTTATTTGATTTATTAACAGTCTGGATATTTTATCCCACTGTTAAGGATAGGCAGAGAACTTGGTTCCTGTATCGTGGTTTAGATGTGCTTATGTCTACTCCAATTTCAGCACTGGCAGCCGCTACAACGCTGCTCAGGCACTACACCACAGTGTCTGTGGAGACTGATGTTTGGGTCCTCTCCTAAAACATTTTATGTTTCCTTTCCGAACTCTCTTCAAAGGGTTTCTTGTATGTGAAATGCTATACAAGCTTTATATCGATTTAATTCTACTTCCAATTTTGTGTCTGAATAATTAGCATTCAGGGGATATTTTATATCTGGTGGAATGTGGTATTGAATAGATTATGTTTTGGAGCCTCTCGGTCTCTGTAGAAAGTGAAATATGTATAGTGTATATGCTAATATGGCTTGGATTAGTACTACATTGACTTTACCGATTGTGTCTTTTCCAATTTTGTCATTATTGAATTTGTCGTTACTGATTTTGTCCCTGAAATATTAGGCGTGTAGTACGCGAAGCTACTATTGAGTACTAAATCCTCTCTTATAGCAGCATTCACTAGTATGTAAGATATTTACTTTTAGTTATTTAGTAAGAAGTTAAGGTCTAGGAACCGTAGCTGTCTTATAGCTTAATTTAGTTACAATTCGGTTTATAATCATTTATGGTTAAGTAACCATATCTCAATTCTTTTAAGTTAGCTTTAGTTATATCCATCAGCGGATAAGTAGAAATTGAAGTCTCAATTTATAGCAAAAAATACATGTATGGAAGTACACATATTTTTTTGTAGAGGGAGAGAGAAAGTGTACCGTCCTAAAGTTCCAGGACGCTACAGAATATATATAATTTAATTATGGGGTTCTTAAAACCACTATAATAGCAGATACTTTAAATTTATTTACGTTTTGTTCACAGATTCTAGAGCTGCCAAAGTCCTCATTCCCACTCGAAGATCTATCAACCTGCCCTTTCGCTACAGTATAAATATGAATTAACTTTAAAATATACACCGAGCGCCATCTGTTATTCTACCAGCAAACCCAACCGATTCTTAACGAGTAGACTTGAATTAACTTTAAAATATACACCGAGCGCCATCTGTTATTCTACCAGCAAACCACCGGCTCTTACTAGTTAGAAATCTAGATAGTATTGGTAAAAATTAAACAATAACTTTAATTAATAATTTGAATCGATAGAAATTTAGTAACAAATAAGAATTATTAATGGGAAGTAAAATAGTGCAATAATTAAGTAGATTTGATAATAAAAACAGAATTTTAAGTAAACACTTTTTATCATTTTGCGGTTGGCAACGATTGAAAGCTATTTTAAAGGAGACAATAAATTAGGCATTTCCGATTCTTGAAGCCAAGAACAAGACGTGTTTGTGCTGTCTTGCCGCAGATTTAAAGCCTCAAATTCCTGGAGATAGGTAATTAAATAAACCAATATCTACTAAATTATAATCATTGACATTTATTGATTAATGTATATGTATTTAATTTGTAAAATCGCCAGCATTCAATCCGATGTTAAGGGATATTTAATAGGTTAAAATTTTGAAGCGCTTCGGTAGCGATGCACGCGTGCCATAAAAAACAGCGTCAGTAGCTAAAATCTATGTTGGATAAGGAATTACATTTAATTCTGTTGCTTATTGTTAAGGGGAATTAATTGTGAATTTAAAGTTTTAAACGCGATTTAAATATAGGTTTGGGCAATAGTAGAACGCGGTTTTTTAAATTTAGTAAGGTTATAAAAATATCTTGGAATTTGGTAGGGGATATTTGGGCATTTTTAAAAGAAACGTTAAGGTCTTATAGCATTACGTGGGGGTATTAACGCACCCAGAGTGCCTTTTCAAACAGGTAAATGCAAGGTAAAGTAACACGATGGACTCTTTTAGGTGTGAGGTAATAAGTACCAGCCTGAGGTAGTAAGTACCAGCCTGCGAGGTATTAAGTACCAGCCTGATGAGCTATTAAGTGCCAGCTTGAAGAAGTGGTAATGACCAGCCAATAATAAGCCTTGGGTGTCAATTAAAGTGACCAGCTTGATGGTGATGGTCCTGTGAGGATAACCTTATTTAGCCCAGGAGGGAATTTGTTTGTCCATATCCACACATGTCACTGAATATGGAACTTGAATAGCGACAACATATTAATCAGTCTAGTCTCAACGTTTATCAGTAAACGTAACAAACAGAGGAAGGGGAAGAAGAGATTTGAGTGGGACGAGGCGCTCTGGCAGCTAGTGAACAGGATTTGTGGTGAGAGTGTCATTCTCATTTGAACATCAACACGCTCAACTTCTTGTGAAATTTTTATTGAACATATAATTTTTAGCCTTCAGCAAATGTAAATTTTTATCTTTAACTTTTCATCGGCCGTCAGCCTTATAACATTCTTACTCCTACATATAATTTATGTAAGGAAGGTAGCTACCCTCTAAATTCAATTTTTGTTAATCAAATATCTAAATTTATATCAAATATTTACCTTTTCAAGTTTTTGTCTTTAAATATTAATATACAACTTATTTTTCTTACATTGTGTTTTTCATATTAAATTTTCTAAAAACTCATGATACCTATGTAAACAATAAGGCCACTGAATAGCCACAGTATTACATTTTTGAAAACCAGTAAGGCATAGGTATCGAGCAATTGGCTATTGGCGCCTAACAATCCTAAATTTTTATTAATTTTCGAACCACGACCCAGCCTCCACAAAAATAAATGAGAACCGGGTAGTATCATCGTTCCTATTCCACTCAGGGGCAGGAATTGATGTTATATTACATAAACCAAACTGTATCAATAATAGGAATGCGGACTTGAAAGTAAACAGTTTTTAAGTACGTCAAGACACTCGAAAAAGACCATAAATATACAATTAGTACAGAAAATTTAATAATGAAGCTTTTTTTCTATGCTGAACATTAAAGTTTTGTTTCTGATTATAATATACCTACCTAATTGATTAAATCAAATAGATCAATTTGTCCTTTTTCGTATCATACCAAATTAGCATTGACAATATACAACGCCCGTATCTAGTTATTACGTTTTAACTGCCCTAATATCCACAATATTTACGATTTATTAGTACCCTCAAGTGACACTCATTGGGAAATAATAATAATCAAACTTGTCATTCGACAATAAATACCGCTCGGTCTGCACTGAACATTAACGCCTATTGCTATAAAGCGATTTTAATTTACAATAAAATCACAGACCCAGAAATAAGATCACACTTAAGATAACAGCTAAGTGGGCATTATAGTGGTAGTTATTTAGACATTACATAAAACGACTATTACTATAATTTCTCGTCGATTAACCCCACTGGTAGGTAGTGATTCTTCAATATTTGCTCTTCGATAAAATCTCTAGCTGGGGAAATGTATTTAATAAAAGTGTATCGTCACCAATATCTATAACCATTACATTTTACTACCTCAGAAACGATGAAAAATTATCGTGGCATAAACTGAGTCTAGTAAAATGTAATAGCAGGTGCTTTCAAATGAATCACTTCTCGACATATGTTAGAACTGCTTGATCATATTGAAACAAGGCAATAAGAATTACTATTAAAATTTTGAGAATTATACAGATTGTCCCGTAATAACGTGCAATAAATTTAACTACCAATTGCTTATCGAAAATAAAGATGGGTTCTTGGCATAATTATTTTTTAAATAAGCCTCTTCTAGCCAGCTACACACCCTTAAAAGAGTGTGCAAAACACGGTTTTCAATTTTTGTCCAAACGATCATATCGATACCTAATACTGTCAAATTATGATTTGACACCAGCTTACTTAGTATTTTGCCTAATATAATAGTACTCGTCGCTTTTGATTGATCACTTAGGCAGATGTAATTTACTTATTACTCAAAAACGGTCGATTTTACAAGATTTTTTCAAGATTACGCTATTTGTAGCATATCTTTCCCACAGGAAACAGTACGTATTTAGTGATTTCAGGTCTGTTGAATATCTTCAGGAAATCCCCAAGGATCTGTCCTTGGTCCCCTGCTTTTCAACATATTCATTAATGACATCATATTAGATCTAGATGTAAATTGCTTACTTTATGCGGATGACTTGAAAATATTTTATGTGGTTAGGAGTGATGAGGATTGTGAAAGAATTCAGCACAATTTGAACAAGATCTTAAATTGGTTCTCCTTAAATAAACTACCACTTAATCCACAAAAATGTAACGTAATGTCATACACAATAAAGACCTCTACGTTGGCATTTAATTATACTGTCGAAGGTACAACACTGGAGCACCCTAATATCTTTCTCGATCTGGGTGTAATTATTTATAAAAACTATCATTTAGTAAACATATCGAGACGATAGTGTGTGAGGCGTACAAATCCTACTGATTTATATCCCGAAACAGTAGATGATAGAGGTGTTTTAAAATCTCATGAGCTGTGACCTTCATATGCGCAGAGACATAATCCCTCCTGTTGACTCAGTTACACTTCTTAAAAATATTATATTTATTGTTTACAATTTATCCCGAGCTTTTGTTTATGTATATAGCAAGGCAGCCTCCAGTATCTTCAAAAAAATACTTATAACTCAGAATAAACTTTGCCTTTTGCGCATTTCGCGGCTCATGAGATTCTGAAACACCTCTACTTTGTGGACCTAAACACCATTAAAGTACTATATAAAACTGTTTTGTGAGATCTAAACTTGAATATGCTGCGACTATATGGTATCCTCATTACAATATACAAATCGATTATCTCGAAAATGTTCAGCGTAGATTTCTTAAACTGCTGTCTTTTAAATCGGACGGTATGTATTCACTATTGGGCCTAACGCAAAATGAACTACTTGAGAAACATTCAATGGCAAGTCTCTTAAAACGGCGGGAGTATCACTCACAAACATTTTTATATAAAATTATTCATAATAAAATCGACTGTCGAGACATTGTATCTCAATTAAACTTTTATGTTAGAAGTCAGAATATCTGATAACGCAACATTCCACTAACCCACAGTGCGTACAGACATACTTCAACATTCGCCTATACAGGGTGTCCCAGAATTGAGTTCCCGGATGGAAACCTGAGCTTTCTGAATTTGTATTGGGCCTATATAACCCAACTTACCTTAGTCCAAAAATGCATTCCCGAGGAAGTACACTCTCTTAGAGCGAGGCAGAAATTTTGTTTCCCAATATTTTTAAGATAAAATTTTGAAGTTTTCATGGGACCTGTATCTCTATAAGTACTCTAGGTAAGCTTGATAACAACTAAATATCTTTTGTTTCTCAAAGGCGACAGGTTTCCTGAAACAGGCGGAAAAAATGAAATAATTTCAAAAAATCGATATGGATTTCAAAAGCACGTCGGTACTGAAGAACCCCTTCAATTACTCACACATACTATTTTAACTAATTTCGAATAAAACAAAAAAGTACTAGCCATATTTTTAGATTTACAAAAAGCTTTCGACACTGTATCCCATACTCATTTACTAAACAAGCCATACAAAATAGGCATCATTGAATATTTAGCCAATAGACCACAACAAGTTAAAATAGCTAACGCTCATAGCACAAAAAAAATAATAAAAACTGGAGTTCCTCAAGGAACTATCTTAGGTCCCAGCTTATTCCTTATATATATATATATATGATCTCTTACAAAAAACTACGGATGCAGTATTATTTCATATGCAGATGATACGGTTCTAATTTGTGCGGAGGAGACCTGGGAATCCACAAGACAAAAGCTACTGCTACAATTAGCAAAGTAAAAACTTGGCTAGATAACAATCTTCTTAGACTAAATATTACAAAAACTAAATTTATGTCATTTTCCCCAACAAAATCTCTAATGTCCCGTGTATTAGAACCTATACTATAAATGAATCGGTTAACAGCTGTGTATGTAAACACCCATACCATAAAATATTTAGGGCTGGCACTAGACCCGCACTTGAAATGGGGAAATCACATCGACTACTTAAATGGTAGAATACGTAAACTGATCTACAAATTTTATAAACTAAAAGGTATACTGAACAACAAAACTCTCTTAATCACTTATAACAGCTTAGTTGAATCCCTTATTAGATATGGTATCACAGTGTGGGGTTCCACCTATAAAGTAACTTTACGACCGTTGCAGATAACCCAGAACTATATCTTTAATAAGAAAAGCAGAGAAAGCTGCAGAAGCATCTTTACTGAGAACCAATTGGTCGATGTCATGGGTCTATACATGCATGCGGCTGTAGTATATGCTTATAGCAAAAAAGAGACTATCGGTTCCATCGTTGAACACCTATTGGTGTTTAACGATCCTAGCCCTCGTTTCATATTTGAAACGAGGGCTAGGATAAACAGCGCGTACAAAGTACCATTGTTTAGTAAAAATGTCTCGCAAAAATGTATCAAATACAAAGGGATCAAATTATTTCATGAACTTCCACCACACATAAAAATAATGAGGAAAAATCGATTCAGACGAGAAACAAAAAAATATCTGATTGACAACTACACTACACTTCTACTCATCTTATAATTTAACACAAATTACCGTATATTATTTGCTCATTATAGATAGAAATTTATATTTAAATATATAATAATTGCCATATTAATATTGTCTAATGAATCTACCGCTCACCAATACATTTTTATTATATTATATTTTTATAATATTTTGAATTTTTCAACTTTATGACTCGCCTCTGTATATAAATCACTACATTGAACGTACACTGCCTTAAATTGTTTATATTTTTTCTCTTTTTTTTTGTTCTTACTGTATTCACTTGCATTTCTATACTCACTCTACTAGCACTCTGGCTGCGCCGTCGTGCTCGAAAAATCGCGCTTGTTTTAAAGACCTTAATATCCACTTATACTTTAATATACTGTTTTAGAATAAACTGTCATTTTATATTATTACAACATTTTATACTAGAATTGTAAATAAATGTTAAATACAAATGGAGAAAAGACGATAATTCCTTGTATTTTGATTAATATTACAAAAAAATTGAAGAGTACCTTTTGCAGCCCTTTCAATGCTCTGTAAAAATATTCAACTATTCCGTAATTTTACAGGGCGATTAAAAGAATATAGCCAATCAAATATTAAAAAACAGCTACGATCCACTCTCGATTGCGATACCGCTGTATTTCGACCTTAAATGAAAACTGGTAACTTGACCCCCTGTGATATATGCAACCCATATTACATTTGCATATATCAGCCGTTGCATATACGATAGTCTCACTCGACCGCGACACCACTGTCTTTTGACCGTGAACGAAAACTGGTAATTCGACCCCCACATACGAACATAAACATTTCCAATGTTAAAATAATATTTTTATTTAATGTCACAAGCAATTTTGTAAAAATTTACCCATAATAATCATTATATTATAGTGAAATATATCAATGGTGCCCTTAACCTTAGAATAATTAGAGCAAGCTTGATATATTGCCGGATGTTTTCAGTAAATTTGTGCGAGGAGTCGTTAAATGAAATTTCTAAGGAACTCGCGATGGCCATCTTGGTAAATAGTTTAGTTTTTCTTAGTTTTGTGGCATACTGATATTTGGGAAATGTAAAATTAGTGGACAGTTAAACGTTTTCTTAAGGATTTTGCACAGGAAGATAATAGAGTGCATGAGTCCTCTTTCCGTCAGCAATACAAAACTATACATACTTGGAAACAAATCATAGAGAAAATCAATGTCAGGGTTTCCATTATCATTAAAGCAAATAAACTGAAATTATTTAAGTGCATGTATATGTTGAACATCAAACTCTGGAGGGCACTCCTGAGGCAGCCTAGTAAAGACATTTTATATAAGACCATTTGAATTGTTTATTCATGCCCTCGGTACATTTATTGAATTTCTTCAATTACGTCGAAAATCCGTAAAAAGAAACAAATAATCTGTCATGATTATTATAATAAAAATGCGTACGACTTTTGTAAGTACCAGGTAATAAACATTGCCTTTCGACGTTGCTTCACTTCTTACTCAGCACATTATTTCTTTCTTAACTTGTTCCAAAAGCTCTAATTGATTAAACGTTGATATTTTTTAATTATCTTATCACAACAGATTCGCATTTAAACTAAAAAACACTTTGTTCCAAAAGAAAGTATAGAGAAACAGGCGATAATATATTTATTGACTAAATAACTATTATATTTAATAATTTTAGTATATAAACGATTAAAATTGTGTCTGTAGTCACACTAATCATTTTCTTAACTTCCACTATGTAAATGTAACAGGCGGTGTGGAAGATTGCAAGCTATGCGATTGCCGACTCATGCAATAGTTTAATTTCATTGTGTGTTCTTTGTAAATTTCTCTAAATTGCACAATTGTCTTACATATGATTTAACAAGGTATAAATGTATTGTCATGCCATACTTTCCGTCAAGTAAAAATGACTATTGTGTCACGTATTGGCACAGACTTTTATTATTAAAAGTACATGATGCATTTATGCTTGTTCTATTATGTGAAAACGTTTAAGAAATTGCATGGCGCCCCTATGCGAGTAACCGAGGCCATACAAAAACTTTTCATTTCGCCTCGTGGTTAAACCGTAAACAAGGGGTGAACTTTTCATTTTGAATAATACTTTTTGTTTGGTGGAAGTTCGTTGTCATTTTTATTATTTAGTTCCCATCATATCATTAAAACCGCTCAAAGGCATTCTGTTTAACTCGCTAATAATAACTTTAAATTTATCGCAAAAATGTATAAAAGGACGACACCATGCGCATATTTATATTCTTACAAAATACCACACCGCATTTTGTTAATCGATACAAATTTATTCACTTCATAGTCATTTGCATATTTCATTTATTGGCCTTAAAATGTTTACATGTCGCTCTACTTTAGTAATTGAGAATGAAGTGCATAATGTAATGAAAATACCTCCATATGTGTCGTTTGACTTTTAAAAGCATAAATAGATAAATAAATATTTTTTCCCACCTAATATAAATATGCCATGTATCCATGGCTACGTGTTATGTAAGTTGGCCATAACATTGGTGTATTTGATTGCCATTGACTACATAACTTAGTAGTGCCACCTTCCTAGGAAAGTAACGAAAGTGACAGAAAATATTAAACGAATCGATAGAGCATGTAAGCCAGCTTGGTATTTTCTGCCAATTGCTCCACATTTTTTATTGTAAACCATTTTTTAAATAAACCATGGGTGAATTAGTGCTGTTTTAAATTTGACCGGTAATAAATTTAAAAAACCGCTGCCTAAGGAATCACTACTGCCACATCCATATTTTCCACCCAAATCTCTTTAAAGGAAAGCGTCTTGACTTCATTTGCACTCTGGTGTATGGAAATAAAATAATAATAATTTTAATAATAATACAAGCATTGCAATATATACGTGTACCAAATTCCAAAAGAATATATCAATTTTATTTTATCAACTCCTTTATTAATGGAGTGGAGGTGCTTGGGGGGGGGGGGGGCTGAAAAATATTATAAAGCGATCTGAGGCTTTGGCTTCTAGTATATGCACCAAATCTTAAGTTTGTGTGCTCTTACCAGCTTGCTTTACTCACTTTCCCCTATTTACCTCTACTCATTCCCCACCCCTTCAACGGAATCATCTCAAGATATGATCTAGTTCCAGATGTTGTTATTATACCTACGTGTACCAAATTTCAGGTGAATATCTCAACTTAATTATATCAGCCTCTTTCATAAAATATAAAAAATTCATTGGCCTTAGCTTCTAATATATACACCAAACTTAAAATTCTTGTACTCTTACCAGCTTGATTTACTTACTTTCCACTACTGACCCCTATTTAACCCCTAACCCTTCACCGGATGAGTTCAAAAAACAATCAAGTTCCAGATATCATTATAGTATACATCTGTATAAAATTTCAAGTCAATATCTCAAACGGTTCCAGGGAAAACGTTCGCACAAAAAAGTTACAGACGGACAAAACATTTTTTTGTGCTCAAATTTAAAATCTCGACATTTCATGACATTCCAAAGCCATTTCAACAAAAAAAAAAATTGAAAATTATTTTACGTTTGCTATGCGTTCACTCCACTACGTGGAGCGCTGGATTCTCCATTCACTAAAAGTAATTTTTGATTGGTTAATTTTGCAAGGAATCAATATTAAAATTGATTTAATAAATTAATTAAAGCTTTTTAAAAGGGGAAAACTCTACTCTAAAGAAATCATTTGATTTTGTTATTTGTTCATTGTTATATCGACCTCTAAGTCAGAATTAGGTAATAAGGTTTAATTGACCAAACGACGGTGAAACTTTATTTTAAAATTTTTAGTGACCGCTTTTTTCAAAGCTAATTCAGGTACATTTCATTCTTTTAGTGGTATAGTGTCATGTATATCGCCAAAAATTATGCAAATATGGCAGTCCAATCGGATTCGCCAGTCTGAATCTTGAACTTTAAACATCAGATTCATCATCAGCTATTCCGAAAATACCAAATCACTTAACTCTAACCTGAGCTTTCGCAATAATCTCGCATATTCTCGAATAAGAAACACTTGTTTCTGTTCACTTTATACTAGATCTAGCAACAGATTTTTAAGTCATCCCAGAGAAATCAAGCACAAATATGAAATAAAACGTACACACGGGGTGATTTGAAAACTTCCTAATTTTAAATTTATTTTAAAGTAGATTAAAAATGGCACCAATTTTGTTATTGATTTTAATTATGCTGCTGTATTTTTGATAAAAAATATACAGGGTGGTCGCCATGAAATAGGGTTAATTAAGGAAGTGGCGGAAAATCATATTAGCAATATAGTTGATATTACTACCTAGAAAGAACTATTATATTTCTATAAACAAAAATACAGGTGCTCGTCACTACAAAGTGATTAACTAAGAAACTATTAGCGGGGCAGATCTGGATTTTGAAAAGTGACTGCTGCGAATGAAAAACATTTTTTTGCCAACTTATAAAGTTAGGTCCCCCTCCATTCACAGGGCGAAGTGGACGGGGGGGTGGCGGGAACTGCCCATTAAAAGTATAGGAAAGCAGTTTTTTCGACGTCGCAGGTATTGGTGCCACAAAAAAATCATACTTACCAAAAATGAAGAGCTTGACAAAACACGTAAGCTCGTTCCAACCCGATCGCTTAATTAGTTCGCGAGACATCGGGATTGAACTTGCAAAAAAACGAAAAATTAAATTAATTATTTCTCGAGAAGGAGTGGAGTTGGGACCTCAATTTTTTCTAAATAGAAGAGTATTGATGAATACTTGATGAGGCCGGAGGGTGGGGGTGGTGGGACAATTAGGAGGGTAGTTATGGGGGAGAAACCAAAATTATCAAGACGCTGATAACTTCCTTATTAATAGAGCTACAGCAATCTGGTCGCGATTAATATCCGCATTTTTTTATTTATTAAAAGATAGCACTGACGGAATTTTTTTTTGAAATGCTTGGCGCGCAAAATAAAAAATGGCCGATTTCTTGCACGTCTTTTTCGGCATGAAGAAAGGGGATGGGGGATAATTTTTTCACCAATTATTGGCGTTTTTTTTAATATTTATTTTCCGCCCCGCAAGATTGCGATCTGATAATTAGGAAGGGAGATACAGGCCGGTAAAGCGGAAGAACGGAGAGGGATGGGAGTTTGGGCCGGGATGAAAATTTTGAGAAAAGTGTTTTCTTTCGACCTTTCTATTTTATAAGTACCCGATGTCCATACATTGTCCGCCCGCGCGAGTTACAAGAGGGAAAACATAACGAAAACGGGCGAGCGAGTCAGTTGAGCCACCGGGGGCGCTTACTCTCTCCCGCTCTCTAGCTCTCTTTGAATTGTCATCATCTGTCAGTGTACTGTTTATAATTGCATTGACAGATCTATACGGGCGTACGAAGATTTCTCTTCTCGCAATATGAAGATGCGATAACGTATCAGCGTTCGACTTCGTCAGTCTGTAAACTACTTGGTACTGTTATGTAGTAAGTAAACACAAAGCTCTCTGCTGAAAAATTAGGCACTCCTCAGCTACCATAGACACGTTCTTTTCACGTTGATTAGACGTCACTAAGCAAGCACGTCGATTTCACCAAAATTTCGACGTCCTCTCGACGTAAAGATGACGACGATATGTCACAGCGATTTGAAGTCGATAGACGACGTCAAATAGACGTCCCAAAGTAAGGTAAATTATTCGTCCCAAAATGACCTAAAGTGTACATTGTCTGAATTTTACAAATATTTAAAAAAATTTCAAAAAATAATGAAATAAAAGGCTCATTTTACTAAGTTCTCTTTTACATATTGCTTTACCTTAAAGTTTAATCCAATCCACATCATGTGCTAAATTGTCCAGAGCAAAACATGATTTTATTCTATTAATTACTTTACATTGTTGTAGCAATTATGCATGCTAAATTATTAAGTAGGAGCAGCATGTATCATATTATGTTATAGGAGTATAAATAAAACAGTTGTGTTACCTTAAACATATTTTTATTTTTTATTGCAAAGACCAATTTCAATTACAAAAAACAATTGCTTAGGCTAAGAATTTAAATTGGCGTTTTTTTTTATAAATAAACAATGATGTTTGCAACTTTTTATTTAATATTTAACACTTTTCTCAAAATTTTCATCCTGGCCCGAACATCCCACCCATTCTCCATTCTCCCGCTATACAGCAAAAACTTTGCCGGCCTGTATCTCCCTTCCTAATCATCCGATCGTCATTTTATTGTTTTGCGCGCCAGGCGTTTATTAAAAATAATAATAATAATCGGTCACAAATAAAAAATACGGAAAAATGGTCCCGGCCAGATTGCTGTAGCTCTATTAATAAGGAAGTTATCAGTCTTAATAATTTTGGTTTCCCCTTCATATATCCCGTTCTAATTGTCCCACCACCCCCACCCTCCGGCCCCATCAAGTGTTCATCAATACCCTTCCATTTTTTTTTGTGGGCCCAACAATTACGGCGATACGTCGGATAAACTGCTTTCCCATGCTTTTAATGCGCCATTTCCCCCTCCCCTTACCGACTCCATCCTGTAAAAACTCGTCGGAATAAGGGACCTAATTTTATAAGTTGGCAAACAATTTTTTTTCGTTCGGAGCAGTCACTTTTCGACCCTGTTTTTTCTCCAGATCTGCCCGACATGAGAAGAAGTAACATTTGGAGCGTACCTGACTCTTATTTCCAATAGAAAAACCTGCTTTATTCTTTAATTTAAAAAAATATACAGAACGGTCAGTGGTCATCCAATAAAAATGATTAATAAATCAAAGAGACTAAATTATTTATTTATTTATTTTACGAAACTTTGCACACACATAAAAATTATGTATTTTTTGTTTTTCTTACAAAGTAATATACAGGGTGCCAAGAACGGACACTTTCTCACTTCTGTTCCTTGACATTTTGTTCTCAAAATATCATGACCCTATTAAAATGGCACAGAAACTGTTGTGCGTACGATCTACGGTTCTTGAGCAAAATGAGTTAAAATAGATCATTTAATGTCTTGATGTGCTTGCAAAATTATTTTCATAAAAATAACAAAGTAGGCCTTGTAAAATAATGATTTTGTTAAATAATCGCCTGAAGTTTTCTTTCTACGTTTGAAGTATTATTATATGTATATTATGCTCTGAATCCTAACAACTTTTTGTTTCTGCGAAAACGTGTTATATGGTGACAAAAACAATACCTAATAATTTTTTACCGAATGACTTCAACATTGAACAGTAAGTGTATCTTAGTGTCGTTTATTTGTGCTGTTGAGTGGCCAAAGATATAATGGAACATATCCGCATTCATATTTTTTAACGAAATAAAATTTGCCCGTTATTTCTTTTGCGAATATTATCAGCGTTAAAACTTTACTTTGTTTCAGGTTAATACATATTTGTTAATCCTTTTAACGATATATTTTTCGTATGTACTTACGTTGGCCCAAAGAAACGAACAGTAACAATATTTTAATGCAAAGCATTTGTTTGCTTTGAAGGAATTGCCGAAATATCCTGTTCCCATAAATCTTTTTCTCTTTTTTTAATGAACGTGTTTGCTAAAAAAAACTTCAGGTTCTCTTTTTAAGTAAATGTAGTAGCTGGCATATCCGTCACATTATAGTGGCTTCGTGTCTAAACATCTTGTTTATCCATTATTCATTACTTAATTAAGTGTGAAGTTTTTGCTTAATTAATTTTGTTTATCCAACAACAATTTTTCCGCTTGCGTTGGCATTAAAATTCGATTTTATTCACTCGTTATAACAAGGCATAGCTTCCACATTGTTGTTTACATATAATAATAATAGAAATAATAAACTTCTTTACTTAGAATTATTAATTCATTGTCTGGAATTACAGGCTCGTATATAAAAAATAGTAAACATTTTATAGAAAATAAAAATGTGTAAACAGCATTCATAATATACATCTGTCCGCACGTTTTCTCTGGAACGGTTTAAGACATTTATTTGAAATTGTATACACGTATGTACTATAATGAGTTCTGAAACCGGATTATTTGTTTAACTTATCCGGTGAACTTATTCCCACTGCATTACTGAAGGGGTTGATAAATAAATTTGAGATGTTCACTTGAAATTTGGTGCACGTATATGACATCTGTAATTAGATTATATTTTGAGATAATTCCGTCGAAAGTTGGGGGTTAAATGGGGGAAATTAAGTAAGTCAAGCTGATAAGAGTACAGAAACTTGGGATTTGGTGTAGATATTAGGTTTCAGATTTTCTTATAACATTTTTCAATCCCTCCACCACCCCACTCCATTATTAAAAGGGTTGATAAAATAAAATTGAGATATTCACTTGAAATTTGGTACACGTATGTATTATAACGACATCTGAAACTAGATTATATTTTGACATGATTCCATTGAAGAAGTGGGGGTAAGTAGAGGTGAATAGGGAAAAATATGTAAAGCAGGATGGTAAGAGTACAGAAACTTGAGATTTGGTGTATACGCTAGAAACCAAGACCTGAGATTTCTTTCTAATATTTTTCAACGTCCCCACCCCCACCACCTCCACTCCATTATTAAAGGGATTGATAACATGACTGAGATATTCACTTGAAAGTTAGTACAGATATGTATTGTAATGATATCTGATTGAGATCATTCCGTTTAAGGGATGGAAGGTGGTAGGTTATAAATAGGGTAAAATAAGTATAATAAGCTAGAAACTTCATTTTTAACGTATATGGTAGAAACCAACTCCTCAAATTTGTCTGTGACATCTGCCCCAAATATTTAAAAAAATCTATGACCAATTATTTCCACAAACTAGAGTGCAAATATAGTCGATGTTTCCTTTAAAGTGGCTTGGATAGAAAAATCTGGATGTGGAAATAGTGATTCCTTAGAGAGTGGTTTTTTAACAATGAGTTACAAATTTATTGGCCACTTGATGCAGGCACGGATAAACATCACGAAGATACTTTAAAACATACATAGCTTTCCATTTTCTTGCATTTATTTTCTGTTATGTAAAGTATCAAGATAAAAGTGCCATTTTCATTATTTTACTTTCATTATCTATTTATGCCGCGCTGTTAGGTGCAGCGATATAAGGAAGTAGCGGCATACTAATATCACTTTACAAATTGAGTTCACTTTAACTATAATCTCAATCGCTGCGTAAAATCACCGTGAATCAAAAATAGCAATAATAATCAATCGTTTAGTGATTCCCAAATCGCTATATTGTCCATTTCTATGCATCAAAGTGAAGGTCGTGTACCAATACCAATATCTGTCTCGCAGCAGCGACAAAAGCAACTGCAAAGTTTATTCGCTTCGACGGTCTAGTGCACGGCTCTGGTTCACTTTAAGTACACCTAAAATGACTGGTTTTGTTACGTAATTTTTTTGACAATGAGTTACAAATGGATTTAGGTATGGATGAATATCACAAATATGCTTTAAAATGTACAGATTTCTTCTACTTTTCTTTTTTATTTTTACTTCTCAATGACGTAGGAGGAAACTACAAAATGATACAATTAACCGGTATTTTTCGTTGGAAATAAACTTTTACATCAAAAGATCAGATATAGGTTGCTTTTTTGACCAATGGCACAAATAAATATAAAAATTAAATATTTCGACACGACGTATCGGAAACCAATTCTGTTTCATTTTTCAAGGCGTTATTAGAAAAAATCTTGTGCTGTGTATGTTAAACATACAGCTCTAAGAATATATGTGTTATATTAATTATCGATAGATACTTACACAGAACTGTTGATAAAATTAACAGTTTTAGTTTATACACTGTTAAGTTTGTATTTCTTTTAACATAGACAACCAGACTGTACAAATACCTGCGGAACCACTCAGCACGCCTATCCTCATTCACTAATATTATTGATGATTCTTTAGTATTTCTTTTTTTACTATCCGCCTCTTTCGTTAAAGTTTCTGCTGAGTTCCATCTTATTCTATGTCCTTTCTCCCAAGCGTGTACGCAAACCCTCGACTTCCGTATTTCATTTTTGCTGACAATTCTTGATCTTAAACTGAGATCTAGATGACTTACCCATGCAATGTTTGTTACACTCACACGGAATACTGTAAAAATAGTTTTTTAAATTTTGCTTGTAGTTTAGCCGTCCTAATATCTTCATCGCCAATACGGCGTACTTTTCGGACAATCCATATACATAAGGAATCAATACTGTGTACCGCTTTTCTGGTTTTTGTCGTATCTGATTGTTATTTTCAACATTTATGAAAGCTTTATCAACATACATTTCAGGTTACTAATTGTATATAAGAACCTCTTTGATAAACCGTTTCTCATTGTCTAACATTTGATTATCAGAAGAAATGATTTTGGCCCTGTCATATAAACATTTTATGGCACCCCTTTTAACGTCTATTGATGCTAGTTGCAATTTAAATATCAGTTGATATGTGTCGGCTTTGTATAAATACTTGTTTTAATTGTTTTTATTTATTTTTTTATTTTATATTTTATGAATACAGCTGCCCGGACAGATGTGCATCCACTTACAGGGCAGTAAATATACAAATAAGTATGTATGAATACACTTTATTTAGAATACATTTTAATTATGTTAAAAATTGTTTAATTTCGAACTACTGCAAAATTTAAAGTAAATGGGTGGTGCAGAATTTGGAAAACAGTATAGCTGAGATATATTAATTGCCGAATCTGATAGTAATGGACAGCTTAAACATTAACATGTTTAATTTGAATAATTCCGCAGGGCAGTTGTTCGAACTAACGAGTATGTATAAATTGTCACTATTAGTCCGTAAGTAAACTCGTAAATAATATTGGCAGTAGTTTAATTGCCCTTTAATTGCAGTAATTAGAAGTAATTTGTACAGTGATAGTGGTTGTATGATTTAACAGATCGTCAAATAATGTTTTGTAATATAGTAGTAAAAATCGCTAATAATATTTCAAAGCCATTTATTTTTAGAAATTCTGAGTATTTTAATGATAAATAGTACAGAAGCCAGAGTGCAAATGATCTGAAATATTTGTAATAGTTAGAGACTTGACTAATCCTTTACCATAGAGCATGGCAGACAAGAGAAGTGATGTGAGAATTTTTCTTAGTGATGGAAACTTAATTTATAAGATAAATTAATTATTGTTTAAAAGTGAATTATTATTTGTTTGCTTGTAATTGTATTGAAACATATTCTTTATAGGATTTTGCAAACAGCAGAAAAAATAATTATCTATGAAGCATCTTTATGAGTGGCTTTGTGTCGTTCTGATGAGCTCCAGAATAAGGGCGAAAAACGTTTCAAAGGTTAAGCATTTCCAAGAAACAGAATGAAAGATTCGATGAAAATGTAATCTATTAGAATGAAATTTTTTTAAGATAAGGTAGATAAATAAATTCATTTTAGGCCTTTGTTCTCATTTTTAACTGAATCCTCATGGCCGTAGGGGGTTATGTAGATACTAGTTTAATATGCATGGACGTAGGGGACTGTGTGGATGCTAGTGTTAGAATGAGAATTTTCAAATAAGAAATTGGACAAATTAATTTTAGGATTTTAATTTGCTAGCATAACCAAGAATTCAGCTTATCAAAAGAATGCAAAGATTTCCTTAATATTTTTACACATAGTTTTTCTTTTAGTTATCATTGATAGTTATTTTTTTCTGATGATTGCAAAATCCTATAAAGAATATGTTTCGATAAAATTAATTATTGTCTCCCACATATTTAACATTTTCAACAATATGATTCTTGTCATTATTTTTATAATTTGGAGAGGTATACGATGTTTTTTCAAAATAAACATAATGCAGGAATATATGGTTGCGTATGCTTTAACGACGTAATTAGATAAAATGTATATTTTATAAATTTCGAATATGTGCTCGGTTGATAAGTATTTTTTATAACATGGATCAAACATAATAACTGACATTGGATATACGAATGAAATAAAAAGGGACCTCATAATGTATTTAATTTTTAAAATAAACTTATTAAAATGAGAAAAACTTCAAAATGATTACAGTAGTAACGGTTTGTGTATTAAGACCGATTTCTTGAATAGAATTAAAACACATTAATAAAAAAACAGTTTAATGTATCCCATTAATTACATTTAGAACGAAGGAAGCTGTCTAATTTGTAAGATGTACAGTTTTCTTTATGTAACTCTGGGGATGCATTTATTACCACGATGAGAAGAGATACGCTCAGTTGGATACAGCTGCTTTCCAAGTTTTAGATAAAAATTGCCTTTCTGCGAAAGTAATTAGTAATTACCTATAAAATTGCTGTTTCAATTTGTATCCGAGGAACTAGCTTGGTTGTGATTGTGTTGTATTTCAATTTGAGAACAACTCTATCCCAACTGACATAAAAAACTTTCTGTTCCATTGTTTAATCTCAAATATAACAAAAAAGTTACCAAACTAGTGAATTGCTAATTTTTCTTTAATGTTTTAAGTATAGCTCCTTGGTTGAATGTAAGAGAGAGCAGCCATGGAGGCCTGTATTCCGCCATTGTAGGATCACAATTAAACGAATTATTTACTTATTTCTTTTATTTATATTCAAAATATGTTTAACGTATTTTATATCTCTTTAACAAATTTTCTGCCCAAATACCACTTTCGCTTTTAAATTTTATGTAACATTTAAAAAAAATATGGGAAGTAATATAATTCGTGTTAATTATCAGTACATCATTGGAGATTATAGTAGAGTGCCCGCGTTGACAAAAGTCGCTTAGTTTTCGATCCCGTTGGTACTTTTAGAGTAATATCTATGACCTTGTCAGATATGTTGCTTATGCCCTGTGGATTACAAATCCATTTGTCGGCAAAAAATCGTCATGAATATAAGGGCTCAAATCAAAATTTTCCAACTAACCACACCACGCGATAATCAATCATGAAGCATATTTTATCCAAAAATCATTAAATTCTCTGTAGAATTTCTGTTTTTAAAATAAATAAAGAAACGAACTTTTGCATAGGCTTATATGGCAGTAAAATTCAAAAATCCTCATTCTCTGTTCGACTACGGCTGAAAATTAATTAATTTTCGTCTACCTTTGCATTCCCACGACGATATCTCCCAAACTATTATATTTATCAGAAAAATATATTCTTTATAAAATATTTACCATATTTTCCAGATTACAATGGTTTTTAAATCAGATTTTTTGAGAATTTAATAACCAAAATATTTAATAATGTGTAATGTAATGTCAATTTTCGAAGCTTATCAGCGGCATGCGTTCGTTGCAGATTCTCGCTCTCCCACTCTTTAAAACTGTTTCAACACACCCCACTTCGCACCCGCTCTGGTCCTCTGTTAAATAGATTGGCGCATAGTAACTCTCGTCGTTCATAATATTTTGAAATTTATATCTTGAAAATGATTATTACTATGAAATAAATGTAAGTATATTTGTAGAATATTAATTTAGTGTTACAGGAACTTACATAAAAATTATGGCCTGCCTAAAATTATTGAGTACTAGGTTAACACGTTATGAGAAACTCCCTATAGTTCACTGTTTGCAAGATACTTTCAGCTGGTATGTATTTTAAATTTTCTACCATATAGGTAACTGATGTATATGCTTTTTAGAAGAAATTAAAATGAAAAGTACTACTGATAGCACAAGTTCTGAAAGTGAGATTGAGGAAAATGTAATTTAATGTTAAACAGATTCGTAACATATTAATTTATTGATTGTTTAAAAATCTAAAATAAGTAACCAAGGAGAAGATGATCTATATCCTATCATTATGTCATTAAAAAAAATAAACAATTTTGACTGGTTTGGCACCGAAATTGCTATTCTAGTTTTACTAGCCAAATAAATATAGAACATTTAAGGAGATAAATACAGAAAGAAATTGAAAAGAGTTCAGATGGATCCAATGCCTGTCCATCAACTTTTTCCGATGCGTATTTTCGTAACATAATTTTCTTAAATAGATATATGTATTTTTGTCAAAACTACAACAATAAAGCTTTCTCAAGTAATGACCACGGAACCAGAAAGAAAAGTAAGACTACTAGCCCACCAGAATCCCATAATTTTCGAAAGAATTTGTGCTAACGATTTAATACCTATGGAAATTGAATATCGTATTTCATGTTTCTAAAGTCGCTATATAAAATGCAGAGGTCTATCTAACAATAAAAATAAAAGTGGAAAACGGACAGACAACGAACGGAGTTCTACTAAAATATGTAAAATTCTTGAGAAACGGTTTTTAAAGCAAAAAGGGTATGGCATGTCGTCAATTTATGATGAGAAGTATCTAGAATGGATAGATATAAGTCTAAAAGAGAGATCAGTAGACTACTTATAAATACATTTACCGGCAAATGAGTCGAAATTGTTAAATCTACAAAAAGAAACGAAAAATATGTTCTAATTCCAACAGAAAACGAGGCATGAAACTTTGCATTTTCTATTGTGACTTTAGAAACATTAAACATGATATTTAGTTTATATAGATAGCATTTAAATTGTTAGTACACATTCTTTAGAAAATTATGGGATTTTGGTGGGCTAATAGTCTTATTTTTCTTTCTGTGTTCGTGTCATTACTTGAGAAAGTTATTTTATTGAAAAAAATTTAATTTTACGCAAGGACACACCTGAAGAAGTTATTGGACATGCACTCCATCCATCTGAACTGTTTTTAATTTTTTTCTCTTTCTCATTTTTTTTCCTTCAATGCGCCATATTTCTTTTGCCAGTAAAACTAGAATAGCAATTTCGGTGCCAAATCAAACAGCCAACATGATTTGTTTTTCGAAATCGCATAGTTCTAGAATATACATCATCTTCTCTTTGGTTACTTATTTTTTCACGGAGTTTTAAACAATCAATAAATATTGCAAACGATTTATCAACACCTTTATTTACAGGGCCCGGTTTCATACAATTTAAGCATAATTTCTTACGAGTCTGTTTTTCCTTAAATTTTATTTTTCGTTCAATCTCACTTTCAGAACTTGCGCTATCAGTAGTACTTTCCATTTTCATTTGTTCTTCAGTTACCTATATGGTAGAAAATTCTGTTAAAAAAATACATACCAGCTGAAAGTATCTTGCTAACATCGAACTACCGAGTTTCTTATAACGTGTTAATCTATTACACAAAAATTTTATGTAAGGTGAAATAACACTGAATTAATATTAAACAAATATACTTTTATTATTTATTCCATAGTAATCATTTTCAAGACATAAATTTCATTAATATCATGAAGCACGAGAGTTACCATGCGCTAATCTATCTTACGATAGGTCATTGCGGGTGCAAAGTGGAGTGTGTTGAAAGAGTTTTAAAGAGTGGGAGAGCGAGAATCTGTAACGAACGCATGCCCGCTGATAAGCTTCGAAAATTGATATCACGCTACACATTATTAAATATTTTGGTTACTAAATTCTCAAAAAATCTGATTTAAAAACCACTGTAATCTGGAGAATATGGCAAATATTTTATAAAGAATATATTTTTTTGATAAATATAATAGTTTGGGAGATATCGTCGTGGGAATGGAAAAGTAGACGAAAAATTATTAATTTTCAGCCTTAGTCGAACAGAGAAAATGAGGATTTTTGATTTTTACTGCCATATAAGCCTATGTAAAAGTTCGTTTCTTTATTTATTTTAAAAATAGAAGTTCTACAGAGAATTTAATGATTTTTTGATAAAATACGCTTCATGATTGACTCTATCGCGTGGTGTGGTTAGTTAGAAAATTTTGATTTGTGCCCTTATATTCGTGACGATTTTTTGACGACAAGTGGACTCATAATCTACAGGGCATAAGTAACATATCTGGTAAGTCATATATTTTACTCTAAAAGTGCCAACAGGGGGAAAGATAGAAATTGATTTGCACTCTACTATTAAATACCCAGCACCAAAGCTTTCGAAAAATATTTTACCTATAAAACTCTAAGGACTAGTGATACTACATACATTAAACACATGTGCTTGAAATATGAAACGTCTTGTACCATGCTGACAATGACACTGAAATATGTTGTCTTTACATTTGTTACACGTGTACTTAATTGCCGAAGTCTCGGGATACTTAAATATTATCCCTCTGAGATGATTATTCCAATAGTATCCTCTCTTGGGACAAATAATTAGACCTCGGCAAACTAAGGTATTAACTTTATGCCGAAATCGTTTGCGTTGGCTCTTGTGACTCTACTTTAAGAAGGCAAGTATAACAAGACCCTTGGCATATTGAAAGGATTTGATTCTTTTATCGTCATTATGTGATACTTGAAAAAAAATTCTTTTCAGCCTATGAGTATTCCTACAAAGTTGTTTGTTTAACATTAGGAAGTAGTTAAGTTGTTAAATAACTTTAAATACGTATCTGTCGGAGAGAAAAAAAATGCAATCGTCTTTTACAAGCTCACAGGAAATTATGAGATAAAATTTCACCATATTTGTTCAGGTGAAACTGCGTATTTAACACTAGGAGCTCGTAAGCTGATAAATAATCTCATAAACATTTGTGAAATAAAACGAGATATATATTTTTTAGGAGTACTTTTATAAACCCTTCAAATGGGTATAGCAAAGCATATGGAATATGCCCCCAGAGCCAAATGTGGTAAATGCTCTATATCTTTAGATAGGTTGTCAAATTACATTAGAATTTTTATATTTTTGACCTCCATTGGTTGTGAATGTGGATTCATCTGAAAAAATTATGAAATGTTGAAAAATCTCTCTTCCATGACTTTTTTTCTCCAATGGTCAAACAAAAATCCAACCTACGGCCGTCATCTCCCTCTTCAAGCGCATGTTTATAATTTTCTTTATATGCCCTAATTTTCTTTGCCTTATAAATTCTTTGGAATTCAATCTTGCTAATATTAGTAAGAGCTGACCTCTCTCTTAGTGGCATCCTATGATTTTCTATAACAGAGGCATGAGCCATAATAGCCCCAACATTGTCTTCATCGTCTTCATTGTCATCATATGCTTTTATTTTTCTTTTCATGTTAAGAACAGTACCAGTAGCTAGAAACCTTTTAATTATTCTCATAGCCTGAGTACGTGACAAGGCAGTGTTTGGAAATTTCAAATTAAATTGGCTTACTACTTCTCTTAGCGAGTTTCCACCGCCAATTCCTTAGCATTGCACAATATAAATTTTTTCACACACTGTGAATACCATTTTCACTTCATTTTTTATGCTTGGTTCGTTAATTTGAAACAGAAATTAAGGATAATATTGACAACGTTTGACAGATATGTCAATAATAAATGATAAATGTGTATCCACTGCTTTTCTCATAGCCTACTTTTAGCTTCTACAAAACAAAAAAAAAAAAAAATTCACCGAAATAATTTCTATGCGGTTTTAATTGAATGGTTCAAAATAAAATACTAATTTATTGAAAAAATGAGAAGTTTCAAAAAAATAATTTTATATTCCTGAAGTTTGGTACAGAGGTATATAATTGCATTCTAAATAACTTTGCTTAGTGGAATTTTTTCATATTTTGAAAAATAAAGGTTCTTTATTAGTGGTGATTTTTACAAATTTGCTTATAAAACACCCCGTAGAACACCAAATCAAGTCATTTTTGGTATACTTTAGTTTTACAACAGCAGAATTAAATTTCCAAATACCATTCCAAAATTCCAAGATTTTTGGTCCATTGTTATGTAACTATCCTGGGAAACACTGTATATGCTAGAAACCAGCGCCTCAAACTTTTTTATGTATTCTGCCTCAAATATTATTGAAATTCTATGACAAAGCATTTCCACATACTAAAGTGCAAATATAATCAAGACGTTTTTATTTAAAGAAACTTGGTTGGAAAAATCTGGATGTGAAATTCATGATTCCTTAGGCAGCGGTTTTAAAATTTTTAAATATATTGCAGTTGTGAAATTAAAAGAAGTGTTACAAATTTACAACAAAATATACTTGTTTAAGAAATTTGAAAAGCATAAAATATTAACGCAATCTAGAATGTGACTAATTAATAATAATTTGTGAAAGAATGTCCTCAAATAATCAAGTATAAACGTCAACAATACGCGATACCCTACTTTTGCTGTTATGGGATCGCTTTGGAGTCCTATAAAAGGATCTTATGAGGGTCTCGTTTAAAAATGGATTATCAGTTCGTGTTCTCTGGACAATTCTAAAGAGTGGACTGATTTTTATTTTAGCGATTCTAAGAGAAATTTATAAGAAAATATCTTTTACCCATAAGTAATACACGGGAAACTTCATGCTCTCGGAGGCACCTTCCAATTTCAACTTTGCTAAAATTTGGAGCGGATAATTTTATTTGAGATTTTGAACAAATCTGAGTGAGAGAGAAAAATATTAAACTTGATTTTTTGAGCCACCCTAGTCCACACACATACACAATAAACACATACACAGACATTTTTATTCGTTATTTAAGGTCAGCATGCTATGAGATACGATTTATCTATGCGACGAAACCATCCCAAGATCCATTAAAGTATTTTCGTATCATATTACCCTGATTTTTTACGAAAAATTTTAAAGGTCTCATACCGACACTGCGAAGCATATTGTTTGGTATAGTGTGATTCGGTTTGTCACAGAAAACAGACTTAAATCTTCCGATTCCCCTATTGAGTTTCCTGCTTTCTAAAAAGAATCCTTCGAGCTTGTATCCGACGCCCCATTTAATTCCGTTGTTTTATTGGTATGAACACCCTTGTTATGGAGGTACCCTCTCGCTAAACTTTCCAACTTTTATTTGTGCATTATAAATAACACATCGCTGTAGTCATCCCAAAGTGTAAAGAGGCGAGATCAACTTTCGACTGTTTGAGAGCTTTACAAGTACACACTTTATCTTATGATAGGAAAACGGCAGTCTCAAAGTTAGCACATTAAGGCATGTTTGAGTGCCTACAGTCAGCCTTTTGCGAGCGACGTTTTAAAACTGAAACATGTCCTATATTTTATCGAAGTAACTATTATGATACTTCTTAAGCAGTGTAGTGTGTTTGGTAGTAAAAATAAGTAAGTAATATATTTTAAAAAGTTGCCAATGAAGACTGAAAAATAAGTGGTACGCGTTCAATAAGGGACAAGCTAACCATTATACTCTCCGCCGACGTACTGCACTTTTTATATAATTGTTACACATTCTATAGAATACTCTCCGTATTTTTATTATAAATAAAAAGTAAAGTTTGCATTAGCGAGTGACGGCATTTTCTAACTGCGAGATAAATGAAATCCCCAAAGACTTGGTCCATAATCTTATCGCATTTGTGACACATTTATTGCTGTTAAAAGTTGATAAGCATTAGGGACTATTGCTTAATTAGCCGGTTCTGCAATGTAACAGTATTATACCGGGTGAGTCACGAATTGCTCTCGCCCCGATATTTCCTAAAATATTTGGAATAGAAAATTGAAATTTGGAGGCCTTATTACACGACTAAAATACCATCTTTTCAATAAAAAATACAATACATCCATTTTGGTCACTTTTTGATAAACATTAAAAATTTTATTAAAAAAATCTATTTCTGAATCCAGAGTGCTGTGGTGCACAAAATATATTTTAGTTTGTGTGCTACGTTACTATAAAAATAAAAAGAGCAATATGATTGCATTACTTAATTCTCTAAAGGCGTTTAAAATTTTTAAATGTGATTTTTACCCACTAACTCGGTTTTTTTAAATGGGAATTTAATCGTTAACCAACATTTTTAAATACCTCATTTTCATACAAATCTAATGATACCAAAATTTTGAAAATCCGCTAAGAAATATTTGAGATTTCAGCCAAAATACAATGCAACCAAGCTTTTAGAAACATGCGGCTAATAGATAATAGATTAGTGGGCTTTGGAAACTAAAATGGCACATTTCTGTGTAAATCTGGTAACCTAATAACATTGGAAAAATCATAGTAGCCATTGAATGTAATAAAACAATATCAGCTGTCAGACAGACTCGTGTAGTTATAGGCAATCTTGAGCTATCAAACATTTAATAATTTTGAGCGCAAAGAACGTTACAATTTAGTTTAGCATAGGTATGTGAAGGTAAACACAATTACATCCACAAGGACATTTGCAATAGAATGCGACATCAGTTCGGTTTTCAGAGTTTTATTTAAATGGACATAAATATCGGGCCTATAAATAAATAAAAATCAGTTCCGTTTGAACAATTAAACTTAAACTAGGTAACAGTAGGTATCTTTAAAATAATTAATATAATTAAACCATAAATTGACATTTATAGATATTGTTCAAAATGTCCACCAATTTTTTCTATACGCAATTCGGCTCTGCGTACAGTTGCTTGAATGGCTCTACGCAATTCAGCCGGCGTTATTTCATTAAGAGCCCGTAGAACTTTATTTTGCAGCTCTTCACGGGTATTTGAAGAAGTTTTATAAACTTCATTTTTGAGAGTGCCCCATACATAATAGTCGAGGGGTGTTAAGTCAGGTGACCTAGAAGGCCACCTGATATGACCTTGATTTGCGATAAGGCGTTCACCATGCAAGTTGTTTAAATATTTCATCACTCTTCTGGAATTATGTGGGGGAGCATTACCTTGTTGGAAAAACAGATTTTTTAAATAGGCAAGAGGAAGTAAGTCGAGAAATTCTGCTGTCTGGTTTTGTAAAAAGAATAAATATCGTTCGCCAGTAAGGGTTCCATAAAAAAATATGGGTCCAATTATTCGATCTCCAAGTACTCTAAGCCAACAGTTAAATCCAAATCTTTCCTGAATATTCCCCCGCCCTACCAACCTCGGAATTTCTTGAGCCCAGTACCTAGTAGTATTTCTGTTAACATACCTTGGTTCCTAAATCTACTTTCATCTGAATATAAAATATGAATAGGAAAACCTGGGTTTTGTTGTACTGCATTTAAGAACCAGTTGCAATATACTAGCCTCCTGTCGTTATCATGTCCATAAAGATGTTGGTGTATTTGGTATTTATAAGACCGAAACTTATGTTTCTTTAAAATTCTGCAAACCGAAGACTGGCTAATGTCGCATTCCATTGATAATTCCCTTGTTGATGTTGTTGGGTGTACCATCACAAATCCTAATACATCAATTTCTTTGTCCTCACTTACAATAAGTGTTTGATGGTCATCTTGTTGATTGGGTTCGTTTCTTAATTCTTGTTCCACTCTGGCAAACAAGTGTCTGCCCGGATGGCGTCTGTTGGGATATCGTTGCTGATACAGTTCTGCAGCTGCAGTTGAATTTTTGAGACGCTCTCCATATATCAGTAACATATCGACCTTTTCATTTCTACTAAAATTATTTATTTTCTTTAATTTTTACTCAAAGAGATTTCCTCAACGCTTTATTTTGTATCTGTCTGACAGCTGATATTGTTTTATTACATTCAATGGCCACTATGATTTTTCCAATGTTAGGTTACCAGATTTACACAGAAATGTGCCATTTTAGTTTCCAAAGCCCACTAATCTATTATCTATTAGCCGCATGTTTCTAAAAGCTTGGTTGCATTGTATTTTGGCTGAAATCTCAAATATTTCTGAGCGGATTTTCAAAATTTTGGTAACATTAGATTCGTATGAAAATGAGGTATTTAAAAATGTTGGTGGACGATTAAATTCCCATTTAAAAAAACCGAGTTAGTGGGTAAAAATCACATTTAAAAATTTTAAAAGCCTCTAGAGAATTAAGTAATGCAATCATATTGCTCTTTTTATTTTTATAGTAACGTAGCACACAAACTAAAATATATTTTGGGCACCACAGCACTCTGAATTCAGAAATAGATTTTTTTAATAAAATTTTTAATGTTTATCAAAAAGTGACCAAAATGGATGTATTGTATTCAAGAGTTCCTCTAGATTCCAAAAATGTAAAAATATATAGGGTGTTCCATTTGAAAATCGAAAGTTGTGGGCATTTCCGGTCAAACCGGATGTGCACCAAACTTGATTTTTTATTGAAAAGATGGCATTTTAGTCGTGTAATAAGGCCTCCAAATTTCAATTTTCTATTCCAAATATTTTAGGAAATATCGGGGCGAGCGCAATTCGTGACTCACTCGGTATAATATAAATATATAAATTTAATGAAATTAAATAATTAATAACTTTTTTATTTATTGATCGACAGACAATTTCATCCCTTAAAAAATGTTTGTCCACCCTGCAAAAATTTCCAAAATGTGCCAATTTATAAAATAACGAAATAGAGTGTCTATTTATCTAAAGTGTCCTTTGTGTTCATTAACATGTTGAGCGGAAACCAGGAAAACCAGAAAAGCCTGTCGATTGTTTTTCACCACTGTTTATGGTTCTAATTAGGAGGAAAAATAGTTGACAGACGTTTTCCCATATAATTTCCAAAATTAGGTGGAAAAACATCAAATATTGGAATTTTCCTAATTTTTAAAGTTGCCCAAAAACATTCTAGTTTTGTTTGTCGATTGGATTTTGGTACTTTTTCCATCTGAGAAAACAGGTTGGAAAAGATTTTAAAGGATCTGCACATCTCGGACAGAAGAATTTCAAAAAAAAATCGGTCAGTTGCCCATAATTTTGGACCTCGTGGACCGAATGCAAAAAAAATAGCACCTGGTTGCTAGAGTGCTAGAATGTAATTTTGAAGTCGACGGACAGGTGTCAATTATCGTCCATTCGGAGTGGCCTTCTCGGGGTTATGCATTCTACAGATCACGACCAATAGCTAAACTAAAGGTACCTAGTGGTTCAGGGGGACTTTTGTACCATCTATCAAGTCGACGGACGTCCACGGCATCTCGGACTTTTTACCATTACAGCTCTCTGACTATAACGGAAGAACCCCTTCCCAACAATATTAGTTATGAAACATTTATGGAAACTAAATAACATAAAATGAAATAGAATATTTATACATGTGCGAAACTTTTGTAATAGGCAGTGAGCTACAGATTATAAATAAACATGTCTCTCCTTATTTTTGAATTCTGGTAGTGCCGCCAGAATATAAAAACATATTATTAGTGTAGCCAACGGGAGGTTTCATCTTTATCTTGAGTGCTAGTTAATGGATTTCGATGAAACCTGCTGCAATGTGTTTGTAATGATATTAATAAAAAAGTAAAAAAAGAGGTTAGAGTAGGAAATGCTTGAGAGGGGTAGAAAACACCCCTTTTATCATGGGTTCCGTAACATGTACAATTAGGTTAAAAATGAAAAAATAAACCTTTTTGGCCTAAGATAAAATGTTTTTATTCTGGTAAATTTGTTCGAGAAATGCTTATTTTTCGAGATATGGCCATTTGAAAATTCCTAAAAGTGGGGGAAGGGAAATGTAAAAGCTGAAAAAGAAATCTGAATAATTTTTATTTGCAACTTTTCTATGAAGTGCGGTTTCACCGAATTTTTTCGGAAAAACATGAAAATCTACCCCTTTCTTTGAAATTGCAGTGCTTTAACAATATGTAATTTAAAAAATTTGAACAAATTCAGACTTTTGCATTGAGGCCTTCTAAACATTTTTGTCTCTTGGATTTTTTTGTAACTTGCTAATGTTCCGAGCGTTTCTTGACGATGAATAATATACTATATTTTTTGCAAATTTTCAATTAAAAAATTCATGAAAATTCAAAAATGAGCGTTTATATTGTTATAAAAAAAATATGAAACCTATATAGTTATACCATTTTTAAAGGTTCAACATAATAATTAAATTGAAAATGTGCAAAGAATGTAGTACATTATTTATCTTGAAAAACTACCAGTAACTCGGAAAATTAGCCAGTTACAAAAAAATTCCGTTAAATGAAAAAAATGTGTAGAAGGCCCCAATTAATACGTCTGGATTTTTTCAAATTTTTAAATTACGTGTTTTTAAAGCGACACAATTTTAAATAAATGGGGTAATTTTTTATGTTTTTCCGGAAAAAATAGGTGAAAACGCACTTTACAGAAAAATAAAAAAAAGTCTTGTATTTTGATGATACATTCAAGTGAAATTTTTCAGATTCCTTTTTCTGATTTTACATTTCTCTTGCCCCACTTTTGAGAATTTTCGAATGGCCGTAACTCAAAAAATAAGCATTTCTCGAAAAAGTTCACCGGAGTAAAAATATCTTATTTTGGGCCGAAGTAGGTTTTTCATTTCTGACCTAATTCTACAAGTTACGGAACCCGTGATCATTTTCTACTCTTATTTTTTTTTCAACTTTTTTATTAACGTCATTACAAAGAAGGTTTCATCAAAATCCATTCACTAGTACTGAAGTTAGAGATTTTAGTCGTTTTAGCGCTCCGTTGCTCTTGGGATCTGCAAAATAACTGGAACATTATTATTTCTCGGCCTTAAATTAACTTTGAGACTGGCATATAAAATATGTACAGCATCCTGTACGAAAATCGAATTAGGAGTTGTTCCTGAAGGAACTTTGTCGTGAGACTGGCACCAATATACATCATACAAACACAAAAGTATTTTTAATCGGAATCATGACGATGCCAACTTGATTGATGAAAGTGGTGCCAAGTGTAGTGTTCAGTATTTTGATGTTGGTAAAAGTTATTTTAATCTGTTCATTGTTTTAATACCTACATTGAAATATCCTTGTACATATAATGTCGCAATGTATTTAACACTTGGCAACTTAAATGTGTCGCTTTATGTTGAACTTAAACAATATAACATTTTCCTCGTGCAGCTGCACAATGTTATTGTCATTGTTAGACGAACCGGTTTAAATGGATTAAGCTCAGAAAAGGAATTACTACTGATTTAAATGTCCATGTAATTTTAATTCCCGGTTTAATTAAATACATATACAATCCCCCGGCATTCATCAACTTCTGACAAAACATATTTCGAGTTGCAAATTTCGTAATAATAATTACCATAAGGATGTATGCGGTATGCCGGCGCAATTTAATTTGCGCGAATATCTCGAGCGATCTGCAACCTTATAAGCTCCGTATTATAGTACCGCCCGGGGGTTACATATCTCATTTTATTAACAACCTTGTCGAAGGCGACAAAGCGCCAAGTTCCAAGCTGCGGCTCGCAAATGCCACAATAAAAATAATTTGGTTCAGCATGTTAGATAGAGTTACTCTAAGGGAATTTTATGAGAAATAGTTTGGCTGCTCCGAGATTTTCGTTTACAAAGTGTTTAATGTTATTAAAAGATGTGGGGAGGGGCTTAATTTTACTACCCTCTACTACAATACATTTAGCCGTAGATTTAATAAACAATTATATAGTTCAAAGTTACAATTAGCTAAATATTAACCTTAGAAAATATACAGGATATTTCACCGGGAACTAAATGGATCAATATAGGGAAAAGTATGTAACAAAAAACTTTGGAAATTTTGCGAGTTACTAAAGTCAGTGTCCCCAATCCAATCAATGTAATTACGAGCGTGTGATACTTCCAACCGGAAGTCGATTTGACGTAAGCAACGGTTCGAAAGAACCATTGACTACAAAATATCTAAGTTCATTAAAATTAAATAATATAAGAGAGACACATTAAAATTTGTAAAATATATAAAAGGAAACGTGAAAAAGCTAAAAAACATACACTTAAAATTGGCTTGAAACTAAAGGTAAAATAATACTATATATTATTATCTAACAGATACAATTGATTAATAAAATTATTTGTTCCTATGCATTTAATAAATCACTGAATGAATAATAGCATATTAAAATATAAGTGGATATTAAGGTCCTTAAAATACGCTCGAAATAGACCAGTTATCCACGAATACTTTAGGCAATTTTTTCTTATTGTTACACTTTGAAATCATAAATACTGGTATCATTACAACAAAAAATGGAAATAAGAATTAAGAATGTAAAATGGTTGAATTCGTGATGTGACATCAGGATACCAGTCAGTGTCAAATGAGGAATACGAAAATTAATTTGCAATCTGTCACATAGGATTAATTATTGTCACTACAGTTATTACTGATTGTATATTACTTTAAAATGAGTTCTAACATTGATTACTTAAATAGAAAAGCAGATTCGCGGTTAATCCCGCAATAATTCCTGTCAGATCAATAATTAAAAAGTTGACATTTTGACTTCACGTTTATCGGGTTATTGATGTTGTCATGGTAGCTTTAAAATACGCGCGTTTTGGATTTAAACACTCTGAGACGTACTTTAAATAAGCAAAATAGGGTACCAATAAAACAAATGTATTTGGTACTCTGAGATCAGGCTCGTTCCTCGTTGTCATAACTCGATATACATTGTTGTTTCTTGCAAATTCAGTACTATTTTGTTTAACGAATAACGCTAATTGGTAAATATACAAAGACGGGATGGTACGTATTTCCAATTCTTTAAACAAAAGTTTACATGAATCTCTGTAAGAGATATTCATTTTACGTCTAATGAGGCGTTTCTGATTGATAAATAGTTCCTGCCGGTGTACGGAAGAGCCTCAGAATATTCGAGGCACAATATTTGATCATATTTGATGATATTATGGAAAGTTTACTCGCACAAACCATCACAGATGCTTCAGTTGCCACACAGGAATTATCATCAGCGTATTGATATAAACCACCTATATCGATATATTTTTTTAAATCGTTGGTACATAAGATAAATAAAAGGGGTCCAAGTGTAGATCTTTGCAGCACTCCATAACAACCTAACTTGTCTAATAAAATGGAATAATTAATGGTATCGAAGGCTCTTGACATATCAAAATAGAGGCAAGTACCATTGGAATCAAGTGAGGTAATAATCTTAGGAGCATACCAAGTGTTCCATTTATACATTACATTTTGTCAAATTCAAACCTCAAAAACTTTTTTACTTCAAATAGAATACTCTCTGTGTTTTTTACATCAAGTTATGTAAAATTACATTCTCTTTATTCTAGTATAGGCGTTGTAGGGGTTAAAGTTACAAATTTTTGAAATATTCACAATTATCTTAAATGTTCAAGAATCTTTAGTAAAAATGGCCATCAACTTAGCCATGATTAGAAACAATCATTAATGTCAGTCATTATTCTCTTATGCCAAAAAATTCCAGCTCATTTAAATTACACCCATGAGGACTTTGTAAAGTTTATTATTTATGGAGAATGTTATAAATATAACTAAACTAAAATTTTCTCAAAAAATGTAATACCATCACTCGATCGTTTCTCATGGCACAGTAAATATTAAACTACCAATAGTCTTGAATATTTCGCTCCCTGAATACATGAGAATTCCAGCCACTTCAGTAATGGGAATTGTTTTGATTAAAAATTCCATTTTTGGTAAATTTAGATTCTGTGATTTGAGTTTTTGGATAGTCCCGTTTCTAGAGCAGCTTGCCTTAATGACACCATTGGAAATGGCCGAAAATATTCCAGAATTGATATTTCTATGTTTTCGTTATCAACAATAAGCTTCCTCCTTTGAATTCCTACCATGAGGCAAATATTCTGAAAGTATCCAATATGTGTTTTACATGTTCGGTGATGGTTTCTATTTTTGTGGGTATAGAATAGCAAATGTGTTACATGTTCCTGATATTATTTTATCACATTCTCCATAAATAATAAACAAATTTAAAAAGTCTTCGTGGGTGTGTCGGCATTTTTTGACATAAGAGAATGACTGACATTAATGATTGTTTCTAATCATGGCTAAGTTAATGGCAATTTTTACTAGAAATTCTTGAATTTTTATGAAAATCGCGAATATTTCAAAGAATTGTAACTTTAGTGGAGAGTGTTCTATTTGAAATAAAAAAGTTCTTGAGGTTTGAGTGTGACAAAATATAACATGAAAAATGGAACACTTGGGATACTATTGTGGAATTTATTTTCATTGTAGCACATAGCTGATCTCATGTCCTTTCTATAATTCAAAGAGCAAACAAGGATCTCCCATAGAAAGAAAGTAATAATGGCTCTTGCAAGCCAGTGCACCCGTCAATTTTTTTATAAAACCTCAAATATCTCCGAAACTGCTGGATTTAGATATAGGATATGCTATATTGTTTCGACTAGGATGTTCCATTTAAAATAAGCAAGTTGGTATCGACTTCTGTTATAACCGAAAGTGCCACATGCTTGTAATTATTTTGGTGGGATTGACCACACTGACTTTAATAACTCCCAGAATTTTCAATATGGTGTTCTCCTTATATCGATAGATTCAGTTCCCGGTGAGACACTCTGTATAGTAACGTTTGAGAGGGTCAAAAATTAAATATAACAGAAATCATAACAAGAGTCGCCGATTTACTGAATTTTTTATGTAATTGTTGAGGGGTATAAGCTAAGAATGATAATGAGCAGTATCATCATGACCCAAAGTATGACGAAAGGAATGTTTACTAATTACCGGCACCTCCGCCATTTTATCGAATAAAGAGAATACGTGCGGAAAGCAGGTATTAGACGTTTCTTGGAATCTGTTTAGTTTAGAAATTTGAAAATTGAGCTTAGGTGGGTTTTTGGATGTGGCGGATCTAACGAAAATATTTTCATGCGTTACTTCCTCTTTGCCGGAAGTAGCACCTAATTTTGTTATTTTAAATGGAGAACCTTATATTTTATTCCAAATTTGGATCCCTCATAAAATTTTAGCTTGGGCGTATGTATCATAATATGTTCTTAAATCTACCGAGATAATTAATATTTTTGGACATTATTGACAGTTCCCTCCGAAAAAAAAAATCGATATCTTCTATCATGTGGCCGACTTAGAGACTTTCTTCTCCAAGTCATACAAGTGCTCTATGAATTTTTTCAAATGGAAGTCCCTGCATATTTCACATAATTTAATAGAGAATTATATTCTGCATCAATTGATATTAGCATTCCATATACCTATCTCTCTTTGTGTTCTTATTGTGAACGAATTTTTGTAAAATGCACATACAAAGTCTGTTAGTAGCCAATACAAGTCACCTAACCTGTCTCTTTTTTATCACAAACGAGAACAATCATGTAGATAATCCATGATTATTTGTTTATTATCAAGATGATAACATCATTTTCTATTAGATTTCTAACAAATACTACTGGAAAAAAAATACGAAAAAGAAAACATTGGATATAAATATTTAGTGCAACAATACAATATTTTTGATATTATCCCAAAGCTAAAAGTCTAAGGGCATTAAATCAGGGGACATTGCTGGCTACCTCCAAGATCCTCGGTAGCCAAATTCGAACGATGCTACTAATTCGTCACACATGTCGGAGATGTCCCCTTCACGTTCCCTGTGCGGACGCCTTCCGATACTTTCGTAGACGCCTTTCGATAGTCTTGTGAACGCCTGCTAACTCATAATTCATTGAAGTCAAGGGAACGTTGTCAACAAGTACCTATTGCATTAATGTAAACATCTTGATATGTGGTCGTGTGAACCATCAGTCTGGAGTCCCTGGAACCCTCTTCCCGGCGAGCGGAACAACATGCCTGAAAGTCCCGTAGATAAGTACCTAGTCTTAAGATAAACTCGGTAGAGAATAGTTGAAATCGCGGGACTGGCAGTGGTGGACTGCTAGCTCCAGTATTTTGGTGGTATTGTTTGTATTTTCAATCTTGAGACATTTACCTGTTTCGATAAATCATAAATCATGTTATTTTGTTATTTATGCGACTATTATTTAAGTGATTTTATTGTGTTTACCAATGTGCGGCCTAAATCTAATAGATCCGCCCTGAAACGCCCCTCCCCTTGCCGTCTTCGACATACATATCCCATGCATTATGTGATCCGCAGCCATCCATTTTATAATACAAATTATCAATAAAAGTAACAACTACTATTATAAAATGTCTACGTATTTATTGCTATTTAAATTCTTCTAGTAGATATGACACTTATACTTGTCATCTACTAATAAGCAGAAAACTAAATTTGTCCTGGAAAGTTGATTCTCCCACCTCATGAGAATTTTGTTGTGCCCAGTGATGTACATTTCCTCTGTTAAAAATTCTTTGGAAAATGTAGCTTCGTCAGTTCAAATAATCCTTTTGAAAAAATCATGATTCTCTTGAAGTCGTACGATCACATGCTTAGAGAAATCTGTTCTAAGTGAACAGCTGCTACGTTCCTGTGTTATCGCTACCACTCGGTAACACCAACGCGGTGTTTATATTGATAAAACAGAACATTCTGAAAATTTTCATTTCATGTATGTAGCTGTGTGTACATTATACAGCGCTGACTGTATATGACCATTTTACAAAACTTCGTGCATAATAAAACATCCAAGAGAGATAGGTATAGGGAATGCTAATATCAATTGATGCAGAATTTAACATTCTATTAAATTGTGTGAAAATATACAGTGGGGTTCCATTTGAAAAAATTGACTTTTGGACATTTGAACTAAAACAACGTTAGATTGTGAAAATAAAGAGGTATCCTGTACGATATTGTGAAAACATGAAACAATTTTTAGATAGATCATAGGGTACTTGCATGAATTTGAAAAGAAATTCTCTAAATCGGCCACATAATAGAAGATTTTTTTTCGGAAGGGTAGGAATCGTCAAAAATCTACAAAATCATTAATTATCTCACTGGTAGGTTTAAGAGTATATTATGGTACATAAACCCAAGCTAAAATTTCATAAGAAAACCAAATGTGAAATAGAATATAAAGTATATTAAAATAACAAAGTTGATACATCCAGTGTAAGCGGAAGGTAACACTGGCACAAAATATTTTCGTTAGATCCGCCATATCCCAAAAATTCCTAAGCCCAATTTTTAAATTTCTAAACTGAACAGATCCCAAGAAATGTCTAATACCTGCTTTACGTGAATAACCATGTATTTATTCTCTTTGCTCAAAAAAATGGCGGTGGTGCCGGTAATTAGTAAACATTCCTTTCGTCATACTTTGCGGTCACGATAATATTGCTCATTATTATTGCTTATACCCCTCAACAATTACATAAAAAGTTCAGTAAATTGACGAAGAGAATAGAGTTTACTCTTGCTATCGTTTCTGCATTATTTAATTTTTGACTCGGTCTTAAACATTACTATACAGGGTGTGTCACCGGGAACTGAATTGATCGATATAGGGAAAGTATGTAACAAAAAATTTTGAAAATTTTGGGAGTTCTTAAAATCAGTGTGGTGAATTCAACCAAAATAATTACAAGCGTGGTACTTCCAGTTATACCGAAAGTCGATACCCATTTGCTTATTTTAAATGGAACACCCTATATATTTTCCACTTTTCGAAATGACGATAAAGCTCCATACCCTAAATCCAGTATTTTCGGATATATTTGACGTTTTTTAAAAATATTTGATGGGTGCAACGGTTTGCAAGAACTGTTATAACTTTCTTCGTGTAGGAGATACTCATTTGCTATTTGGCACGTAGAAAGAACACAAGATGAGCTACGTGCTACAATAAAAATAAATTCTATAATACTATACCAAATTTTCCATTTTCTCGTTACATCAAATTTAAATCTCAAAAACTTTTTTGCTCCAACTGGAACATCCTGCATTCTTACATCAAATTCTGTAAAATTAAATTATCTTTATTCTAGCATAGGCTTTGTAGGGGTTAAAATTATAACTTATTGAAATATTCACGATTTTCTTAAATATTTAAGAATTTATTGCAAGAATTGCCATCAACTTAGCCATGATTAAAAACAATCATCAATGTCAGTCATTCTGTTATGTCAAAAAATGCCACCACGTTTAGATTACACCCACAAGGACTTTTCAAATTTACTTATTTATGGAGAATATGATAAAGTAATATTGTGTAAATGTTATTTATGGCGTTATCTTAATTTTTTCTAATTCTTTGGGACTTCCTGCCACATGTATGTTTTCTTTTTAAGCGGTGCTCGGGGAATCTACAAAATATCACAGTTAACCAGTATGTTACTGGTAAATAACCTCTACGTCTGTGACTTTTTTACGTCAACGGATCAGTTACTGGTTGCCTTTTTGACAAATAACAGAAATAAGTATAAATAATTATTTTATTTCATTAGATTCGCCATGTCCAAAAACCTCAAATTTCTAAATTGAACAGATCCTAAGAAACGTCTAATATCCGCTTCCCGTGAATGTATTATATCTTTATTGTTTGAACATAAGGATTTCAGCTATTATTTAAAGTCAACAAAAATGTATTATAATTTAAATGTAATAATATCTAAAAATGTGAAATCCTTCTTTTCCTTGCCCTGCGTAATACGCAATTACAAATAATTAATTATAAACTGATATAAAAATCTTAAATAGCCTAAGTTTACTGAGGCTCACTGTACTATCTTAAAACATTTTTTATTACATCGATAAAGAGACATAAGGAACGATGTATTTTATTGAATTATTTAAGTGAAACTCTTTTACTTGGCCATGATATATTATCGTTTAATATTAATAGTTTTTCTATTCTAGATATTGAAGTAAATTCATTACTAAAATGTAAACTCAATTTGTCACTAACCCATATGCACTTGAAATTTTTATTTATGACTTTTTAGTCAATGAGAAATGACGTGAAAAATGAAGCTTTTATGTATTTATATCTTACACATCTTCTCTAGCAATTTAATTAATGACCCAAGGCCATTTAATAGATTACTCTCGCCTATTTTGTAGAATTTTTATTTCCGAGTATTATTTAACTTAACTGCTTATTCATAAAATCAGGTTTAAAATGAATCCGACAGTACGAAAATTCTACACTCGATATTTTTATGCGCAGTAACGTTTAGGGATTAAGTACTAATTTTCTACTTTTTAACTCAGCAATAATACCGTATTTTATTAAATTCATAAAAATCACCAGGAGGCATTTATATATTGATTAACTACAAATTTTGACCCCAATTATACTTGCGTTGTGAATAAATACCCAATTTGGCGCCGTTCTGGTACAAAACAAACTATACCGACTGTCAAGCTGGCGCCTATTACGTCTTGTCTGGTTTCAGGAGAAGCAAGGCCGTTGTCTATTCATCAATAATCTGTTTGTTGTTGTTGGTAAATAAAACGAGAGGCCTTAGAGTCACTATTCCATGTGGATATTTTTTGTGCCAGATGATTACAGATAAATATGTTATGCGTATAATTTCACAGAAAACCTCAATTTAACTTCTATTATAATCACTATTTTACTACGCTCTTCGCAAATTCGAAAACGAAAAGTATGTTGCATTTGATCAGTAGATATAAAAGTTGTGAAGGATTATAAACAAGACACATGAGAGGTAATGTACCTTCGAAAAAAATTCATAAACCTGACATTTCCGTAAGACCAATTGTGAGTTCAATTAATTGTCCATGTAGCAAACTCTCAAAATATATATTAAAAATCCCAAATCCATTATCAGGTTCCTCCGAGTCTTATATTAAAAACAGCAAACATGTTTTGGAAAAGCTGTCAGAAAATCATTTTAACAATAATTATCTAATGGTCAGTTTTGATGTAGTGAGCCTATTTGCAAATGTTCCTGTAGATAAAACATTAATAATAATTAAAAACAAATTGCAACAAGAAGGGAATTTGACGAATAGAACTAAGTTAAGCATTGAAACTATAATGGAATTACTTACAATTTTCATGAAAACAACACACTTTCAATTAAATAATAACTTCTATCAACAAGACTTTGGGATGGAAATGGATTCTTCATTATCTCCAATATTAAGTAACATTTTCATGGAAAATTTTGAGGAAAGTAATACTAATAATCTACCTTATAAACCTTATGGTGGAGATATGTAGATGACATTTTTGCTATTTGGCCTTATAGTAAAGAATGTTTAAGTAATTTTTTGAATCAGATTAACGAAAAGAACCTTCAATTAAATTTACATTAGAAATAGAAAATAATAATGAATTACCTTTCTTAGAGATTTTAATTAAAAAAATAGATAATACATACCAAACCAGTGTGTATAGAATGTTATCGTCGTAACAAGAACGGTGCAACCACAACTTCTCAGCGGAGTGCTGAAGAAGCTATGAAAGCGTAGCAACCAGTTAGCTCAGGGCTGGTCGAGGGTCACTAGGTGGCGAGAAGAGTTATATATTTTTGTTTCTTAACAATTATTTGCTTGTCAAATTTACTAAACAAAACTTTAATAAACTATACAAATTTGGACGCCAGCGTATTCAGTAAATAACACTCTTGCAAGCTTTATCAGGGGGAGAAAACAATCAAAATCAAATATAAAACAAATAATATATTAACATAAGTATAAAAGAGTGAAAATTTTACAACACTTTACAATTTAGTAGAAATATTAATGGTGAAATTTAATTTAATTAGTTAAACAACAAAAATTTAGTTTAGAAAAAAAAATTTAAATTTGAATATTAACAAAAAAATTACAATGAAACGATCAACTGGTTTACAAATTATCTTCTGACCAAAAGTTGAATTTTGCACATAAATTTGGCTACTTAGCTTAGCGGAGACGTGGAATCCCGACGAGGTCTGTTCCTGAAGATGGCCACGGGTACCCGGGAAGGACATAATATTCAGGTCCTGACAACGCTGATTTCCAGGAGACGCTGCGTCGGAATAGTATCCAATACTTTTAGGATAACTCCAAATATTCAAGTTATGCCTTGTGCCTTGCTTCAATGGTGGTTTGGTCCAGGATTTTACATGAAAAAGGGGAATGTAAAGAACCAGTTGATAATATAAAAACTTTAAAATGGTGGGAAAAAAGAGATACAAGAAAACAAAAAACTATGGTGACGAAGGTCACTGCAAAACCAAACTATCAGCAATTTAATAAAAAACCTGAGTCTTGATAAAATTTTACTTTACTCTACTACTGAAAATGTATGAATAAACTACTGATTAATATAATATATGAAATTAATAAATAAGAAAACTCTACTCTCATGAAATTTTAGCCGTTTACAAAATGGCTGACTGGTTATGACCAAAAACTTGAATGAAGGTAACAAATTTTAGTTAGAATTAGAGAGAAAATATCTGAATTACTATCTGAAAAAAAACTAATACTGTAACAAATATAGCAAACAAAATTATGGGTTTAATCTCCCAAAAAAATTAACTAATAAAAAATTATATCTTAACCTCTTGTACTAACACGAGGTTAACTAAATGCGACAAAATGACTTTGGGTTTCGACTTTTAATGAGATAAGATTGTCTACACACGATTAAGAAACAAAGATTCTAATTTATCCTTTGATTAATTTCCGAGTTTAATCCTCGTACAAATAATCTAAATAATGACAAACACCACGGTATTGTGTCTCAAGCGACCACAAAATACAAAATTGCCGCGATAATTAATGAATTGGCATGTGTCCAAATGGACGCCGACATCACACAAACATGTGTGTTAATAAAATTAATTATTATACGGAATATCCTTTAATTCCCAAAAATAACTATACAGCAACGTTAACTCAATAATATGACATCATTTAATAATCAAATATATTCAAAATATCAAAGGATTAAAGAAATAAACGTGAAAATTCGTTAAAGAACAAGTAACAAGTCTGCACTCACCTAGGTCGAAATCAAAAGTGAACTAGCAGGGATATTTCAAATGATGCTTCTACCGCGTTTGCGCACTTGTTGACTTCCGGTCGTTATTTCGGCGGGTAATTCAAATTTTATTTAGCACGGGTGCTTAAACGAAAAAATAGCACGGGTGCTTAAACGAAAAAATAATTTTTTCGTTACAACGGTTGGTTTTTAAAAAAAGATTTTTTATTTTTCGAAGATTGTTTTACAATACTTGGGTTACACTTTTGTTTCTTAATATTAATTGAATGCCTGTTCTGATTCTTATTATAATATCTATCTGTCTGATTCTTATTCTATTCTCATGGCTCTATACAAATCTAGTCTTACTTATAACTTTTCTAATGCTAGGGTTGCATAAATTGAAGGTTAGCAATTGTTAAGCTCTTTGTGGATTTTATGCTGATATGGCTTTGTCAGCGTTCTACTTTGAATGAATGGAAAAGTATATACTGCATAATGAAGTTCTTATCTCAATTGATGCAACGCAATGAAGTCAAGGTTAATAGGTATTAATATTTATTAAAATGAGATATAACATAGAAAACAAACACACACAAACAGATACTTAAATTTCAATTCAAATCAACATATTAGTGTTAAGAAAGGTGTTGTTAAGTGTTTGTACAGACAGAGTCAAAATTATTACGTAGGTGAATCATCTAGACCTTTCAACGTAAGGCTTGGTGAACATAGAAATTACGCTAGAAGGGGAGAATTTGAAAAATCCAAAATTTGTAAACACGCGTGGGATAATAATCACAGGATTAAATGGGATTCGGCGAAGATTTTGGAAAAAGAGAGCAACGGAACTAAAAGAAAGCTTAAAGAATCCGCGATTATTTTATTAAACGAGGATATGCGTTTCAAATAATTCAATAGATTTTTGTACTAGTTGGTTGCCCATCCTGAGAGACAAAGTAAGCAAAAATAAGATAAATATAATTTAATGTCTCACGTGACTATGGAAATACAAAGAACTGTCATGGTTGACGGCCAAAAAGTTTTGAGAACAGAAGTAGATTGTCTTCCGAAAGGTTAGCTGCCTACAGCTTTCATTTTCATTTTTTAGTTTATATATTTCTAGGTGTGAGACTTTTTGAAACAGTCAAGTATTCAAGCACCAATCTCTGTCTAATCCGTTTGGCGCAGGAGTGTTCTCAACAAAATTTTTAAATATTTTTCAGTGGCAAAATACCCAACAAAAAGTAAGAAAATCAGAGTATGCCACAAATAAACAATTATAGACAATATCTAGGTAAGGCAACCTTTGAAAAAATTTTACATAATCATTTGCGATCGTTTTGCCAGCAAAGATGGGGATATGGATCAAATTACAAGTGAAGAGTATAGTGCAGAGTTTTGAAAAATTATGTCGAAAATTCAGTAATTGAACTAAGAGTGTAGATGTAAGAAATACAGTGTGATTTTAAATTAGAGAGCTGCCACACCCACGCTTTATGTCTTGTACACATACATGGCTTTTTAAAAGTCGATGGTATATGAGATATTCTAGTAGCTATCTAATAAAATTTAATTGATGAAGACTGTTGTTAACTTGCGCTTTATAAATGATTTAATAGCGCTTAATATAGTTTGTCTATTAATACGTTTACAACGTTCCTATTTTTTTCCCTCATGTTTTAAGGAATAGTTGGAATGTGTTGCTGTACCGTATCTTTAATGTATCATCACGAAAAGAAATCTTGAGATGTTAAATCGGGTGTTCAAGTAGGCTTGGTAAAAGTCTTTAAATGAATTACTCAGTGTTTTCATAGAAGGTGACGCTGTAATAACAAAGATGGGTCTCTATTAAGAGAATTGAAGTTGTCCTTAAAATTGCCCCGAAAGCGTCTACCAAATTTTGAATTTGAAAATAATTTCAGTTTGTTTCCCTCTCGAAACCAAACAACTTCTATCTAATACAGTTTTTCGTTCGTTCTTCCAAAAAATTTTACTGTAGGAATTTAATTAACCGACCATATATGTTGTGGTGTAGATTCACCTTTAGAAATACTCTTTCATTTATCCGACGAACAGACAATAACCCCTAACAAATACCTCTGAACTAAAATGTCGACAGTTATAAAACACCTTGTTGGTAACACGGTATATATTTTCGACAAAAACCACAGAACTAAGAACTATCCTTAAAACGCTCTAGAAATAAAATACTTAAAGTAAGCCGAGAAATATTTTTGTCGGCAAAGAAAATAAGCAAAAGTTTTATCGTTAGTGGCTTTAAACGAAATTCATAAGATTACAGTTAACGTACACCTGCCTTTAAAAAACTCCTACTTCTCTCATTTCATTCGTAATTTCTGTAAATACGGAACAACGAAAAATAAGTATTTCCTTCTTGTGCTCTAATGAGATTTAAATGATATTTTGTTTGTGTAATAAAATCACATTGATCGAATAAGATGGGGCACTCTAAATGTTCTTTATGTAGTAAAATATGATTTTTGTTTCAGATAATCTTCCATAATGGCGGCTTTTGTTGCGAAACAAATGGTTGGAAACAAATTAAACGCCGTTAAAGGTAAATGATAGGATTTAAGAGTTTTTTGTATTCATTTCTCGTATCGTATTATCCGATTTATTATGTACCGCAGATATATATCTGAGAGGTTGAATTTTTTAACGGTAAATTTTATTTTTAAATTAGTTTGCGTTCTATACAGCGCACATAAATTCTATTTTTAGTGTATAAGGGAAATGCATTGTTACTTATTACAGATTTGCATATAAACAGAATACCGGGTGAGTCACGAATTGCGCTCGCCTCGATGTTTCCTAAAATATTTGCTATAGAAAATTGATATTTGGAGGCCTTATTTCACGACTAAAATGCTATCTTTTCGATAAAAAATCAAGTTTGGTGCACATTCGGTTTGACCGGAAACGCCCACTACTTTTGATTTTTAAATGGAACACCCTATATATTTTTACATTTTTGGAATCTAGAGGAAATTTTGAATACAATACATCAATTTTGGTCACTTTTTGATAAACATTAAACATTAAAAAAAAAACTATTTCTGAATCCAGAGTGCTGTGGTGCCCAAAATATATTTTAGTTTGTGTGCTACGTTACTATAAAAATGAAAAGAGCAATATGATTACATTACTTAATTCTCTAGAGGCGTTTAAAATTTTTAAATGTGATTTTTAACCACTAACTCGGTTTTTTAAAATGGGAATTTAATCGTTCACCAACATTTTTAAATACCTCATTTTCATACGAATACAATGATACCAAAATTTTGAAAATCCGCTCAGAAATATTTGAGATTTCAGCCAAAATACAATGCAACCAAGCTTTTAGAAACATGCGGCTAATAGATAATAGTGGGCTTTGGAAACTAAAATGGCACATTTCTGTGTAAACCTAATAACATTGGAAAAATCATAGTAGCTATTGAATGTAATAAAACAATATCAGCTGTCAGACACATACAAAATAAAGCGTTGCGGAAATCTCTTTGAGTAAAAATTAAAGAAAATGAATAATTTTAGTTTAGTAGTTTAGAGCGTCTCAAAAATTCAACTGCAGCTGCAGAACTGTATCAGCAACGATATCCCAACAGACGTCATCCAAGCAGACACTTGTTTGCCAGAGTGGAACAAGAATTAAGAAACGAACCCAATCAACAAGATGACCATCAGACATTTATTGTAAGTGAGGACAAAGAAATTGATGTAATAGGATTTTTGATGGTACACCCAACAACATCGACAAGGGAATTGTCAATGGAATGCGACATTAGTCAGTCTTCGGTTCGTAGAATTTTAAAGAAACATAAGTTTCGGTCTTATAAATACCAAATATACCAACATCTTTATGGAGATTATAACGACAGGAGGCTAGTATATTGCAACTGGTTCTTAAATGCGGTACAACAAAACCCAGGTTTTCCTTTTCATATTATATATTCAGATGAAAGTAGATTTACGAACCAAGGTATGTTTAACAGAAATAATACTAGGTACTGGGCTCAAGAAAATCCGAGGTTGGTAGGGCGGGGGAATATTCAGGAAAGATTTGGGTTTAACTGTTGGCTTGGAGTACTTGGAGATCGAATAATTGGACCCATATTTTTTGATGGAACACTTACTGGATCTGTTTTTCCAACAAGATGGTGCTCCCCCACATAATTCCAGAAGAGTGATGGAATATTTAAGCAACATGCATGGTGAACGCCTATTCGCAAATCAAGGTCATATCAGGCCCCCTAGGTCACCTGACTTAACACCCCTCGACTATTATGTATGGGGCACTCTCAAAAATAAAGTTTATAAAACTTCTTCAAATACCCGTGAAGAGCTGCAAAATAAAGTTGTACGGGGTCTTAAAGAAATAACGCCGGCTGAATTGCGTAGAGCCATTCAAGCAACTGTACGCAGAGCCGAATTGTGTATAGAAAGAAATGGTGGACATTTTGAACAATATCTATAAATGTCAATTTATGGTTTAATTATATTAATTATTTTAAAGATACCTACTGTTACCTAGTTTAAGTTTAATTGTTCAAACGGAACTGATTTTTATTTATTTATAGGCCCGATATTTATGTTCATTTAAATAAAACTCTGAAAACCGAACTGATGTCGCATTCTATTGCAAATGTCCTTGTGGATGTAATTGTGTTTACATCCACATACCTATGCTAAACTTAATTGTAACGTTCTTTGCGCTCACAATTATTAAATGTTTGATAGCTCAAGATTGCCTATAACTACACGAGTCTGTCAGACAGCTGATATTGTTTTATTACATTCAATGGCTACTATGATTTTTCCAATGTTATTAGATTTACACAGAAATGTGCCATTTTAGTTTCCAAAGCCCACTAATATATTATCTATTAGCCGCATGTTTCTAAAAGCTTGGTTGCATTGTATTTTGGCTGAAATCTCAAATATTTCTGAGCGGATTTTCAAAATTTTGGTATCATTAGATTCGTATGAAAATGAGGTATTTAAAAATGTTGGTGAACGCTTAAATTCAAATTTAAAAAAACCGAGTTAGTGGCTAAAAATCACATTTAAAAATTATAAACGCCTCTAGAGAATTAAGTAATGCAATCACATTGCTCTTTTTATTTTTATAGTAACGTAGCACACAAACTAAAATATATTTTGGGTACCACAGCACACTAAAATTTTTAATGTTTATCAAAAAGTGACCAAAATGGATGTATTGTATTTAAAATTTCCTCTAGATTCCAAAACTGTAAAAATGTATAGGGTGTTCCATTTAAAAATCGAAAGTTGTGGGCATTTCCGGTCAAACCGGATGTGCACCAAACTTGAATATTTATTGAAAAGATGGCATTTTAGTCCTGTAATAAGGCCTCCAAATTTCAATTTTCTATTAAAAATATTTTAGGAAATATCGGGGCGAGCGCAATTCGTGACTCACCCGGTATAGCGGTAATACTAAGAGTTAAAATCAGCTATAAGTTGTTTTAGAATAGCAATTGTACCTCAGTCGTCAGGGGTTTTAATGCGTCACTGAATGTTATATGGCTGAATTTTTCAGAATAGGTATTTTTTTGATGTAGATTACGATAAAAAAGTTTACAGCTGTAGGGTGCCGACGACCCCTAAACAAATCGAAAATACTAGCCGAAGTATAAGTATAAAGTTTTTTTGTACGATCAAAAACGTTGGCTCCTGATTTTCTGCGTTTAACGTACGAGAATGGAACGTGGCGAAATATATGTAAGGCGCGTGAAGGGTGCGCGGTCTCGGACGCGCTACACTAAATTTGTTGTAACTTTTGAACTAAGTGAGTTCAACGAAGCTTAAATAAAGGAAGAAATATGTGACTATTGGATTATTATATTTTCAGGTATAAACGTGAATGTATGTAGAAATAGTAAATATGTGAAGTCGGAACATAAAGAGATTTCCAATGAAATCGGTAAAAGCTCTACCATTTCAACAATTTCTAAGATAAAAATTTGGGACTCTCATATATTACTCTTTATGTAATGTATAAAACGATCCGATGAGCGAAAAAAATCTTAAAAATTTATTTTTGAAGACATATACTTTCAAAAGTTCAAAACTTTGAGAAAGTGATAAAATATAACTTTAACCACATCAAAAGAAACGTTAAATATTCGAATTTACTTTTTAAAATTATTAGACGTTTGTAGGAAAAATTTGTCTCATAACACTTGCGAGATAGGTATCACCCGAATTCTTGATTTTTTAAATTGTATTTAATCTACATAAGTGCATAACCCACCTTATCGTTGGGGGATAAAATCGCCCCCCTGTTCGGAGCAAGGACATTCCAATCCCCTTTCGCACCTTGAGAATGGTTTCAGAAAGTTTTCACAACTCATTTGAACGCTACAATATCTCCTTACATAGACAAACATACGCGATAAAGTGTCACACCCGTCTTATCGTCGGGGGTTAAAAAGCAATTTTACCTAGTCTTATAAGTTTAAAAATGATTACACAGAAACCCGTGAAACAAAGAAAGTATCACAGCACAGTATTAAGACGAACTGTTGTTATCATGTAATACGATACCTCTAGTGTTTTGTGGGTAACGTGCAGTTATTTTATATAACAAGAGTTATAAAATTCCTTTCTGTTATAATAAAGTTTATAATGATTTCTTGGGGAATAATATTTACCCTAGCTTTTACTTAGCAGATATTTACTTTTGAATGAAATACTACGCATTACGTTACTACGTAATTTGTTTCTATTATTTTAGACATCTGTTATTGCTCGTCTGACACACTACAATTTTATTTAGTTTAACACTATTTCAAAAACTACAAATTCCACAACTAAGAATTGTGTCGCAGGAAGTATCATTCCAACACACTGTTATGGTATAATACCGCATGGCTTTCGACAAATTAGAAGCCGTTAAGTCACATTAAGTAGTTTGGTTCCTATGGTTACGTCGAACAAAGGATATTTATTTCTAGCTTCGCATTTGATGTTTTGAAGTCTTTTTGTGTAATTTCTAAAATATTGTTAGAGAAAGTAGAGTCTACACCACGTTTGGAATGGCATATTCCACACTCGCGAACCTTACTTCTCGCCTTCGGCGCGGACTATAAACTTTTCTCTCGTGTGGAATTTGGGCCATTCCATAACTTGTTATAGAACATACTATTATATTATTTATAATCTTATACATATGCGTATTAACTCGGTTTTATCTCTACCAAAATACAGTCTTCCAAATACAGTTTTCTATAAAATTGACAGCTAATAGTAACACTGCTGTTTTGTTTGTGCACCCTATAAAATACCAACAATATACTAAGGAACAATGTGTAGCGGAACGCGGAATAATGAAGGTAAGAGTTCAATATGAACCCCGGAGTCTTTGGGAAAAGGGTCGGATAACAGTATGCGTTGATAGCAGTAGATCAAAGACTGAGCAGCTGGCTATGACCAGCATAGGATTGAATCGAGTCCTTGCGTGAATATAACAAGGCCTAAGGGCCGGCCCTGAACTTTATCACTCTCTTTGTGACGTGCACGAAGGGGTCATCTGCAGGTTGAGGACTCGAGGGTGTCATTTTAAACCGGCCTACTTGGCAAATTGCCGTTGATTACCTTAAACGACGCCATCCCACTAAATTGTATCTCCCTAGATCGCTGTTCTATTAGTAATGGGAATCGTAAACTAGAAAAGGAGAGTTTCAGAAATCGAAAGTTCTGAATATACGTCCTTGTTATTTAATGGGACATTGAAAAAAAATGCAAAAAGAAATGAATAATTTTAGGGAAAATACGGAAATACGTGTGTATTAAATCATTACATACTGACTTGTAGCCGTTTTTTGCCCATTTCAGTGATGAAATAAGTAAAAATAATATAAATATAATAAACTTGTTGAAACATTTCCTACCACGTACCTTTTGTGAAACTGCAATCCAAGGAATCTACAAAATAATAAAATTTCTAGAGATCTCTAAAAGATGCATGCTATATTTTTAATGCAGCGATTCCGATAGAAATTCTCATATTTCAGTATCAAAAGTTTCAAAAGTTGTGCAAAAGTTTCACGAAATGGGAAGTGCCAAATATCGACCAAAATCCGGTCGAAGTAAATCTGCGACAAATGAAGATAGTTCACTTGATATTCTTCTTAACTTGCAAGAATAACCAATAACTTCAGTACCAAAACTAGCCTTATATCACAATATTAGCGAGAGATCGATAAGAAGGATATAGTCCAAAAATAAATTTCATCCTTATAAAGAACAAGGTGGGCAACTAATAATGGAACTCGGCCATATCTCAGGAACCAATCATGGCAAAAGTTTAGGAAAAAAATTACCTTAAGTGATCCTGAAAAATCGCTATAAAATATTTTCGAGTTTCTAAAATGGCCCCTAGAGGGCGTAACAACCATGACTGAATAGAAAATTAGGTTTTTCTTTGTATTTTGCTCAATTAAGTGGCATTGAAAATATATGCATCGTAATCCTAAGACAATTTCGAATCCTTTTAAATTTCCATTTTTTCCGTAACTTCAAGAATAAAGTGGTGGGGAGATGCCAAAAAAACATTTTCTTAGATGTCGATTGCTCCGATTAGCCTTAACGGAATTTAACAAAGTTGGTCTCATTACAAAGTGCTCTTCTTAGTGTATTGAGGGCGCTTTACGCTGTTTTCACTTGATCATTACCGTCGCCGTTAGAGGGAGTTATTTGACATATCATCAAATATCGCACTTTTTTTTTAAGAATTAAATAGAATGGTATGTTTATGTTTACACGGTAAAATAGAGAATTGAAGAAATGTAAATTCGTTAGACTATTTTGTTTGGGGCAATCTAAGATCCATTCTCTATAAGATCAAACCTCATTCGTTAGAATTAGAATGGCTGTTCAATAAATATCACAGCATGCTATTTAATACTACTTAAAAAGCATCATTGATCAATTAGGATATTGACAAGCTGCAGAATGTCTCCAGTTTGGACATCTATTATGAATATTTTCTTTTTTTCTCAATATTAAAGTGGTCCATATTTTGTCATAACAAATTTAACTTTCATTAACTAATAAATATGTATTACTCTTTATTTAATTATTTTATTTAATATTTAAAAAGCCACAAGTCGCAGACCCACCAGACCCTATAGTTATCATTGATGAAAAGTGTCTAGTGAAATATTCTGTCGAAATATCACTCGTGCCTTAAAATTGTATCTACAAATATTTCCTCAAGCTAAGTTGCCAGAACGTAATATAATCCGTGTTAAGGTGGCAATTCCCTAGAAAGAGACATCCGATAGGAAAAGAGTTACTATTTTTTGTCATCATTTCTTTTTTCTAATACGTATGTTTTAAAAAACTATAAGACTACCTAAGAAGAACCTTAACAAGACTATTACTATGAATTTTCACTCAATAAGTTCAGTGGTTTGCAAAATAGTTTCATTTAAAACTACGAAATAGGAAGATTAATATAATTTTTAAATTTAAATCTAACTATTTTGCAAACCACTGAAATTATTGAGTGAAAATTCTTAGTAATGGTCTTGTCAAGGCTCTACTTAGGTAGTCTTATAGTCTTAAAATATACATACTAAGAGGAAAAAGTTATGGCCAAAAATAGTAAATATTTCCCTATCGGATGTCTCTTTCTAGGGAATGGCCACCTTAATTGACAACTCATTTTCAAAGATTAAATTCCTCTCGCCAATGAGCTCGGGATTAAATCAGATAATAAATTGCAAATTTACTCTCTTTATGTTACTATTCAACTACGATTTCAGCAATATATCAATTAAATTCTAAGCACTAGCGAATAATACATATGATTAAAATTAGACGAGATAAATAAAATAATGAGGGCGCATGTAAATGCTGCATTTTACGACACTTTTTTATTTAGGGACGGCACATAGGAGTCTCACAACATTTTCAAAAGTATTAAATCCAAATTTAAAACTTTTCATTTTTCTTTTCATCTTACTAAATATGTTCCACATGTATCAAATTAAGTAAACAAATAAACATTATCTTACTACAACCAAGAAGTAGATGTACTACAATTTATTACATACAGTATTTAGATTACTTGGAGCGTTCAGAGTTTAACAAATTTATACACTCACTCAATGTCTAATTGATTTAGATTTAGGGTAACCCATATTTTATTTTCTGTAGTTTAATTTTCCGAACCACTGGAAATGCAAATTAACGGAGTCGGAAAATTCGTAATTAGGGAAAGATAAATTAGCTATTAATATTACTGGTGAAAGAACATTTTTGTGAAAACAAAAGATAATTCGTTAGCGATTTCTTGCTGTCGGTCAATTTTTTTAAATTTCCCAATACAATGTTCTTAGGAATAGAAAACAAATTTTATAATATACCACGTATCCAAATGTAATATACATCAAACATCTATGGATTTAAACCAAACTGATACCTTGGAACTGATAGTCTCTATGAAAGTTTTGAGAGGAATATTAAAAAACAATTGTAACTGCTTATATTATTAGTATGATCTATGAGAAAATTGAAAAAACTGTTTAAGGAATTTTTGATATCTCTGATATTTGTAGACGTATTGTTTTGAAAATAATTAATTTTTTAGTAGATATGATATGAAAAATTTAAAGAACGTATTTTTAATCAGTATTTAATACTACATGCTAATTATAAATTTATTATGAGTGAGATAAATTGGCGTAAGTTCAATTGCAAAAAAGTGAAATCTATTTTTATAAAATATCAAAAATTATTAGAAACTGTTAGTAAGTTGATAATTAACGCAGTTTCTTCCGACAAAAAATTCGTTGTCACGTCTGTAAGATAATTATTGAAAGTAGGTTATTAAAGTGAACTTCATATTTCTGAGTCAAATAAAAAATTCCCGACAAAGAAGTGAACACGGCGCGAGACACCCCAAAAAAGCCATAAAACTCGGCCATAAAAGTGTCAAAGCCAACGTAATTTATTGCGGCTCAGGACCGTACTTAAAATGATTGTGCCGTGAGTTACAATCTAATTAATTTAATGTATGGTTGATAAATAAATAGTTATTTGTTACAGTGATAATGATAAATTTAAAAAAATTATTCTGTTTTGCTTGTGTTAAGATAGGAATAATATTTTATATATTGGTGGAGCATTGATAAATTTTATTAGTCTAAATTAAAATTATACCAAATATTCTTTTGTTGCTCAGTTTCGCCAATAATAATTTAATAACCTATAGAATTATTACTGTTGCCCAGCAAGGACCACGAGGAGGTACGAGCAATTCCTTGCCAAAAAATGTGGGTTCAGAGTTAAGGTTATCGATATTATTAAAATAGGTCAAAGAAATAAAGTAAATTTTTAAGAAAATTGATTGAGGAAGCCGTTACTCTGTGGTAATCCATGACAATAACGAAATTGAGTAAAACACTACTATGTTTTTTACCACTATATTTGCACAAAAACTTGACTGCAGTTTCGACCCTTTTTAGGTCATTTTCAAACAATGATTCAATTAAGAATGAAATACAAAAGATTTGTTCCCTATTTAAATATGTTTCTGGATTTAAACAGACTAGAGAATTATGAAAGTATACAGGTATTTTATGATATCCTAACTATCTAAGGGTGGGGTTTCTCAGAAATTTTAATTACATCTTGGTAGCAGTAAAAAGAGGTGAGTACATAATATCTAATTGATCATTTAACAAAATTAAATCATCTTTATTATTGTATTTGTATATTTCCAATGCTTCTAACAAATTAAGTTTAAAACCTTTGCTGGCATAGTGTAGGATTTCCATATTATTAATATCAGGGAAGTTATGTCCACTCTCTAATATGTGATTAGAAAAAGCAGAATCTGTTTTTTGTAGTCTAAAGGACCTATCATGATCGAGGTATCTTGTTCTAAAATTACGTCCAGTCTGACCTATATATACGCTATTGCACTCTAAGCAATTTAACCTATAGACTCCAGATTTTTCGTATTTATTTGTTTTATCCCTGGCGTTGTAAATTAAATTTGATAATTTTTGTTGGGGTTTAAATGCTATCTTGATATTATGTGCTTTGAGAATATTTGATATTTTCTCTGTCAGTGTATCACAGTATGTGAGTGTAGCGTGAGGTGTTTATTTTTCTTCTCTGACTATGGGATAAATTGCTTTAAAAGTATACTGGTTTTGTTTCTTGTTTATTAATTTTGCGATAACTTCTGTGGGGAAGCCATTGCTCTTGGCTATTTTTTGAATTATTGAAAATATCATGTTTCTTCTTGAGACATTTCTTTGATATGAAACCAAGACCTCTAAACAAACATTCATTACATTCAGTCTAAGATGATTGTCGGTCATCGGAATACCCACTGCAAAAAATAGAATGTCGACATTTCGAACATTAGTATTGGAATTTCATTAAATTATTCGTTATAGACGGAGAACTTGCTACGAAAATTAAAAATGATAAGGTCCAGCAAAATTCTTATGTAAAAACCCTCCTTACTAGTTGTAAAGTACATAATTCTGCAGCCAGAAGTCGTTCTCGGGGTGGGAAGCGTGGGCGGGCAGTCAAATGCGTTAATTTTTAATCAAAAGTGCAGCTCTGAAATGTGTAGCTATAGTTTTGATTGTAGAAATTGCGAAAAAGATAAAATGTAATTTTAGAATAATAAATAGCAGCCTAAAAGTTTAAAACAAATTAAAAAAGTACACCCTCACGGGATTCGAACCTAGAAATCCGCTGTGCAAATCGTCGCTTAACACGATGTGCTACGGTCGAGGTAGACTTGAAATCTCATCTCGTCGGAAAAAGTAAAACATATAATTTTTATATGTTCATAACTAAATAAATACATCAGCAGGAAAGCTTCTTAACATACGTTAATAACCGGAAACCCGGAAGAATAGGGAGGTTTTAAATGTAAAAACAAAATCGCCAGAACTGCACCTTGACATTAAAATTTAAACACTTTTTTTTACAACTTTACCGACTTCTGGCAACATTTAATCCCCGACCTAGACATGTGGCAATAATTTTACTCAATTTCTAGAGTTAAAAACTACAATTACACAAAATTTCAGAGCTGCACTCAAAGATTTTATTTTGATTAAAAATTAACGTGTTTGACCGCCCGCCCACGCTTCCCACCCCGGGAGTGACTTCTGGCTGTAGAGCTATGTACTTTCAGCCAGTAAGGAGGGTTTTGACCATTACTCATGGCTGCAGTTAATTTAGTTTAGTTTAATAAACAAACACGTGTATTCTGTAACATTTTTGTTAAGTTTTAGCGGCAAGGTCACTGTTAAAATAATTAGCGGAATGAAGTTAAGAGTCAGTGGTATTCTGTATACTTTTTTTAAGGTTAAATTTAACCAACACCGTTTAAAATTAGAGGCGACTTTGGACCTGCCACTAAAGTATAACGGTACCGTTAAAGAGGCAAAAATACCGTATTTTATTTTTTGGTTCATAAAATTTTGTATAATATTATTCAGTAAATGGCACTTTATTTAAGAAACTGGCCCATTCAAAATACAGAAACAAAATATTTAATCTAAACTTTGAATTGATTTGCCAACCGAAAAATTTTTATTTGCATAACTCCGAAGACAACCCAATACTTCAGATTTTTTTTTACTTTTCACTAGAATAAAATGTTTGTCAATGAGTTTGAGATTCTGTTTACGACCCATTTTCTCATTTATATCCCAGTAATTTGTTTTCCGCCTTCAAATAATCGTGATCATAACCTCAAATAGAAGCGCGGGTCCTGTTTGACGATAATTTTATGCGGGAGGTATTCAATTTTATCTGCGTGTATTATATATTTTGTAGGATTATTGTCCATCTTAACTTAATACTCTACTAATTGTCTTAACTACTCTCATTCAAAGACGTCCCTGCCCTCATTACATTTGTTTTTCTAATTAATCAATGATATAAGGGAAATAAATAACCGGTCGTTAAAAACTATGACTTTAACAGGTCCGTTAAATGATCGCATATAGAATAGAAAAATCAGTTATTATTTTTAGCATTCCGTTAAAATTAAAATTTTAGCAGGGCGTTTATTTTTAACCAAAAAATTACAGAATAGATCTTTATGTCTATTAAAAGTCAGGTCCAAAAAGTGACTCCGATTTTCTGTCAATTACTCTATCGTGATAAAAGCTAGTAATTGAGGGTTATACACTATACCAAACTTATAGCATTCTGGGTTGTAAAAGTGTCCAGCCAAGCTACGAAATGCCGTCAGCAAGTGAATCCCTTTCTACTATTTACACTGTCGACATGCGGGCTACTACGACGTCTGTCATTAATCTGTGTACCTCCTTTCGATTCATTTTAATGCAGCTGTACGACGAAGATAGAGACGTACAACACTGTCGAATGTTTGGCTTGCGCTTTTGGAAGAATCGTCTTTCCACCACGGAACACCTGCGCGTTTAACTTGAAACGCTGTAAAATCAGTTAGAGTTGCGAAGAAAATGGTCGTAAATAATTTTATAGAAAATTAAATTTTCCATAAAAATGTCGGTGGTAGCATATGTCTATCTTAAATACTTTTGGCGAGAAGATGGTTGAAAATCGCGCACTGGGCAACTGTACATTTTGTATTCAACTTTCAATCACCCTCACGCCTAAAGTATTGAAGATTAGTCCAATAAATCTGTCGAAAATATCACGATTTTTTGCAAAAATTATTAACAGCAAACCAAGGTATGTGAAAAATTGGAAATTTTCCGTAGAATTCAATGAACTATTTTTAAAACAAATGACGAACTTACGTCCTCTTCAAAATGGCGGCCAAAGTTTGCGAAAAACCGTTTTTTCGCGTTAAAAAAAAAGTTGGCGTTGCACAAAAAAAAGTTTAATAGCAGAGTTGTGCAACTTCTTAATACGGATCGAGCTGGCCCAGTTCGATCTCAGAAAATTGCAAAATTATTTAGTTATTGCAAAAAAGATGTTAAAAATTGCATTTTTTTGAAATACCTGTATCTCCGTGAACAAAAGATATTCTTTAACGAAACTCGGTGAAAGCGTAGTCCAAGATATATCGAATACAAGCACTTTTACAGATTTGCAAAATATTGTAAATTTCTTGCAGAAATCGATATTTTCGAAAAAAACACGTTTTTTTCAATGTCCAATAGCTCATACAGGTCTTCATATTTTTATATCGGACCAGTCCGAAAAGTTTCTTCAACAGTTGCGCTAATCCGGGCAGTTATTGCGCATATCACGAAACGATCCCTAATATGCGAAAAACCGGTCAAAAAATCGATAATTTTTTTTACCCCAAAAAACTTTGAATATTTTTGACATTTCAAATTATATTTAAATACCATTATTGCCAATAGATAGCTGGCATTTTTCTACAAATTTACTAAAAGAAAAAAAATTGCTCTCGGACTCTGGAGCCGAGATAATTTTTTCTTTTTAAGAAATTCTTGTGTCGCCATTTTTTAAGGTAAAGGGCTGAAATTTGCAGTGGTTATTGTACAATACTTATATTTTCAATAAAAAATCTTCGCAACTTGATCGGCCGTTGCTGAGTATTGCAAATTCAATGAAACTCGGAGCTCGATGCTGTGGCGTACGCCTGCAGCTGCCGAAAACACGGCATAAAATGTTCAAATGTGTATTCAACGTGTGACGATGAAATTTGCTCAAATATTGAGGAGAACAGAGTCGTCGCTGATGATATCGACGAAGAAATAGACGAGCCAAATATCACAGAGACTGAGCTAGAAAGAGACGAATGTTCAAATGATGATAACGATAATGATGACTATGATGACGATAATGCGGAAATAATATTAAATAACGTTTACAGTGACAGTAGTAATGGTAATGAAGACGAGTCTCATATTAAAAAGCAAAAAAAAAATATGTTAATGCAACGTATTCTACAAAAACAATTGGAATACATAAATGAGACATAATAAAATTTTGATGTTTCTTTGGTAATGTAACAAATGTAATAAAGCGTAAAGGAATTAAAATTACTTGCCATACAATAGCACAATTTCGTAGATAGTTTGGGACGATATTTGACAAACCCTAAAATGTTATGGAGGCGGGCGATGTACTATTAGACTTTTTCAGCCATAGCTATGAAGTAATCTGTAGTAAATTTGCTAAATCGGAAATATTCTATTACCAGTAAAATACCCCTCATAAACTGATAAAAATCCGTTACGATCGATGTCATCGTCAAATTGCTTTTTATTAGAAATATAACAAACGAGCGGGTAATTAAACGAGGTGAATGTGTAAAATAAGCAAATCATAAATGGGGTAATTGATTACAAGGATTCCCCAAACTGCGCATTAGGTAGGAACTAGTTGGTTTTTCCTGTTCTAAGTCCACTCATAAAACAAATAGGTTTTTTCACCGACTAGGTATAATTAGCTATAGCTTAGATGGAGAATATTTTAAGTTGTTTAAATGGACATGTTATATTTAAGAGAATCCATTTTGGCCATAGTTACTAAAGAGAACGCCACTTGCCAGGCGAGTACTATTTCGGTACATAATTTCTACTATAGAGGATGCAACCTTCCGGATGACTTGAGGCCTCTAAAAAGAGGCGGACTTTCATTCATTGATCTAGATTGCTTTGGAGTAGATAAGGACCACTAACTAAAAATTGACCAGGATAATCCCGTCCGGAAAGGAAGACACTTTCCGATCAGCTACTGGTGGTGTAACATCGGCCTACTTTTATCGTGATAATTTTAGTATTACCGGGTATAGGTATTTGTATTTTTGAGCTTCTGCTATAAAATTTAACTTCATGTCATCAAATTTCTCAAATTAAACGTTGCCTCATTCATATTGTCACTGGCAACTGGCGTTTCTGCACTAGTTTATAAAGTATAGTTTTCAGAAAAAATTAACTTCATGCTAGTTAAGGCTATTGTATTTTTTGTAACTCCTGGCAATCAGTTTGAATTTGAGTATAAATGATTTTTTCCTTTAACAAAGTAATTTTTCTTGCTTAAGTTCGAGAGTACGGTCCAATTTTCTTATTTGTTTATCTTTTAAGTTGCATTTTCTTTTATTTTAATTTAAGTATTAATTATTGTTGTTCTATTTTCAAACTTATTGTTCTTTTGTAATGTGTTCTTTTTAAGTTTTGTTGAAAATGCGTGTTTCATTTACTTGCTTATTAGTGGAAACTCGAGTCATCAAGGTTAGATAATCGGAGTGAAGCAACAGGCCTGACAAGGGAAAACAGGAGTAAGTTTTGAACTATAATCTTTTAAATGTATACATATCTCTGAGAACGGTCCACGTATAAAACGGTCTAGATCTACGTGGCTCACTGTGCATGGGTAGTGTGAGTATAGACGTAAAGATAGGCCCGATGTTAATGCATGAGTATTCCTTGGTAGTCGCACATATTGTAAATTGGGCTCATTTGAAAGGGGTACATTACTTTTCACGGATACAATCAATAAACATAATAACCCCCAAAGTGGTGTAAACAGGCTAGAGATCAGTTTACGCAAGGCTTCACTGAGAGCTGGCTCTCCCCCCACTTCACCGCTAGCTCTAGATAACACGCGCCGCAGCATCGAGCTCCGAGTTTAATTTTGCAATGCTCAGCAACGGCCGATCAAATGTAAATATTGTACAATAACCACTGCAAATTTCAGCCCTTTACTTTAAAAAATAGCGCCACAAGAATTACTTAAAAAAAAAATATCTCAGCTTCGGAAGGTCGGAGGGCAATTATTTTTTTTTGCAAATTTGTATAAAAATGCCAGCTATCTATTGGCAATAATGGCATTCCAATATAATTTAAAATCTCAAAAATATTCAAGGTTTTTTGAGGTAAAAAAAAAATATCGATTTTTTGACCGATTTTTCGCATATTAGAGATCGTTTCGTGATATGCGCAATAATTGCACAGGTTAGCGCAACTGTTAGAGAAACTTTTCGGACTGGTGCGGTATAGATATATGATGGCCTGTATGAGCTATTGGACATTGAAAAAAACGCGTTTTTTTCGAAAAAATCGATTTTTTCAAGAAATTTGCAATATTTTGCAAATCTCTAAAAATGCTCTTATTCGACATATCTTGGACTACGCTTTCACTGAGTTTCGTTAAAGAATATCTTCTCTTCACGGAGATACAGGTATTTCAAAAAAATGCGATTTTTAACGCCTTTTTTGCAATAAATAATTAATTTTGCAATTTTCTGAGATCGGACTGGGCCGGCTCGATCCGTATTAAAAAGTTACACAACTGTGCTGTTAAACTTTTTTTTGTGCAACGCCAACTTTTCTTTTTTAACGCAAAAAACTGTTTTTCGCAAACTTTGGCCGCCATTTTGAAGAGGACGCAAGATCGTCATTTGTTTTAAAAATAGTTCATTGAACTCTACGGAAAATTTCCGATTTTTTACATACCTCGGTTTGCTGTTAATAATTTTTGTAGGTAAAATCCCTGACTTACTGGACTAGATAGACATATGCCATCCCTAACTTATTTGTAGAAACTTCAATTCTCAATGAAATTGTCTATGGCAGCGTTTCGAGTCAAAAGTTCCGGCGTCCAATTTTACTCGTGTTTTTTTTTGCACAGTAACCGGCAATTCAGATATTATTAATAATGTACTATATTGTTTGCAAGCAAGTATTCATGCCTGTTGTTCAATAAGGTTTAGCAACAGAATTTACTTACGTGTCCCCAATTATTTGTAGCCTTGTTGGAAAAGCAAAATTCAAATATTCTAAGTTCTTGTCGAACAGACGAAAGTCATGTCTTTATTAGATCGAGCGCTTCTCTGTTTTACGACTATAAACTGCTATAAGTTTGGTACGGTCTATACATAGTTATAAAGTTACATATAATTAGGCAAAATTTCTGGTATCTCACTATTTTTTTATCTTTTAGCGTATGTTTATGTTTCTTCTTTAACGAGTACTTAGTTAGTAAAACTAGTTGCATCGATTATGTTTAGCAGAAATATCAATTATCTGATCCTGATCACCTCTACGTTCAATATACCCAATACATCTACTTTCAGTATATTAGATTCCTAATACTACAAATGTTTCAGAATGTTAACATGTCTAGAACAAAAAACATGGAGACAGCTTATCAACGACACTTGTATAGAATGGAGCTTTGCTATAAATCCTGCTGCATTTTCTTGGGTTCGGTTATGTGAAAGCGGATTATTGGATGCAGGGAAAACACTGTACAGTTTGCGTCAGTAATGGCTGCGATATATTATGTTCAGAAAAGAGAATTTTCATTATAAATGAATTCGCCCGCTGTAACGGTGCAACTGCAGTTATATGTCGTTTCAGCTCACAGTTAGCTTAAATGTAAAATTCACAAGGAGAACCATGTGCAAACTTACAACAGTGGAATAGAGAGATTCTGTAAATAATTCTGCTTGAAGTGGTCGTCTCGGGCCGATGGTAACGAGGTAAATATCGATCGCTGTGAATGGCGTATGACAAAGCCAAAAAATGTATGCATGTAGCAGGTTTGCAGAATTGGATGTTATTTATAAAAATTTTCATAATCATATAATTTTTTTACGTACATCCGTGAATAAAACCCTCTGAATTCAAATATCGAATAGAAAACACATGTTCCTGTATGTATGTGTGTATGTGTAGGGTATTTTTTGAGGTTCGTTGCGCAAGGCGGGTTTAAACAAGCAATCTTTAATTATTGTATAACACTCTAAAAAAATCGGTAAAGGTATTTACACAGAACTTCCCTCGTTCATGGCAGTCTCTCTAAAAAAATAATAATTACGAAATGACATTGAGAATAATAATCGGAGTAGAGTTATTGCTATTATTACAAAGAAAACTTGATAAGTTTTGGTCAAAAAAATATACAGATTGCTCATCCAACAGCAAAAGTTCAATACTAAATAGCAGGTGCCACATATGGCAGGCTTGCGCAAACACCTTTACAAATGTCCACCATGACTGAATTATTTCTTGGGATGACCACCCTGTACATTTTTCAATAAAAGTATGTGCATATGCCAGATGTTATTGCCATCTGTCACATTTTCAATCCAACATTCACGTAATGGAGTGGAAGTATAGTGGTGGTTAAAAAATTTCATTTTTTAAAAATTTTTCAAAAGATGGTAAAATAATTTTCAAATTATTTTCTTCTGAAATAGGTTTAAGATGTCAAAGGTAGAAATTTTAAATTAGAGCAAAAAGGAAAGTTTCCTTCTGTTCTATAGTAGTGCTAAAAAAAGTTTAAAAATTAAAAAAGATGTATTTTTAAAATAGGTTTAGAATGCTATGAAACGTGAAAATTTTAAATTTGAGCAAATAAAAAAAAATTCGATCTATTTTAGTGGTAAAAACTTTTTGAAAAATGTTGGTGAAAAAAATTTTCAAAATTTTTTTTCTGAAATACCTAGGTTTAGAATGTCATTTAAATTTGAGCATTCTGGTGTTAAATTTTTTTCCAAACTGGTAACAAAATGTTGCAAATTTTTTTTTCCGAAATTGGTTTGGAATATCATGAAACGTGGAAATTTTAAATTTGAGCAAAAGAAATTTTTTCGTCTGTTCTATAGTAATGATACATAAATGGATTAAAAATGTTTTCAAATTTTCTAAAAAATTCTTCAAAAACATTTTTAAATTTGTTTGAATAGTTTTAGAATGTCATGGAAACGTGGATAGTTAAAATCTGAACAAAGAAAGAAAAATTCTATCTTAGTGATAAAATTTCAAAAAACTTTTTTTTTTAATCAGGCTTAGAATGCCATGAACGTGAAAATTTTAAATTTGAAGAAAGAAAAAAAAAAAATCATTTTAGTAGTAAACATTTTTTCAAAAATATTGGTGAAAAAAATTTTCAATTTTTTTTTTACTGAACTAGGTTAAGCGTGTCATGAAACGTAGAAATTTTAAATTTGAGCAAAAACAAATTTTTTTCATCTTGGTAAAAATTTTTTCAAAAATGTTTGAAAAAAATTTTCAAAAATTTTTTTTTCTGAAATAGGTTTAGCGCGTCATGAAACGTGGAAATTTTAAATTTGAGCAAAAAAAAATTTTTTTCAACTTGGTAAAAATTTTTTCAAAAATGTTTGAAAAAAATTTTCAAAATTTTTTTTTTTCCTGAAATAGGTTAAGCGTGTCATGAAACGTAGAAATTTTAAATTTGAGCAAAAACAAATTTTTTTCATCTTGGTAAAAATTTTTTCAAAAATGTTTGAAAAAAATTTTCAAAAATTTTTTTTTCCTGAAACAGGTTTAGCGCGTCATGAAACGTGGAAATTTTAAATTTGAGCAAAAAAAAATTTTTTTCACTATTTATTCCGTTTAGACGGTCCACCCTGTATATTTTTCAGTGAAAATGCTACCAGTTCTTCGCTGACAGTAGGGTTAACTACCTACCAAATTTGACTGCTCTCCGTCAAGCAGTTTTTTAGTAAATACACCAACAGACAGACAGACAGACAGATAGACAGACAGACAGACAGACAGACTGACGGAATTGAAAAACCTATATTTTCGGAATCTACGTGTTCTGAAACGTCAGAATCCGAAAAAATCTCGGAGGGTGATTTTTTCTCGAATACAATACTTCCCTTCGGTATGCGAGGGAAGTAAAACAAATATATAAAATAACAAAGGTATAGACGACATAAAAGACAACAATGTAATTTGATTATTAAAATAGGTAAACCACATGTGGACACACAAAAGAACTATTTCACATTAACTTGCAACCCTTTCAATAACACAGAAACGACACCGACCTAAAACCAGGTTTAGACTGGTATCTGCTGAGATAGATCTATCCATTACTTCCACAAGGCTTTTAAACCATTACCAAAATAATTATTACCAGAGCTCTCCAAATTGCAGATGGTGATCTCCTATTTTTCTTAAATTAAATATGCCAATACATCGTTTCTATACTGGTACCATCTGTTGGCTAATAGGAGCAGTTCCCAGCGATAACATAAGTATGGAAATGATAGTTGACAATAAACATTGGAGATATTCTGTTACATTACTTATATACAGATTCAGAAAGTGTAGTTGGTAACATGTAAACGTGTATCTGCGCAGGTAAACGACGCCTTGCTATAGATGAACGCAGGGCATTGGTATTCATTCATAGCACCACCCGTTGGCTTCGTCGTTGATCCCACGCATTCTGCTTTCCGTAGCCTAGCTGTAAAGACGTAGGAATAAAATAAATTAACCTCAATTTCGTTAAAATGCCGGTTGTTTATACAACTGCTGGAAAAGTGCAAATTGTGAAGTGGTACTTTGGGGGCCATGGGGCGGGGCGTTTATTCCCTACATTGCGAACTACAATTTCTGAATCTGTATATGTAGGGTGTGTATTATGATTGTTTAATATACTTAATTTTTAATTTCTATTACCGTATTCAATTTTCTTAGAAGTTATGCAATCAAAGTGGAAACTGAAAATGTAATAGATCTGTTGACAGTGGAAATCACCGTAATTAAAACAAAATCATCATAATACTATGGAAAGGAGTAACGTACAAACTGGCCCGATTTGACTCCAATCGATCTATTTTGATATCCAATATTTAAATCACTATAACTTAAGAAATTGTCATTGAAATACAAGGTGACCGCCCGAGGCGTATAAACTATTATGTATGATATAAGTTATGTTTTATTATCAGTGATCGGAATTTAGATTTAATTTTCAGATGCGTCGTTACAAGGATTTATTGAAATATAATAAATAACACAAGCTAACCGTTATGTTCCTCGCCGATTTACTGCACTTTTTGCATAATTGTTGCACATTCTATAGGATACTCTTCGCAGCCTTTTTGTAAATAATATTAGTTTTAGACATTTTTAATTCAATTACAAAACATAAAGAAAATATGTAAAATTTTCTTTTTGAATTTAAAAAAATTATAACTCTTATTCTTATTTATTGATCGATTTTGTTCAACAAGAATAGGGTTCTTCCTCTACCTAACACTAACTTACTGTCCAAATTTCAATACAATCGGACTTTTCCTTCTTAAGTTATCGTGCTTACAAGAAACGTGACCGACGGACAGACAGACGGACAGACAGACGGACAGACAGGCGGACAGACAGACGAACAGACATTTTGAAACTTGTTCAGAATTCGATCACCAACACAGTGATGTGATTTTTTTTTCTCTACGAGCAATGTTACCGGTTTTAGAAATGTGCCGATCGAATGCAGTATACTCTTCGTTTTATATTTACGAAGAGTATAATAAATAGGCACAGATGTTTAGTTCACTGAAAAATCAATAAGTTCTGATTTATTTTTTGTGTAATATAAATTATATAATCTATATACACAAAAAACGCTATTTAAGTTAAAGAAACAGAGCGCGTAAAAAATGCACACCTGCATCACGTGGCCGACACGCTTGGAAATTGCATGGACATAGCCTAGGACCTAATTTATAATTGTGTCGTGAAAGAACGAACGTTGTTGTCAATTAATATGCTGCGTTTTAGCCCGAGGAAAAGTACGATCGAAAAATGGATTAAGCCTTATAAAGAACTACATTTTGATGGTGAAAAAATAATTTGTAATATTTGTAAATGTAAATAGCTACGCACACGAGTGTAATACAAAAATGGGAAAGAGAATTTCAAAGGACGAGTTTTATTTCGATTTGGGTATTTTGTTAATATGTTTAAATTTTCCATGGAGTGTACTAAATAACGTTCATTTTACACATTTTCTAAACAAATATAGCGTGGGGCAACATGTTCCAAGTAAAATCCTGCTTCGTAAAACAATTTTCAACGAATTATATAAAGAGAAACTGGAAGGTATTCGGAGTGATCTTCAAAATGGCTGGTTTTGGCTTCCAATAAACGAAACGGCCGACTTTTTGGGAAATGAAGTTGCCAATTTATTAGTTACTAAATTACATGTTGATGATCCTGGCAAGTGCCATTTAATAGCTTCCAAGGTTTTAGAAACAGTTAATGGTTTTTTTGAAAACAGCACTTTAAAATGGTTTTGGTAAGACTGGGCTGAACAAAATTTAAAGAAAGCTGTTGTTTTTACTAGTGATTCAGTATCGTATATGTTAAGTGCTGGAAAGAAAATTAAAATAAAATACCCGCGTGTTACATGTTATTTATTTAGCGCATCGCTTATGCGAAAAAGTACGAGATTGTTTCACAAATGTTGACAAACTTATTGCTAATACAAGGAAAATTGTTCTAAAAGCTCCTAGTAAGAAAAATGTCCTAATTTGTCGCTTCTTCCAAAACCAGTGATCTCACGTTGGGGAACATGGATAAACGCAGCATGTTACTACCATGTTAACTTCAACTCAGTAAAGGAAGTTGTAGAAACCGTAAATGAAGGTGCTACTGCGATTAAGCATACAAAGGATTTCATGAATATTCCAAATATTAAAAATGATTTAAAATTTATTTTCGAACGTTTTAAAATAATAACAAATTATAGAAAACGTTCAGTGTCCAAAGTCCTTGGAAGAAAGATTAAATAAATCACAAAAAAATTCTCTAAACCTTCAGTTGTACAATCATATTCCTAATGACATTAAATCACTTAATCTTAACAGTTTCAAATCGACAATAAAAAACACATTTTAAAGTATTGCTTCTATTCAACTGAAGAATTCTTGAACACACAAATTGGTAATTAATAGACATTTTATTATTTATTATTTTTTTCCAACTCGTTTGATATGCTGTGGTTATTCTAATCATTTTGGAATTTACTCTAACTTACCCGTCCTTTCTATGGTCTAAAGGAAAAGTTTCATTGTTTGTGACATACATATTTATATACTTTATGTTATATATATTTTTTCTTTTTTATTGATGGTTAATCTTTACTTCATGTCTGTTTCATGTTTTATATTAACTTCTATTACTTTTCTATTGTGTGTTGACTTGTCAAAAACGATTTTGTAACTTGGTCAAATAAAAGTCTATTCTATTCTATTCTATTCTATTCTATTCTATTCTATTTAACAAACTAGATATTGTTCAAAATACAATTCCTAACATTCCGGGTGCAACTGGTGAGGTTATATAAAAAAAGTGGGTTGCAATTTTACAAAGGAATCCAGACTTGGTGGTCGTAAAATTGTGACAGAACCAGATGCCTTCCTTGATCAGGTGCCTATGAATATCTTTAGATATGCTTCCCTTACTTCTGTGGAATGCGAAAGATCATTTTCGACCTTGCAGTGGATATTTGCTGATAAAAGAAATCGTCTCTCACATGAAAATTTTGATAAAATACTTACCATATACCTACTTTGAAACGATGAACACTCAGTAAAAGTATAAAGTTTGAAAAGTTTGAAAGTGCTGCGCAGATTAATAACAATTTATGTGTGAAATATGTGTACATACATTTATTATGCCAAAATACATCATAAACTCATAAGGTAGGTTCGTATTACATTTCATTTTGTAAGAGAGAACAAACTTACATTTAATATTTTGATGTAAAATTTCATATCTGTGCGCCACTGGAATAAAACTCAAATTCCGAAGACTGCTTATTATAACTCTAGAGTAGAATTTTTGGTTAGCACATAAAAATACCAAGATAACGAATTGTAATGTATAGCGTGTCCTGCAAACTCGTATAAACTTTACGTAGGTTTAATAGGTATTCTTAATTGAAGTATCGCAGTCGTGCCTTATCGACAGCGAATCTTCATTTAAACAGTGAAAGTAAAAAAGATATTGGTTGTTTCTCTAATGTTAGTGGCATTTTACGCCATTTTGTTGCATAGAATAATTTTATGAATACAAGAGAACTATTAGAAAGGACAATAAAATACAATGCTAGAGGTTAAAAGAATAAAACAAAAAATCTGGATTATTTTGCAGAAAGTTTTAAGCGCACTAAGCCCATATAAAATATGTAACCGACGATTTCGTACATTACCTAGGTGTGGTATGATCTCTTGTACTTTATATTCCTTGCTATGATAATAGACAGTTTTATCTTTAAAATTTGTTAGACTTGGCATTGCTTATTTTTATTACTTTTTTCCAAAAGAACGAGGGCACATTTATGTTAATGTCGCCTTTAAATTTTACAGCGCAAAATTTATCTCTATTCCCTTATTGTACATTGAGATTTATTTCGAGGAAGATAAACTAAAACATCTAGAAGAAAGCGCTTACAAATTAGACCGAAGTGGAAAATATAGGCGAAGTAAATAATAAATTAGTGTACCGAAAGTACATGGTTGAGTATATTATTGTAGGTGTACATAAATTATTCTAGAAATTCTAGTCTGAGATTTAACATATAATTAATTTTAAAATCAAGTTAGTTGATTTTTTGCGGCGATGTTCGTTAATTTGCAATTAAATAATTGATACTGTATTCAATTCAGTGTTTGTTTAAAAAGGGGGAGATGTGTAAGCGCTTACGTAGAAGCTATGCAATTTAAGAAGGGGCTTGTGTTTTTTTTTTCGGAAGTTTTTCAAAATTTTTAACATGAGTCGACATATGGGAAAATAAAGAAAATTTTTAGAAATAGCATATGTTTTCACAGAAAAAAAAATTGTACAAAAATTTCGTCTAATGCCACTGATTTTCCATTTCAAAAATGGCCTCATTTTTGTATATTTTATGATAATCCGTAGAAAATGTTCGATTTTTTTTTTGTCTTCGGGGAACTTTCGAGAAAAGTGTCAGTTTAAACTCATCAACTTACATTTGCTTATGTTAATGTAGTTTAAATAAACAGTACTTCTGAAATTATAATTTCGTAATTTCAGAATTTGTCGAACAAATATATATATACATGTTATTGGAACTCAAAAAATAATCATTTAGGTACATGAAACGAATGGAGTTATAAAGTAAAACATACCAGCTTTTCAAATATTCAAAAAAAGAAATACATATTTTTCTAAATCTTCAGTGCGTCACGTGAAAAGCAAAAATACCGTTATTTAAAGTCTCGAGAATGTAGTTCGCTAAGAAATATGATATAAATTTTGATACTTACAGAATAAGTGGACAAAAGTATCACGTGTACATAGAATATAGTGAAAAGGCACATTTATCTACATGTATAATACTACAAAGGACAGTATTCAGGTACCGACGCGGAAGCGTCGGCTTCGCTCGACTCCTGTTTTACTGATATTATGTTGTGTATGACTTTTTATAGATTAAATATCATTTATAATTATTATTTTCTGTAACAAATATTGGTTAATAATGCCATTTTCACAATAGATTTCGTATCTGAGGCAAAAATGTGCTATATGCAGATTTGAACCTCGCTTGCTCCACTACTTCTATTTCAATATTTTTTTACGAAAATTATGTGACTTTAATAAAAATTTTTAGAGATACGTTTTTTGCTTAAAAGCGTATGCTGTTTATGAAAATATATTCTATTTTCCATACATCGACTCACGTTAAAAATTTGGAAGTACACTTTAGAAGTTCTGATAAATTACACTTCATAAAACCCATAAAAAAATCATCTGCCTCCGAACATGTTTGAGATTTATAGACCAAATTAGCTACATCACCTGGGCTAGTAGTGGATTGGAGTATAGTAATCGTAAAAACAAGATCAATATTAATTTCTAATTTTTCGACGTAGGTACTTTGGTTATTATTGAACTTACTAGCACTCCAGGAATACTTTCTTAGAGAACTTTATAATGCTTTACACGCGTATAGTATCCTTTTTATTTAGTGACATTACGGCGCCTCAGGATCATCATCGACTTTAAAATTTTAAACACAGACCTGAAATTTTTACATCATTCTTGGAGAGAATTTTGTAATACGAATTCAATAATATGTCGCACTTTTTCTTGTAAAGTTTCATTGCACTTAAACCATTACTTAATTAAAAAAGATTGCCTGAATGCGGTCCTGTATGTTTTGTTTTTTAAATTAGATTTCACGATTTATTAGTAAGCAAGTTGTTGATTTACTGCACATTATTTATTGATTTTTTATAATGGTATCAACATATTTTAAAAGCTAAATAACGAAGCGTAACAAGATGTAACTGGACCAATAATATCCCGACCAGTGGATTGACCATCAAGATTTAACATTCATTTCCTGCGACTAAGAGATCGCAGAAAATGTATGTTAATTATGTGATTTGGACTCCATTATAAACTGTAGGTCCTCGTTTCTCTTTATCTAACACAAAATCATTCTGGACTTTCAAGGAGTTACCTCGGTGACTTGAGAAGCGGTTAAGAAAACATTTAACACAAAACTAATTATTAGAGTTCCTTAAGGCAGTGTCCTGGGCCCTCTCCTATTCTTGTTATATTAAAGATATTGAAAACTTTATTTCCAATTTTCACTGTGCTTTTGCTGACGATATGTCTCTCCCATCTTGAGATCAAGATGCTTAATATAGTGTGTGACCTTCTGCAGAATAATCTGATTTCTCTTTTTAATAATGACTTCACTTCAAACAGTCTGGCGACTTTAAGCTTCTTGGTATATATGTAGATATATCACTAAACTGGAAAGCTCACGTAAGTTATGTATGTAAAAAGTGTGCACGTATTTGTGTTTCTCTAAAAAGGTTATCCCAAATTACAAGTAAAAACGCTGTGAAAATATTTTGTTGTTCAAGTTTTCAAATCGACCATTGGATATGGCGTGATTTTCTGGGGTCATGCAAGCACAGCTAGTCGTGTATTTGTGGTGCAAAAGAGAGCCTTATGTTCTATGTATGAATTACAATATCGATAATCTTGCAAACAGATATATATTTCGAAAAAAATGTTAACTTTACTGTATCTGTATATAGTTGAAGTATTAACGTTTGTAAAAAGAATTTGAACACATTCACAAATGTATATCTTCTGTTAAAAATACGTTACTTACTAATGCCTTTTATAGTGCAGATGAATATTTAGTTTTTAATTTTTTTTCTCCTTTCGTATTATTATGTGTAAATGATCATTATTAATGTACTTTATTTTTGACATGTCCTATATCAATATTGTTTGATCTATTGGATTAATAAAGTATTTTTATTATTATTAATGTGGTGGCCTGCTAGGTCAACAGACAACGCCGTGTGATTGTTTTTTACTTCAGAAAACAGGTACAGGTACAAGGAAGCCATCAATAATATTGAACAATTGAGGCAAATAATTCCAAATTATTTTTCCTCGTTGTATGGAAGAGACATTAGGCGTACAATACATAACATTAACCTTAATTTTTTTTTAATTATTTTATATTATTTGTTTTTCCATATTATTGAGCATTACATTGCACAACTTTGTCACCATTTAGCAGATTCTCTATCTTTTATAACCTTCAAGATCCCACTGGTGAGCATCCATTTTGAATCAGCCTGTACACATTGTGTCCCAAATTGAGGCTATATGTATTACTATCTCCGTTATTATAAAAAAGAACATCAATTGAATGAAGAAAGTTTTAAACAATTTTTTTGGCAATACTTCAGTTTTTTCAGTAATTGGAAAAACCACAATGGTGCGTTTTTGAAAATCCCTCATACTTCCTTAATTTAAATTATTACGCCATTTTAAATTGTCCTCTTAAACCACTCAAACAACTACATTTTTTAAATAAATTTTCTAGAAAACGCACTAAACAATTTAGTGGAAAATAAAGAATTAAAATAACTTTTAAACCATCAACAATTCGATAAGCATATGTAAGGTTCCTATGATTGGAAATGACTTTCTCTGCCTCCTTCGTTTTATTGTCCACTTCTGGGACAAGCTGTATAAACTTATGTAAGTACGCAAAATTATTTATATAGAAATTGATCCCAATGCGACTGCAAGTTATTGGTATGTATTATATTTAATAAATGTTTTTACTATAGTAACCAAAAGAGAAGGACCAAACTTTAATAACATGTCCACAGCAAGATAAATGTCAGAGATATCAGCAAAAAACGGAAATGTAGTGTACATATCTTGCTGAATTTAGTAACCTTATATGTATATTCTTTATTGAAATATGTAAACTCGCCCAGCATTTATATATACAATATTGATTCTCAAAAACTTGGCAACCCCACTGCTTCTTAATGCCAAAAATGCCGTAACATTCTATTGATTGTTATACTTGGCGACGAACAATAACGTTTTACTGCTCAGATAAGTTTTGATACACTACAATTAAATGTGTTTTTAAGACTTAATGTTGTAGATCCTAGATAAGATATATAATAATGTGGTTTTCAATACCTATATCTAAAATTCCATTGTTTCTTCCTTACAGAATGTCAGAAACGGCTAATCAAACCATTCTGCAGGGAGTTGAAACCACCACTGTGACGCTGGCCTTGAAGTAATCTTCACAAACATAGAAATATTTAAACACTACATTTAAATCGTATTAGTTATCGTAAATTTCACCAACATAATTGTCGAAATGTACGTCCAGTAATAGGATTTAAATGTAGTGAATATTTTTCTACCCTATAAATGGTGACAATTGTCATCATTTATAGGGTAGATAGTATTAATTTGTTGGTTGCAGCACATTGGATGTTTGCAATTTTTTCATTAGTAGCGAAGCTCCGTCTTATATTTTTATTTATAAATATCCTGCATAAAAAATTCCATTAAAATAAGTAGGTGTGGCAGTTTCCGCATCATAAGTTAAAGTAGTTCAGCCAGGAGGTGTTTTTTGTTAATAAAACTAATATGGCTTTCAGTGGATCCCTACTAAAACACTATTCGTGTTTATGTATCGATTTTACGTCTATTCCAATTACGTATCGTCAAGATGCAGCGTTTCTATGATGGAACATTAACCCGTCGCAACGTGTCTATTATGTAATAATATAAGTAATAATAATTATTTTTAGCACAAACATTCTCATGAACTGATATAAATGTTGCCAAGCTATCTATATTTACTAATTGATCAATTTTGTTTCATTAGTAGAGGAGTTTTGAATAGCATGCTGTGGCATTTCTTAAACAGCACTACTAATTCGATCTTCCAACTCTTCTAACGACTTAGGTTTGGTCTTATAGACAACGAGTTTTAAATGATTCCAAAGAAATAGTCTGAAGGACTTAAATCTGGTGATCGCCGTGGCTATTCAATATATCCACTTGGACCTATCCATCTCTGTGGAAATATTTCATATAGGTATTGATGTACGTCAACTCCATAATGAGGGGGAGCTTTATCTTGCTGATACCAAATTTGATTTGAGAGTCGTTCAGGATTTACCTGCTTTGGAAATAAACAATTTAGTGCTGGAATAAAATATCTTCAAGAAGGAACGGTCCGATGATGTGTCCTCTGACTATCTCAGCCTATATACTTAAGTTTTGAGGGTATTGGCAGTATTTTCCGATGAAGGAACATTTTGCCTGAATGGTTTTGTAAATTGATAAACTGTCGCTACTGGGCTGATCAGATTCCTCGCTGAGGCTGAGGCCATCTGGTATACCTATCTACACATGTTAGGCAGTATATGTAACCATTTGATGATGGTAAGGGTCCTATGATGTCGATGTTATTATGTTAGAATCTGGTATCTAGAATTTAAATAGCTCTTGGAGTGTTCAGATATCTGGTAATTTCTGAAATTTAGCAAGGTGTACAATTGGTAGTTTAGTTTTTTATATCTTTCTCAATATTGGGCCAAATATAAGCTTTACTGTTGACCTAATACCAGGATGAGCTGAATTGCGACTTTGAGTATGTCCCTCTTCCGGTACATATGGACGTATAATGTCTTTTGATATATCACAATGAATTCTATTATGACTTCCAGAAATATCAACTTTTTCTAAGGGTCAAACATTCAGCATGGTATTATACCTATTAGATATACCACCATTGCTTCTTGAACAATTATTTTTTAGGGTGACCATCGTGTATATTTTTCATCAAAAGTATGTCCTATGCTTTCGGTGTCAGTAGCGTCAGCAACCTACCAAATATGTTTTCTCCAGTAAACAGTTTTGTAGATATACATTTGTTTCTGCTACCAATAACCATTAAACAATGTCAAAATTCGGAAAATAGAGGACAGCCTTTTAAGAATTACGTAAGTGGAATATAATTCTGAGCGATATTTCTATAGTGAAGTATGGTTGCAACGTCCTTTCCTAAATAATATTTCACATTTCACGGCACGTTTAGTTCCCTAGTATACACAAAGTCATATTTTTGCCACAAAACAAAACGTACCCACATCAACCTATCGACTTTATTCCTTCGAAGCCGCTTTCATTGATAAATAAAAGCATAAACTTATCCCATCGTGTTATTGACTCTGCGGATCGTCTAAATTGGCGTCACCGACAGTGTCAAATTACCGAATCAATGTATCTCTTTTAGTGCCTCTTTCATGGAGACATACACTTCGGAAAATTGTATTTGCGTTTGTTATTGCCGCTCTAAAGTACTGGAAAGCAGTCGAGCGCAAATTCCGCGACGACAGTGACGTGGTGAGAGGGATACGAGGACTGAAAGCTCTGTTATTCGAAGGCGTTACCTAAAATGTCTGTACCTACAGTACAGCTTTCATAGTAAAGTTTTCTTACTAGATTTTGGAACAAAATCGATCGAAAGCATGCTTTGCTATTTCTACTTAAATAAATTAAAAATATGTTAATCTCCCCTCTGCTTTTAGATGACCTAATATTTTCGTTATCGCATATTAATTTTAGACATCCCAATACCTTCTATCTTATAGTATATATGACCTTAATTGAGACAGCATAAAAACGAAAACTCGGAGTCGGCATCTCCTTTATGGGACATAGGCGGCGGCGATAGAAATGTAAAAATGCTTTAAATACTAAATTATTATTTTTTATTTTCTTACTTTTTATTGGGTATTTTGCCACTGAAAAATATTTAAAAATTTTAATGAAAAAACCTCTGCGCCAAACGGATCAGACAGAGGTTGGTTCTTGAGTACTTGACTGTTTCAAAAAGTCTCACACCTAAAAATATATAAACTAGAACAATGTCATAAACTAAAAACTCAAAATCAAAGGTCGGTCTGATCCGTTTGGCGCAGAGGTTTTTTCATTAAAATTTTTAAATATTTTTCAGTGGCAAAATACCCAATAAAAAGTAAGAAAATCTGAATAAACCACAAATAAACAATTACAGACAATATTATTTTTTAATTGTTAAAGAAAGGGATTTCTATAACACCTTTATTCAATAGAAGTGGTTAATGAAATAATATGTTTATCACATTTGAGTCAAATAAATGATATATTAAGGCTACGTCTATTATCTAGTGACCTACCTCTCATCCTATCTTCTAGCGGCAAAGTTATGTAATCTTAGGCGGGAGTTGCATAGATGGTATATAATCCTTCCGAAGGGGCGCAAAGCAGCGACTGTCTTGTTTGTTAAATGTTAGGCTATGATACTATGAACTTTGCGGTATCATGATGTTAGGCAGGCATAAAATTTCTACTATTCTATAAAGGAAAGACTCGGTAAAATTTGAAAGGCGGAACTCATTTCCTGTCATCGATAATTGGTCTCAGTAGCGGAAATAGGTCGACGTTAAATAAACAAATTTCGAAAAAGCTTTGTCTATGAACATTAAATAAACAATATTTCATTCGTCACTATCCGAGTTTTCAGAATTTGAATCGGTATTTACATTAATAATAATTGGATTAATGAGTGGTAATACAGAATATTCATTTTCCTTTTTCCTCCATATATCGCTTTTGCCTATTTCGTCTACAATTATCTTTATATTCTTTAAAACAGACTCACTTAATTGTGGGGATTAATTATACTGACGTAGTCTTGTTTTTACATCAGCCCACAAGATTTCAGTGGGGTTGAAAACGCAATAATATGGAGGCAGACGTAAAATAGTATGATCGTGTGCTTCAAAATTTTTTTCAGCGGCATATTCCTTTTTAAAATTTTGCTTTCCAATCAGTTCTAATAAAGTCTTCTTCTGTTTTTTTTCTGGTGTTTCCAAACCGTTACCTTTCATAAATTTAATGATATCGCCTTTTCTTGTGTTGGTGTTCGGAATTTTTATGTGTTTTATTCTCTGCAAATGTGTACACATTGTAGCCCATTGAAACTAATATTTAAAAATCCTTTATTTTTCCTGAATTCTCAAATTTTCTTTCATTTTCATTATTCTGAGGGCGCGTTGTGTTTTTTGGGGTATCTTCGACACTTTTACAGTAAAAATTAATCCCCAGCAGTTTTGACATCATAACATGCTAGAAATCGATTTAAATATTTAACATTTTCTTAAATAACACATGGTTCATACTTAGCAGTTTGGTTGTTGAGCTTTTATTTTCCGTATTGTAAACGAATTAATACAAGACATACGTATAGGCAAAATATTTACAGTACATGCTGACTCGTTATGTTCTGTTGTCGTGTTTGAACGTAATTCACAAACACGCATGGGTACAGAATCAGACGATAGGTCATATCGAAGTCAGATCAGATTGTTGTGACCCTCTAATGACTATATAACAACCTTTATGCGACAATACCGCATTCAATCCTTAAGACTATTTGGTCGTATGAAGGTTCTAATAAAGGTTGTCATGACCTTGTAACGACTTATTTATGGCATCCAATTAAGTCATATAAAAGTTGTATGAAAAGTCGTGACAACCCTTTTCAAACCGTCCAAATCGGGTCATGAAAAGGTTGTAACACGGTAGTCATGACTAAAAGTAAGTTGTATTTTACATCGTAACGACGTCGTTACGTTGTTTACAAGGTGTGCATTGTCCATAACAATTACAGAATTTGGTGGGATATTTGGTAACAGCTGTTCCTTTGCGCACTTCTCAAATAATTCCTCGTGGTAGTCAACAACAACGCATTTGGAATAAAACCGTTTTTACTTCCAGCATGTAGGATTATAGTTCTCTTTCCCCTAGAACATGGAGCACTTAAATTACACGTTTTGATGTTATCTACCCAACCGTATTGAACTACATCATGGGTGTCAAACCATGTTTCGTCAAGAAAAGTTATGTCTCTATTTGCATCTCGGTATTCTTCTATTTTACTCAGGTACTCGTGACGATAATCAACGATGCGTGCTGATTCTATAAGTACCATTCGTTTGTCCAATTTTTTGTACCTAAAACCGTAATCGAGAAAAACGTTTCACAAAGTATCTAATGATTTATAGTAATAATCTGGATAGTCGCGTAACTTATCTCTAATAATTTCTAATGTGGGCACCTTCGGCTCATTGTAAATATACACAAATCTACGAATAATATCTTTGGACGCGTTATCACTTTTTTTAAGTTTTTGTCTAACTCTTTTCCGTTTAATAGAAGGGGGATATACCCCGGCTCTAATAACTCTGTAACTTGTAGTACGGCTAAATTTGGTTAATTCACAAATCCTCTTCGCAATTTGATTATATGAAGAATCAATATTTTCGCCTTTTATACACGAGTAAATATTCAAAATAACGCTTTGAGTTTTAACGTTTAAGTCTTTATTTTCAAGTTCCGTTTGTATAGGCTCTGTATCAAAACCGTCCGTTTCGTTGTCACTTCTACCGAAAAGCCTCCAAAATGCAATTTTAAACAATTAATTGCAAAACCCACTCATACACAATAATAAAACTAATAATTTGTTCAAATATTCACTAGAATTAAGTAATTTATAACGCTGCCTGGATGTACTGCAATGCCTCGTACGGATCATGTGATACAAATAGTTCATATGTAGTTTTTGTTTTATGTATTATGGCATGCAAAAACTCTGAACAAGGTTTGCGTTGACGAATCACATTCGCTAAGCATCTAATCCAACCTATATTTCTATGTGACTGGCAGATCAAGTCCACGTGGACTCTAGGTGGTGAATATAAATCTATAAAAGTCTGTAAAATTCTGTGTTCTCTCTTTTAATATGAAGCGATATATTGACAATACTCCGTAAGATCCTCTAGTTCCATGCTGTTCCAATTGAGTTCGTAAATACTATACCACACCTCGCCATATATAAAATTTACTCATTTTCAGTTTATATGTAACACCTGCAGCCATCTGTAAGACAGATTTGTTATTTTTCATACAAAATTTGTAATTTTTTATAAGCTGAATAACTGTTAGATATAACTTACCACGTATTTCTTTATACAGTATGTCTCAAATTTAGGGTGTATGTATTTTCTAACTTTTTTTAGTTTTTTAACTTGCCCATTGTAGAGGTATTTTTAAAATCTAATAACGATAAGAGAAAAAAACACATAGTATTCTGTTTTTGAGATATTGACAACTTTTGATTTTTATATCGATGCCATATTGATTATTTTGTGTATTCAATAGTAACTCTAATTATTTTCTTAAAGACGTAGGTATTAAAATACGGCGAAAAATTGTTTAATTTGATAAAAACAAATGAAACCATTATTTTCACTATCGATCTGGTAAGTAGCAGTTATATGTCTGTCGCAGGAAGCAAGCTGATTTTACACAATGTTTACGTGGCTGTCATAACAACAAGGAATTAACATTATTTCCCACGGGAAGTAAGTGAATGTTTATTCACTATAGTCGTTTGACTATATTTCCTTTTGTTTTTAAACACGTTGTACGTTGGTTCATAACGAACCTTCGATATTTCTGGGTATAACTGCAAAGAAGCAACCATCCTACCTTATTTACATCAAATTCACCAGCTTCGTCCATTTCACATGAAATTGTTACCTTAAGTCTTGTAGCAACTGTCACAAATTCCTGTAATTGTTTTGGCTTGTCAACAAATAGTTGCTACCTTGACAACGCAAAGGCTACTATTTAATATTGCCTCAACTAGATGAAAGTACCTATCAAATTGTTGTTTAACATCAATAAAAATATATTAGTAAATAAGAGCATCTACCGCTAGTGAAAAAAACAACCATCATACTCTTCGCCGATTTATGCACTTTTATGTAATTGTTGCACATTCTATAGGATACTCTTCGCATTTTTTTTTGTAAATAATATTAGTTTTAGACATTTTTAGTTTAATCACAAAACATGAAGAAACATTTTTTTTTATTCAAAAAATTAATAACATTTTATTTATTGATAGATTTTGTTAAAAAACGATAGGGTTCTTCCTTCAGCTAACAGTAACTTACTTTCCAAATTTCAGTACAGTCGGACTTTTCGTTCTTAAGTTATTTTGCTTACAAGAAACACGACGGACGGACAGACAGACGGGCAGACGGACGGACGGACATTTTGGAATTTGTTCAGAATTCGATCACCAACATATGAACATTTTTTCTCTGCGTGCAATATACTCTTCATTCTGTTTTTGCTAAGAGTATAATTATGTACTTTACATGGGAAGTAAGGGTTTACACTACCTCGCCTGCCCGAGTCCTCGTTGACGCTCGGGATTCAAACTACAGCCTGGTTAGTGTAAATCTTCCTTACTTCTCTTATAAATTAGTATACTATTTTTATTAGTAGGCTCTGGTTTAATGTTTATACCATACTTACTCTTATTGTATTCTAGGTGTAATATCAAAGGTTTTATTATGGGAAATAATACATGAAAAGGGCAACGTTGCAACTGTTAGTATGCCCGTTGTGGGAAACTATTCAGACTAATATATTTAAAACAGATCATGTCACAATACAATGTGGTCGCGTCATTTTGGCATGAAAAATATGATGACCTCTAAAATTAAAGATACAGGGTCAGTTGACATAATTTTTCTTGCAAAGTGTTCAGAAAGGCATTAGAAGAAACAACAGTACCTTTAATTTTTTAGCGGAAATGTTTGGTTTAATTTTTTGTCCAATAAATGGTCAATATTAATGGCCAATTCAATTAAATTAATTGAAAGATTTGTTATCATACACAATATGCCATAGAATTAGACAAAAATGATTACTCGGTGGTTTTTTTAGTCGCTGATCACTAATTTGGGAAATTCAAAATGGCGGACCGGAAATCGGGCCATTTTCCAGAAGACATGAGAATGGATATCTTTGCTTTGAGAATCTGTACACGAGGGTATTCGCGGTCGCTGATTACGAATCCGACGTTTAATTTGGTAAATTCAAAATAGCGGACCAGAAGTAGAATCAATTTCTCAGGAGAAACTCGTATTTTTTTTCGTTTTTGGGGCTGATCACGAATCAGAGGTCCAATTTACGAAATTCAAAATTGAAAAATATGCTACTTCCTGTCCGCCATTTTGAAATCATCAAGTTAAACCTCGGATTCGTAATCACCGAGCTCGAAAATCTCCGAGTACAGATATTCAAGGCCAAGATATCTATTCTCATTTTTTCTGGAAAATGGCCCGATTTCCGTTCCGCCATTTTGAATTTCTCAAATTGGACTTTGGATTCGCTATCAGCGACTCCAAGAATCCCCGAGTAACCATTTTTGTCTAATTCTATGGCATATTGTGTATGATAACAAATTTTTCAATAATTTAATTGAATTGGCCATTAATATTGGAAAATTATTATTGGACAAAAAATGAAACCAAACATTTCCGCCACAAAACAAAACGTACTGTTTTTTCTAAATGCTTTTCTGAACTCTTTGCAACAAACATGAAGTCAATTGACCACGTATCTTCAATTTTAGAAGTAAAATGCCAAATTGACGCGACTAAATGGTACTTTACAAAAGATGTACCTAACGAGCATTAACTCACCGCTCGCTCGTCACCGGCCTATAAGTTGCTATAATCATTTTGAAGTGACGCGTTTAGAAAACGTTGTTTGACGCAAATTTTAACAACATGCTGTTACACAGGGCTAATCTGAACTTTATTATCTTTTTTTTTTTACAATTAAATAGTGTGTTACAATTTTTTTCATTTTACGGAATTTCGAAAGTTAAAGTAGCTGGTTTGTCAGAAATAAAACAAAATAACTAAACCAAGGATTTTCATTAGGTCTTAAATATTTCAGCAAGTGTTCGACTTTATTTCACACTTTATTTCACGTAAGCCAGTCCTTTAAAATAGCTCCATAAAATAAGGTAAGGTCCAGGTTACCGCGGTGACCATAGGATGATTCCTCCTCTTTCATTTCAGCGATTATGGATTATGCTGTCATTTTCTAGAAAATAGATATCACCATAGAATTAAATAGAAACAGCTGTTTTCACGTTAATAGATTCAAAAATTTTAAATTCATGACATTCTTGTCGCCTAAAATGGACACCATATGACTTTAATAACTAGAAATGAGCTAGTTCTTCTTATTCGGCATACAGAACTAAGTGAATGCCCAAAATTTTATATATTTATCTTTTCTCGCCCTTCAAATAATAGAAAAAACACACTTCGTCTTGACCCCTTTAAAAGCCTGCCAGATATTCATAAGAACTTTTGACTTATTTTGATGAATATTAATTACACACCATAAAAACTTGGCACTCTTTTTAGAAACATCTTGTATATGGTAATTTAGATAATTTAGTTTTTAGTAGATGGATACAAATAAATACGACATGGTCATCTTTCAATTAAGTGTTACAGTTACGAAACACGTAGACCGTAGATAAATTTATAGTTCTGCATATGACACAGATTCCCTATCTCTATATTAACGATATTATGATGACGCTAATGGGGCATTAAACAGAGCTGCCAGCAGCTTCATCAGTAAGATACCGCGATCTACATATCTACCAGCAGATAATAACGCCCATTATTACAGTCTACTCTCCGCCTAATTAGTTATTGTGTATATCAATTAGTGTTTGTGCAATACAGTGCACTGTATCGAGTATAGCCTCTAATTTCAGATATGCCTTTTTTACATCAATGGATTGATTGGTGATGAACAGAAATCAATCTAACTAGAACTGAATTATTATTGGATATGAATCAAAGGCGTATTGGTTTATTTTGGCAAGCTTTGATGATAATTAGAAGTTCTGATCCGAAGGGATATTTTTGTAGTAGCGACAAATTAATAATTTTGATAAATCGATTTAAACTATTAACCCCTCCATCCATAAAAGTGAGTAGGGTACTGCAATTGGTCTGAAATAGAAAATTGAGTTAGGACCGGATAGTTGCGTATTGAGATCCCAGGAACACGAAAAAGTTATTTAAAAACTGTGTCTGGATCGGACCAGCCAAATACGAAAACTGATGTAATATGTCCAATTAACTTTCATCCGCACTGGCAGGAGCCGATTTGAGATACGATGAGTTTCAACGCGAGGAGAATACCAGCTTGTGTTCATGTTCAGCCTAACCACACTTGGTAGAAATCTAATTTTTTGCCATATTTTTAACATTTTACAGTGATTTTTAGTAAAAGGTGTCTTTAGTATTGCTAGATATTGGTTATTCGGGACATCTTGAATGTTATTTATTTAACTATTAGTTATCGTTGTCACCCCCTAACGACACTACGGTAATTTTGTAATAATTACTAATATTTGGTCTGTGGTATATGGTGTTAATGGTAAGGTGGTGGTAAAGCATTGTTACATGTACAATTTTTAGACCTTAATAAACCTTTCGACTACGTCTCGCACAACATTTTTACAGAAAAATTAAGCTCTTACAAATGTTTCAATAATAGTAAAAATTTAATCCTCTCTTAAATTACTGACATGTTTTAATTTATTAATATGAATCATTCAAAGTCAAACAGAATAGACGTTAATTTCTGTGTACTTCAAGGCTCTGTTCTAGGACCAGTGCTTTTCCTTATTAATAACAACCACTTGCCAAGCGGTAGTTCCATGTTTAAATTCACCCTTTTTCCAGATGATACAACTTTTGCTCACACCCACACAAATATGTGTACACTAATAGACGAGCTAATAGATGATGCTCGCAGCAGTCTATCGCTAGTTCCAGATTGATTTTTAAGCAAACGACTGGTTTTAAATATCGATAAAACAGAAACGATAATTTTTAGCTTAAGTCGTCATACTATCGATGCGAATTTATTTAATTGTATTAAATTTTTGGGTGTAGTCGTAGACAGCAAATTGAAGTGGTATAAGCATACAGAACTGGTCTGCAAAAATACGTCTCGGAACATTTTTCATTATGTAATTAAGTAAAATATGTGTCACTGGCAACAGCATTTATGGATTATATTGCACTCATTCGGTCCACCTTAACTTTTGCCATAGGCTTAGCTCATAGAAACGACTGTAAAAATACTTAAAAAATCGGTGAATGTATTTACATAGAACTTCCCTCTTTATTTGGGCATGGCGGTCACTCTAAAAAAATTTATAATTAAGAAATGACATTGAAAATAATAATAATCGGAATATAGTCATCACTATTATTACAAAGAAAACCTGATAAGTTTTGGTAAAAAAAATATACAGAGTGCTCATCCAACCGCAAAAGTTCAATACTAAATAACAGGTGCCAAATATGGAAGGCTTGCGCAAATACCTTTACAAATGTCCACCATGACTGAATTAGGGATGACCACCCTGTACATTTTTCAATAAAAGTATAATAGGTGCATATGCCAAATATTATTGCCATCTGTCACATTTTCAGTTTCACATTCACGGAGTGGAGTGGAAGTATAGTGGTGGTTCATTCTTTTTTGAAATAGTTCAAAAATTTTGGTACAAAAATTTTCAAAATTGTTTTCTTCTGAAATGGGTTTAGAATGTCATGATGAAACGTGGAAATTTTAAGTTTGAGCACTACTATTCTATAGTAGTGGTAATTTTTTTTTAATAGGTTTGGAATGCGATGAAAGGTGAAAATTTTAAATTTGGTAAAAAAAAATTCAATTTTTTTTTTTCTGAAATAGGTTTAGAATGTCATGAAACGTGAAAATTCAAAATTTGAGTAAAACAGATTTTTTTCCATCTATTCTAGTGGTAATTTCTTTTTCCAAAATGGTAAAAAAAATGTTGCAATTTTTTTTTTCCGAAATAGGTTTGGAATGTCATGAAACGTGGAAAAACCTATATTTTCGTAATCTACGTGATCTGAAACAAAATCCGAAAAAATCTCTGAGGGTGATTTTTTCTCGAATACAATACTTCCCTTCGGTATGCGAGGGAAGTAAAAATGAAATATACTGACAGGGCCTTGTACTTATTTATATATTTCAATGTTTCTTGTGGATAATGGAATAATGGATGTTAAGAAAAAAGCATGTCTAGCTATAATTATTGCATTAAGTATGAAACGTCATGTTAAACGTCGTTATTGGATGAAATAATGGTTGGAATACGGGAACGTTATTCACATCTAATGTTATTAAGGAAATAAGTGATACGATGGACGTGAGTGATTATAAAAATTATTTTCATATGGACGAAGAGACTTTTAATAAATTATTGCAAATATTTAAACCAATTTTAATACGGTAAAACAAAGTTATGAGGAGCGGTTTACCAGTTAACGATAGACTGGCTTTAATTCTGAGATAGCTAGCCATTAAAAGAAGCTGTAAAGATTTCAAATTCTCAGTTGCAATGTCGCCGGTTCAATAAGTACAGCAAGCTGTTCTTAACTGAGTAATGACGAAATAATGATGCCACTTTACATGATCATTATTACTGCTAGTATCCCCTCCCTCCATCTACCTAATAATGATGTTCAAATATCAAAATATCCGGATACATTTCATTACTTGTTATCATTCCACTTCTATAATTTTACACGTTCATTAATGAGATTATTGTACTTGTAAGGTGCCCTTCAGTTATTCATTATGTTGGACGATACTCTATGTCTGTATGTTAATAATTTAATTTTTAATTTTTTAATTTAATTTTTAATTTTTTAATTTAATTTTTAATTTTTTAATGTTTAATTAATTTTTTAATTTTTTAATTTTTTTGTTTTAATTAAAATTTAATTTTTTAATATAATTTAATTTTTTTATTTTTTCTGTTCATCGTCCTGCGGCAGTGGTTATCTAGTAACCGCTGGATTGCAGCCTGTATCACGTAGCTCAGCGGTAAAAAGAGCCTAGTCAGATATCCTGGAAATTCGCGATATCTCTTTTTGTCAATACATACATAATTTTTTCCATTAATGGTCCATACAACCTAAATAATTAATGACTTTTGATATTTTTGATAGTAGAAAATCCGCAGAGGTGGAAAATTTCCAAAAAGCATCCTGTATACAAAGTTGTTGGTACATCGATAGAAAGTTTTCACTGAGTGATAGTGGGGGTCGCTTGGAACTTGAGATATCGGCCTTTTTAGGTATTTTTGCGAAATAGTTGTGTTGTTATTAATGCATGTAATTTTTTATTGTACTGAATACTTTCAACTTTCTTCAGTATATTTTTTAGATATTCTTAATTCTTAATATGCATATAAAAGTCACTGAGAAAATTTTGCTTAAAATAGAAAAATAAATTCGATCCAATGTATTTTAACACAAACTGTCCTACATGTTTTTCATTCTAATACTTCGACATTTATTTTTCTACTGTTTCAACAAAGTGCATAATAAAAATATTTAGAATTGTTTTTAAGAAAGCTTTAATTATTTAGTACTACAAAAAATAATGTGTGTTAGTAACAACTCAGCAATTTCGCAAAAATATCTAAAAACGCCTATATCACAAGAACGGTGATACTTTGTATGAAGGTAAGTATGGTCATATAGGTTCCCAACGACCCCAACTATTACCCAGTGAAAACTTTGTATCGATGTGCAAAACACCCTGTATATTAAAGCGCTGGCAAATCGTAATTGTTTGTCGAATCTCTATTTGATTTACTCCAAATCTTTATACATTTGATGTAACATCAGATCGTTAACTAATAACAAAAACCATCTGTGTACGTTAAACAGAGTAAAGGAGACGCTTCTGTTTTCGTACAAGATGTATTAGAACTTAATTCGGTTAGTAGCTCGGAGTACATTAATTTTCGAATGGTACAAACCACCAATTGCGAAACACATTGTCGCGAGTGTGTTCAATTCTATACGTCCCGGGGGTAATTAAATAAAAGTGCATTGAAGGAAATTTAATAGAATAATCGAATAGAGTTCGGATAACGGATTCGTTAATTGCATGTTGTGAAGTTGGCTGTAACATGGAAGGAACATAGTGCCAATCGTAACTTAGTTATGTCTAGATTACTAGGCGGATGGAGCGGTGATTGGCCCGTGATTACTTGTCCTGTACTTGTTCGCAGCTATATCTCGGATGGCTCATTCATCAAACTTAATCAAGGAGACGTATTTTATTTAATTATTCCATAGAAGGAGCGTCGTATAGGAAATTGGTTTATAATAATTACTCCAAACAAGCTAGGGTGAAAATTCCCGCTTGAAATTTATATTTTTTATCACGCTTTTATGAACTTGACCCGTAACTTTGCAACGTTGTATGTAAAGAAATCTTACAACTCAATTTTCATCCACTTTCAGGTGACTTGAAAATTTGTAACTATTGTGACTCACATAATAATCTATTTTGACATTTTTTCTTTTAATATTCAAGTTGGTGTTTCCAAGATGATGGATCTTGTATTGTCAATTAATATCCAATTCAACTTATAGTTTTCTTGGTGGCGGATTATAAATATATGTGATCGAAGTTAAAACATTCAAAATTGCAGAGTCATTATGGCTAATATTGATTGAAAAATATTAAAAGGAAATCTGAGGCATTGGCTTCTAATATATGTACCAAATTACAAGTTTATGTACTTTTACCAGCTTGCTCCACTCATTTTCCCCTATTTATGTCTACTTACCTCCCCCCCCCCTCCTTCAACGGAATTATCTCAAAATATCATCTAGTTCCACATGACGTTATAATGCCTACATGTACCAAATTTCCAGTGAATATCTCAATTTAATTATATCAGCATCTTTCATAATGGCGTGGAGATGATGGAGGGGTTGAAAAATATTATAAAAAATCTAACACCTTGACTTCTAGTATACACACTAAGTTCTAAGTTTCTGTACTCTTACCAGCTTGCTTTTTTTATTTTTTCCTATTCACTTCTGTTTAACCCCCAACCCCCCAACGAAATCATCTCAAGATATAATCTAGTTCCAGTTGCCGTTATAGTATATACGTGTACCCAGTTTCAAGTGAATATCTCCATTTTATGTTATCAACCCCTTCAATAATGGAGTGGGGGTGATGAGGAATATGAAAAATATTCCATTCAGTCCATTTTATCAGGCCTACCTCACTTAATATCGGTCGTGCAAAAAACTACATGAATGTGGAAGTAAAGACCCTCCTCGACGTTGTATTAAAAAACTATATTTTAACAGTCCATGAAAGTTATAAATAATCAAATAATCATGTAAAATGACCCTTGTTTCACTAACAGTTATCTATGGTTCTTATTTAACTTTCTAAAGCATTTGACGAAAAAAATATGTATGAATTGCTGCTTCTAAGAAAATACATTCCATAAGAATAGTTCCTAACACTTTTAAAACTTTCATTAATTTAATTATTGGTTTTCCCATATGTTCGTTATTCTAGAATAATTAAACTCAAAATGAGATTTCTGGCCACTTTTTCAAATATTTGATCCACGTGCAGCGGTAGATAATTTATTCAGACAGGTTTAGCTGGGAAAAGTGGTATAATTATTTGAACCTAGCAGCTGTACATTTTGATAAGTATTACTATTATTATCATGTTAGTTAATTAAGGAGGGTGTGTTTTTAATCATTTATGTTTAAATATACACAAGACGATGTCTCGTAACAGATTCTAAAACAAATTTATTTCCGTGTCTGTGCAAATGGATACATATCACTCATGCACCTACTTTTTAATTAACAAAACTGTTGCAGCTATACCCAATATTAATATTGTCATCCGAGGGGAAGTCTACATGAAATTGAGGAAAGCAAGTAAGCAACATGCGTAAGAGTCTTAATTAATAGAAACATAAGTGCTCACAAGGATTTCGTTTTATCCTGCATGTTTATCCTAACAAACGGTGCCATTAGCACTTACATATTTCCTTTGGGACCTTCTTCGGAGAACAATGTCTTGGTTATTAGCTATCTGCCTGAATACGAAAAGCTGGCGTGTACTTGTATGTTTTTAGTTCAAACATACATTACAAATGGAACAATTATGATGATGACACTGTAAATAACAATATACTTCAACCGGCACGGCACGAGTTTCGCCAAGCAAGGCATCATTTGGAGACGATTTAAACTCAAATTTCTCAAAACGGTATTATTTGTAGGTTCTTAAAAAAAAGTAAATGTCCCTTTTTATTTTTACTTCCCTCGTATACCGAAGGGAAGGAAGTATTGTATTCGAGAAAAATCACTCTCCGAGATTTTTCCGGATTTTCACGTTTCAGATCACGTGGATTACGAAAATATAGGTTTTTCAATTCCGTCAGTCTGTCTGTCCGTATGTCTGTCTGTCTGTCTCTGTCTGTTGATGCATTAACTAAAAAACTGCTTGACGGAAAACAGTCAAATTTGGTGGGTAATTGACGCTACTGTCAGCGAAGAAATGGTTAAACTTTCACTAGAAAATATACAGGGTCTAAAGGGAATAAATAAGAAAAAAAAAGTTTTTGCTCAAATTTAAAATGTCCATGTTTCATGACATTCTAAACCTATTTCAGAAAAAAAAAATGAAATTTTTTTTACCAACATTTTTGAAAAATTTTTATCACTAAAATAGATGGAAAAAACTTTTCTCTTTGTTCAAATTTAAAATTTCAGCGTTTCATGGCATTGTAAACCTATTTCAAAAAAGAAATTTTGAAATTTTTTTTCCCAACATTTTTTAAACATTTTTTACCACTAAAATAGATGTAATTTTTTTTTCTTTGTTCAGATTTAAAATTTCCACGTTTCATGCCATTCTAAACCTATTTAAAAAGAAAATTGAAAATTTTTTTGAAAAAAAATTTTTTTTTGAAAAATTGAAATAAAAATTTTGAAATTTTGAAAATTTTGAAAATTTTTTATAAAATAGGTGATGGAAAATTTTTTTTTGCTCAAATTTAAAATTTTCATGTTTCGTGACATTCCAAACCTATTTAAAAAAAACAACTTTTTTTTGAAAATTTAAAATAAAAAATTTTGAAATTTTAAAAATTTTGTATAAAACGGATGATGGGTAAAAAATTGTTTTACTCAAATTTAAAATTTCCACGTTCATGACATTCTAAACACATTTCAAAAAAAAAAAATTTAGAAAATAAAAAAAATTGTGAACATTTTTTAATAAAATGGGTGATGGAAAAAATTTGTTTTGCTCACATTTAAAGTTTCCACGTTTCATGACATTCTAAACATATTTCAAGAAAGGAATTTGATTTGAAAATTTAAAAAATATTTTTATTTTTTATTATTTTACCACTACAATAGAATAGATGATGGAAGAAATTTGTTTCTTCAGTTCTAAAATTTCCACGTTTCATTATATTGTTAACCTATTGAAACAAATTGTTTCAATACAATTATAAGCAAACAAATAATAATTCATTTTTAAATTGTTAACCTATTTCAACAAAAAAATGTTTTGAAACTTAAAAAAAATTCCCACCACTATACAGTAGACGGTGGAAAACAGTTATCAGGTTTCCTCTTTAATAATAGGGCTAACTACATGGTGATTATAATTCTCATGTCATCTCTTAATTAATAATTTTTTAGAGTGACCATCTTGTATGGATAAAGAGGGGAGTTTTGTGTAAATACCTTTACCGATTTTTTTAAGTTATGATACGTTGATACTAATATTATCATATATTTTTGAAGCACCTTTGCATAGTATTCTTTAACTAAAGAAATCAGGGATTATATAATAATGCTACAAAAAAATGTGATAAATTTAGCATTAGCATTAAGAAATAAAAAAGGGCATTAATTTTTTTTTAAGTACCAAGTACCCATTTGAGCGCTGTAAAAAAATCATGTATGGTAAAGAACCATCCCAAGATTTTGCAAACAAATTTAATAATTGTGCGGGAATTTCATGGGGGTTAAAAAAATCTACAAGAATTAATTAATATTTTCTTCAATGGTCCCTTTTTTAGATTGTGTTTCAATCTATTCCACATTTATGTTCCGGTAGTATTCTTTATTTTCTCATATTGAATATTTATAAAATTCTCACATATTATTATAATAAAGAAAAATTAAAAACTGCCAATAACGTCAAAATTGCCTTCACTATCGGCCACGCGGCCATACAGTTATCACTGAATAGACAAAAAAATCTCAAAAACTTCTATTAAACTTATTTTTTAATCCTACTTGGGTAATTTCTAGTCAGAATTCAGACATTTGACCCCCCCCTGTGTGGATATCAAACCACGCCATAATGATTAGTAAGACGCCTTCAAAATCAAACTTTGATATCATTTCACAGGTACCCCCAACAGCTAAGTTGTCTCTATAGCTAGGTTCACATAATAGGAGTGATCCAGCAATAAGACCTTCACTTCATCCACCGAAGCAATAATCAAAACGGCAAAAGGTCTCACTTAGCTAAATTTTATCGGCGTTTTGTTGGATGCTCGAGATTATTATCGAATTTCTTCCGATGCAGTCTGATTTAATTACTTCGAAAATGTATAGAATGGAACGCGCTGGCACAATATGTCTTGGATTTAGGGGCCTTACTGCGTCTTTTAGAAACGAACGTAGACGGAGTTATTAACTATATTACTCCCTCTGCTTTAAATTGAGAGACGAATTTCACTGAAAGGAAATTATTTTCCCGACGGCTTAATGTAATATATTAACTGATACTATACTGGTTCTTCAAAGCATAATAACATCAAGCTATGTATTATGATTTGTATAAGGAAACCCTGGGAAATATTTTTTAGATGAGAATGAGACGAACATTTTTATTATATTTAATTTTTATTGTAGTTATCGGGGCTCAAAATGGCATACATTTGATTACCATTCATATATAGGGTGTCCCAGTGAACATTTATCCATCATAATTTTTATCAAAGAAACTAAATATTTCAAAAACTCCCATTTCAATAGGCTACTGGAGTGTAGATTGGTTGTATTATCTATAAAGCATGTGACTCTCACCCTGTGAATTCAAACGATCCTATCCCTAAAATCTTTATTATATTATATTCACTAATATACCAAGAACTTCTGCACCTTCTCGACTGTATTAGATAATTTTCTTGCGTTGATTCTAATTCTATGTCCCGGAAACGTGAAGAAAATGGCGTAAGGCCCATTTTTAAAATAATGTTACGTATTTCTACCTCTTAGTAAACACCCTGTACGAATCCGTGGGTTCTAAATAATTTTAACAAGAGATAAACCTTAAACACTTTATTTAATAATTTACTGACAATACAATACTTCAAAATAACCTTTACACTTTGTTTACTTGATATTTAACCTCACTTTTTCGCTATCAATTTGACTTTTATAAAACTTCCTCACTTTTATATAACTTCCCCCTCTGCGCTGGTAATCGCGCCTTATATACTCCGAAATTGCCTGTCTAGATCCATCCAGAAACAATCGAGAATCTTCTCACCATACTCTAGAAAAAGTCCATTTCTTTCTACAAGTTTCCAGTCACTCAATATTAGGCATAGGCGTATCAATTTCCAGTTCCAAGGGGGTGTAATTCATAACAATAAAATTTTTCCATGTCTGATAACCTTCTTGCACCAAGAGAAAATGAAAACCGCATTCAAGTAGAATTACGCCAGACATATGCAAAAAGGTTTTTTTTTATTACAGCGAGTAACAAAATCAAAAAAATATGAAAAAACATAAGCAAACGGCGTATCTAACAACTCAATCAAAATCATTTGCATTGACTTTAAATATGGAGAACTAAGTACATACGAAAATGTCTTGGAAGCAGCTATTCGCATGTATTGGTGGTTAAAATCATGATTTATGGTCATGGCTGTATACAACTTTTGGCTTGTAGTGTACAAGACCTGAGACACAAGATCCCTGAGAACATTTTTAAGTGCAAAAATAATTTAATCTCCAGTACTGCCACTCTTTCACTGTTGTCAAGTTGTTCATAACAATAAGTTAACCACAAAATTAAGAAAATATAATAGGGGACGGTATCTCAGTGGTGTAGCTCATCTAGCTTGCATACTGGCATACCTAGCGAAGCAGGTTCACTCCCTGTTCACCGCGAAATAAATCATAAAATTATCCCCAAGATGTGGTTCGGACTCCACTATAAACTGTAGGGCCTCGTTTCTCTTTACCTAATAGATAATCATCAAGGAGTTACCTCGGTGACTTGAGAAGCGGTTAAGAAAGCATTTAAAGCATTTAAACTTAGCCAGCGAACTAGCATTATACGCATTTATTGAACAAAACATTTGGCGAGGAGTGTACTTTTCATTTCACCAACGATTTTGATTTATTCTATTTCCTTCGTAAATGACTGAACTGATAAATGTGTTTCATTTTAATGGAACAATAGGATCGATTTCTACATAAAAATAAAGGAACGTCTCTCATTATTTCCTAGCTAGCGTGGTATTACCGTTAACCATTAATGTGTTAAGCCACAAATACCTCATCCGCGAAACACAAAAGAGGCTTTGTACGGGCTTGTGTAACTTTAAATTATCGGCAATTAGAGATAAAGTTGTAGAAGCCAATTAGACGCGTGAGAGTTATACTAATGCGGTTGGCCAATGCCTGCAATTCACTATAGATTTAAGTTGCTTTACAAGTCAAATATATGCGCTATGGTTAGCCCGATCTATAAGAGAATTTGCTAGGATTCCCGGTTCTTATCCCCAGAGGAGCGGAGTAATACAAAGGAGGCCGATCTCTAAAGATATTCTAATTTAAACACATCAAAAAACGATTTCTACCTTTTGAAGTGATCCCAATCAATCTCTTATGAGAAACAGGATAGAAGAGGAGTTTTTTCATGCAAATGAAAAGTGTACTGTAATTCGATCTAAAGCATTCCAGAGCCCTTGTCTGCTGTAGAATATATTAAATTATTACGGTTCATAATAACTAAAGACAACATAAAACAACCCTTTTTGTATGTTTGATAAGAAACGAATATTTGTAAACCATATCTAACGTACTAAAAGTTAAGAAACTATGTTGTTACAAAAAACTCAACACAGTTGCACTGGGAAAACTATACATCACTACTGTTGAACATATCTTGGGTGTGCCTAAATAATATGGTGTCTAGTTGACACTGTTATAATGTACACAAAAAAATTGCAAGTGCTGAACGCTGTTTTTTAATATACATTTTTTGAAACCAACAGCACATGAAACATATTCTTTATAGGATTTTGCAAACAGCGAAAAAAAAAACTATCTATATGTAAAAATATTAATGAAGTCTTTGCATTCTTTCGATAACCTGACTGGTTATGCTAACAAATTAAAATCCTAAAATAAATTTGCCCAATTTCTTATTTGACATTCTCATTATAACACTAACATCCAACATAGACCCCTATGGCTATACAGACTACAGACGACAAGCTAGTATCTACATGACCCCCTACAGTAGGAAGATTCAGTTAAAAATGAGAACAAAGGCCTGAAATGAATTTATTTACCTACCTTGTCTTGAAAAATGTTCATACTAATGGATTACATTTTCATAAAATCTCTCATTCAGTTCTTTGGAAATGCTTAGCCTTTGAAACATTTTTGACCCTTATTCTGAGCTCACAGAAAGGCACAAAGTCACTCATAACGATGTTTCATGCAAAACCAAGGCAATATCCAGGCTAAGTAGTACTCGATTACGCCTATGGTTTGGAGCACTTCTTACAACCTTTATATCCTCCAAATCGAAAAAATGCAACTTAGGTTTCTCAAATCGGCCATATAATTTAAGATTTTATCCAGAAATCGGGTTCCAGGACTCCCAGATAAACGGGGTAGTAGTATAAAAAATTTAACTTTAGAGGCTGATGTATCAGCTGTACTGCAGGGTAGGGTGGTCATCCTGTGCCCTGAACAAATTTTTTATCTTTTGCCTGCAGTCCTCTCTCTGCATTTAATTGGTGGCGAAAGAGGCTCACATGATCGACTAGTCAAGTCCTTGGGGGTGGCTTCGATAAATTGGAGTGTTGGATGTACGCTGGTGAAAACAAATAAGCGCGTTGCTATAAACAGATTTAATGTACGACAACTTAAAACTAATTGAATCTTAACTAATACTATGCAATATATGACCCCAAAATATACTGGATTAGAAAATTACATTAAACTACTAAATAATAACGTTACAATGAGCAAGTTAATGTGAAGTAGATAAGTGACGATAGGTTAAATTAACAAAAGTACAAAAAATTTAAATTGAATATGCAAAATATTTAAATAAAACTGACAAATTAGTGTGTAAAATAAGTAGGTGAACTGTAATTACGTGCGTCGAATGACAGTCGTACAGTACAATTTAGTACCCCAGGAGCCTGACTGGCTCTCTATGCCTAACGTGGAAGGTGGGATGTTGCATCAGGTGCCTCTTTATGTTATTTAAAGACGCTTACCTCCGGCAGGTTTCACAATGTATACAGTAGGCCTACTAGGGGAGCGTAGCTTCCAACGGAACCAGTCAGGAGAGCCTCGCAGGTACAACTCAGGATTCCCTGTACAACCAACAGCTTGACCACCAAGCTACAGCAAAACCAACGTTCACGTACTATCCAGCCTCAAATGTACCAATAACCAAAAAGTAGGGTCAAACGTACAGGAAACGATACCAGTAAAAGTCCAAAATACAGGTAACGTAGAGGTAAAGTGATAATTAAACGTGAAATAAAAGTAAGATAAACGTAATAAGAAGTAAAAGGAAAGAAAAAGCCCTTAGATGTTGAGTGGGCTTAAAGAAATCCTTCTCCATGTGCTTCTAGCAAGTTGATTTTTCCGGAAAATTCCGTAGCAGTACTTCCCAACAGAACATAATACTCAACTACCCAAAATAAGATACTACTAAATCTGTCAACTACAGCACCATATACCATTAAAAGAGCAAACTTCCACAATTGCTATACATGTGCTCAGCGACACAGCTTTATCTTCGGCAGGCAAACGGAAAAAATCACCAAAAATGGCCAAGCCAGAAACTTTTGTCAAAAATCCGTGGATAACCAATCCTCTTTATGGGTATGTTCAACGTGGCCACTACAAATCTGATAAATCTCCCTAACGACGTTTACTTTCCACATATAATATCGTATTTCGTAATTCCATTAACAAAACAGCAAGTTTAATTCACGATAACGTCCTGAGAAGGTTATAACCAGCCATTAAGAACTCGCTTCCCTAAGAAATTAACGAACGTCCTCTGTGTCGCTAGCAACGCGTTATAAATATGTAAATGAAAAAAAAAAAGTTCTACGAGTCTTTCCAACTTTCTCAAACGTACTAATCGTAGGACCCAATAAAGGGTTGAATTCCGCAGTGCCCCAATCACTGCAACCCCTATGGAGATGTTCGCAAATAGTGCAGTTTCAAAAAAAATTGTTTCTACATATTTTAATTCTTTGTCCATTGGAGATGTTTCCTGGGTTCGATAACATCGACTGCGGGACCATTTTAAGTAATATTTATTTTTCAAATTTCTATAGTAGCATCTAAGCACAGCTATACATTTTGCTTGCTATTTTCGAGAATTAACAAAGATTTTTTCTTGTATCTAGTAAATATATAGAATAGTTAGCATAAGTAGCAGCCTCAACAATTGTACAAAAATATGCTTCTTTGCTTGAGGAATATTGACGTGTCAGAAATATTTACAAAACGTTGTGTTGTTTATCGTCCTAAATTCCTTGTTCAAAGATTGTCTATTAGCATTTAATTGAAAAACAAATTATGTCACGTGGTAACTAATATTTCTCTTTGTTTTCAGGTAAGCAGCATTTGATTTGAAGTCAGTCCAATATAACGGTATGAAAAATGTCTGTGAGTATAATAATCTAATCTTTTAAGGGTACACCGAAAAATTGAAAATTAATTTCAATAAACCTGTGAAATTACAGGAATCGAAGGAAATTAATAGAGAAAGTTATACATAACATTTGATGACATAATAGGCAAGATATAATTAAGAAATTACAACTACAGAGTGTGTACTAAATTGGGGCATGCATTACTATCTCGGTTATTATAAAAGATAGAAAATAAGTTAAATGGAGAAAATTTTGAGGAATTCTGTGCTTTCAAATTTGATGTAATCAAAAGAAAATTGAAAGTACTATCGAATATAGGAAAGAGCCAGTTGTCCATAGAAAAAATAAACAGTTTTGGACAGCATCTCAAAGATAGCAAAATTTTTTTTTTATTTACCGCTATTTTAAAGATCTTAAAAAGTGCCTATACAATGTGTAAGTTAAACGATTTAGATGGGGGAAATATGAGGGGTTTGTAAAAATTTAGATTCTTGTTTTTCTCAATTATTTCAGAAAGTAAATAGGTTTATATCACATCTGATCTGAAGCACCATTACATTCCCCACAGAATTCTCTAAAACTTTCTGTATTTAATCGACCATCTATGTTTTATAATAACAGAGATAGCAGTGCATGCGGCCCCAATTTGAGACAGCCTATTTAGCTGAAAGAAAAAGGCCGTCTCTGAGACTTAACTGTATATGTCCTTACTTGTACCTCCACTAAAATAAAACTTGAATAAATATTTTTCGAAATTAAAATTTCTGATCAAAGCCAAGCCTGAAACGTCATATTAAAAGTAAAGTTAAAGAAGTCGAAAATAGCTTTACAAAAATTCTACTCTTGCTGCAATTTTTCGTTTTAAAACATATTTCTAAAGCTGGGTAAATAAGTTTGAATTTCCTCAATAGAACAATAATCTTCCACATTATCGTTAAAAACACCAGCTTATGAGGGTACTAGAAGCAGGTGATAGCAGGCCATTTGATTATACGACCGTCCTAAACCGAATAGACCACACTAAACCCTACAATACTTTATATTTAAGAGCTGGCTTGCAATTTGGGGTTGAATCTAGATTATTCCGTCGGTAATACGCATATCAGCTAGGCTTTGGGACCAAATGCTGTAAATTCAAATTCAAGATTATTGTTTTTAGTTATTTTTTGGGCACATTATTATAGTATAGGAGTCAGCGTGCAATTGCCTGGCACCTTTGTTTCAGCTACAGGAATAATTAATCTTTGCCTTGGACTATGGTAGACAACAAAGATGAATTTGAATTTTTTTGGGTGGCGAAAACTGAATTTATAAATTAAATTACCTGTTTAATAAAAATCAGCCATGCCTTAAAAGTAGATACCTTGCAGATCCAAAATATCTGCCTCAGGAGTTCCCATTGAAACCATTAACAGAACTATTAGACTGTTTAAGTGAAGGGATTTTTCCAAATAAACTGAAAACTGACAAAATAGTAATTTTATTTATGTTAGGTTGTAATTTGAATAAAATTGCAATTACAATTATCGACCAATATCCACATTAAGTTCGTTCTCTACTATAATTGAAAAATATGTGGCACAAAAATTACAAAATTCTTTCCTAAGCATAAGTTGTTCAGTAATCATCAATTCAGCTTTCGTGCTAGTCTCTCTACGACAACTGCTATCAGACACTCTTTGATTAATTTATAAATATGGGAACTTAGATAAGGATAAAAAAGTGTCGGTATCTTTCTTGGCGTTCGATCTTGTATGCCATGCTAACCTTATAAGAAAACTATGGTATAAGAAGTGAACCACTAAGTTGGTTTAGAAACTATTTGTGTGGCAGAGCACGCTTTACTCAAATTAATAACAAGTCTGACGACGATGAAAATTCAACAGGAGTACCACAAGGGTCAATTTTAGCCCCCGTACTGTATTTTATATATGTGAACAATTTTATTGTGGACGACTCTAGTTTATTCGCTGATGATTCATTCATTTTAATGCAGAAAAAGTTAGGAATAAAAATATTCACATTTACAAATTTAGCATGTTAAAGTTAGCAAAAAATATTCAATTTATTGATGATATGTTTTAATACATTTTTTTAACTATTAAATGATTGGAAACAATACTTATACGATATATAAACTAAAAAAAAAAAAATTGAGCTAAATTTTCAAGATGTTTGGGTCTTTTTTAATTTTTAGGAAACAACGAAAAACTGGCCAAAATTAGATTAACTTCAACATGCTGATAAATTTGTAAGTGCGAATGTTTTTATTCCTAACTTTTTCTGCATTGAAGTACTACCTTGAACTAAAAGATAGTGCATTTATAACTTATATTAAGGTCAGTTATTTTTTATGGGCCTGTGAATAATTATAAGTGCAAAAAATCAAGAGGTATTATATTGTATATATACTAATAGATATTAATAGCCATCAAAAATGGAACCAAAAGAGTATTGTATATCCCCTTTATAACCCATTTTGATTTTTCTTACTAGCTTGTTTAGTTTTCGAGTAATTCAATTTTTTTTATAAACCGCGCGCAAAAATTCAAATAAACGAAAATTCACGCGCATTAAATACACAAATTTTTTCAATATCGATGTTCTCAAGAACCATAGCATATACAAGAAAATTACAAGAGGGCGTTTTTTAGGTAATTAGTCAAGCTTTCTTTTTTACGATGAGAGATTTTTTTATAGCTTCAATGGTTAACGAGTTATGAGTAAAATAAGACTTCTTTCACCTTTTTTCACCACTCTGCGGAACTCATTGCTATATGGCAAGCATTACTACAGGTTAGAAATTTACAACAACAAAAATTTGTAATTTTTTCTGATAGCAAAAGCTCGTTAGATAAATTAAAAAATTTAAAAAGTTTCTCTAGTTGCAATTATATAATATCTAATATAATAAATTTAATAATTGAATTACAAAAACAAAACAAAATTGTACATTTAGCATGGGTCAAGGCTCATTGTGGTATCTTAGGCAATGAAACAGTTGACAATATGGCGAAACAGGCCGTAAATTTGGGGGAGGTGACTGAATACCTTTGCCCATTTGAAGATTTAACTTCTATAACAAAAAAAATGTTTTTACGAGAATGGAACAACTTATATCAAAATTCCGAAAAGGGGGCTTATTATAAGTGTATTGAGCCATTGCCTTCAAAAGAGCACTGGTACAAAAACTGCTATTCAAAAAATACAATTAGTATAATATGTAGACTAAGATTTAATCATGCACTGGTACCATCATATCTATTTAGAATTAATAAGAGAGATAATGCGTTATGTGATTGTGGAGAAGTAGGGGATACGGTACATATGATTTTAGAATGTAAACTGAACGAAGATAATAATAAACATTTTTTTGATGTAATTTATAAATCAAATCTTGTACCATGTCCGTTTAATTTGATGCAATTGCTAGCATCAAGAAACGTTTTTATATATAACCATTTAGTATGCCATATAAAAAAAATAAAATTAAAAATATAATAAATATGTAATATTTGTAACTTGTATTTAGAAATAAGTTTCCTATCGTCTTTCCTTCAATGTTAACCCATGTTATCCGAGGTCTAGTCAGTATGTGTGAAAATCGTCTATACGGACCCATAGACGTACCTGTATCACTGTCAGTTCCCAATTATAAGTTGAAAAAAAAAAAAAAAAAAAAAAAGATAAAAAATTATGAAATGAAATAAAAAAAATACACGAAAAAAAATAGAAAAAAAGTACATATATAAAAAAAAGAATATATATTAAAAAAAAAACTGGAAAAAATATCACAAAAATAAAGATTTATGTTTGTATGTTTGTACTTATTCGTTTACTTAAATACTTATATGCTTGTTATATACAATAGAAAAATATATAGTTAAGAAAAATGGTACACATTGGTAACCAAGGAATAATGTGATAAGAAATAAAGTAAAATATAAAAAATTATTATACTAGGAAACTTGGCGAATGGTCTTTGTAACCGTAGTCAACAAACCTAAAACACACACACACACACACACACACACACACCCCTTTTTTCACCGAAAGGGTGGATTTTTGGGGGGGGGTTGCGCGGTACCCCCAGAACTGTTTTTTGTGGTTTTGTGATGTATAATCCCTCCACTAACAGTTACTGAAGGAAAATCTCAGATAACATTTTTTATTATGGAAATCTTTATAATTATTGGACTATAGTATTTCGACGTGCTGAATCGGAACAGATGTTCGTTTAGCTCCATCAACCACCACTTTTTGTAAGTCGCGAAAATAATGTAAAAAATTCTAATTGCTTAAGGCTATTTTCGGGATTTACAAAAAATTGGTGAATGATGGAAACAAATAGACATCGGATTCATGTTCAGCATGTCGAGATACATAAGAATTACCATGCCCGGTACGATAGCACTTTTTTTGTGTAATTATCCGTAATAGTTTATTTACAACGTTGATCTCTTATAGCAAATGTATCTGCCTTTCCGGGTACAAGATAGTTTTATTACAGTCTGAGAAAATACCCGATTACTGACCTATGAATATAAAAGCACATTACTTGGAAAATAACGTATATGTTGCAATTCAGAGAAGAAACTCATGTTACTCCATTAAATAACAATATCGTGCAGTTATTTCCCTGGTAGAATATCGCCTCAGACACGATTTTTATTATTCTGCGAGAACTTTAACATTTATTTAGATACTACCCTCCCGATACTTTCTTATTATTCGTCAGCGCTTTAACTTTTCCAATTTTCCCTCCCGGCGCAATACTCCGGGTCGTTGTTTCCTGCTATTTGATTTAATAAAATTCACAGTCAGCATTACTGGATCAAATTTACAAAGTTGCAAACTGCAAAGAAATATATCATCGTTACTTTAAACAGATTCATGGGCCTGAATTGTATCTTAACAAGGCCAGCGAGACAATCCCCGATATATTGGCACCATCGCATCGGCGAAGTCACGTCCTAAACTACAATATACAGCCTTAAAAGTTAAACTTTGCATTGGGATAGGCCAAATGTAAAAGAATCACGTACTGAGCGTTCCCATTTGGAAAAATAAAGGATGGCATCAATCGGGGAGACGCTAAAAACTAGTATATTGTTCGCTGTGGGAATCTCGAAGGAAATGTTTTAGAACTAACGGAGCTGTTCGTCAGGATGAAGAGGACGGCTCTCGTCTGTATTGGCCTGTTAGCATAAGACAGCGAAGAAGACATTGATTTTTGCATGTATCTGTAGAAATAGCGGTATATTTTATAACAAAGTTTTCATTTAAATGTCTCGTAAATAACTCTACCATTTTGACGAAGGAAAAGAGGTATATTTTGTATGTGTGAAAGCACACATAGGATTGAAGTACAGCGAATATGTTGATTATCTAGCCAAGAACAGCATAGATGTAGGAGGAATTACTTCCAATTATAAATTATGTTTCCCAGATGCAACGAATATACTTAGATCTAAATTAAGGAATCATTGGGATTATATGTGGAAAGAATCATTCTTTATTAAACCAACCAATATTCTTTAATTCTGAACTGCCTCATGACTTTTGGCACAAAAAATATGTGTTCAAGAAAATATGTAACAACAAGTATACGTTTAAAATTTGGTCATGCATGCTACCCTGCACATTTGTTTAGAATAAACGTTTACGATTCTGATATTTGCGAATATTGTAACATAACAGGCGACCTAGAACATAGTAAAAAGCACACAGAAGCATCTGATAAAGCTATATAATAACACAGGTCAACATTTTATCTAGGCTTGTGCACGGGCATCGGAGATGGTATCCCAAGGTTTTTGGAGTCACAGATTATGATGAGCGGGTCGGCTAGGCTTCATCACGTCAAGTTCAAGGCCAAAAAATCTGAAAAAATTCATGGATATGTTTTTGAGGTCACTTAATCCGAGTCCGGTGTTTGTTTTTACTTTGCATGCACCCTCGAGGTCATTCAAGGTCATTTGAGGGGGTTTTGCGACAAAAATGCTAAGTACCATCCGAAAAATCTGGAAAATTTCATACGCTCGTTTTCGAGGACCCTGACTCTAAATCTGAGGTCAGTCGACCTCATTTCAAGGTCATTTTCAAGGCCATTTGAAGGTCAAATGGTCAAGAAACCTTTTAAAAAATCTGAATAAAATTCATTGACATGCTTTTGAGGTCGCTGAATCCGAGTCCGGTGTTTGTTTTTACTTTGCATGCATCCTCGAGGTCATTCAAGGTCATATCAAGGCAGGTATTTTATTCATGTGGCACAATTGTGCATTTTGCAGAATGAGATTGTTACCATTTTATGCATTCTATAAAAGATTCTTTGGAAAATGACTATAGAATCCAGGTAAATAAGTAGAATCCAGGCTGTCTATCGGACTATACGAATTGTCCAAAGAATTTTATGTGGCTCAAATTGTCGAATTGACCACGACTAACTAAAACTTGTGGTTGCACCCAGGGCAACTCCACGTGGTGACGGTGGTTCGTTTCTGATGACACCAAAGTGTTGAAATTAGGGGATGTGGGTGAAAAAGTGCAAATATATAATATTTTTTATCTAAATGTTAGGTTTCTACTTAAAATCTAAGTACAATTTTAAATTCTTGTTCATTACTTGGTAAATATATAGATATATGAAAAAAAAGTAATCAAATGAACGAGAAGTTCGTGACCCATGTACGTCCTCTGTTTTGTAACTGTGTGGCTGAAACACATGTCATGCTTCTTATTTGTTAGGTTAATATTTTAGCTATTAATTTTTATTTATTAAATTGCAGCTGGCTGTATGGCTATAAACCTTTATGCCAAAAAAACTCTACCATTTATAGTTAGAATTACTTCAATTTGGTCTAGTGATTGATAAAAATATTTGGTTCACCGATCCAATGAGAAGTAAATTTACCTGAAATGTCCACAATTCTAATGTGGGAAAGTAAAACTGGTGAGCGTTTGAAAATGGGACGCTTAAATGCCAAAACTGCAGTAACGGTTAGAATAAATCTTGTGATAAAAGACAAAGGAAACACAGCCCCACAAAAAAAAGCTTCATACCAGAGAACCAGACCCATACATCCCGGTCGTTGAACTCGAATCCGAGGTAAAAAAAAATCGTGCACCCCTAAAATCATTATCTAGAACCAGAAAACACCCCTGCAATGTGGTAAAAAGGATATTAAGCTACGAGTATAACTGTTACGTATTAATCAGTCGAATTATATAAATTAAGGTTAAACAGCAGCGAACATATGATAGATATGAAAATACACCCCCCGGGAGGGCCGAAGACTACCCTTACATATAAATAAATCGATCCAAAACAGCAATGACCGCTGAAAAATCTCGACATGTCTAAGTTTTGTAAAAGTGATAAGAAACTCTAACCAGTCCGACGTAGTCTTCCTAAAATGCTCCTCTAGGGTTGAGAACAACTACCTCTAATTTTAAAGAAGACGAAAAAATAGGAAAAAACGTAAAGTCCAACAGAATTTCTATTTTCATGGACCATATGACTACAGTGAAAGTTACAGTGAATTCTATAAAAAGTCGAAACACCTGAGATGTGTGAAAGCGAGAAGAAACTGGACTATATTCGATGCCCAGGAAAAACAAAGAGACACTTGTAACGGTCACCGGTCACGTTTTGAAAGAACACTCAGTACATTGAATTAAATAAACATATGTTTAAAATCTATGTATTGATGAAATTGTTTTGTACGATCATAAAACGTTAAGTTGTACTCAGGTATAAAAACGGTCTCCGGCCAACCTTTTTTTGCGCCGCAAGGATTTGTTTGTAACAAGCGGTGCCTGACATCAAACTGGAGACTTTCTTCGGCCCGAGACGAGTTATGAGCTGTCGTTGAGAACAGACACAATTAGGTGATTGCGAAGTTAAATTTTCGGTTAATTCCGTAATTTAAGCAAATAGTGATGCACTATTTGTGAGCATTATGTTCCGCAGTTTGATATGAAATCATCTACGTGTACCAAGTGAGAATAATTTCAAGTTAATCTTTTATTTGTGACACAAAGTGCCTGTTTCATGAAAGTGATTATTGTAATGAAATGAGTACTTTATTTTGGAAATGCAGTGAGGTTATCTAAAAGTATCGAAAATTTGGTGAATTGCTCTAGAGAAAGCTAGGAAGTAAAATTCACAATTCAAATCTAGTTACCTACAATTCACGTGTGGAAATTGTAGAAATTGTGCCGCATTATGAATGGCAAATTGACTGTTTGAGCCAAATATTATGTAAAAGCAAAACTGTTTAAATTAATGCTTTGTAAAGTTGCGTAATATATGACAGTATCTCGACGTAATAGTGGCAGTGACGTCGAGACTCCGACTTGTTGAGACAAGCCGTTTTCAGAAATCTATGTTGGTGAAATTAGGGTGGTAAAGCAACCATAAATGTAAGTTTTTAACTTTTCAGTCAGACTAGTCATAACCTGGAGAATCACGTATGTCACGGTTTTTTTAACATTTCGGTTACACATTTACTAAATAGTTCGGGCTACCGATTTCCTGTATCTAGTGGCTGGTGACGGGTGACCTTGTTGCTATTAATTAGTGGCAGCTTATCGGCGAAATAAGTGTGTAAACATCTCGGTCTTGTTGTCACCTAGCCGTAAACTTTACCGCGAAAGGTGTTTAATTAGTAGCTTATTAATGAGCGATCATATGTTAATTGCATAAATTATATGTGTAGCTTTTGTTTAGTTAGATAAGTCAATGGTATCTGATTTTAGGATCTATGTTTGTACTTTTTATTCCTGTGAGGCTTTAAAATATAAGCCCTATTTTCTTTCTTGTCTTGGTAAAGTTATATGAATTTAGTTTTGAACAGTATGTTAGTGTTTTCCCTTAAGAGGTATCTTTTTTTAGTTCTCTTTCATGTTGTACATTTAACCACTACATAGAGATCAAGATTGATGTAAATTATCTTCCGAATTAACCATATTTAATAAATAATTTTGTTTACCCTTGGACACTTTATAAACCGTTAATTCTTAATATACCATGTTTTTGTTACATGTGTTTTTTTATTAAGTGTGGTGTATAATCTGGTTTTCAAAAATATCTTCTTGGGTCAATCTAATGAGTTGATACGTATTTTTTTACCAGTTCTATGTTCTATTCTAGTAACTAATATATTTACAATTATGGTTATTGCTTTGGTGTAGATTTGTATATATTTTCCGAGATATTTTCGTTCATATAAAATATTCACTTTTAATACCGGTCGAGAGATCTATCTGTTTTATGTACAACTGCGTATGGCAGTTAATTTAAAAACCGATTTGATGAGGAAAAAAAAAAGGAACTTAATTTTATCGATCCGAGCGGCTGAGTTTGTTCGACCGCCGCACAGTGGGGCCAGAACCCCTAAAAGTTGGTATTAATTCAAAAACTAAAGTGCTGTAAACATATCTGATTTTATGATACTAGTGTAGCCAACTATTGGGCGCATAAGACAGAAATGATCAGATATTACAACGCGCCCTGCCTTACCCTTAAAAATTCAGTTAAGAGCAGTAAGTTGCGGACAGCGCATATGTATTCTTATGGAGCCGATTTGTTAAGTGAACTTTGAATGCTGTATTTTGTGATAAATTCTTAAAATTCTACCATTTTGTTATGGAGCCGTCAACTTCAGGTATGTGTTATATTTTTAGTAATTTTTATTGTGTAAAAAAAAAATTGATCACCGTTAAATAAAAGTATTTAGTCATTACTGTTAAATTTTTTAAAAATAGTGGGTTTGTAGAAATAGGGAAACTTTTAGTTGTGTATCGAGGCATCTCGAGCACTTTCGTTTGCGTTATTAAATTGTGTTGTCAATGTACAAATTAGGGCCATTAAAATATTTTGCGATTTTTTTGCATTTCTATGATAAAAAAATATTTTTTTACGGAAATTATGGTAATTTTGAATTCATTTTAACAATGATTGTTTTTCTTGATTTCAGGAACAATTTCTAATATTACCATGAGCCGAAAAGAACTTTTCGACATTTTACAAGGTTCTGGTCAGAAAAAAATGGAAGATCAGTTTATTTATTTACAAACACATATAAAAGAAATAATGCGTTGTCCTGAGCGGTATATAAAGTGCTTACAAAGCAAAATATACCACTTTAAATCCGATTTCAAGTCGAGGTGGATGAGAGTGGGAAGATCGAAATCTAGGGTTTTAAAGAAATATGTAAATTGGCTGGACACATCAATTTCTTTTACAAGCTACGAACCTTCAAAATTAAAGCAGGACATCCGACAATTTCTTTTGGAGAAAGTACTGAACGCACTAAGCGCAAAAAAACTGAAGACTTACGAAAATCTACCAGTATTGAGGTACTAAGTTACGCTACCCAGATGACTCTAAGAGCGTCTAACCATGCAGAAGCTTCTAAATTAGTAAAAGAAGCCACTGCAACCACTCCTACACGATCAAGTAAGATCAGACAGGCTTATAAAAGATCTCTCCAATTTCAATCTAACCAAATGTCAGGTGAAGATGCCCTAGCATTACTGATTGAGGCTAAGTTATCTAGACACCTTAAACACTCTTTCTAGTTGTTCAAGAAGATCTAAACGTTTACCTTTTCTTTCTGAATAAAGCAAATTTATGTTACAGATGACATAAAAAAAATCTCTTAAAAACAACCCTTGTACCACGAATGACCAGCAAAATTCCTTGAACACCCCTATATTTATAACAAATTGCTAAGAGTTGTCCATTGATTTATATAATCAGCTTAGGCCTATCTGAAAAATTTCCAAGTCTTAAATATATTAGAGGCCATAAATAGATTAAAGCATAAATACTTTTAGGTATAAATTAGAATAACCACATTGGAAACTTTAGTATTCACTTTGTACTACTCTTGATAGTCTTGATAAAGGCCTAACAAGCCGAAACATATGTAGAGTATCCATAATATATATACTGATTCATCTAAAAGCAGTGTTTAATTTATAATTAACAATTATTGTCAAGATGTTTCTCACAAGGAACCTACCACAAATTCAGTTCAGTGATAGTAATTATATTGAAATATTGTTTAGCTTACGTGAGTTTCAGAATATTCTTCTTTTCACCCCCTAAAACTACCCTATTTCATAATAGGGATTTTCTTCACCAATTTTTCAATATTTTGGAGGCTAATTTCTATACAAATCCAAAGTTTCAGAATTTTATTTAGATATTTTAATTTACCACCCTTAAAAATTCACCCCCTTGCATCAAGTTATTTTTAACACAATTTTTCTGTTAATGTGGAGTTCGAATTCTATTCCAACTCGAAGTTTCAGAATTTTAGGTGGTAAATTCAATTTCCACCCCATCAAAACTACCCTAACTATTCAGCCATATTTTTTTCGTTGTTTTTGCTGAATTCGCGAGCTTATTTTGAGTTGGTTTCATGAGTTTTAGAATTTTTGCCAAGAATTGTCTGTTTTTGCCCCACTGTGCGCCGGCGTGATTTTGTAAAAAGAGAAGACGTGTGTATAGTGCAAAATTATTATAAACATCGTGATATACGGCTTATGCACTATCACACATATAAAAGACGAGTCATTTGGGTTGTTGTATGGTGTATGGAACTTTGGCTGTCTTTGATCCTATAAGGGATGATTTTCTCAGATGGTGAGGAGTATAAAAACGTCTCTAGAATTGCATAGGGTATAATTCGCACTAGAGGTGAGTGTTACACTCCATCCATTGTCGTTATTTAATTTTTATCAGTGGTCTAGCAATAACACTTGTTTCTCTAATTTTTAGGCGTTTTATTCCTGTTGGTTTAGCTTCGTGACAGGGTGTCATTTTAAGACTGTTGTCCATAAATAAAGTGAATCGATGTTATATGAAAGAGAATTATATAGCTACATATATACTGGGTGTCGTCCTTATACATGGCCTAGTTGGGGGAGTAACTGTTGATTCTTTTTGGTACCTGTGGAGGTTCTGGGGAAGGCCAAACCCGGGGTGGTAACCTGTCATCGCGAGGAGACGGACAAGGAAAGAATACGATAAGTACCACATAGTGGATGTGTCTAGTACAACCTGTTTCGGTAAACAATTACAAAAAGAATTTGCCTATCTAAATTACGTTTTACCCTTTTATTGGTGTGATCCACTATTTCTTCAAACTAGATATAATTTAATATTAGATAAGTTTACTTCATACAACATCACTGAATAAAGTTGCCTATTGGCTATACCTTTTAACAATTTGTGTAACGACCATTCAGATAAAGATCGCTTTGATTTTATTCTGCTTTCTAATTTGCGATATCTTTATCAAAGGGTCGCACTCTCGAGAGGGTAGGTCACCTATACACATTGTAAACTGTTTTTTTTTTGGTGCCAGAAATATCCGGGATCCATTTCTCCACCCCCCCCCTGGTCTAGTCATTCATATTAATTATTGTCAAAAGTGTATATATATGCATATGTAAATATATTTTCCTATTAAACCCTTATTTTGATCATTAAGTACGTTGCTTGATTTATTCAGACGGCTTATCGTAAATTTGCACCTAATTCAGTGACTTTGTTAACTAAGAAGAGTATGTAGTCATTTAGAAATCACTTGGCGCCCTTAAAGTATCTTGAGTATTAATACAATAGCAAATAATACCACAAATCGGACCACCCCGACTCCACTGAGCTTATTTTAGTCGGTGCATACTCTTGCTGTTACCACCGCAAAAAATTACGTAACAGAGTTTAAAGTAGATGAGTCAAGGTAAGAGAATGTAACAGATCTGCCAGTTGGTCAAGCACGTATCTACGCTCACGAAATAGTAGTATCATGCTCTGGATAAAACCTTAGTAAGTATGGTGATTTAATAGCCAAAATTAGGTATCAATGGTTAAGCAATCAACAAATCTTTTAATGCACGCCATTTCTAGTAGTAGCAGTACGTTTTCTGGAAGCCTGTAAATGGCTCTAGATTTTCTACATTATTCTAGGTTATGCTCGAAAATGTTACTAGTCTATGCTATATTTTTCTGGATGTATTTTATTGGATATATAAGAAATTTACGGCGGGAATGTAGTAAGTTTTGAATGACAAGCGAGAGGTTAGAAATCCGAAGTAAATACAAAGTGAAAATATTAAGTAATTAACATTATTAAAGATTATTTTAGTAAGTAGAAGTGTATTTTAGTTGATTAAAAAGTATTGTGAAGTTTCCAGTAAAGTTATTAAATAAAATGCTAGTGTGTATCCTTTGTTATCAATTATTTGGAACCCACGGATCCTGAAGAGTGATTTCAGGGGTGGACATGAGTTTCAAACTCTAAGATTATTTTCAATAATAGCATCCAGAAAAATGTAAATCCGGTTAGTTTCTCTGTGTTTTTTCAACATTCTATGGATATAATGGTGGCATCTCGCAACCCCGTGGGGCTGGTTTTCAAGCAGAGCGTCGAACATATTCTAGTTTCTTCTCACTTCCATGCAACACAGGTGTTTCGAAGTTTTATAGAAATCAATGTAACTTTTTAGAGTTACATCTTACATAAAGGGTAGTTTTCACACTCACTGAGGGTTGACACTGTACGTTAATGGTGCGTAAGTTTCTAGTTCTATTGTAGAGTATTAGGTAATTTCAGCCAATCATAGCATCCATGAAAATGAAAAATCATATTGGATTGAATGCGTGTCCAGTACAATTATCATATAAACGGGCAAATATTGCAGGAGCCTGATACAGAAAAGGACCCTGAGTTATCTTTGATGAAGTTTAAACCACCATGTTAATTTCACCTTAGCATCAGAGTTAAAGCCTTGGTTTTGTAACGAAACTATAAAGGGTCTAACAATACTGATATTATGAAGTTACTATACTAATCATTTGTACGAGCAAAAAAAATTGGAATACTGCTCGCTCAACTGAATTTTCACATAAACATTTCGTCTTCCTACTCCTCGACCTATTTTATTAAAATATTCCCCTTTATATTTCATGTGTAAAAATTTGATTTAAGCTTAAAAGAAAATCACACCCTGTATAAATAATATTTCTCAGTGACCTGAAGAATTGTTTATGAATTAGAACTGATTTTGTTAAAACACTCTAAGTTATAAAGTATTAGATATCTGTTAAGAATCCATGTAGGTAATTGTCGTTTATGCCCGATATAGCCTGCGGCGTGCTGGTACTGAACTGGGCGACATCCCCTAGACCATTGTGAATATCTCTGTTCTAAACTATTAATTGTGTTGTACTATATGTATTCTCAAGCGGTATAATTAATTTTGGGACTATATTGGTAGGATTTGTCGCCGCAAGTTAAGCCGCAAATCTATCAAGAGACGATAATTCATTGGGAGACCTATAGATGTCTTATGCAGATTATCGTATTCCTTACAGTTCAACCATTTCCTATATTTAAACGTATTCATCTTTCAAATTTCCATACATAAATATTGTACCGCAATCACGTAAGAGTGAGTCTATATTTATGTACCATATTCAATGTTTAAAATTGAAAGTTTCTTATAAATCTACTCGTTGTAGAGTATGCACATATAGATCTAATTTGTTTATGAAAGGAGACCGTACTCCACAGTTTGTAGTTGAATCACAATCAGTTATTTGAAGTTACACGTGAATAAAATGATAAACGAACTATAACTTTTTATTCAGCAACCCAAGTTGTTCAGAAGACTTACATAAATTTTATAAAATAAGAGATATTTTAAATAAAAAAACTATTAATGATAATCTATAATGCCTTAGCTTAATCCATAATAAGATATTGCATATTGATATGGGGTGGAATTTTTAATAATTTTATATATTGCCTTCAAACAACCATTTTAAAAGTATTATTTAAAAAGAAATATATATTCCACTAAATTGTTGTATGATGTATTAGGCTTACTCACAGTAAGGGAACTCTATACTTACCACACTTTACTGGATGGACATTAAATAACACTTCAAAGATGTCAATGCCATCCCATAATTATGCAACAAGAACGAAAGATAAGATTTCTGTAACTATTGTGTATCAAAAACCATACCTATTGATTTATGTTTTACTACGGACTAGTGTTATATAATATGCTTCCAAAAATTTAAAGGAAATTAAAAATGAAACTAAATTACAGGACAATATAAAAAAATGAATTACTGAAAACTTTGAAATCATTAAAGAAACCGCGACCTAAGGAATCACTACTTCCACATCCAGATTTTTCATTCAAGTCACTTTAAAAGAAACGTCTTGACTATGTATGTGGCAATTATTGACCATAGAATTTTAATAATATTTGGGGTAGATGTCATAGAAAAATGTGAGGCGTTAGTTTTTACTATATACGTTAGCAATTAAGTTTCTAGCTTGCTCTACTTATTTTCCCCTATTCATAACCTACCACCTCCCACCCCTTCAGCGAAATCATTTCAATCAGATGTCATTACAATATATACGTGTACTAACTTTCAAGTGAAAATCTCAATTTTATATTATCAGTCCTTTTAATAATAGAGTAGAGGTGGTGGGGGTGGGGGTTAGGGGTTAAAAAATATTAGAAAGAAATCTGAGGCCTTGGTTTCTAGTACATACACCAAATCCCAAGTTTCTGTACTCTTACCAGCTTGCTTTACCCCTATTTAACCCCCAACCCTTCAACGGAATCATCTCAAAATATAATCTAGTTTCAGATGTCGTTATGATACATACGTGTACCAAATCTCAAGTGAATATCTCAATTTTATTTCATCAAACCCTTTAATAATCGAGTAGGGTGATGAGGGGTTGAAAAATATTGTAAAAAATCTGAGGCCTTGGCTTCTAGTACATACACCGAATTTCAAGCTTCTGTACCCTTACCAGCTTGCTTTACTTCTTTTCTCCTATTTACCCCTATTTAACCCCCAACCCGCCAACTAAAATATCGCAGAATATAATTTAGTTCCAGATGCCGTTATAATACATACGTGTACCAAATTTCAAGTGAATAACTTGATTTTATTTTATCAACCCCTTTAATAATGGAGTAAGGGTGGTGGGGGGTTGAAAAATATACAAAAATTTTAGGCCTTGGCTTCTAGTACATACACCGAATTTCAAGTTTCTGTACTCTTACTAGATTGCTTTACTTATTTCCCTCTATTTACCCCTATTTAACCCCCAACCCTTCAACGAAATAATCCCAAAATATAGTCTATTTCCAGATGTCATTATAATATATACGTATAGCAAATTTCAAGTGAATATCTGAATTTTATTTTATCACCCCTTTAATAATGGAGTGGGAGGATGAAAAATATTATAAAAAATTTTGAGGCCTTGGCTTCTAGTACATAAGTACACCTAATTTCAAGTTTCTGTACTCTTGCCAGCTTGCTTAACTTATTTCCTCCTATTTACCCCACAACCCTTCACCGGATATGTTCAAAAAACAATCCAGTTCAAGATCTCGTTATAGTGTACAAAATTTCAAGTAATGTATTAAACCGTTCTGGAGAAAACGTGGGAAAAAAAGAAGTTACAGACAGACCGACAGACAGTATTTTTTTTTCGCTCAAATTTAAAATCTCGACGTTTCATGACATTCTAAATCTATTTCAAGAAAGAACATTTTTTTAAATCTATTATCACAAGAACTACGTTTCTCTTAATCTTAAAAAAATCCTTATTTTGCATGAAAATAAATAAATATAACAATTGCATCCATTATGGTATTTTAAATAGTCCTCAATGCCCTCTAATAATATAATTATTAAATTGTTTCAAATTCCTCTGTGAAACTGCAAACAATGAAAGTGCAAACAAACTTCTGTAGTTTAGGCAGGTCATAGAAGAAAAATTGAAGTAAATTAAATTGTTAATTGTTTGTATCTTTAATTAGGACATTGTGAAAGCTTTAGTATGGCAATAAGAAAACACGTTGAACAGTAATCTTAAAATAGGTTTTCATAACTAATAACTAGACCAGATTTCGATTTGGTCATATGTAATGCAACTAGTACTTAGAATTTTATCAGTAAATATTTTCGATAGTGTAGTTGCCTCGGAATATAAAAAGGCTAAATTCATAGTTTATGAACTGTTCGAGAAATAATGCTATCATATGTAATACCGTTGACAGTTTATTGTCTGATTAAGTCCCAAGTGCTTTAATCTTTGACAATAAACTGGCAATTTACATGAGTTATATTACTAGTTGGCAACTTTGAGAAAAAATTTATGAATGAAATTTAAAAGCACGAATGAGATTTAGGGAGTATATTTCCCGAAAAAAAATATTAAATACATAAAACAATATCATTAATGTTAAGTTTCCATTTCCAGCTTTCTTGACATTTTGTATAATTTAAAGACACCAGTAATATTGGCGGAAAATATTCTAGGAAATAAAACATGCCATGTCAGTGTCTACATGTTGTTATTACAGTGGTAAATGTGTCTAGAAAAGTATTACATTACTAATACTTCTCTAGACGATCCATTTGATTTCCAATTAATAATTATGTTATCACTTGTTACGCTGTGATGTAAACTTTCTTCTCGATCCAGAAACTAATATTGTATGTGGTAGTTACGTAATATACTGTTGTAAAGCCGAGGAAACGTTACATAACTTTTCAGAACCACCACGTAATAAAATCAACTGCAATTTCTAGTTAGTTTAACTTTTGCCCAGCCGAACTATCGTACTAACTATTTTGATAATATTCTGACTCATTGATTTTATGATACGATCGGCTATATTACTATAGTGCCTTAATGTGTCCACTGATATACGCTGGGAAATCTGAATATCCGGGATACAGGTACGGTAGTGGATGAAAAGAGAGTAAAACAATAGTAGCTGCATGTGCATTTTACGTCACAAATGTTATAACGAGCTATTAGGAATAGTTTTGAGAACATCGGGGTAGCTGATAATGGCAATTTCGGTTTAACTGTTATTCCGCTCTATTCTCTCCGCAATAAAAGAGAACTCCAGCTGCATTTTGTTCGCGTAGCAATTTGCAAGCAATCAGTCGTCCGTTATTATCAGTATGGTTTTTTTGTAAAATCTACCAATAACGAGTTTATTACTTATTGCTTATTTTTAGAAAATGTTTTAACAAAAACATGCCCACTTGTGGCAGATGTGATAGTGACGAATTCAATTTCAATCTTTCAATGTGTCTTAAACATCGTAGATAAGTTTTACCGTTTCAGAGATGGGGAATCTGTGATTTGAGGGGAATATCTCTCGGTTGACTTCTGGGTATACAGGGTGTCCCGAATTGCACAGACCAAACTTCACTAAGTAGTACAACTTTTCAAAATAAGAAAAAAAAGTTCCTATAAACATGGGTGAAAATGTTTCTTTATGAATATTTTCGAAACGTCTAAAGATAAACGAATTATAATTTACACAGAAATTTAACTTTTTATGCTTTTTAAGAAAAAGTGACAAATATGTACGAAAATCATTCAGGAGCGGGTGAAACTGGGGGGCAGGGCCTAGGAATAATTTAGCCCCAACTTTTTTATGCGACACTTTTAAATTAATTTATGAGCAGGAATTAAAAACTTGAAGTTTTCTACACAAAAAAGGCCTCTTGTGTTTTTTCTCTAAAATTATCAGTTTTTGAATAAATCTTATCTGAACTTTATTCGGAAATAGTTTTTTATGAATAATTTTAGCACAACAGAAAAAACAAATACAGTAAAACAAAGTTAGGTTACATTATTTTTTATTAGACAACAATGAATTAGATTTAAGTAAGGTAAATTACAAATTACAAGAGTTGCATTCCGCCAGCTTCAACACATTTCTGACACCTGCGCCGTACAGAGGGTGTAGCTTTACGAATGAAATCAGGATTAGCCCGCAAATTTTCACATTCTTCGAGAATTCTTTCTATTAACTCTTCTCTCGTGTTTACAGGGATTACGTAGACTTTGTCCTTTAAATAGTCCCAGACCAAAAAAATCAACTGGAGTTAAATCCGGTGAACGGGGTGGCCAGGTTCTTGCACCTAATCGACCGATCCACCGTTCAGGATAATTATTGTTTACCGACAAACGGTTCTCAACAGTAAGATGTGCAGGAGCTCCGTCCATTTGAAACCAGCATTCATTTCTTAAATTAAGAGGAATATCCTCGAGATATTGAAAAAAATGGTTATTTAATCATTAAATAATGGCCCGTTTAAACGGCACAAAAAGTCCCGTTTATAACACGACACCATACATTAGCGCTAAACTCCTGTTGAAATGCCCTAGGGCGAATTATATGAGGATTCTGATGAGCCCAGATTCTTAGATTATTAAAATTAACCGATACATACATTAAAGGTAGCTTCATCAGTACAAATAATTTTACTTCCGAAATCGGGATCTTGTCCATGGCATTTATAAACAAATTACAAAAATTGATACGCCTTTCTGGATTACCTGGTTGAAGGCTCTGGACTGGCTACATTCGAAAAGCTTTTCTGTGGTCTTTTTTCAGAATCATGCACAGCTTGCGCACGCAGCTGTTGGACCGCTCTTCTGATACTTAATTTATTGTTAAATTAGGCCAAAATTATATTTTTAAATCGCACATTTCGCTGTTCTTCATTTCTTGGAACTTTTTAAAGTTCAATATTTCCAAATTCTACGTGGGTTCGAATAAAAACATCTTTAGATGGTTTCCTTCTATTAGGAAATCTTCTGCGATATTCGCGTACCGCGGCATTCGCGTTTCCATTACAATAGCCATAAATAAAATGAATATCCGCATACTCCACATTACTAAACATGACCAATTTTTACTTTTCAATAAATCGCTTTTTCCACAAGGGAATAATAAAACTACAGAACAATGAACTACAGAAAACCAAAAAACAACAATGTCATTATTGTCATTCTGGCATTCCATGTTAGATTATTTTTCATTTGTTACAAACATCACAATCACGGCACACTCCTGCATACCAGGAATGCTGGTAATAATGGTTACTAATTCATAAAGTTCAGATAAGATTTACTCAAAAACTAATAATTTTGAAGAAAAACACAAGAGACTCTTTTGTGTAGAAAACTTCAAATTTTTAAGTTCTGCTCATAAATTAATTGTCACACAAGTGTGTCACACAATAAAGTTGGGGCTTAATTATACCTACCCCCTCCCCCAGTTTCACCCGCTTCTGAATGATTTTTGTACATAGTTGTAATTTTTTCTTAAAAATAAATAGGTAAATTCCTGTGTAAATTATCATTTGTTTACCTTTAGACGTTTCGAAGATATTCGTAAAAAAATATTTTCTGGAGAATTACTTGAACACCCTGTATCTCGGAAACTAATCACTTCTCGACCCATGTTCATAGGAACCTTTTTTTCTTATTTTGAAAAGTTAAATTACTTAGTGAAAATTGGCCTATGCAATTCGGGACACCCTGTATATGCAGAAACGAATTAATAGGATCGATTTACCTTAAGGCATTAAATGATGGTACTGTAACCCATGTAAGTCTATAATTTTACTCATCCGGATACCCACATATACTAGCTGTACATTTGGTGTCCCAACCAAAAATGGCCACTCTCACTAACTTTGGAGGTAATAATTTTCCGAAAACTTGACCAAACACGTCAACTGTTCCAAGGTTCGAGCTTCTGACTTACCTTTGTTTCCCGAAACTAAAATAATAGAAGCTAAGGCCTCAAATTGTTTTTAACATCACCCATGCCACCCCCCACCACCACTACCACTACGTTAGTAAAGTGGTTAACAAAAAAAATTGAGATATTCACTTGAAAGGTACACATATGTATTATAATGATATCTAGAACTGGATTATATTCTGAGCTGAAGGGTTGAGAGATAGAGATAAATCGAGGAAAATATGTAACACGAATTTTTTTAATACCATATTAAATAGACTGCTGCACCATTTTAGTAACAGATTGAAAACTCCACTAAACTTCCATACCATAGCCAGGATTTGAAGGACCGTATAAAATATACACCCAACAGGTAACCGCGACAGATGGAATGTTGCTGTCAAACGTACCATACAGAGGGGGTACTTAACTCACAAATGACAACCGCGTCTATTAATCTATTACGACTAAACAGAGACAGATACTGCAGATTAAATAAATAACATCTCCAAGAATAATTAATTTTAAGTGCAAGGGTTGACCTGCCATTTATTAAATGAAGCCAATAAAATTAACCTGGCAATTTTTAATTGTGAAGAGATTTTAATTTTAGAGTCTGTGCCTTAATTGGCGACCTCGTAATAAATTAAAGCTTAAGCCGTCCCAAATGGCCGTTAATAAAACCCGGGATATGTCACCATAAAAACTACTAGCCATAAAAATTAAGTGCACGCCAATAATATTTTCATTAGTAAGCACTTCGGATAATAGGCGATTGAAAATTACCGGATGCAATATAAGACCCTACATAATAATAAAATATTTCTAAATGACGCCCTACGCTCGATCGAAATTACTTACCGATAGCTCTAAAATTGTGCTGAGATCGGGCGTTGTCTGCGAAAATCGCTTTAAAGAGAAAAATCTCCAATTCATCTAAGCTCAGTAAGGAATATTCTAAAATACTGCATATTAATATTTGCTGATCTTATGGTTCGAATATCATATTTTGTATTCGAATGTTTTACTTCATATATATTTTATGATAAATATATTGCAAGCTGACCAATGCGGTATTTGTAAGGCACTCATTTAAGAAAATGTGTTTTAAGTTAAAGAAAAATTTCGCGATTTTATTGGAAAGATATCTTGTCTTACAGATAACTCAAATATTGCCACAGATTAATAAAAGACGTAGATAAAGAACACTGTAGAAATGGTATATACTGTGTTTGAAGTCAAAGTAAACAATAAAGTGATAGAAGGGGCAAGGAGGGGTTATGTTTACATTTGCCCGCATACAGAGCTGTATCGTTTGAAGAATTCGACTGAAATAAATATTTTAAACTGTACGGACACAAGAAACGTCGGATTATGTTTCAATAATTAAACAACATTAAGAAAAAGTATGCTAACGAAATTGAACTGCCTAAAATCGTTGTGCGTAATTCATCTGAAAACGCACATTGCATGACTTTCAGTCACCTATAAATATGGTTTTTTGGACTTACATCAAGTATTATCGAATGGAGATATCTGGCATTTGTCTAAACAATAATAACCATAACTAAACTTACGACCGATGACTAAATTTAGATGTTTTTGTATATTACACAACTTTTTATAGCGGTGTATTGAGGTACAAAAGTGAACAAGATAAATTACATAAACTCAACATTTTTCCATGGCTGTCTTCAAGCACATCTTTTAAATAATTCTATTTGGTTTAAACGAAGGCATAATATCTGGGTTCTAAAATGGAAGTATAAGAGTAATAGTCGGAGCTGTCTATGCCCAAGATCATTTATTATGGAAGGCAGCGAGAAACGGACCTACATGAAATTATCCGCTTTTAAGTCTCGAACTGACTGAATTTCAGGATCGTGTTAGATTTTGGATTGGCTATTCTGGCTTGGAGGCTTTAAACTCCTCGTAAGGACACTGTTGGATTAGGGTTTAGTAATCGTCTGAACGATTATTCAGTTTCAAGTGCTATGAAAAGAATTGAAGCAATAATGTCAAGATGTCATTTTACCCTTAATTAAAAAAAAATATGTGTTTTGTATGTAGGATGCCTTGAAATGCAGGAGTAGCTTCCTATAGAATCTTCAAATTTAGAAAAAAATATTCGTGCTATACTATTTATTTATAAACGGTTCAAAAGGAAATTTTAAAATTAAAAACGCAGGACGATGATAAAATGTTATACCTACCTAAATATTGATAGGTTTGTTAATAATTATTGTCTATAAGTGTATGATTTATTTTTTTGTAGAATAACATAAAATTCAATTTAAAGAAATTATACAACAACAAAGAATTTTAAGATCTAAATAATATTCATACATGGTGAACTCACGAAGGAGCGCACACATTTATTTTTATATTTATTTATTATTATATTTATTTAACAGGAATATTTATTTTAACAAATATTCCAAACAAAGGACAAAGTATTCCAATGGGGTAAGATCTGATGTTCCTCCTGGCTATACTATTGAACCCCTTTCTCCTATCTTTTGGTTAGAACGGGTCACGTTTAAGAATTATAAAACAGATTAAGACTGTCATCCATCTTTCTGAAATCATACAACGATTCTTTCCGTGATGTGGAAGCTGACTTTTAAAATCATTGAATTAATGCGTTTTGGAATTGGAAGTACAAAGATATAACCTTATTTTATTCTTGCTCACATATTAATTTTTTGAAGATCCAGGGTACACATATCAGCTACTCATTTTATTGTAATAACTTAAACAGAGATGACTACATTCATTTGCACGTCTCTACTTATTCATATGTAGTTTTCCGAATATAGTTTTATCACTTTGACATTTTCAAAACTTACCTTTGTAAGTAAGTAAGGTTTCTTGGAAATGCTCAGCCTTTGAAACGTTTTTCGCCTTTATTCTGGAGCTCATCAGAAAGACATAAAGCCACTCATAAAGATGTTTCATGCAAAACTAAGACAATTTCTATGAATAAGTGTAAAATAATTATATTTTATATTATATGCAAAGATTTCATTAATATTTTTACACGTAGTTTTTATCTTAGTTGTTTTGTCTGCTGTTTGCAAAATCCTATAAAGAGTATGTTTCAATACAATTATAAGCAAGAAAATTATAGTTCATTTTTAAAAATGTTGCATTTAGCATGAAATTGAAATTGTAAACATTGCTTAAAACAATTGAACATTGATTATCATTTTTAGTGAATTTTAGATTGTGTCAAATATTTCGGCTCATGACAGATAAACCCATGATACTTTATATTAATGGAAAGGTCTTTCAAAGAGCTATATTTGGGTATTATACTAAATAGGGCATTCCATTTGAAAAAATTTAAAAAGTAGATTTTTTTGCTTTGGTACTTATGCGGGGTGGAGCAATAGCGCGTCGAACCTCGAGTTCTACGATAGCTAGAAATTAAAAAAAAAACTGAAAGTAAACTAGAAAAGTTTGTAACTGGAAATTATTTTCGAAAATACAGGGCGAGCCCAGACGAAATTACAGGACCAAGTGCCTTTTTTAAAATGGAATGTTATGTATATCAGTACATTTTTTGAAGTCTCTTTCTAGGCTCTATTCATTCCTATATTAGCATTAAATATCTCCCAACCATTTGGATGTAATGAATTTTTTTGTTGAAATAATGCTATTTTCAAATGGATATTAAAAAAATCACCACACTCACAATTATGGGTTTTAATAAAAATTATGTAAATGCCAGTTACGAGACATTTAATTAATGTTTTTGAATCATTTTCATTTTCTAAAACTGTACAGAGTGGCCCAAAATTATTTTTCAATTAAGAACTTTTTAAATTGAATTTTCTCAATTTTTTTCAATACCCTGTACATTTTTCAACGATGTAATGTAGAAACGAAAAACGAACAATTTTTGCAAGTACTTTCCTATGGCTAATTGCAACCATTTTCATTTTATAAATAAATAAGTGTAAATAATTCATTAGAAAAATTTAAAATAGGCGTTCGACGTGTTGTTGCCCATTTTGATTGGCACACGTCTCTACGCAATTTTGAATTGAGGTCATTTAGTGGAACCATTTCTTCCAATCCATTGAAATGAGTAAATAGTATTTAACAGGTCCTTTACTGTAATGTTTTTTTGTTCATTTTTTTGCCGTTTTCGTTATTTGACAAGCAATAAAATCTCAGTTTGCATGCATATCATATTCAAATGCACCAGGAATTATCTGATGACGATTTTCAAAAGGGCCTACAATTTTGTAATTGGGCCAGAAGTAAAATGCAAGATGATGTTAACTTCTTCAATAATGTTTTATTCTCTGATGAGGCAACTTTTCATTAAAATGGATTTGTTAATAGGCAAAATTTCCATTATTATGCTTCGGTAAATCCTCACTTTTTTATGCAAGTTGATAATCAACATAGATGGTCTATAAACGTTTGGGGAGGAATTATTGGAGAACATATAATAGGGCCACATTTCTTTGATATTACATCGACTGGAGATACTTATCTTCATTTTTTGGAAAACTGTCTGCCACAATTATTGGTAAGTCTCCCTGAAAAAATTCGGAATAGGATGTGGTTTCGACAAGATGGTGCTCCACCACATCATTTAAATGCAGTTAGAGACCACTTAAATAATACCTACCCTCATCAATGGATTGGAAGAAATGGACCCACTAAATGGCCTGCTAGATCCCCAGATCTTATAAAATTGGATTTCTTTTTATGGGGATACATGAAGGAAATTGTTTATAGAGACACGCCAACAACAGTACAAAATATGAAGGAAAGAATAATAACTGCCTTTAAATCTATCACACCGGCAGTTTTAGGAACAGTGGGAACCCTATTTCAATAGCGCATAGAGATGTGTCAATCAAAATAGGCAAAATGTGGAACATTTATTATAATTTTTTCTACCGAGTTATTTGAAGAAACCTCTTTTTTTAAGTTTATTTTTGAATTTTGTAATTATTGCTCAATAAAACGAAATTGGTCGCAATTAACCATAGGGAAGTACCTACAAAAGTGTTCGTTTTTCATCTCTACATCACATCGTTGAAAAATATACAGGGTGTTCCGTTTGAAAATATTGAGAAAATTCAATTTAAAAAGTTCTGAATTAAAAAATAAATTTTGGCCACCCTGTATAGAACAACCGATTACTTTAGGTTTAATAACAGTATCGCCAAATACAGAAGATATTAAACAATTTTTTCATAAAATAGCTCCCAATATACTCCTCCATAACGTCAGAGTGAGTTCACAAAGTGGATGTATTTTTGGTCACACATATCGTGGACTGTGGATGAAACCGCCATCACAGTGGGAAATTTATCACTTTTTTTGGACAAAAGCCCATTTGACTCACAGTTGTTGACTGATTTGAATAATTATTTTTTTTTAAATATTCGTGAATGATTCTAGTTTACCCTCCGATTGCTATAATTTAAATATCTATTCTTCTGATGAACGTGTCTGACCCAATATCGGTACATTAGCGCGCTGATGTGATTAAATACAATGTAGTTAAAAGTAGCCATTATTTGAATTAAAAATGCAAGTAAAGTAAAAAAGTAACCAAATTTCAATTTCAGAGCTAAAAAACATAAGAAGTTGGAAGTATAAGAAGCCCATGGATATGCAACCTCAAAGTTGCTTATCTGCTTCTTAATTGTAAACACAAATACATCTATTATATTTTATATACTTAGCTTGAATTTAACGTCATCTTTGAGTAAATCTTATTTTTTATATTTGTTAGGCTTTTTAAAATTATTTTTATTCATACATATAATATAATTAATTAAACAACCTAGAGTAATAAATTATATATCGAAAAAATCCTGAAAACCTATATATTCCGATATTGGGTCAGATACGTTCATCAGAAGAATAGATATTTAAATTGTAGCAATTGGAGAGTAGACTAGGATCATTCACGAGTATTTTAAAAACAAAATTATTCAAATCGCTCAAGAACTGTGCGTCAAATGGACTTTTGTCCAAAAGAAGTGCTAAATTTCCCACTGTGGCGCCACCTTTGTATGCTTTCCTCGATTTATTAAGAGTACCAACCCATCGCAGACCTACCACATGGTATATTGTTTGAATTGTGAATCCGAGAATGTTCCATTAGTTCTGAGTTTATGACGTAACGCCTAAAGGTTTTAGAGTATTTTAAATTGTAACCCTTTGTGTTCACTATCACTCTGTTTTTGAACATTTTTTAAATATTTCATGTTTTCGCAATTCTAAGACACGGTATATAAAATAATAATAATGGTGGTCTGACAAATAGTCTCTAATTAAATGACTTGAAATTTAACTCACGTCATCCCATATAACCGATATTAACCTGTGGAAATTCGAATGCGATCTCGATTAATATTAAGAAGGTCTTTACGCGAACATCTACCAGCGGATGGATGAAAATTCCTGTGAAATTTTTTGCCCTTAATTCACTTACGTGCTCATTGAATGAAATTCCTTTGCAAGACGTCCCGGAATCTAGACAATTGGAGAGTGCATTTCTCTCCAAGGAGAGCATATTGGATGGGACTGATACGAGACGAAATCGTGGGAATATGCGGGTTTTATTGGATGAATCACGTCACGCTATGTTACAGGGGTTTGCAGAGCGAATCAAGTATAGAGACCTGTGTGCATAAATGTAAAATATATTCATGTTGTTTGAATAAACAAATAAATTGTTTATTTAACCAAATTCCTACATACACGTGTTTAGGAATGGACATTATTTATTTCATTCAACAATCGATATCAGGTATTCCTTTTTAAATTAATATATACAGAGTGACACAAACAAGATGAAGACACCCCGGTACTTAATTTATTTTTAGAAGTAATGAAGTAAAACTAAAATTTGTAAGGAATTGTCTTACTATAGCAATTTTATTGCTGGAACTTGTTGTAGACATTACAGGAAGTTTAGGAAAAATTTTGAATTAAATTCGTGTCCCGGAAAGCTTTTGTTTAAACAAAATAGTATCTAAATGTTATTTGTGGCATTATCTTAATTTTTTTTTCTTCATTTCTTTGGGACTTCCGGCCACATGTATGTTTTCTTTTTAAGCGATACTCGAGGAATCTACAAAATATCACAATTAATCAGTATGTTACTGGTAAATAACCTCTGCGCCTGTGACTTTTACGTTAAAGGATCAGTTAAAGGTTGCTTTTTTTAAATAAACAACACAAATAAGGATAAAAAAACTGTTGTCTATATCAACAGTTCTATGTAAATAGTAAGTATCTATGGATATTGAATATAACAAACATACTTAGAGCTGTGTATTTATCATACACAGCAAAAAATATTTTTCAATAAAAGCTTTGAAAAAGGAAACAATAGATTTCCGAAACGCGGCGAAATATTTAATTTCAAGTTTTTATACTTATTTGTGTTGTTTATTTAAAAAAAGCAACCTTTAACTGATCCTTTGACGTAAATGTCACAGGCGTAGATGTTATTTACCAGTAACATATTGGTTAATTGTGATATTTTGTAGATTCCTCGAGCACCGCTTAAAAAGAAAACATACATGTAGCAGAAAGTCCCAAAGAATTGAAGAAAAAAAAAATTAAACAAAATAATGTTCAAAATCGTGTTTTTTGCAGTTTCTCTTCAATAACTCTGGTTCTAGGACTGTTATCGTAATAAGGAAAGAGAAACAAATCATTCACGATGAAATTGCGAAGAGAACTAGATGTATCCGAAGTCTCTTGGTCAATTGGTTAAATTACAAGACATAGAAATAATTGTGGGTGGCCATTTTTAAACAATTGGTAATAAGTAAAAGAATAATGCTTTAAATTTAACCAAACTTTTGAAGAATATGCTACTGATGAAGATAAGTTATGGTGCCAAATTTTAAGTCGATATGTTTATAACTACGGCCAAAAACAATAACAAAATCGAAAATTGAACAGTTGACCGTGTTTGGGACAGTTTGGGCATCAAGTCGTACAACAAACTTTTTTCAGATTATGGCTTGCTTTATGTACTTTTCAGCGGCGTTAAAATAAGCATTTTAAATATTTTTGAAAACCATTTTTTTTCTCTTTATGCAAATGAATTTTACTCATCAATATTTTACCCAAAATTAAAAATTATTAGCATACATTAAAAATACACGAAACAAGGAACAATTAAAGTAAGAAGTTTTATCTACGCCAATGGCAGCCGAGATATGACATTTATTGCATTTTGGTCGTTTATAAACAAATAAAATGAAACTTGAAATTAACACTAAACATTTCATAATATTTAAAACTATTAATTGACTATGTTAAAACATTTTTAATCACATAAGTTGTTGCAATATTAACGAATTTAATTTGCCGAACAGCATGCACAGCCTACTCCTACGCAACGTTCTAGCGCTAATTCGAGGTGTATTGCATCACCCTTCAATTTCAACGTATCGCGATGTTTTTTTTCTTTGTTTGAACAATGGTTTTTTCTTGTAGATTTCACTTTTGCTGCACAATTTTGAGATAAACTATTTAATTCAACGATAGGTACTATGAAAAGTTTAAACTAAAATTTTACTTTCTATTTTCTTCAATCGTTGATATAGTAACTGAAATATAAGGTGCTGTTTACTTTTTTTTACTTAGTTCTATTATATTTATTATATATTTATACTGCATGAAAACTAAAGGTCTAAATCCGGTAGTATTACACAAATAATAAGATTTTCACACAGAGGAGATGGTTCTGAAATTTTAAGTAAAAAAGAAAATTGTTTTAAAATTGTTTAGAAGTCAAGTCCATACCACCAACAGAAGTAAAATAGTATATTATTCAACGAGCATATAATGATGGCTATTATTCACCATAGTGAATAATAGCCATTATATGCGAGTAGAATACTATACTTTGTCCACGACTGTTAAATATTTAATATTTATTTCATTCATCTTCAATTCATTTCTCCTATTTAAGAAAGATTCATATGTCATAATATATAATCTTCTCGATATTTCGGGCAACAAGTTTAATGAGGCGATTTCTGCAGCTTCCTTTATCTCTGGTGTCAAAGAAATCTCGTTTTCACTGTCAGTATCCATTTATTTAATTATATTACCCTTTTTGAGTACCTAACATGCAAAATTATTGGCATACATTTTGACGTTTCAAATCAATTACAGAATTACGCTTTGACACATTGTCATGGCTTACTAATAAAATAATACAGTTTGTAGGCACGTAGCTAAATGGTTTCAAAAACAATGTTGGGGATTGTCGCGTGTTGCTAATAGCTTTGAAAAAAAATTACTGATATAGTTTTTGAGTGTTCATTAAAGTACCTCTTCGGCATGTACCATTTGAGTGCTTCCCAGAAACCTTAGAGAGAGAACACTTGTCTTTTGGTTGCTGCAATTTTGACATTTTAAATTTTTAGTAAAAAGTCACTAATGTCATTTCTTATAAACATCTGACTGTCCTCATTATTCACTGCAATCAGTGAATAATGAAATCATTATTTAAGAAAAAAAATAATAATTTTTTTTACCAATTTTGAAAATTTTTTTTAAAATAAATGGAAAAATTTTTTCTTTGTTCAAATTTAAAATTTCCACGTTTCATAGCGTTCTAAACCTATTTAAAAAAAATTTTTAGAAATTTTTTTTACTATTTTTGAAAAAATTTTACCACTAACACAGACTGATTTTTTTTTCTTTGTTCAAATTTAAAATGTTCACGTTTTCATGGCATTATAAACCTATTCAAACAAATTTAAAAATTATTTTGATTAAAAAATTTTTCTAAAAAAAAATTATTTGAAAAAAATTTTAATCTATTTATCACTGGGTATTGAATAGATGATTTTTTTTTTGCTTAAATTTTAAATTTCCACGTTTCATGACTTTCCAAACCTATTTCGGAAAAGAAAATTTGCAACTTTTTCTTACCATTTCGTATAAAAATGTACCACTAGAATAGATGGAAACATTTTTTTTCCTCAAATTTAAAGTTTTCACGTTTGACATGACTGACATTCTAAACCTATTTGAGAAAAAAAAAATTGAAAATTTTTTCATCAACATTTTTGAAAAAATTTTGACCACTAAAATAGATGGAACATTTTTTTTCTTTGCTCGAATTTAAAATTTTCACGTTTCATGGCAATCTAAACCAATTTCAAAAAAAAAATACCACTGCAGAATAGAAGGAAACTTTCCTTTTTGCTCAAATTTAAAATTTCTACGTGTCATGGCATTCTAAACCTATTTCAGAAGAAAAAAAATTTGAAAATTTTTTTTTAAAAACATTTTTGAAAACTTGAAAAAAAAATTTTTTAACCACCACTATACTTCCACTCCACTACATGTATGTGGAATTGAAAATGTGACAGATGGCAATAATATTAGGCATATGCACCTATTATACTATTATTGAAAAATGTACAGGGTGGTCATCTCAAGAAATAATTCAGCCATGGTGGACATTTATAAAGGAATTTGCCCAAGCCTTCCATATTTGGCACCTGTTATTTAGTATTGAATTAGTTTTACTTTGCTGTTGGATGAGCACTCTGTATATTTTTTGACCAAAACTTATCAGGTGTTCTTTGTGATAATAGTGATAACTATATTCCGATTATTATTTTCAATGTCACTTCGTAGTTATTCATTTTTTAGAGTGACCGTCATGCACAAATAAAGAGGGAAGTTCTGTAAATACGTTTACCGATTTTTGTAAATTCGGTTAGTACTTGTTTATATACGTGTTTCGCTGTCACTATAAATTGTTCTTACTACAATTATTATAAGCGTAAACACTTAACACCAAATAAATGTGTGTCTGCATCTTTATTATTACAATGTCACTTTAATATATACACCTTAACATCCTCTTTGACTGTTGTTTTGTTTATTGCTACGTAATATGTCTTTAAATGTTATATATTGATTATGTGTTTAAGCATATACATTTAATAAATATAATAGAAGTAAAAAAAAAGTAAACAACACTTATAGTTCAGTTACTAAATGAACGATTGAAGAAAATAGAAAGTAAAAGTTAGTTTACACTTTTCATAGTACCTATCGTTGAATTAAATAGTTTATCTCAAAATTGTGTCTCAGAATGTTCTGTAGGAGTAGCCTGTGCATGCTGTTCGGCAAATTAAATTCGTTAATATTGCAACAACTTATGTGATTAAAAATATTTTAACATAGTCAATGAATAGTTTTAAATATTATGAAATGTTTAGTGTTAATTGCAAGTTACTATTTGATTAATGCATGTTAATAATTTTTGATTTTGGGTAAAATATTGATGAGTAAAGTGCATTTCTATAAAAAAAATTAAATAAAAAAAAATGGTTTTCAAAAATATTACAAAATTTTATTTTAACGCCGCTGAAAAGTACATAAAACAAGCTACAATCTGAAAAAAAGTTTGTTGTACGACTTGTTGCCCAAACACGGTCAACTGTTCAATATTCGATTTTGTTATTGGTTTTGAGCCGTAGTTAAAATCATTTCGACTTGACATTTGGCACCATAATTTATCTTCATTAGTGGCATATTCTTCTAAAGTTTGGTTAAATTTAATGCATTATTGTTAAAGTTATTACCTAACTATTTAAAAACGGCCACCCACAATAATTGTTTCTATGTTTTGCAATTTAACCAATTGACCACGAGAGTTCTCTTCGCAATTTCATCGTGAATAATTTGTTTCTCTTTCCTTATTACGATAAGAGTCCTAGAACCAGAGTTATTGAAGAAAAACTGCGAAAAAACACGATTTTGAACTTTCCTTTGTTTCAACAAAAGCTTTCCAGTACATGGATTTAATACAAAACTTTTTGCTAAACTTCTTGTTCCAATAATAAAATTGCTATAGTAAGACAGTTCCTTATTAGGTGATTTATACTCTTAGTTTTACTCCACTAAAGTAGATATTTGAATTTTGGCACAGAGATAGAACTTCAGAAGCTGCCTTCTTTAGAGTACTTACTCAAATGGCAGGTGTAACCCCTACAGGGATCTCGTTAATAGGACAGATTCTCGATATTCTGCATCACGTTGAAAATATTGAAAAATACTACTAGAGAAAGTTGTTTGTATTCCTATTTTACCCTTAGATACCGAGATTTGAGACAAAATTCGAATTTTGAAATTTCCCGTCATTTTCACTCGGAAGTTCGAATTTTTTAGCAGTTTTCACTAGCAATCCATGCAAAAAAATGGGCAATTTCTACTGTCAGTTTGAAGTGCCACTTGTACCTCTCAATTTAATAGAAAACATTGAAATATTTACATTATTTGGTGATGGTGCTTGAACAAGCAGGGAAGTTGCGGAAGAATTCAACGTGAGACATCCGCAGAGAAATCCTATTCAACATGGAACTACAGCAGCCATACATGCACGTTTTAATCGAACTGGAAGTGTATTAAAAAATCTCCCAATTGGCCGTCCAGTTAGAAATCGAAGACATAATGATTATAATGTTATTATAGCTTCAACTCGTGCCAATATCCAAATGAGTTTACGTAAAAGAGCTGTAGAATTAAATTTAAGTAGAGAGAAAATTAGAAGGTGCCTTGTGCGTCACAAAATATGGCCGTTCAAGCCAAAGTTCGTGCACACCTTGAGATAAGGTGACGAAATTGAACGATTAGATTATTGCCTTTGGGCCCAAGGAAATTTTTAAAATTATGGACATTTTTTAAGGAAAGTTATGTTTACTGATGAGATTACATTTACTACCGATAGGGGTGACATTTTCTCAAAATTGCAGTCTACAGAAAATTCTCGCGGGGTTATCAATTGCAAAGACCAGTACTCAAAAATAGTTAACGTATGGGCAGTATTGTTTTTCTTCTACAACACCTTAAACGCTGAACGATTGTATAATTTCTCTAACAATTAGTTCTGGAATATTATTGAAAATTTACCCATCAACGTGCGACCAGAAATATATATCCAATTATATGGTACATCACACCTTTCAGTTTTTATTTCTGAGGTGCTATCAAGAAATCTAGAACTTTGGTGAGAGAATAAGGCAGGCCTGTCTTAAAATAAATATATCAGAACTCAGAAGGGTTGCCAACAACCGTAAGAGAATTGAAAAACGCATCATACTTGATGAAGAGACGATAATTTTAATTTCTCTTCTAATTTTGTTAAATAAATAATTTATCGGGGCCTTTCTTTAATATCGATAATTTTAATTGTTTCCATGGCTTGCTAGTAAAAACTGGCAAAAAATGCTAATTTCCGAGTGAAAATGACAAAACATTTCAGAAATCGAATTTTGTCGCAAGTCGGCATCCAAGATTAAAACAAGACTCTGAACAACTTTTTCTAGTAACTTTTTTCGATATCTCTAACACGACGCAAAATATTAAGAATCTGTACCCCCATAAGTACGTTGCAAGTTGTCAAAGTTTTAAAGAAAATGGAGTAATGGCATGTGATGATTACACGATTGTTTAGATTGAAAATATTTATGTAATCCTCCACGAGTGTATTATTAGAGATGTGGACGTCCAGATATTTATTGTCTGTTATTCGTCGACGGTATAAAGAGAACTCTGCTTTCATGAAGATTGACAACACTTGCTTTCAACAATAAATATAAGCTTAAAACTCATAGTAATTATAACCAGATAAATACTCGTCAAAGAAATAATTTACATCCACCATATATTCTAATTTATATATTACGTTTAAAGCCCTCAACTCTATAGGTGCCAAAATACTTAATCCCCTTCCAAATGATATATAAATCAATATAAAAGAAAAACAAATTTTAAAGAAACTTCAGCTAATTTTGCTTGATAAATGCTTATACAATACCACGAAGCATTTTAATTAATATAATTACTCTACATATTTTGTTTAGTTTCAGTAACTTATATAAAATGTGCCTATATGTAATGAATTTATATAGAGTGTAATTAGTTTCATGTCATTAAAAAAAACTGGTAGTAGGGAACGGTAAGACAAACAAAAAAACCTGATATAACATGGGTCTAAAGCTCATAGTTTTGGAGAAAAGAAATAAACAAACATTCCCAAAATACTTAATAAGATAGTTTGAGAACCGCTGACATATTGGGGTAGGACTCATTGCCTCGCGTCTTGTCGCACATGATACTCCGACATTCGTGCAAATAAGTATGGTGAGCCTAAGAGATAATTAGGCCGCGACGGGGGTCATCGAAAAGCATGCCGACAAAGCAGTTAAAAGCGACCGACAGAGGACACCGCCATGTTTTTTGCTTCTTCGAAGCCAAATTATCTTATTACGCGTGCTATACTCTCCCTTGTAATATTCTCAAGTAATAATTTCAGTCTGTGTCTTTACTTGGTAAACAACATACACACGACGCGACCTAGGAGTTCCTTGGTATTGTCTGTTGCTTTTGTCTTTTTGAATTTTGTGCCACTTATGTTAAGATTTATTTTATAGACTTATCTTTCAAGTCGTCAGTACTTGGTTACGTAAGACACTACTTCTCGTTCGTGCTTTTTCGATTTTGGATCAAGTTTTTCTTTTTGTTTTTTTTATTGATAATGTTAATTCACAGTTTAGTGTGGTGTTTTAAAACACCGATTTTGAACATTATGGGAGATTAACTTATCCAGAGCTCGCGGATATGCACTTGATGTATGGAAAAAGTGGTGGAAATGCAGCTGGTGCGGAAGAGCCTTATCGTTTAAGGTTCTCCAATAGACGTCATCTTTGTGCTCGTACATTTGTTAGTATTGACCAGCGTCTTCGAGAAACAGGTCGTCTCGATGGACATGGAGGAGAACGAGGTCCACAACGCGCAGTTCAAAGTTCAAATTTTGGAACTTGTAGAAGAGGATCCAACTGTAAGCATACGCGATATCGCGAACCGTGTGGGCGCATCCCATTTTGTGGTATGGAGGACATCGAGAGATATGAACTTACATCCCTATCACTATCAACGTGCCCAAGCACTAGAACCGCAAATGAGGATTTTTTAAACGTTCTGTGTTTCTTCGATGAGTCGTGTTTTACCAGAAATGGAGTGTTTAGTTTTAAAAATATGCACTATTGGCAGACGAAAATCCACGTGTAATATGAAGAGCGCATTTTCAACGACGCGACGGTTGAGCGTTAATTTGTGGGCAGGATTTTGCGGTAATGAAATAATTGGACCTAGACAATTACCCGCTAGATTAAATGGTGATGTACACTTAAATTTTTTGCAACAAACATTGCCAAATTTGCTGGAAGATGTACCCTTGGCTGCGCGCAGAAGAATGTGGTATTTGCACAATGGCGCGCCATTTTAGTTTGGCTGTTCGAAATTTTTTGAATAGAAAGTTTCCTCGACGATGGATTGGACGTGACGGACCAGTACCATGGCCTGCTAGATCGCCCGATTTAAATCCGATGAACTTTTATTTTTAGAGCATTTTAAATCTTTGGTTTCCCGTGATCCAATTGACACTTTAGAACAATTGCAACAACGTATTTTAATATGCATAAAAACAATAAAAAAAATGATCTTAATTTACCAAATGTGTTGAACGGAGTGCGTATGTCGTTAGTTCGGCGTGCCGAAATGTGTATACATGGAGATGGAGGTCATTTCGAACAATTTTTGTAAAAAATTCAAAAGAATTGTTCAGTTATTGGGTGTTACCTATTGGGCATTAAAGGTATGATTATTATTATTATTAGTATTCGCTGTTTTATTTTGATCTGTTTATTATTGTTTACAATGGTTTTCATAGAGACCAAAGACTCGATTTTTAGTTTTCGATCCCTGATTGGGAAAAATTATGTGCTCAATTAGTTAAAAAAATCAGATTTTTTCCTAACTTAAAATACGCAACTATTTTCTGTTATCGTATCTCGGACGTCTAACTGTTCGTTTTACAATTTCAATTTTTAACACAATGTTACAAATGTTAATACCACTTTTAAATTTTATAAATTCTTAGAAACGGCAATAAAAACTACAATAACTTTGTTCCAAATTAAAAAACACATGTTAACAAATCCTATTTAAACCCCTGCGGCCATGCTATGCTTTCGTTGTGCCGAAAGAGGAGAAATTATTTACATTTTCATAATTAGTGGTATAAAAAGTTCGGTATAAGTAATCCCATCATATTGCCGCACTTCTTCCGGCGGGAACACAAGTCGGGTATTACAATTTTGTATTATTTCTAATATTCGGAACTATAACATCCATTGACCCTGAAAAACAGTGGTTCTCAAATGTTTCCTTAACATTAAAAATGTAAACCTATGTCAGTTTGTTTCAAAGTGCCCCTAGGGGAGAAAGTCATACAGGTTTTTTGTTTGTCTAGTCGGTCCCTATTACGAGTTTTTTTAATGAGATGAAACTAATTGTATTTTGTACACCTATACTTATTTTTGTTTTGTTTTAACAGCAAGTTTAAAACTATGATTTTTCTTATACAAATGTTTGTCCTTAAGAATGAATAATTTTGAATTTGAATTTGGTTGCATCTGGCGCAACTCTGAGAAACTGTTTTTCATTAAAAAATAAGATGATATTTTAACCTTTCAAAATAGTAAGCAATATTATTAAATTTCCAAAACGAATTCGTTTCGTGCTAAAGCTTACAAATCTGTGGATAAAACTGATTAAATTTTTCTTGTGAATTATAGCCGGGCAAAATGCGCTTATAAATTGTTTACTTCCGGTAACCCGAAGCCCGACAACAATTCCATTGAGAACAAAATCTCATTTCTGTAGATCAATACCGAGGAGCAACCAATGGGATTGACTAGTGAACTAGTAATCTCGTTGCAATATTATTACATAGTCTGGTAGCCCCAAACAATACTGGCCGACATGCCATTCCATTAGTGTGAATTCACTGCATCCACAAATTCTTCATTGCAGCAGGCCAGTCGCAGATAAATAAACGTCGGTTTGTATCGCATTAATGGCGCAAGTAAACTCTTCGTGCCAACGGACAGAATGAAATAGAGGTTTCTGTTGGATATGGATAGCACACTCATTTACATAGCTCTATGTATAAAGCAAGGCGTTAATGATATACGCTTCTTTCCATAAAATCTCAACCCGTACTAATTTTTGTGCAGATTTGTTGAAATATTATTGAAATTTAGAGGTGAATTATCATTTGTTTGCTTAATTGTATTGAAACATATTCTTTATAGGATTTTGCAAATAGCAGAAAAAATCGGTGAAGGTGTTTACACAGAACTTCCCTCTTATTTGTGCATTGAGCAAAAAAGAAAGTTTCCTTCTATTCTAAAGTAGTGGTAATTTTTTTAATTTTTTTTTAAATATGTAGGTTAGAATGCCATGAAACGTGAAAATTTTAAATTTGAGCAAGGAAAAAAAAATTATGTCTATTTTAGTGGTAAATTTTTTTTCAAAAATGTTGGTGAAAAAAATGTCCAAATTTTTTTTCCGAAATAGGTTTGGAGTGTCATGAAACGTAGAAATTTTAAATTTGAGCAAAAAAAAATCATTTATTCCATAGTAAGTAGTGATAAATAGAAAAAATGTTTAAATTTTTTCATTTTTTTTTTTTTTTTAATAGTTTGAATGGGTTTAGAATGCCATGGAAATGTGAAAATTTTAAATTTGAACAAAGAAAAGAAAATTCCATCTATTTTAGTGGTGAAATGGTAAAAAAAATGCATTCTAATTTTTGTTTAAATAGATTTAAAACGCTATAAAACGAGGAAATTTTAAATTTAAACAAAGAAAAAAAATTTTCCATCTATTTTAGTGGTAAAAATTTTTTCATAAAATGTTGATAAAAAAGAAATTGTATTTTTTTTAAATAGGCTTAAAATGCCATGAGACGTGCAAATTTTAAATTTGAGCAAAGAAAAACAATTTTCATTTCAGTGCTAAAAAATTTTCAAAAATGTTTTTTTCTGAAATAGGTTTACCGTGCCATGAAACGTAGAAATTTTAAAGTTGAGCAAAAAAATTTGTTTACATTATTCAACTTAAACGGTCCACCCTGTATATTTTCCAGTGAAAGTTTAACCACTTCTTCGCTGACAATAGCGTTAATTATTTGACTGCTCTCCGTCAAGTAGTTTTTTTTAAGTTAATGCACCAACAGACAGACAGACGGAATTGAAAACCTATATTTTCGTATCTACGTGATCTGAAACGTTAAAATCCGAAAAAATCTCGGAGGGTGATTTTTTCTCGAATACAATTCTTCCTTTCGGTATGCGAGGGAAGTAAAACGACTATCTATGAGAACTGAAAGAAAAGCAATGTGTAAAATTATTAATGAAGTCTTTGCATTCTTTCGATAACCTGAATTCTGGTTATGCTAGCCAATTAAAATCTTAAAATAAATTTGTATAATTTCTTATTTCAAAATTCTCATTCAACAATTGGCATCCACATAGTGCCCACGGCCATACAGATTAAACTAGCATCTACGGTAATGAAGATTCAGTTAAAAATGAAAACAAAGGCTTAAAATAAATTTATGTACCTACCTAAAAATGTTCGTTCTAATGGATTACATTTTCATGAAATATATCATTCTGTTTTTGGAAATACTTAGCCTTTGAAACATTTCTCGCCCTTATTTTGAGCTCGTCGGAAAGGCACAAAGCCACCCATAAAGATGTTCCATGCAAACCCAAGACAATTTCTATGAATAATTATGAAAAATTATATTTATATATTTGACATTAACTGATAAAAATAACAGATCTTCACCTATCTATTAGCTAACTAGTATTGGAGCCTATATACTCTATGCATGTTTAAAAGTGAATTATTATTTATTTGCTCAATTGTATTGAAACATATTCTTTATAGGATTTTGCAAGCAGCAGAAAAAATAACTACATATGAGAACTAAAAGAAAAGCTATATGTAAAAATTGTAATTCACATTTAAACATGCATAGAGTATATAGGCTAGAATACTAGTTAGCTAATAGATAGGGGAAGATCTGTTGTTTTTATCAGTCAATGTCAAATATAATTTTTCATACTTATTCATAGAAATTGTCTTGGTTTTGCATGGAACATCTTTATGATTGGGTTTGTGTCTTTCTGATGAGCTCAGAATAAGGACGAAAAACGTTTCAAAGGCTAAGCATTTCCAAAAACAGGATGATAGATATCATGAAAATGTAATCCACTAGAATGAAAAATTTTTAAGACAAGGTAAATAAATAAATTTATTTTAGGCCTTTGTTCTAATTTTTAACTGAATCAACAAATAGTTGACCGATCAACAACTATAAAAACAATTAGTGCATGAGAACTCACGTGGTTAAGGTGAAACTTATATGCGAAAATTATGTAGTAGATTAAAAGAGAAAGGTATTATGAAAATGAATGAAATATCAGCAGTAGTTAAAATTACTAAATGAATATTGAGTTATAATAATAATAATAAAATCGATTATTAAAATACATACAAAAATATTACATAAATAGTAGGAGTACCGCAATGCCATTCTTCCACTCCCCCAATACGAATATAAACACAGTAAGTAAAAGAACATAGATACGTAAAAGAGAGTTATAAAAACAATAAACATATGATATTGATACGTGTAAAATAAGCACTAATTCATAAGTAAGATCTGTGCACCTATTACTTTCAGTCATTTAATAACCAATTTTTAATACTCATAGTAAACGAACAACTGGATAAGTTCAACAAAGTAAGACTTTATTTAGCAAATGAGGAGCCATGCAGGTAAATTAACCCTCGAATTTTCTAGCGAAATATCGTGGAACGCAGAATAAATCTATTCTTAGGTAGGTATACGTTGTGAATATCAGATCATGACTTTGAAAAGGAATATGTATTAAAGATAATGTGCCCTGTTGACAACGTTAAATTCTTTAAGTCTATTTAAGTAACGTAATTTTGAAATGGGATACAACAGACAAATCGCATGCACGAATTTTGTATATTCTGTAATTTGACTTTATAGTACCACAGTAATAGGTGTGGGGATAAATAGGGGATTTTACTAATTTCAGTTTTGTTTATTCGTTTAACAATTTTTTTAGATCGTGTAATAATCTGATCTTAAAGTAAGACGTATTGATGGTGTGATCGGCATGTTTGTTAAAAATTAGACTATGATCAATAAAAAAACCAAGATATTTTGCAGATTTGACCCACTCGATTTGCACGTTATTTATCATTAACTTCTTTTTAATCGGGGAGGTAGCATAAAATTTAATTACGTCATTTCCCCAAAGCTCATTTTTTCGGTACAGGTTGTTTTATCATTGCTTATCGAAAAATCGGGTGTCAGCTATTTCATTCGCGGCGATGAAGGGCGTGGGAGGCGGCGCATCCGGTAAAATAGTTTTGCGTCAATCCTTCAAGGCTGCTAAACTATAAGTAGTTTGTTCATATAATATAAATGAAAAGAAATGTGTCTGCTTCATAGGGTAAGGAGCGAAGTTTGTCAGTTGCTTAGTCAATATGTATGAAAAACAGCGGAAATTCATTATTTCAGCGAAGCTATGATAGTTTACGATATAAAAAACAGTTTAAAAGTGTCATCTAACAATACCATGGGACATGTAACTGTGCTGCCTAAAAAAAATAATCCAGAAGAATTCAAAGATCTCCGAGCTATTAGTTTATTACCGACCATGTCAAAACTTATTGAAAGAGTAATGGAACAACAGTTAAGAGAACATACAGAAAAGTACAATTTAATACCGTCGGTTCAATCAGGATTTAGGCCCAAACACAGTTGCACTACGGCTCTCTTACACATAGTGGATGATATTATAGCGGCTACTGACCAGGGATTTTGTACCACCTTAATTTTGCTTGACTTCAGTAGGGCATTTGATACTATAAATTACGATATACTTAATAATATTTTACACTACATAGGGCTCTCTGAGGAAGCAATACAATTATTTAATGCCTACTTAAAAAATCGGGAACAACGTGTAAAATTAAATAATAATATTTCAAATTACCTAACCCTAAGATCTGGTGTTCCCCAAGGGTCAATCCTCGGTCCATTGCTATTTACTATATATACAAGCAATTTTATTAATCACTTAAATTACTGCAAAGTACATTTATATGCAGATGACACTCAACTCTACTATTCTTTCAGGCCCTCTGATGCTGATATCGCCTGTTCATTTGTTAATGAAGATCTTCAAAATTTTGTCAAAATTGCAAATGATCATTGTCTTGTCATTAATCCCATTAAATCTAATATTATAATTTTTGGTCCAAAGAACCAGCGAAGTAATATTAAAGAACATACAAATATTAAAATTGGTAATGATTCCTTGGTAAAAGTAGACAAGGCAAAAAGTTTAGGAGTTATATTAGACTGTGATTTAAGATTTGAGGCCCATGTAAATAAAATGCTACAAAAAGGTTACTCCATATTAAAATTAATATATGGTAATCGCCATTACCTCCCACATAAAACCAAAGTTCTCCTCTGTGAAACTTTGGTTTTATCTATATTAAATTATGCAGACTGTTTATATGGCCCTTGTATAAATACACTGTATGCAAGGAAAATTCAGAAATTACAAAATTCTTGTCTTAGACTCATCTATGGAATTTACCGAAATCAGAGAATTTCTCATAAACTCAAGGAGGTAAAATGGCTTAACATGTACAACAGAAGATTGCATCACACAGCTTGTCTTTTTCATGGAATTATATTAAACAAAACTCCTATATATCTTTATCAAAAAATTAAATTTCGAACTGATGTGCACACATTAAATATTAGATTTAAGGGTCTTCTAACTCCACCCCAGCACCGTACTGAACTGTTTAAGAGATCATTTAGTTACCAAATTTGTAAAATATATAATGGTCTGAATAATCAGCTAAAAAGGAACAGCATTACTAGGTTCAAAAAGATATATAAATCATATTTGCTCGAACGTCAATGTACAGGATTATTGTAGCCCTTTGTATAGAATAATATTGTAATAATGAAAAAGAAAACATTTTTCTTTAAATCTCATTCTTGCAGCCTTGCCTTTTTGTTGTATTCATGTTGAAATTATTATAGATTATTATTTTCGATTCTGTTCGAAGTGTGCAGATTTCGCCTCTCTTGTGTACCTTCAAGATACAGGAGGGACCGAGTCTGTACGCTTCAAACAGAATATATGGTTAAGTGGAAGAAAAGCGTTCATGATTTCTTATGAATTGTGACTGCTTAACTTCGCCATTTATTTTTCATTGTTTATTTTATAAAATCAATAATAGATTGTATTTTTTTTTAAGATGAAAAATAATAAAGACGTGTTATTATTATTATTATTATTATTAAAACCTGTCAGCCATGCCCTTTAAATGTACGCAGCGTCCCACGCTCTTAATCTCCATGGTGGCGTCAACTGACACATATATTAGTTGTTTCTAGAACGAAAACTAACATTAAAAAAACAAAAAAGTCGTGCTGAAATGACGCATAAAATTTTGACGCTACCTCCCGGACTATTTGACTGATACCTTTCTTTGGCGTTTATTCCAGATGCATAGCGCATTGTTTGTTTTGCTGGGATTAATCTTTAGACCATTATTAGAACAGTTATTAATCGTTCAGATATAAGCAAGTCCGACGAGAGGGGGTAATCGGGGGTGTTTCCTCCCGGGCTCGGCGGTTTCTGAGGGGGCCCGGTAGTTTTGAGGGGACCCGGGTTTCACCCGAAGTTGAATATTAGCATTTGCCAAATCAGGGGTCTAATTTACGCAATTCAAAATGGTGGACCGGAATAAGAGTACATTTCTCCAGAAAACTAGTATTCTTTTCTTTTTTGGGCTGAAAGTAGGAACTCGGGGGGTTCTTGTTATAGCTGATAACGAATCTGATGTCCAATTAGGGAGAATTCAAAATGGCGGACCGGAAGTAGTATATTTTACAGGAAATACTCGTATTTTTCATACTTTCAGCCCAAAAAAGTTTTTCCGGAGACATTGATCGTTCTTCCGATTCGCTATTCTAAATTTTGTAAATTGGACCTCTGATTCGTAATCAGCGATCTCAAAAACCCCTGAGTACTCATTTTTAGCCCATGAACGAAAAAAATACGAGTTTTTTCTGATAACTTGACTCAACTTCCGGTCCGCCATTTTGAATTTACCAAATCAGACTTCGGATTCGTAATCAGCGGCCTCGAAAGCCCCCGAGCACAGATTTTCAAGGCCAAGATATCCATTCTCATTTCTTATGGAAAATGGTCCGATTTCCGGTCCGCCAATTTGAATTTCCCAAATTAGACTTCAGATTCGTGATCAGCGATCCCAAAAACCCCCAAGTAACCATTTTCGTCTAATTCAATGGCATATTGTGTATGATAACAAATTTTTCAATTAATTTAGTCAAATTAGCCATTAATATTGGCCAATTATTGGCTCAAAAATTAAACCAAACATATCCGCCAAAAAATAAGAGGTACTGTTTTTCTAAATGCCTTTCAGAACGCAACAAAAATGAAGTCAGTTAACCCTCTATCCTCTTTTTTTAGAGGTTTTCAGATTTTTCATGCTAAAATGACGCGACTATATACATTTTTAAAAAATCTTATAAAATTAGAAAGAAAAATACAATATTCTTTTAAATGTTGCTTTGAAAAGTATCTTTATACGTATTTTATTAAACTCTTTTAAGTCTAATTCACTCATCAATTCCTCTCATTTGATGCCCCTATCAAAGGGGTTGTGGGTTGTGAAGGAAAAGGTAATTCGCCATCTTGGGGCGTCTACCTTATTGGATTTAGAACTATATTAGATATACTATAATGCATTGTTGCCAAACTTATACACGTGTGCAAAGTTTCAAAGCTCTAACTTAATTAGAACTAGTCGAAATGTTCATTGCATTTGTCCCGGACATAGAGTCCCTGGCAGAGAAGTAAGTTCATAAAAACGTTTTAATTATAATGAAAATATAAAATCTGACTTCAATTTCAGATGAAAGGTTGCCTATTTTATATTTCTCTGTAATAATCTTGACTCCACACTATCTCCTCAGTTTTACTGTTACATTTCTAATACAGCATGAAAATAAAGTGAACTTTTAATTATTGCTAGCTCTTAAATTAGTCACACATCTATTTGCCACGAGTCCTAAGTCATTCAGCCAGGAAACAATGGACGCAGCTCAAATCCGAGTATATTTCGGATCGTTAAGTTAATACATTGTATTAAAGAGAACAAAGACGGCCTCAGTTTCTTTAATTGTGCGAGAAACTTTAAGATAACGACCTTATGACAGACAATCCTTTCCTCTATCGCTGAACAGCTCAAAATTTAATGAGTTCCATTTGGGACGGCGACTCGGCGAATCTGACTGACACTTTTAGACGTCTGAATACGTTCTAGGTTATGTTTACCGACGATAAGAGCCCGTACAAGGGCAGAGCTGATAGTGATGAATGTCTTGTATAGTTTACATGTCACTCGGGGGATGATTAATTATAAACGAAACGATAGTCAGATGATGATGGCATGCGTATTGTGATATGAAATTTGTATGAGATTTAATTATTTAGAACAGTTTCTTAATTGAACACGAGCACTTAGATTAATCATGATCGCGCTGGTACAGGGTGTATAGCTATTTTTACTTCTACGTCCACATAGTGGAGTGGAAGTATAGTAATCGTAAAAAAATGGCATTATTTCTTTTGTTGAAATGCCTAGATTTAGAATGTCACGAAACGTCGAGATTTAAAATTTGAGAGAAAAAAAATTCTGTCTGTGTGTCGGTCTGTAACTTTTTTTGTGCGCACGCTTTCTATGGAAGGTTTAAGACATTGACTTGAAATTTTGTACATGTACGTATTATAACGAGATCTGGAACTGGATTGTATATGGAACTTCTAACTACGGTAAAGGGTTTGGGGGTTAAATAGGGAAAAATTAGTAAAACACGCTAGTAAGAGTACAAAAAGGAATTTGGTGTATGTATTAGAAGCGAAGGTCTTAGATTTTTTATAATATCAATTATAATTGATGAATAATTAATGAAATAATTTGTTATTTTATATATAAAAAAAGTAATTGAAAAGAAACATGTATTTTTTAGAAGTACAATTTAAGATGATTTATCAGAAGATGATAATTATTTTCGAATTTTAATTCTGTTAACGGGGCATTGTAGTCTTTAATAGCATTATAATATGGACTCTTTTCATAACAGTTGTGTATACGGGCGGACATTTTGCAATACACACAAGACTCCATTTTGGAAATACCTCGAAAACTACTGCAGCTATCAGTAAAATAAAACTATATTTCGCTCTTGTTTTCATTTCTGTACAATAAAAATTGACGAAGATATGATCTTACATGTTTCAATTCTAGAAAGAGCTGACAAATATCTTAAAAGTGAAAAGCTCTTCGGATACAGCTGAAACCTTATTGTATTACCTGCAATCTGATTTCCTTTTTCATTCTGTTGACTAACTCACCAAGTTACAGCGTGAAATAAAGGGAACATTTTGTTTTATATAACTTGGCTAGGGCTGTTCTACACAAAAAATGCTATATTATGACCCTTTTATTAATAATTTAGCTTATATACCCATTGTTTGGTGGAGATATGTAGAAGAAATTTTTGATATATGGCCCTATAGCAAAGAATGTTTAACTACTTTCTTAAATCAGATTAACTGATAAGAACCTCCAATTAAATTTTCAATAGAAATAGAAAATAATAATGAATTACCTTTCTTAGATATTTTAATTAAAAAATCAGATAACACATACCAAAGTGTGTACAGAAAACAAGCACACAAAAACAGATACTTAAATTTCAATTCAAATCAACATATTAGTGTTAAGAAAGGTGTTGTTAAGTTTTTGTATGACAAAGCCAAAATAATTTCTTCAAATGATGTAATATTAAGGAACGAAAAGCAATTTATAAAAACTGCCTTATTAAATAAATCAATATCCTGAGAGTTCAGTTAATGAACATTGGTAGGAGAGAAAATATAGTAACACGACCTGAGGTCTTTAGGTCTATGGCAGTATTTCCATATATACACGGTATTTGAAAAAGCCAAATTTATGAACACGCGTAGGGTAATAATCACAGGATCCAATTGAACTTCGCGAAGATTTTGGAAAAAGAGAGCAACGGAACTAACAGAAAACTTAAAGAATCTGTGATTATTTTATTAAGCAAAGATAGATGCGTTTCAAATTATTCAATAGATTTTTGTACTAGCTGGTTACCTAGACGAAGTGAGTAAAAAGATAAATATAGTCTCACGTGACTATGGACATTCATAAACAGCGAACTGTCATGGTTGACGGCCAAAAAGTTTTGAGAACGGAAGTAGATAATCTTCCGAAACGTTAACTGTAATCAAGTACTCAAGAACCAACCTCTGTTTTATCCGTTTGGCGCAGAGGTTTTTTCATTAAAAATTTTTAAATATTTTTCAGTTTCAAAATACCCAATAGAAAGTAAGAAAATCTGAATATGCCAAAAATAAACAATTACAGACAATACCTTTTATTAGCTTATAAAAAAATATATATAATCGCATATAAATCATTTTTGGAGGAAAATATACACCATGACGTTAATATATAAGACGATTAAATTAATTAATTAATTAATTAATCCGGTGATTGGGTACAATTTTATTTAACAGTTTTATTTCGCCATTTTAGTGGATCCTTACTTATCTTGTAATAGTAGAATACAGTATTGTCAGACAAAATATGAAAATGGTTTCACCACAATGGCATGCATACCTTAATACATACTTCAAACCATGCCAAGGAAAATTGAGAATTCATGATATATAAGGTGTCTCGCTTAACTGTGGAATGAGCCTCTATTTTTTATTTTTTTGTCAATTTGATTAATTTATTTTTTAAATGGTAAGCGGTAAAGATTCTATTGGTTTGGGGCATTGTCATTAATTTTGTTTTACATTGAAATGCATACATACTCCTGCAGTGCAGTTTCTTATCATCAAAACTACTAAATTATAGTATTTGTCTAAATGTTATTTGTGGCATAATCTTAATTTTTTTTCGAATTCTTTGGGACTTCCTGCCACATGTATTTTTTCTTTTTAAGCGGTGCTCGGGGAATCTACAAAATATCACAATTATCCAGTATGTTACTGGTAAATAACCTTTACGCCTGTGACTTTTACGTCAAAGGATCAGTTAGATGTTGCTTTTTAATATTTAATTTCAAGTTTTTATACTTATTTTTTGTGTTATTTGTTTAAAAAAAAGCATGCACAAGCACATGTGGCAGGAAAAAAAGAATTGGAAAAATAATAAATTATAGGTATTCCCGAAACGGAATGTAATTTCATTTTTTATTTAAATATTCTTTGAATTTGAGAATTTCATCTTTCTATCGTTTTCAGAGAGACATGTCTAAAACATGTGACGATCCAGGAATATGTTAAATATTTTGATCACATATAAGGCAGAAATCTGATTTCTAATTAGGATACGTTCAGTTTGATAATTTAAGGTCCGTATTGTTTTTTAACATATTCTGCATTTTACACTCATTTACTCATTTAATGCTGCCGTATTTTAACTTTGTATGAATAGAAACTATAATATATTATTACCTAAAGAAGTTAGGCAACTTATATCGGCCTCTTTGTCATAATGTAGCTTCTAGCAGTTTCACAAGTATCATTAATAATGTTAAGTCTGCCTGACAACTGTATTTAACTTATTCGGAGATTGGGATTTTGGTTTATTATGCTGTTGTGGGATAATTCCTTATCTACTTGAATCTATCTTATTTGGGATATGTTTTTGGAAAAATAAAAATAATTATTAATATTCTGCGATAAATTTATTTTAGTCTAAAAAACATGAATTTAAAGGAGGATGTTAGGAAGTGACAAATTTTGACCTAAGCTGATCAACGAAAATTTAAAACACACTTGTGAGAGGATTTTTCCTATAGAATACGATGATGTTTTCGGTTTTATGAAAAAATGGCAGAAAAACGTGGAAAAGTTAAGAAAATGCTTGAGAATTTACAAAGTCGTGTCTGAGATATTCACAAGTTAAACGTTTATTATCTATGATATCTTGATCTAGATTATGGTAATTTCTATTAGTATTTTTCTCACAGAATATGATGCTCTACTTCGCTTTGCCTAGAAATGTCGGGAAAATTAAGAAAATGCTTAAAAATTCACAAATTCGAGCCTGTAATAGTTAAAATTTAAACTATTTAAGAATCAGAGATAATTATGCGAAATTCAGGTGGTTTCTTGTAGTAATTTTCCCGTGGAATACGAGGGTCTCCTATCTTTTGCAGAACATGCTAGGAAAATGCGAAAACATTAAGAAAAAGTATGAATACTCGCAAAATGGTCTGCGTCATTCCCAAGTGAAACATATTAAGAACCAGCATTATTAACTTGAGATTATAGTACTTTTATCTCGAAAAACCGCTGCCTAAGGAATCACTACTTCCACATCCAGACTATTCGTCCAAGTCACTTTAAAGGAAACATCTTGACTATATTTGCACTCTAGTATGTGGAAATTATTGGTCATAGAATTTTAATAATATTTGGGGTAGATGTCATAGAAAAGTTTGAGGAGTTGGTTTCTACCATATACGTTAAAAATGAAGTTTCTAGTTTACCGTACTTATTTTCCACTATTTACAACCTACCACCTCAATGGAGTCATCTCAAGCAGATGTCACTACAATACATACGTGTACTAACTTTCAAGTGAGTATCTCAATTTGATGTTATCAATCCCATTAATAATGAAGCGGAGGTGGTAGAGTTTACAAAATATTAGAAAGAAATCTGAGGCCTTGGTTTCTAGTATATACACCGAATCCCAAATTTCTGTAGTCTTACCAGCTTGCTTTACTTATTTTCCCCTATTTGCCCCTATTTAACCCCCAACCCTTCAACGGCATCATCTCAAATTATGATCTAGTTTCAGACGTCGTTATAATACATACGTGTACCAAATTTCAAATGAATATCTCAATTTTATTTTATCAACCCTTTTCATATTGGAGTAGGGGTGGTTGGGTTGAAAAATATTATAAGAAAATCTGACGCTGTGGCTCCTAGTACATACATCGAATTTCAAGTTTCTGTAGTCTTACCAACGTTTTACTTATATTCCTCTATTTATCCCAAATTAACCCCCAACCCTTCAACGGAATCATCTCAAAATATAAACTAATTCCAGACGTCGTTATAATACATACTTGTACGAAATTTCAAATGAATATCTCAACTTTATTTTGTCAACCCCATTAATGGGGTAGGGGTGGTGGGGGGGTTGAAAAATATTATAAAAAAATCTGAGGCCTTAACTTCTTGTACATACACCGAATTTCAAGTTTCTGTACTCATACCAGCTTGCTTTACTTATTTCCCCCTATTGACCCCTAAATAACCCCCAACCCTTCAACGGAATCATCTCAAAGTGTAATCTAGTTCCAGATGTCGTTATAATTCATACGTGTACCAAATTTCAAATGAATATCTCGATTTTATTTTATCAACCCTTTTAATAATGAAGTAGGGATGGTGGGGGTTGAAAAATATTATAAATAATCTGAGACCTTGGCTTCTAGTACATACACCGAATTTCAAGTTTCTGTAGTCTTACCAGCTTGCTTTATTTATTTTCCCCTATTTACCCCTATTTAACCCCCAACCCTTCAACGGAATTATCTCAAAATATAATCTAGTTCCAGATGTCGTTATAATACATACGTGTAGAAAATTTCAAATGAATATCTCAATTTTATTTTATCAACCCTTTTCAAATTGGAGTGGTGGGGGTTGAAAAATATTATTAAAAAATCTGACGCTTTGGCTTCTAGTACATACACCGAATTTCAAGTTTCTGTACTCTTACCAACTTGTTTTACTTATATTCCTCTATTTACCCCAAATTAACCCCCAACCCTTCAACGGAATCATCCCAAAATATAATCTAATTCTAGACATCGTTATAATACATACGTGTACGAAATTTCAAATGAATATCTCAACTTTATTTTATCAACCCCTTTAATGGGGTAGGGGTGGTGGGGGGTTGAAAAATATTATAAAAAAATCTGAGGCTTTAACTTCTAGTACATACACCGAATTTCAAGTTTCTGTACTCTTACAAGCTTGCTTTACTTATTTCCCCCTATTTACCCCTATTTAACCCCCAACCCTTCACCGGATTTCCTCAAAAAACAATCCAGTTCCAGATCTCGTTATAATATATACGTGTACAAAATTTCAGGTCAATATCTTAAACCGTTCCGGAGAAAGCGTGCGGACAAAAAAAGTTACAGACAGACCGACAGACAGACCGACAGACTGACAGACAGACAGACAGACAGAAATTTTTTTTCGCTCAAATTTAAAATCTCGACGTTTCATGACATTCTAAACCTATTTCACGAATAAAAATTTTTGAAAATTTTTTTGCGATTACTATACTTCCAATCCACTACGTGGATGTGGAAGTAGTAAGTATCCAGCAAAATGAGGAGGTTCACTCAGCTTAAATCTGACTGAATCAAGAGAATGAATAAAAACTCGCAATACGTGAGGTATTGTGAGTATACATAAATGAAAGTATAAACTTGAGTTTAAGGTGATCTTTTGTAGTATTTTATGATTTTTACGCCTTTTCCCAACATTTTCACTCAAAAAAGAGTTGACCCTCGTATCCTACGGGGAAAGCTCTGGATTCTAAGAAGTTTAACAGACTCGAATTTGTACATTTTTGGACATTCTCTTAATTTTTTCACATTTTCTTAACATTTTTCGGCAAAGCGAAGTATAGAATCATATTCTACGAGAAAATGTACTAAAATAAACCACCATAATCTAAAGTAAAATATAATAGGTTTTGAAGCTTGTGAATATCTCGACCGGATTTTGTGAATTCTCAAGCATTTTCTTAACCTTTCCACATTTTCGCGTCAATTTTTCACAAAACCGAATATATAATTGTTGGTGAAATATCAAAATATCAAAAAATCAAGTTAATTTTTCGTTCTCCAGCTTAGGCCAAACTTAGCCAAATTTTAACATCCTCCTTTAAAGAATTCCCTATTATCTTGTTAGACGAGAATAAATGTTCCAAATTATACCATAGAATTTTTTACTAATTGATTGACTATCCTCAGACACGATGTCTCTCTAAATATAATTTAATGTATCACGTGACTATGAGAACAAATAGACAACAATCTGTCGTAATTAACGCCTTCCTAGTTCTGATAATGGGAAGAGAAAATTGGTCATAAATGTTAGCAGAGTTTAGTGTTCATTTCTACTTATAATTTGACACTATCTCATCCGTGTGGTGCAGGGGTTTCTTTCATTGTTTTTGAATATTTTCACAGAAGTCGCAACATATACTAGACGAACCTTATCACGTGTCGTACATTTTCTCATGTAACTATAAAACTTTTTCAACAATTTCCGATTTTTCAAAACGAGTTTCGACCTCCTTTTGTGTCTTTATTTGTTATTATGTTGTTATTAAAAAAGCTTAGGTACTCGTTATGTACTTCAGGTGGATCAGATCAAAATGCTATACCATTCACTTGTGGAATCACATCTAGTCTAAGGACTTTTGACTTGAGGGGGTATCACTAATCATAATATAATAATGAATCTGGATTTAAAATCGACTTACTCAATACACAATTTGTTTGTAGAAACTAAGGTATTTGATATACGGCAACTATATTGCCAAACCTTAATAATATGGCAATATAAATATAGAACAGAACTTATTAATATTAGCCATAATTATAACACACGTCATAAAGTTAACGCTACAATAGTACCATTCATACATAAAACCAAATCTCAACGAAGTTCTGCATATCTTGGCCCTAAATTTATTATCTAATTCGAATAGAGCTTAAAACAATGAATTCTGAAAATGTATTTAAAAAAAACAACGGATCAGTCTTCAGCTACGTTTAAAAATTCACCAAATAGTAAATCTCAAGAACATTTATTATAACATAAATTCATAATAATAATAATAATAATAACAAATAATCTAAAATTTAAATATACTGTCAAGCCTTGGCTTCTTGTAGATTATTTGCATTTATTTTTCAATTAAAGCCTTGCAATTATTGTATTATGTTATACTAAAATGAAAAATAAATATTCTATTTTATTCTATTCTATTCTATTATTGTATGTTTTTCAAATTCTTCTCTTTTTGAACAATCTTGTGTTAATATTAACAACTTCGCAATAATTTTTGAAAAATGTCTGAAAGACAGATTAATAAACTACCTGAATATTAACCATCTATTATCAAAGAATGAGTATGGATTTTTAAGAGGGCTGAGTACAGGCGATGCCATATACCAACTGACGAAAGAAATAACTGATAATCTAAATCAATCAAATGTATGGCAGTATTCCTAGAGCTAGCTAAGCATTCGACACAGTGCCCCACGAGAAGCTCTTAGATGTATTACATCATTATGGAGTACGTTGAACTGTGCTGAATGTCTTTAGAAACTATCTATCGGACAGGTTTCAAATGACTCGTGTTAGATAAGCTATCAGTACACCAAGGAGAATCCAAATAAGTGTTCCTCAAGGTACTGTGCTTGGTCCAATTTTGTTTTTGACCTATATTAACTAGCTTAGACATAAATGGTACTATTATTTCTTTTGCTGATGACATAGTCTTATTATTCCAAGACTCTTCTTGGAACCTCGTTAAAGAAAAAGTTATAAAGGGTGTAATAAAAGTACATAATTGGTCGAGTACTTTTGAAATTATCATTAAGTATTAAAAAACACATTACGTAGCTTTTTTATTAACGTCAGCTAGTAGATCTGACTTTTTCAATATTAGATTTAACTGTACGGAGGGAATTCTAGAAGCACCGCAAGCAAATTATCTAGGCATTATAATTGATCAGAACTTAAAGTGGGACAATCATATTAAAAAGTTAGAATCAAACATAAGGAAAGTAATACATAAATTCTACTTAATAAGAGAATTTCTAGAGAAAAAACTTTTAATAATCGTGTATAAGTCACTGGTGGAATCATTAATTATATTTGGCATTATTGCTTGGGGAGGGCTTTACAATACACTAAAACAGCTAAATGTAATACAAAACTTCATCCTAAAATTAAGTTTCAAAAAGTCTAGCCTTTATCCTACGAATTTACTATATTCAGAAGAGATTCTTAATGTCCGTTCACTGTACATCTTAGCTTGTTGCTCATTTTTACAAAAGAATAAGCACTTAAAAAATTTCATATCCCATCAGCACGAAACTAGGGGTAAAGTTCATAAAAGCCTACAAATACCTCTTGTAAATAAAAATATTGGACTAAAATCATTTCAATACTTAGCCTCTAAATTACATAACCTATTACCAATTAAAATCAAGCAATTGATTAATCTTAAAGGGTTTAATAAGGAATGTAGACATTTTATAAGTACTAACTTTGATTCATTCAGAATCTCTTTTTAGAAAAAAATGTTTTCTTTCTTATTAAATTTCTTTAATAAATAGAATACAATTCGTTCGATCCTCTGAGTACTACATAAGTTTTGGTTCCTACTTTTAGTTTATCTTGAATCCTATATTATTTAGTATCTAGTGTAAGATGTATTCAAATTAAAAAATCAAGGCACATGCAAATGTTAATTCATTTAGGTGCCTATCTCCAATTTAAATCTATAAATCTGTTGTTTATTACTATTGTATTAAATGGTGTTTCTACTAATTTGAATAAAAATTGAATTGAATTGAATAAAAAATATCATACATAATTGTTTAGATCCACAACATTTAAAGTCAAACCACCATAGGAATTACATCGTAAAACTTAAAGTTTATTTTCCTTATTAATCGTACAAATTGGAAATATGCAAAGCAGAACATATTTTCATTCCTTATTTGCCAGATAGAAATTGAACCGCCGCGCCATCAAATACGTCTCGCGCTTTGTTCTCTCGAACACAATGCGTAAATTAACAACCGAAAATATGCCCCGTCGCGAAGCAGTTCCAATTTTTCCGTGTCCGTGTCTGAGTCAAAAGCCAATGAGGCGAACAATCGACCGATCCACTCGAATTTAATTAAAACCTTCGATATGAATTTCTGGATAGAAAAGAGCTGTTTTCGCCTTGAGGTCTTCTATAGATTTTCAATTTGCGGTGCCGATTGAGGAAAAATGTACATTCCGGCTTTTATAATAGACCATTTTTCAAGAAAATTTCCGGGGACAAAGAGGTTGGTTTATTTGTTGGTAAATTTAAAAGTCAGATCAGGTCATCCAAAATATGACTGCATAATAAAGTGTATGTAAACTGCACGAAGATAAATTCTACGGTCAAAATTCTATTAGTTAATATACAATGCAATCGCTGTATCATATTAAATATCATACATAAAAGATAAATAAATTAGACGTGCATATTTTATTCTTCGCAGACAGTGCACTGATTGCAACTTTTATATATTTGTTACACTTTTCTATCGGTTCGTAGAAATCATAAATTAAGATTCTTCCCTACAATATTTAATATTGACTACAAATCAATGACTTCTACAATGAGAGAACTTTTTATTTTACAGCTGGTATTTGTAGAATTAGTTGCTCTGTTTTTGTCGAGGTTTGTGTTAATAAATAAACATACTCTCTATGCCTTTTAATTTATATTGCCTACAACTAAAAGAAAACCAGTAAATAACAGGTTGGAATAAGCTCACTAGGGTGTATCGAAAGAAACTTTTTTTGGAAATTAAAAATTTCAAGTTGATAAAAAGTTGTCTCTATGAACGCACATACACCACACAAAAAATTAGCCCAATTGAAAAAAAATTAGGTCTCCCGCAAGAGATATGAAGTTTATAATTTTATTCGAAAATCTATAAATTCATTCATATTTTTTTTTTATTAAGGATCTGTCTTAGGACAGAATGCTTATGATGAATAATATATTTAACGGCCTAAAAAGAACTTTGATCGACATTTTAAAAAATCTTTTAAATTAGGAAGAAATCCTCATTATTCTAAAAATTCTTTCAGTTTAAATAAAATGCGGGAGATCTAAACGTTTTATTATAGTATTTTTTTATACTTCCATTTTACAACCTGTTGTTAAATATTTTCAACTTGAAAAATAAAATCACTTAATGCTTCATTCCAAAAAAAATACGGAAAAATTCAGTTTTTTAAAGAAAATGATAAACTTTGGGCGTCTTGTGGGATAACTATTTTTTTTCAATTAACGTTACATTTTTTTGTGATGTACAGGGTGTAATTAGTTTCATGTCATTAAAAAAATTGGTTGTAGGGAACGACAATTCAAACAAAAAAACCTTATGTAACATGGGGTCTAAAGCACATAGTTTCGGACAAAAAAAAATAAATGAAAATTTCCAAAATACTTAATAACATAGTTTGAGAACTGCTGGCATATTGGGGTAGGCTTTATTGCCTCGCGTCTTGTAGCACATGATACGCTAACATTCGTGCTAATAAGTATGGTGAGCCTAAGAGAAAATTAGGCCGCGACGGGGGTCATCTAAAAGCATGCCGACAAAGCAGTTAAAAGTAACCGACAGAGGACACCGCCATGTTTATTGCTTCTTCGCAGCCAAATTATCTTATTACGCGTGCTATACTCCCCCTTGTAATATTCCCAAGTAATAATTTCAGTTTGTGTCCTTACTTGGTAAACAACGTACACACGACGCTACCTACCCGTTCCTTGGCTTTGTCTGTTGCTTTTGTTCTTTCTTAATTTTGTGTCACTTATGTTAAGATTTATTTTATTCACTTATCGTTCAAGTCGTTAGTACTTGGTTACGTAAGACACTACTTCTCGTTCGTGATTTTTTTAGTTTTTCTTTTTGTTTTCTTTATTGATAACGTTAATTCACAGTTTAGTGTGGTGTCTTAAAACGCAGATTTTGGACATTATGGAAGATTACAATTATCCAGAGCTCGCGGATATACACTTGGTGTATGGAGAAAGTGGTGGATATGCAGCTGGTGCGGAAGAGCTTTATCGCTTAGGGTTCCCTAATCAACGTCATCCTTGTGCTAGTACATTTGTTAGTATTGACCAGCGTCTTCGCGAAACAGGTCGTCTCGATGGACATGGAGGAGAATAAGGTCCACAACGCAAAGAAAGGGTAATTGACGCAGAGATTCAAATTTTGGAACTTGTAGAAGAGGATCCAACTTTAAGCACCCGCGATATCGCGAACCGTGTGGGAGTATTCCATTTTGAGGTATGGAGGACATTGAGAGATATAAATTTACATATCAACGTGTCCAAGCACTAGAACCTCAAGATTTTGCAGAGCGAATGCAATTTTGTAGGTGGATTTTAAGAAAACGCGCGGAAGATGAGGATTTTTTAAACGTTCTGTGTTTCTCCCATGAGGCGTGTTTTACCAAAAATCCACATGTAATAAGAAGGGTTTATTTTCAAAGACGGTTCAGCGTTATTTTGTGTGTAGGAATTAGCGGTAATGAAATTGGACCTAGATTGAATGGTGATGTATACTTAAATTTTTTGCAACAAACATTGCAAATTTGCTGGAAGATGTACCCTTGGCTACGCGCAGAAGAGTGTGGTATTTGCACGATGGCGCGCCAGTCCACTTTAGTCTGGCTGTTCGAAATTGTTTGAACAGAAAGTTTCCTCGACGATGTATTGGACGTGGTGGACTAGTACCATGGCCTGCTAGATCGCCCGACTTAAATCTGATTTACTCTTATTTTTGGAGGCATTTGAAATCTCGTGATCTAATTGACACTTTAGAACAATTGCAACAATGTATTTTAATGTGCATAGAAACCATAAAAAATGATTCTAACTTACCAAATGTATTGAACGGAGTGCGTTGTACTTAGTTCGACGTGCCGAAATGTGTATACGTGGAGATGGAGGTCATCTCGAACAATTTTTGTGAAAAAAATAAAAAGAATTGTTCAGATATTGGGCGTTACCTATTGGGCATTAAATGTGTGATTATTATTATTATTATTAGTATTCGCTGTCTTGTTATGATCTGTTTATTATTATTTACATTGATTTTCATAGAGACCAAACACTCGATTTTTAGTTTTCGATACCTGATTGGGAAAAATTATGCGCTTAGTTCGTTAAAAAAAAATTTTTTTCCTTACTTGAAATACACAACTATTTTCTGTTATCGTATCTCGGACGTCTACTGTTCGTTTTCCATTTTCATAAAATAATTACTAATTTTTTAAGCTTTTAACACAATGTTACAAATGTTAATAAAGCACTTTTAAATTTTGTAAATTCAATAAAATAAATAAACAATAAAAGCTTCAATAACTTTTTCCAAATTAAAAAACACAGGTAAACAAATCCTATTTAAACCCCTGCGGTTATGTTATGCTTGCGTTGTGCCGAAAGAGAAGGAATTATTTACATTTTCATAATTAGTGGTATAAAAAGTTCGGTACAAATAATCCCATCAAAGTGCCGCACTTCTACCGGCGGGAACACAAGTCGGATATTACAGTTTTTTATTATTTCTAATATTCGGTACTATAACATCCATTGACCCTGATAAACAGTGGTTTTCAAATGTTTCCTACCTTAACATTCAAATTTTAAACTTAGATCAGTTTTTTTTTAAAATTAACCCCTGTATATGGGTTCACAGAGACAACTTTTTATCAACTTGGAATTCGGAATTTCCAAAAAAAGTTTTTTCGATACACACTAATGCTCACTTTATAACCCGAAAAGTGGTTAGAAAATGGCCACTTTACAACCTTACATGTCATATTTCAGTTCAGTTGTCGAATGAAGATGAAATATCATAGATTTCAACTTTCAACTCCAACTTTTGACATGTCAGACAATATGATTATTTCTGTATGCGGGAATAGAAGAATTTATGCAACACGACCATTGTAATTACTCAGTATGTGCTTAATATTTATATAATATACAGATATTCATTTGATTAAATAAAAGTATAAGCATTTTGATAGCTTTTGAGTAGATTAGTCGAAATCCAATCTACCAAGTAAACTAGATAGATTCATCAATTCCTGTAAGAGTAAGTAAAAATAAAGATCTAGAAAAGCATAGATGTATATGTATAGATGTATATGTACCTACTGCAAACTTTTCATTATTTTTATAACTTAAGGTAGTTATATCGCGAGAGGTGCCACATCTGTTAGCGAATTAATAAACTTGAGACGCGAGAGAGAGAAAGAGAGAGTAGGAAAAGATTTGGCAATACCGAATATAGTTTTTGACGCTTGCTGATCGACTCGTCACTAATGTCAATATATTTTTACCTTTTTTAATAAATGGATGGGAAAGTGTATTTTATGTTATACATACAATAAATAAAATAGGAATGGAAATTTGTAAATCCTCTACTTTCTTATATGATACTGGATTTAAAATAAACACAAAGTATTTTCAAATATCCGCGTCAAGTATTAGAAATAGTGCGGCGTTGCCACGTCTACTCCTCACGTTCTCCATTCAATAATTTCAATAATTTTCGGGTACGTTATTTTACGGTGAATCATTTCGATATTTATGCACGTGCTTCGTCAGGAATTGTTTTAAATTTGCCTCGTTTTTGAGATTATTCTTAAATAAGGATCAGTCGTAAGAGGGAAAATAGTATCACGACATCATTTTATTTCACATGGCGTCCATGCAATCTTAAATGTCGATAAAAACTGCGAACTTTGAGCGAATGAATCTCGGAAACGGTAAATGGAGTTTATATTTTACCAGAATGATATGTGAATTTAATTTGCAGCAAGTTTCGTGATTTTCTTGAATAACGTGAATTGCGACATAACTACCTTAATATAAAAATTAAAGAATCGTTTCAATACAGTAAAATATATTTATGGAATTGAAAACAATAGTTCCCGCTTACAAAATCGGGCTTCTCTATAATTTCTCTACTTTACCTACTTTCAATTAAAAGGGGCCATTCGTTTAGAAGACGTATGCACAAATCCTAGATAAAAGCATGGGCGCGTTGAAATTATCATAGAGACGCATTTTAATCTCTAAATTGTATTCCAGCACAGATCTCAGCGAAATTTATTATAATCCCAAGCCGCAATCGAAATGCAAATCCAATTCTGTGGTACTTTTAACAAGGACTCCGGACAAATTAATTCCGCTAGATAATCGTCGTAGACTGAATACCGATTACTACCCAATATCCTTATTTAATATCGCATTTTGGAGCATTAGTTCTTGTCGGAATCTGAAACGTAACCCACAACCGCACTCAGATAGTAATTCCACCACTACATTGCTCATCTTCTTCCTATATCTTATAATGAGGCATTAATATGCGGGTATTTGGATTATAGACCAATTTGGAATTCCGCCGAGTCTTGTAGAAATGAACATTCTAATGGGGTTAGACGTAATGGATTACAGAATCAATACTTACCTACGGAATTAGTTTTACTCGCTCTTGAAATTGCATACGGACAGAGGTTGCAGGGGCTTGAGTTCAAGCTGATTATGTTCATTAGTGTAGACTATCCTGGCATTGAAAATACAAAAAATAGGATAGAAAAAATAATTTCCAGTTACACAAAAATACGTGATATTTATTTACCACAAGATATCCATTACACAAATGTAGTTAGTGATCACATTATTTTATGTTTAAAAGTGAATTATTTATTATTTGTTTGCTTATGGTATTGAAACATATTCTTTATAGGATTTTGCAAACAGCGGAAAGGAAAACTATCTATAAGAACGAAAAGGAAAACTATATGTAAAAATATTAATGAAATCTTTGCATTCTTTCGATAACCTGACTTCTGGTTATGCTAGCAAGTTAAAATTATAGTTTTTCTTTTAGTTCTCATAGATCGTTTTTCTCTCAGCTCTTTGCAAAATCCTATAAAGAATATGTTTCATTACTATAAGCAAACAAATAATAAATACAATAAATGCTAGTTGGCTAGTAGATAGGTGAAGATCTGTTTTTTTTTATTAGTCAATGTCAAATATAAATATTTCATACTCATTCATGGATATTGCCTATGTTTTGCATGGAATATCATTATGAGTGGCTTTGCGCCTTTCTGATGAGCTCAGAATAAGGGCGAAAAACATTTCAAAGGCTAAGCGTTTCCAAGAAACTGAATGAGAGATTTTGTGAAAATGTAATCCATTAAAATGAAAAAAAAAATGTTAAAGACAAGGTAGGTAAACAAATTAATTTCAGGCATTTGTTCTCATTTCTAACTGAATTTGCATACCGTAGGGGGTTATGCAGATATTAGTTTAATCTGCGTAGCCGTAGGGGTCTATGTTGGATGCTAGTGTTATAATGAGAATGTCAGATAAGAAAGTGGACACATTTATTTCAGAATTTTAACTTGCTAGCATAACCAGAAATCAGGTTATCGAAAGAATGCAATGATTTCATTAATATTTTTACATATGGTTTTTCTTTTAGTTCTCATAGAGTTTTTCTTTCCGCTGTTTGCAAAATCCTATAAAGAATATATTTCAACATTATTTTAAAAAACCTCAAAAATTTAGATTCTTGTGTAATTTATTGTTTTTTTCAAATCATATCTTGAAAGTAAACCATATTGAATACCGGGGTTAACTATTTGCGGCATTTATAGCCACTTCAGGTGTACCTCAGGGTTCTGTGTTGAGATCATCATTCTCTAATATTCACATTAATGGCATTGCAGTTGAATTGGGTGTGAATTTTCCTTTAATGTAGATGATATAGAGTTATTTATTATATCGAATTTAATTGTTGTTTAAAAAATGTATTGCCTACACGACCATTTGTTGTAGTCTATGTAAAGGACTCATAATGGAATAAATCCAAAAATGAAGATAGACTAGAAGGAGTCCTACTAGAGGAATACTCCTGGCCAGGGACAAGCCAAGAAGTTCATAACAGATTCGACACGAAATGTCACAAATTTTCTTGAATTTGAAAAATTGGCCTAAGGTTGATAATGGGCCTTCTAATGGATCACTGCTCCGTAAGATGACATCTTAAGAGCATGACGACAGAAAATTATAAAACTAAATAATGCGATATTGCAACTGAGATTGCGGAACATTACGAATACAAGAGCTTAATCCGCATTAATAGGCCGATGTCTCTAAGAGTTGTCGGTTTATCTTCGTCGAGGACGGACGTATTGTTGTTATACTCCCGAAAAAACACAAATAGAACCGGTTAAGATTCCACTAAACTCGAAAAAATTGAAGTCATGGGTAGATTAAAAAATTATGGATAAAATGAAGTGAAATAATAGAAGAACAAAGCACGCAACAAATTGAAAATGGAAAATAACTGTAAAATATTTGTTAATAATAGTATAAACTAAGCACGGGCCTAGCGTATAGGCCCTTACGTCGTAAACGGAAACTACCTGGGACCGACCTTCAAGACGCCTCAAGTGGATTTGTGTGAGCAACCTTTGTTTATAAGGCAAGATAAACATACCAGCTGTGGACAAAAAAAGATAAGTTTCAAGTAGGTTTTTAGTTTATTAATGTATTAGTTTATTTTTTTATTAAAATTGAAAATTTTTTAAAAGTTAAATTGAAGAAGGTATTAAACATAAGTAATGGAATAGAAAAATACCGGGAATTGTAAACCGGCAGTTCTGGGTAATTAGGTACTACAAAAACAAACTAATATGCAAAATGTGAAAAATATTCTCTCGGGCCTCCTTCTCATAACCCGCTGAAAAAAGCTGTTTCTACCGCGAGGAGGCAGGTTTCTTCCTTGCATTTCCACCGTAAATGGATACTTACTTGTGGAACGGTTAATAAATAAAAGCTCCCTGCGGCGAGCGAATGTATGTATGTCTTGTCAGACAAACGAAGTGAACGCATGTGGGCAGAAGGAGATACACACTTCTAGATTCAGAAACAGAAGAAACAGAAAACCTAGAAAAAGAATAAATAAGGAGATGATCATAGATGGAAATTTAAAAGACGCATGGAAACTAAAAAGAAGCATCTTGCGGGCTTCTGTCTGCCACCACTTTGTTCCCTCTTCCGCGGGCGAGAACGACCAACCGAGGCCGAAAAAAGAGTAGAAGACATGCGGGTGACGAAGTGCACGCAGAACCTTTCATGCGTTTAATTATTATGTACAATTATTGAAATTATTACAAATACCCCAGGTGAGTGGAATATTGTGATGAACTATATTGCGTCAATTGTGGAATTGTTGAAAAATATAATTTGTTTAAATCTTCAATTAGCAACACAGAAAAAATCATTGGTATATATCAAATATTGATTTAGTTAAGAAGCGCAATAGGTAATATTGCAACCTTGCGGTAATATTGTCTGTTGCGCTTGATAACTAAATTAATATTTCACATATACCAATTTTTTTTTCTGAAAATGCTTATATTTTATATAATTAACTATTTTATCAATTTTTTTAAAATACATTGATAAATAACAGAAATGAAATGAAATTATGAAATATTGCTAAACACTAAACGATCCTCTTAAACAATCTCCAATATACAAATTTATTAATATTCCATAAGCTCAGTATGACGCTTAACAGTCAAGTATCATTTAATTACCATATAAACATCATCCCGAATGAAGGTTTTAGAACACTCATAATACGATCTTACGATTCTAATGGATTAACACACAGAAACTATTACATCAATCTTTTGTTCGATCCAAATAGGAACATTCGGTATAACACATACAAAAAAACAAAGAGAATTCAGAGGCATTTCTTAAAGACTTCAAATATTAAATAATATTGTGCCTACCCTTCTATTGGTTTTCTTCAACCCATACTATTAAACAGCTTTTTATTTTCGAGTCTGGAGATTGGCAGAATAGGACAAATGCTTCTTTTTATTAAACTAATACAATATGACAAGACTGAGGCACTATTTCAAGTTCACTAAACTTTCGAACACGTAGACCAAGTTCTAGGCATAATTCGTTATTCTATTTGACATTAAATGTTAATTTTCCACCAAAGTATTCGTAAATTGTTTGTATGAAGTCTTAAATATCTTTCCTAATTAGCAAAATTGAGCATGTCCTACAGAACATAAAAACTAACAATCGTCTCATTCCCGTTTTTACAATAATTGTCACAAGACGCAACGATTACACGGAAAGATAAACACCATAACGTGGATTTATTAGTAGAAAGTATCATCCCCGCATGTATATTTCAAGGAGGTATATTCTCCCTTGGTAGCGTTTATGCGCCCTTATTACATTAAAAGCCTCTCATAGAAATTTCAACGCCCGGCAGAGAGAAGATGCGTGTAATTGGATCCCAAATGATCTCAGAAAACTTCAAAAGCATTTATATTCATCTTTATGAGCTACATGGCTCAACAACAACTAATTCATGTTTCAAGTGTGGTTTACCTGTCAGGCTGTTAGTAAAAAAAATAGCATAAAAAACCACCAGTTTGATGTGTTTCATAGAGGTAATAATAATGGATGTATTTGTTACGTAGCAACAGCACGTAATTCAAGTTCTGAAAGAACGAAAAACTTTTTAGAAGCCAGTCTTACTTTAGATGAGAGCATACGATTTATCACGTTGGTTCCACTTTTTTTATCAAATCCTTTTAATACATGAACGTATTTAAATGCTTATTTAAATATCGTATTTTTTATTAACATACGTATTTAAGCATTGTGCTATTTTCAAGGTACGGCTATTTATGTTATATAGTAGAATCGGGTCCAGTTTAAAATGACCGATGTATGAATTAATGATGCGCATACGCTTTCACTATCTCTTGCACACAAACTTAAAGCAATAGCCTAAAGACATTGTCAATGTATGTCTACCAAGATTATTTCCCACTTATTTTGAGACGGAAATATGAAATGTGCGCTGAGGAGTGAGAAACATAGTCATAAGCTCAGCGATTCTCAAACTGTGTGTTTTCACGACGAATATTATTTATTCCCGTGAACTAACACTACTCTAAATATGAATAACGTCTTTATATTAAATATTTAAGTTATTTTTAGTGGTAAATAGTGGATATTCATGTCAAACCACTAAGCCTTACACTTTTCTAGTAAGTACATATTACACGTTTTAGAATTTAATAAACATAGGATCGCGTATCTCAATCGGTAAGATACTCAAGTAGCAATAAATGTAAATGGAGTGGTTGTTAGTTCGACCTTCTTCTGTTTTCCCCAAAAATGTGTCTTATTACTATTAGCGCGTGTTTGTCTCTAATAAAATCGACTTTCTTACATTATGTATTAATACACGAATGGTGAAACGTGCGTCGAGTAGATAAATAGTCCAAGTGTAGCGTTGTATTGTTTATGAAAACGTGTCGTAAATTGTTCAAGTGTAGTGTTGAGGTGTTTTAGTGTTTATGAAAACGTGATAATACGTTGTTCTTTCAGAATTGTTTTAATTTATTTGTTTTAAAATTATTGTTAATTTTTTTAATATATATTTTTTCAACCAAAACATGTATTTATTACCGCTAAAAGAAAAATAATTTATTTTCGTTATTCTCATAGTGATTTCAGATTTTTTTTGTTATTATATAACATATTTTATTTTTACTAACATTATTTCCCCTACTAATACTACGTCCTATCCTTTCCTGGCAAGAAATGCTCATACCTCCTCGTGGTTCTTACTGGACTGTAACAAAGTTTTTGTCGAAACTAATCAAATATTTGCGAAATAGACACAAGAATTTATGATTTTTCATATAGTAATTAATGGTAGGGGTAAAATTTGCACTTTTTTATTTTCCTCATTGATATATGGGATCCTTGTTGTATTCTATGCACTTTTTCTTAATAAAATTTTTCGATATCTTAACAATACCACTCATTTTTCGATACCACCGTCAACTATTTTTTACAGTCCTGCCAAATCGGTGATCACATGACGTGTCAGAATGTAATTTATTTGTTGTCTGACATGCATATACGAACCCCCAATAGAGTTTTTTAGAAATGTCAATAATACAATTCTTTCCCATATGTAGCCAGCTTTATGGCGGACACTGTATAATCAAAATTCCACTAAAATTACAAAGTTACTAAATTAATAATTTTAACATTTTATGATAACATCTTTCCTATTTTTTTATAATTATTTAGCGACATCATTGCTGTTACAGGAAAGAACTGTTTGAGAACTACTGGCATTTCTTATGCATCAAATAAAATATTAGTTCAGACGTTTTAGTGGCCATGACACAAGTCAGCTTAAATTGTACCCGACTCTAGAGTAAATTTAAGGCTTCAAATTACCTAAATTAAATACACTGGATTGAGTATATGGTAGGTTCCTTGTGAAATATGTTTAGAATAATTGTTTTTAGAAAAGAGAAAACAGTGCTTTTTGATGTTTCAAATAAAAACTGTATTTTTATACACACTACATATGTTTCGGCTTGCTAGGCCTTTCTCAAGAGCATTACAGATGAATACTAAAGCTGTAAGGGCGGTTGTAAAGCTATAAGGGCGGGGATTTCAAGTAATAAAACTAAGTATGTACCTACTCGGAATATAATTCAATGGGCTATTATAGGGATTTTTATGAAATTTAGTTGGTCATTGGTGGTACAAGTGTTGCTTTTAAGGGATTATTTTTATTTCTAATTGTTCAAGGAGGTTTAAGCGTTTTCCCTTTCTTTCTGAATGGATTAAATTAACACAGAAAATAATAATTTGATCCTCTCTCTTTCAATTTTTATACACGGATATTGTTGACCTTATTTTTCAGGCCCAAGAAACGATCCTATCAGATTTATTCCAAAATACGTGTCTAGGGGCATTTCACCTATCTTATCCCGAGGTATCTTTTCAAGTCGACATGCTTATAACAACACCTTAAAAACAATAACAAAGTAAAAAATTGAGCCGTCAATTGTTATTGTAGAAGAACATGTCTCTTGGAATGTAGATTTTTTTTTTCATGTACTTTTAGTGGCGTTTGGAAACCATCCTTAAGAAAATTTAAAACCATGTAAATTTGTGTCAATATTAAAAATTATTAACCAACAAATAAAAACAATTTATCAGTTTTTCTATACCAATTGGGAGCCAAACCATCGTATTTTTCTTTTTTATAAATGCACCGTGTACATCTCGATTACGGTTATTCTAAACAAACTTTATAGGACTCTATTTTTAAATTTTTCTTACATGTAATATGTTTTAGCGCTACTATATAGTATTTTTTCTCAGAGTAGTCATGATCCATGAATGATACTAGTTGGTCCCCATTTTATGTTAAAAACAAATTAAATTCGCGTTATGAAAGCGGAAAAAAATAACTGTTTCCCATACTGACCCCTCATTTAGTGTAAAAATGAGACACAGTCGATAAAAGAGAAAATATACCAATAACCCCCTTCTTTTTAACCGTGGAGGACAAAAAATAAGACAGATCAAATTACAGGTGTTAATATCATTTTTTTAAAGCAGATTTCGGTATTCGGTGTATACTTTAGTATATCTTTCTATTTATTTCAGTGCCGCGGATTATGAAAAAAGTTGTCCTTCTTTCGCCGAATTTTTAATTGTCTCATTTTTACCCGGTCTGACCCAACGGCAAACTGTTGAGTGAGTACCTGAAGGCAGATTACATTATGTATATAGATTTTCAGTTTTAACAGTTTTATAATGTTCAAAAGGAGCTGTGTTTTGCTTAATTTCGTGAACAATTTTAGAGCAATTTGTTAAAGGTAAAGTTCTTTTTCGTTAAAAATAAGAATCAATTAAAAACAATATTGAGATGCTAATGTTTTTACTGAAAACAAGTACAATTCTACTTATGAAGTATGAATATTGTCACTTCTCGGAAAGTGCGAGTTTCATCGTTAAAACTTATTCTAATATGCATTCAAATTTTGGCGTAAAACTCATTACGTGGCGTAGAACACATTTAACTCAATGAGTAATCGTTCCTGTAAATTGGACTTAAATAGTTGTAATTTAGTTAGTGTTAAAATGGCCGTATTGTAAAATCTTAACCCAGAACTATAACTTCCAGGCCACGAGCGGGCCAAAGGATGACATTCCAAACTGTAAATCATTGCGTTTGCCAAGACAAAAAATAGCCCTCCTTGCAAAACAAAGACCAGCATAATCTCGTTCCATATTTTACTGGTCCGGGGACAATAACCCCAACTAGACGGAGCGAGAAGATGTTTAGTGGAGATTTCTATGCTCTTTAAATTACTTTTCTTGTCGTGTAATATAACTGGGGATTCTCATGTGACCTTTACACTTCATTGTTTTTGTGGCACGGAGGGTAGCGTTTAAGTCCTTATCTGTCGCCACAATTCGATCGAAGAGCATTTTAGAAATAATAGGATGTAATTTTAATGAGGTAATTGTTCACTGACCATTTAGTAAAAAATGAAACAAAATTCGCTTAAATCCAACGCAGCGCACAATGTTATCCAGGGTGGTCTGAAAATATCTTACAACAAAAAGCCACGATATATATTGTACTCCTAGATGTACATACTACTTCAGTATGTATTCAGTGATGGGATAGACCAACTACAAAAACTGCAAAGTCAACTACGCCGCAGACTTACTTTCGGAGTGCATAGGTATTATAAATTGTATCCCTCATATCCATCTTTCTTGCCTCCATCAAGTCCTTAATTTCATTTTTTTTCTACATCCATATTTTGCCACAGTAGTATTTGGGGCGTCCTGCTCGTCACGGGTTTCCTTATAAATCCGTTGCACCGTCCGCATACAAATACCCAATGCATTAAAAGTACACTAAAAGAAAATTTACTTTATAAATATCTGCCACATTTAATTTTTGTTATTCACCTCGTGGACTGCTTGTAAAGATATAAGGGGACCTCCGTTGCATTTATCCTGATTGAAGTACTCAACTAATTTCACCACCATGTCTCTGGCTACTGCATTCCGTCTTCTACTGGACATTTTGAGATTAGTTTCTTTACAAGCAGTAAAACTGAAGTACTCACAAACTACTTACACAACAATTTACATAATTACAGGAAACGTAAAACACCACAATGAAAAGCACTTCAAACTTATATAAATAATGAGAGGAAATAGAACATAATTGAATGTGACAAATGCGCCAACTGCACGCTACTGAATTGATGGAATGATGAACGTTGGTTGCAGCTACAACAAGCGGTTGTATTATTCATCTCTAAAGCGCAGCGTTACGTTTTTAACTTCTGTCGTAGCCCTATTAGACGTGAATTTCTATCATTTGCATTTTAATGCACTAGTATTCAAGCCAATAGAAAAATCTCATGTCTTTGATAAGTACATACATTGGTGACGATTTCAACTATACATTTAAAAGAAAGCTTTTTTAAATATTTCTTTTGTATAATCTTATTTTTTACTTTTTATTCTTTACTTATTTTACAGCCAAACAGACAGACGAAACACTTTCATTTGATACCCATATCAAGGAGGTTGTGAATAAAATGGTAATCTGGCATCCTATGGAGTCTCATCGTCTTTGGCTCTACAACCCAGGGTGGGTCTTGGCCTGTTCCAAGATTAGTTTCCATTGTTTCCTATTTCATGCCTTTTCTCTCCAATTTATGGCTCTCAGTGTTCTTCTACATGGTCCTTGAACGTGGCTCTGGGCCTTCCTCTCTTTCGAGTTTTTGCCAGTGTTTGTGAATATCTGCTTTGGGGGTTCCATTTCATCCATCCTTTCTAAATAGCCAAGCCACCTTAATCTGTTGACTTTGATATAGATGTAGAGAAATTATAACTCCTGCACCACGTCCCGTTCTCATGCACACCTCTGTATATATGATAGGTATCTTTCCTTCAAAGCAGACCAGAAGCTCCTCATCGCTTTTTGTCATCGTCCATGTTTCTGACGCGTAGGTGAGGACAGGTTTAATAAGGGTTTTATATATCAATACCTTAGTTCTTTTAGTTACAATGCTTGATGTTAGATGTTTTTAACCCAACGTATGCTCTGTTAGCCCGCTATATTCTTCACTTGATTTCAGCACTTATTATGTAATTTTCATTTATTTGAGATCTGATATATAAACTCTCTTACCCCTCCAAATGTATATGTTTCTATCTTCGGGTGGCACTAAATTGTTGCTATTAGAAACTTTCATATGCTTTGTTTTGACAATGTTAACCTGTAACCCCCACTTTCTTCCCAGGCGTTTCTAATGCTTTGAAGGTTTGTATTAGTTTTCTTCACTAATTTTATTAGGTGTATCCTGTGACATCTACCATATTGGATTTAGATTGACGTCACATAGTATATCGTATTGTACTCGTCAAACCCTTTCATATGATACCCGTATCAAGGGGATTGTGAAGAGTAAGACGAGATGCCATCCTAGGACCTATATAGGGCCACCATATTGGATTTATAATGACATTGCATAGTTTATCGTATTTTACTCATCGACTCCTTTCATTTCATACCCATATCAAGGGAAATGTGAATAAAGACGCGATCCGCCATCTTGGGACGTCCGCCATATTGGATTAAAAACAGTATTAGCAATATAACCGAACTTATTCATCAAATTCATCACATTAAGATGCCATGATTCGACACAAATGTTAAAACATAATTTTATTTGCTGCACTCTTGATTATATAAAAATGAATTCCAGCGATGCATTTACACGAAGCGCGCTTTTACAATTCGCCACATATTTGCTGACTATAGAATTTTTAATAGGTAAATTTAAAAAAATGAAAGGCATACAATGAACATTCCTGTTCTGGTGTACATTGTCGAGTGATCGATTAAACAGTAGAAAAGTATGGCAAACAGAGAGCGTGAGTGGTAGACGAAATTTCAGCGGTTGAAGGGGAGCACTAAAATGCGGTGTCGGTTCAATATCGGTCCAGATATTTTTGGCAGACCGCCAAGTTGGGAGCATCGCTGCTAGTACGGAAACAGTGGGAAAAGGAAAAAGGAAAAGTTGTTAGCAGTTCGATCTCATAACCTAGTTGAATAACACAGGATGTATACTAGAATAGAAATAGATATTGTGGGGTTGAAACAAATACTTCTGAAAAGAAATATACCTGCCTAGCAGAAATGTACTGGAGTTAGTATTGTTGTTATATTTAATCTATTTATGAATGTAGTATAATTGAGTAGATATACCGGGTGCCCCACGAGATCAGATGCATCCCAATATAAAAATGTAAAATTTGAGTGTAGGATATTCAGCATAAAAATACATTTCTTAAAATAACCAGAATCAAAATAAATGTCCTGTTTACCTGGAAGTACCACTAACTTTTTTAATTTTATTCATTTATTTATTTACGGGAGGGGTCTTTTTATAACATACAATATTTAATATTGTATGTTCTAATGTGTTATTATTAAGCCAAGCAAGAAGGTCATCATAATCTCTCAACTCTCTCTCAAATACCCCACAAAACCTTAAGAATTTCTTTTGAACACCTATACTGTTAATGTGATTATAATTAGGACACCATATTATAGAGCAATATTCCATTACTGAACTTACCAATAAAAGGTATAACAATTTTAGACTTTACACAGAAAAATCTGCTCCAGATCTTTGAATGAAGCACAACATTTTCAATGACATTAATATTATTTCATATATATGGATGTTATGGGACAGTTTATTATCTAGATTAATTTCCAGATATTTTACACAATTAGCCTCGGGCAACACTTTATTATTAATTTTGTAGGGATAAGTATAACGCAAATGTAATCTTATAGGACTTATTCACATTTAAATGTAAGATATTTTTATCGCACTAACGGGACAAAACATCCAGATCACTTTGCAACAATGCAAAATCAGAAAGATTTTTAATTACTCTGAACACTTTTAAATCATCCGCAAACATTAGGAAATTACTATTTTCTATTGCTGAAGCTAAATCGTTCACAAAGTTATTAAATAATAGAGGACCAATGTGAGATCCTTGAGGAACTCCTGATGTTACTTTAATCGTTGATGATAGAAAATTTTAGTACTCTCTGTGTTTTCCAGAGAGGATTTCAGACAGTCATCTGTTTTGAATGAAAAATATGCTTCAGTGAAAAACTGTAGGAATTTACTATTATAATAAAAAAATATTTCCATGGTCATTGAGAAATTACATACAGTTCAATATTACGAGATCACTTCTGATATGATTTTAATTTTGAAAAGGAAATCATTATATGGGTAAGATAAGTAGTAGCTCCGATTAAACTGGAAGTGTATCTTGGTTCTGATTAGATCAAAGATCGTATTCTTATGCCAAATATCTGTTATAGGGTAACCGATATTTCAAATCTTTATTCTGGAGAATAAAGAACATAGTGATAAAAAAGGTACACCCCGTACCTGATTCGTGGGCATCCCGTATAGTATCAGTTATACAGTGTATTAAATTTCCAAACATTTCTAAAATGAGATGATAGAGAGCACACGTGTGTATACTTCTAAAATATTCTGTAATAGACCGGGTGATACAGTTAAACGGGACATAAACTTACGTATTTTGAAATGTAACTTTTAGAATAATATTACGTATTTGGATCCTTCTCAGCATTCAATGTGTCTCTATATCCCTCATGGAAATACGCAGCAACTACAAAGGTGAATAGAAGATGTCTAAGAAGTGCCGAAAGGAAAATTGTCCAACTGCTAGCAAAAACAGGAAAACCAAAGAAAATACAGAAAACGTCAGCATTACTAGAGGGGAAAACAATAATTAGAAGAATAGGATCATACGCAATGAAATACTGAGGACAAGTCAAAAGACGAAACACAACACACCTACTAAAGGAAGCGCTAAGACTGAACAGCGACAAACTAAAAATAGGGAGGCCGTGCTACATATGGATAACAACAATCGAGAGGATTATGAATAGACTAGGTAAGGATTATACACGATGGGAAACAACAAAGAAAAAGACGGTATGCAACAAATAAATATTAAGGATATACACACTGCCAGATTCAGAAATAGAAAAAACAGAGAACGAAAGACACGGCACGCCTACTAAAGAGATCGCTAAGACTGAACAGCGACAAACTGAAAATAGGGAGACCATGCTACACATGGATAACAACAATCGCGAGGATTATGAATAGACTACGTAATGATTATACAATCTGGGAAACAACAGCAAAATAAAAGACGGAATACAATAAAGGATTATTAAGGATATGCACACTGCCAGATTCAGAAATAGAAGAAACAGAGAACGAGAGACACGACACGCCTTCTAAAGAGAGCACTAAGACTGAACAGCGATAAACTGAAAATAGGGAGACCATGCTACACATGGATAGCAACAACCGAGAGGATTATGAATAGACTAGGTAAGGATTATACAATCTGGGAAACAACAGCAAAACAAAAGATGGAATGCAATAAAGAATTATTAAGGACATACACACTGCCAGATTCAGAAACAGAGAAAACAGAGAACGAAAGACACGACACGCCTACTAAAGAAAGCGCTAAGACTGAACAGCGACAAACTGAAAATAGGGAGACCCTGCTATACATGGATAACAACAATCGAGAGGATTATGAATAGACTAGGTAAGGATTATACAATCTGGGACACAACAGCAAAACAAAATACGGAATACAATAAAGAATTATTAAGGATATACACACTGCCAGATTCAAAAACAGAAAACTCAGAAGAAGAATAGGTCAGAAGATGATCACAGACGGAAAGTAAAAGAGAAGCGTCGCTGGCTAATAAATCAATCAACTATATAAATAAGGAGATGATCATAGATGGAAAAGAAGCATAGAAACTAAAAGGAAACATCTCACAAACGCCTTCACTTCCAATCCGATGATGAGACGTGGAAACTTAAAAAGAAGCATTTTACAAACAAGTGCACATTTCACCCTATGTTCCTACCCCATGTGTCATGTGATTCTCGTTGCTGGCAACAAGTATGCAAGCCAGCGTACGCAGCCGGCCCGGCGGTATATAAAAATATCCAGATTGGATCTCCGGAATAGGCAGCAATGCCTGCCTACCTTGCGCTTGCAAATCAATCAAGAATGAATATTACGAAAGGTTGTTTATTAGGTTATCTAAGGGTTTCTATACAAAATTTGGTAGAAATCTGTTATCGAAAATTGCAGTTAAGTAAGAAAACGCATTTAAATTTGCAAGTAAAGAACAATTTTATCAATGAAATTATATACGCGAGAGAGGTGTTCTGGTCATCTGAGGGGTTAAGAGGGATCGAAATCGCCTTAAAATATTTTATTCCTCATTAGTATCCTCGAAATCGTTTCAACGAGAAGAGATATATTATGTCATTTTTCCACCCCCAGGGGTGATCACGAGCATGCCTTTGACATTATCCTTCGCCCTTTATCATGTCCCGGTCATCTGTAGAAATTCGCATTAGAACGGGCGAAAATCCCGACTCATTGACTCCACTATTTGGCAACTCACACTGTATAACATTACCATTTGTCTGCGGTGTCGTTCCTGAACCGAACCGCATCCAAAACTATGGACAATCCCGATGATTTATGCTACACTATTTTTAAACTGTAAGCATTGGGAGAGTTTTGAACAAAAACAACTCGACATGCAGCTAGAGCACAATCATCGTGTGCATGTTATATGACTTTTTAACAAACTCTTGCCCCGCTTGCGGCTGATGCAAAGCCGTTTTTGGAAAACTGCCAGGCTGAGTGAAAATTTGCATTTGCTCAATGTGTCGTTGGCAATTAGTCTATTATGAAAATGACCGACACGGAATTGTAGCACCGACCTTATCGGTTTATTTTGTCGCACTGTGTTGTTCACTGATTGAGGGTAATTGAGCTACGAAGGCATTAATTTGAAATACTAAAGTCTAGTTTGTTGTGGCCGCGAGCCGGAACTAAATCTCGGATGTTTTATATACCGGGAATATAGGATGGGAGGTGTAGGCGTTTGAGAGATGCTTATTTTAGGTTTCCATGCTTCTATTAAGTTTCCATCTATCGTCAGCTTCTTAATTTTCTTCTAAGTTTTCTGCTTCTTGTGTCTCTGAATCTGGCAGCTTTTATTTTTGTATTTTTTTCCCTTTTTCCCCTTTTTTATTTATTAACCGCTCCACAAGTAAATATCCATCTACGGTGGAGTTGCTGGGAAGAGCCCTATCTCGCGGTAACAATTTTTTTTTGCGCGCTATGAGAAAAGAGGTCCGAAGGAATAGTTTGCTTACCCTGTATGTCGTTTCCTTGAAACAATCGGTTTCAATTTTGGGCAGTTTTTCCATTTCATCACTTGTATATTATGTTTATTACCTATGTATTATGTTTAATATCTTTTTAATTTTGATCTCCAACTCTTGTTTAAAATTTAATAAAGACGTAAGCCAATGCGAATGCTATATAAACAAAAACTTATCTGTTCCATTCACACATCTGGCTTTGTTTATTTTATATCACTCACTTCAAGAGGGGACGAATCCAGGTATATATTTTACGAATCAAGAGTCTCCTGCCTTAACCGGTAATCAAATAAACAAATTCCCCATATAAAACTAATAACTCTGCAGCGAGAAACAAAAAATTTATATTAAATAAATTATTTGTTAAACAAAAGTACCCATTCCACGTGAAGAATTCATTCATTCGCGTATATGTGAAACAATGGATTTCCGAGTCACAACATTCTTCCCATCTGTGAAGGATTAATAAATATATCTTAGAAATAAATAGAAATAACACTTATCTTTCATCCTTTGCTTATGTTACTACTTCCACTCGTTAGAAGCCAGTCGGTTGTATTTCACTTCGTACTAGCCACTTTGGGGGTCTTAGGTACATGCACTCGTGGATAATTTACGAGTTTATGACCTGGTCCCATTCAACGTGTTTATTTTCTTTTTATCCGAGTTATGTTGCCAGATGTCTATACCCTTTGTCGAGCTGCCCATATACGCCTTTAGTGATGTCATAGTTAAATATCAAATATCAGCTATATCAATTAGCCAAATTTATGTTAATATATATCAACTAATGTAACAGTTCCTCGTACGGTCACCAGTTCAGATGCCGGCACTCAATCGTCGAAGTTAATCAATGTCGGTTGGTCTATGGCATGGATGGGTGAGTTCTCGTTCAGGTACGTCAGTCTATGTCATGAGCTGTAATAGCCTTGTCTGGACTGGGACGGCTTGGCGAGAAAATAGAAACGAAGGGCTGATAAGTACACCAAGGAGCTCCTTATCACGCAGACTGAAAGTCTAATAAGGACATGTCTGGATAAGGAGTCCTAAGGTACGAAGGAGGAGTACTACAATAGACCTCTACTGGCCGCAGAAGGCAGGGCCAATCGCCAGCTCCTCTAGCTAAAATCTAATCTAACTAATGTAGGATTTTCCACTCTTTAATTCAACACATTTTTTCGCGTTTTCACACCGTGTTTACTGTAGTTTTTCGGGATTTCATGGGATCCACTTAAAATCGCGTCTGCCTTCGTCGATACTAATATCTTGTACTTTTGATAAAGGCCTAATAAGCCGAAACACGTCTAGAGTTTTAATAAAACTTTTTGAAACATTAAAAAGTATAAACTGCATATTTAAATTATTGAAGAATGTTTCACCAGGGATCAACCGCAGAATCAACCCAATGTACTAATAATGCCAGTACCATTTTTTGATTGATTTGAAATTATACTAAGTTCTAAAATTGCTATTAAATATTACCATACATCTCTGTCAGTTGGTCTATTTCCACCGAAACACTTTACAAGTTGCAATCCTTAACGAATTCATTTCAAATCACTTGACCCTAATGAATATCATAAGAATCCATCGAATATTTTAATTATTGTGAATAATTTTGTAATACCAATTTTGTGGACCATTTGTCGTTCTCGGCGTATACAGGGTGTTCTGTAAATTGTGCACAAAATTTAACTACCAATTCTTTATCGGAAATAAAGGTGGGTTCTTCATATTTTTCTTTTTTCAAGATAAGCCCCATAAGAGGGCGTGCGAAAAAACGGTTTTTAATTTCTATCTAAAAATAACGTAATCAAAAAAGACAAAATTTGACACATCTCGGTCATTAATGAAAAGGCATCTGACGAAATTATTTCATCCATCTAGCGTGTATACAAAGGGGTGATATTAACTATCCTTCTTATAATTTTGTAAATAACATTTCGCCTGCCATTTTTTTCTTTCTTTCAAAAAAAAGAGGAACATTATGATTCATTTAGAAACTTTTTTTACCTCTTGAAAAAATTTCGTAGCATCGACCGTTTTTGAAAAAAAGGAACTAAATTACATCTAGTATCCATCAAAAGCCATGAGCACTATATTAGTTAAAACACTAAGTAGGCTGGTGTCAAATCATAATTTGACAGCATCATGTACGGATATGATTATTTGGTGCTTATATATTATTTTTAGATAAAAATTACAAACCGTTCTTTACACACCCCTTTAAGGGGGTGTAGCTGGACAAGGAAGGCTTATTTTGAAAAAGTATACATGATGAGCCCACCTTCATATTTTATAAGGAATTGGTGGTTACATTTTTTGCACGTTATTACAGGACACACTCTATTGGATAATTAATAATAATAATAAATATACGAGAACAATGGTTTTTTCTTTAACTCAAAATCAGAACAATGAATGAGTCTCAATGTCAATTTAAAAGTCTAACTTTAATTGATGTGTGAAAATATAGATTTTTCTAAGGCTATGTTGTTAAAATATCAGAATTTGCAGAGATAAATATAGCAAGCGGGATTTTTTTTTATTTTACGAAATAGATAGCAAGTATACAGCGAAGAAATAAAAGCAAAGGATGAGAACAACTTTCCCATTTGAAATTTTGTTTCTAGGATTAGCAGTTTTCGAGGAAATGCATCTGATAAAATGTTACCTATGAACTAATGGTATACACATAGCATTCATTTATTTATGACAGAACTTGCGGAATGTGAACTTTTGATTTTATCAACTTAAATATCTACTTTTTGCACTTGACAATACTTCGATGTGTCCAAGATTGCTCATCTTCGTTACACGAACTGAAGAAGTTGATGAATATTGCTTAATATTATCGAGGTTTTCGCTCTGCAAAAATATGTTTGAGAATAATGATCTTTCAAGTATTGCAGACAATTTAATTTAATATAATGATAAATTCATTTTACCATTGATTTGATGAAATTCGCATTATATAGATTCTGATGCGTTGCTAAGTCCACGAAAACTTTACTTTTTAAATAAGTTCAGAGCAAATTCCAACAGGATTAGATCTGGAAATTGACGTATTCCACAGTCTCCCGATTTTCAGAGAAAAGGAGAAAATAATGAGACATTTAAAGAAAATAACCACCGAAAATACTTGTTGAAGGAATACCGATATTACTAGAACATAATACTATAAATACATACAATTCCAATAAAAAAGGATAAAGTACATAATAATATCGATTAAATTCTATTACATTCCACAGCAACTGCATAGCCTTAAACCGGTTACATACCATCAATGTTTTTCAGTTTTTATTATCTGTTCACTAATTACAACCCCTAATCGGGATGCGCTGGCAGCACGAACTGCTTCTGGAATTATTCCGTGCCAATGGTATAATGCGATCAAATGAAATTAAAACAGTAATCCGGCGATTACCCCATGAACTAAAACAAAATACCCCAAATACCTACAGCTGCGGCCACGTCAAAGCCACTACGTTTCGTATACCTTCCAGTTAGCTGATTCGCTTCAAATAATCTCCGCGAGGTACACTACAGAGATCATTGATCTTCCGGGCTGTTTGATCTTGTGAAGTGAACAATTTGTTGAACAATTCTGTTTTAAAACCAGCGGAAATATCCTGGGGCACAACTAACTGTACTTATGAGGGAACTGCAATGTGTTTATAGGGACTGTCTTATTTTACTAGGGCCCTCAGGTATGAAAAATGTATCTGGAAATATTGCGCAAAATTTTTAAGGCTATTAAATCTTTAAAAACATTTGGCCTGCTCTAAGAGATGGGACGAAATATTCGAAAATTACTGTTATCTAAGCTAAAAGACTCCGTAAATTGAAGACAAGCAAAAGTTGTAAACAAAATAAAAACGATTTTAATGAAATGATATTTAAAATTTTACAGAGAATCATCAATAATAATGTTTATTGGTCCAATAGATCAGTACATAAAAATATAGGTTAAGAAAGTGTATTAGTTCAATTTGTGATCAAGTAAAAATTCACTGTAAAGTACATAAGAAATAAAAAATGTAAAGTTAAACAGTAGATGTAAGTTACATTTTAAGCATTTAATAATATACATTTAATAAAAAAATTAAATGTAGATATGTAATTATTATAAGTGTTGTTGTACTTCCGGGTATTTTACCGCGTAGTTTATAGGGTCGTGTAGGAGCCAAGGTTGTCTAAACGACGTTTTGGCAGAACTCCATCTTCAGGTTCTCGCTACCAGTCGGCTGCTCCTCGTTGTTCCAACTGAACTGACACTAAAAATCAACATATAATTATTAATGTATATTTACACGTCCATTCATCTATTTGATATCAGTCAACCCTCTCTTCTGTTTAAGGTGTCGCTTTAGAGGGTGATTGCCAGTTCCAAGAGCACAGACTAGTTATATAATGGTTTAATAAACGTTAATAAAACTTTGCTTAATACTCGGTAACTTTTACTAAAACTCAAACAAAACCAAAACATAGCTATCTCAACATTCTATAAACGTTTAACTTATATCTTTAGTCTTGTTTTATTTTTATATGGGCGTTTTAATGACATACATATTATGTATATAAAGTTGTATTCGAGTTTTAAAACTGCTATTAAGACTATAAAGTTATACTACAACTTGTAAAATTATAGTACAGTAGTGTAAGAGTTGCTAAACCTGCTCTTAAAACTCTTCTACAACTGGTAAGTTGTAAAGATATACCATAGTAGAGTGGTTAATAAAACCACAGTACAACTTGCAAGTTTTAGTACAGTTATAAAATAGCATCTACAATTATTTTCATTTATTTAGTTAAATATAATCAGTATGTGGCAAAAATAAATAATAGAAATATAGTATTTTAGAATATAATATATGAATATTTATACAGTGTGTCTACTTAACTTGGCGGCATATGGAAAACTTTTTTATTTTCAGTTTTAGGAAAAAAAGTTATTCTTTATAAAAAGTTCTGCATGGTCTAAAACCTACAGTGCAACAATCAAACCTGAAAATTTATCAGCCATATACAGGGTTTCTCAATAAATATGAATTTGGTACAAGAGTAAAGTACCTTTATTTTTGACCATATCGAAAATTGTAATTATGAAAAGTTGTTCATAATTAAAAAACACATTTAAATATGCAGTCCTATCCATTTACGTTAAAAACGATTTTTTTTTAATTTTTCTAAACTTTTCTTTACAATAAAATTAAAAATGTACACATTAATGAAATTTAATCTAGGATGCACTGACAAGAAACTTTTATTAAAAATTATGATAAACAGTAATCTCTTATTATTGAACCCTTCAATTGCTTAATTGCATATTAATAATGCATTTAAATGAATAACACATACCATAACAATAATTAACTTTATTAATAAATAAAATAACTTATTTTATTGTAATAAGTGGTAACGAATATTATCCCTTCCTTCAATTCATTAGTGCTTCAACATATCCGCCTTCTCTGACCATGCACATAACGGTTCTATCACAAAATAGTCTCAATACACTCCTGACCATAACAGGAGTTACACTATGAACCGTTTCAGTTATGATTCTCTCTAAATGGTCAACATATGTAAATGGCCCTTTTGTTTCAAGTAACCCCATAAAAAAATCTAGTGGGGTCAAATCTGGAGACCGGGGTGGCCAACGAATTTCCGAAAATCGATGTATAACTCTTCCATTAAATCTATTTTCAATGTATTGCCTTACATCTAACTTAATGTGGCATGGAGCACCATCCTGCTGGAACCATATCTGTTGACGTTCAACTATGGGAAGGTTATCCAAAAAATGATTTATTTTAGTTTCTAAAAAGCGTAAATAACGGAATATGCCTTGCCATAAATGGGTTATCTTCTAACATTCCTTGGATATCACAACAGAATTCAAAGCGTCGGTCATGATCTCCTGGTCTTAACGTGTGAATATATTGCGGCTTGTATGGGTAAAATTTACTCTTTTTTAAAATTTTTGAAACCGTATCTTTGCTTATAGTATTTGTCATCAGAGATGCCCTTTTTCGCAAAGAATGCTTAGGATGTTCAATTGCTGAGAGCAATACTTCAAACTCATTGTCATCATTAGCAACCCGTTTATGGCGTTTGTTGTGAAATTTATTACTTGCATCTCCAAAAGTCTTAAATTTGTTTAATAATTTCCTTACTGTTTCATTGTGAATCTTTTTCTCTGGATGCCGGCTATTAAAAATGTCTGCAGCTTCTCGAAGTGATTTATAATTTTCCACTACGATTAACATAATTTCAATTTTTTCTTCTTTACTTAATGTTGCTGGCATTTTTACCTATTTTTATAAACGTCTTATAAATTGTTGTCTTGACGTTTACTGTCAAACATTTCTTGTCAGTGCATCCTAGATTAAATGTAATTAATGTGTACACTTAAAGTTTCAATGCTATGGTAGAGAAAAGTTTAGAAAAAGTAAAAAATCTCGTTTTTCAACGTAAATGGATAGGACCGCATATTTGAAAGTGATTTTTAATTATGAACAACTTTTCATAATTACAATTTTCGATATTGTCAAAAATTAAAGCACTTTACTCTTGTACCAAATTAATATTTATTGAGAAACCCTGTATATGACTGATACATTTTGAGGTTTGATTGTTGCATTGTAGGTTTTAAACCATGCAGAACTTTTTATAAAGAATAACTTTTTTTCCTAAAACTGAAAATAAAAAAGTTTTCCATATGCCACGAACTTAAGTAGACACACTGTATATACACAAGAATAAAATTTGACAACGTGGTTGAAACCATTATAAAACTCCAAATAAAACTACAACAGAACGTATTTATTATGTCATCTATAAACGTTTAGTAATAAAAAAAATATTTACTTAACGTCTTCAACAACGTTCCATATAATTCAGTACAACTTCAAATCGAACCACTAAATAACTTCCGTAAACGTGGTATAAACTTTAATACAACTCCAAGCCAGAATTATACAGGATGTAATTAGTTTCATGTTATTAAAAAAAACTCTTAATAGGGATCGACTAGACAAACAAGAAACCTATATGACTTTTTCTCTACGGGCACTTTGAAAAAAACTGACCCAGGTTTACAATTTTAATATTAGGGTAGTAAACATTTAAGAACCACTGTTTTTCATGATCAATGGTTATAGTTCCGAATATTAGAAATAATAAAAAACTGTAATACCCGACTTGTGTTCCCGCCGGAAGAAGTGCGGCACCTTGATGGGATTACTTGCACCGAACTATTTATACCACTAATTATGAACATGTAAATATTTCCTTCTCTTTCGGCACAACGCAAGCATAGTATGGCCGCAGGGGTTTAAATAGGATTTATTTACTTACATGTGTTTTTTAATTTGCAACAAAGTTATTGTAGCTTTTGTTGTCGTTTATAAGAATTTATAAAATTTAAAAGTTTATTAACATTTGTAACATTGTGTTAAAAGCTTAAAAAATTAGTAATTATTTCATTAAATTGGAAAACGAACAGTTAGACGTTCGAGATACGATAACAGAAAATAGTTGTATTTTAATAATAATTGTAATTTTAAGATATTTTTAACGACTTAAGCACATAATTTTTCCCAATCAGGTATCGAAAACTAAAAATCGAGTCTTTGTTCTCCATGAAAATCAATGTAAATGATAATGAACAGATCAAAACAAGACAGCGAATACTAATAAAAATAATAATAATCATGCCTTTAATGCCCAATAGGTAACACCCAATAACTAAACAATTCTTCTGAATTTTCCACAATAATTTTTCGAAATGAGCTCTATCTCCACGTATACACATTTAGGCACGTCGAACTAAGGACATACGCACTCCGTTCAACACATTTGGTAAATTAGGATCATTTTTTATGGCTTCTATGCACATTAAAATACGTTGTTGCAATTGTTCTAAAGTGTCAATTGGATAGCGGTAAACCAGAAATTTAATATGCCCCCAAAAATAAAAGTCCAACGGATTTAAGTCGGGCAATCTAGCAGGCCATGGTACTGGTCCACCACGTCCAATCCATCGTCGAGGAAACTTTCTGTTCAAAAAATTTCGAACAGCTAGACTAAAACGAACTGGTGCGCCATCCTGCAAATACCACATTCTTTTGCGCGTAGCCAAGGGTACATCTTCCAACAAATTTGGCAATGTTTGTTGCAAAAAATTTAAGTCTACATTTAATCTAGCGGGTAATTGTATAGGTCCAATTATTTAATTACCATAATTTCTGCCCACAAATTAACGCTGAACCGTCGCGTCGTTGAAAATGCGCCATTCTTATTACATGTGGATTTTCGTCTGCCCAATAGTGCATATTTTTAAAATTAAACACTCCATTTCTGGTAAAACACGACTCATCCGAGAAACACGGAGCGTTTAAAATTGCATTCGCTCTGTAAAATCTTGAGGTTCTAGTGCTTGGACACGTTGATAGTGATAGGGACGTAAGTTCATATCTCTCAATGTTCTCCATACCACAAAATGGAATACTCCCGCACGATTCGCGATATCGCGGGTGCTTAAAGTTGGACCCTCTTCTATAAGTTCCAAAATTTGAACCTCTGCGTCAATTACTCTTTCTTCCCGTTGTGGACCTCGTTCTCCTCCATGTCCTTCGAGACGACCTGTCTCTGGAAGACGCTGGTCAATACTAACAAATGTACGAACACAGGGATAACGTCGCTTGGGGAACCTTAAACGATAAAGCTCTTCCACACCAGCTGCATTTCCACCACTTTATCCATACACCAAGTGCATATCCGCGAGCTCTGGACAAGAGTAATCTCCCATAATGTCCAAAATCTGCGTTTTATAACACCACACTAAACTGTAAATTAACGTTATTAATAAATAAAACTAAAAGAAAAATTTGGCAAAAAATCCAAAAAGTAACACAAAAAGAACGAAGGAGTAGTAGTGTCTTACGTAACCAAGTACTAACGGCTTGAACGATAAGTCAATAAAATAAATCTTAACAGAAGTGACACAAAATTCAAAAGGAACAAAAGCAACAGACAAAACCAGGGAACAGGTAGGTCGCGTCGTGTGTACGTTGTTTACCGAGTAAGGACACAAACTGAAATTATTACTTGAGATTATTACAAGGGAGAGTATAGCACGCGTAATAAGATAATTTGTCCACGAAGGAGCAAAAAAGATGGCGGTGTCCTCTGTCGGTCGCTTTTAACTGCTTTGTCGGCATGCTTTTCGATCACCCCCGTCACGGCCTAATTATCTCTTAGGCGCATCATACTTACTTGCACGAATGTCAGAGTATCGTGTGCGACAAGACGCGAGGCAATAAAACCTACCCCAATATGCCAGCAGTCCTCAAACTATGTTATTAATTATTTTGCAAATTTTTGTTCATTATTTTTCTCCAAGACTATGAGCTTTTGACCCCATGTTATATAAGGTTTTTTTGTTTGTCTTCTCGTTCCCTACCACCAGTTTTTTAATGAATTGAAACTAATTACACCCTGTATAAGAACTCGCATATACAACGTTTTACTAACTTTAATAAAACGCGGTATATATAAAGCTTTGAATAGTTGTATAAATGCCGGTAACTTTTTAGTTTTATAATTTCAAATAACATAAATTGTAGAAACGTTTATCATAGTTATAAAAACTTTCTTAACACAATGTACTTGGGGTATTTTCCTCATAACTTTTTAATTTTGTTCAAATTTCTATAAATTATTGTATAAAACTAATTTTCAGACCTTATTGAATTTCGATCAACCGAGTAATTTGTGTTTAAACAACAGCGTGCATCTACAACATTTTATTAATAAATTCTTTTGCACCTAAAGAATGCCCTAAAATATTACTTTGACAATTTTGTAATTTATTAGACTTCAGTTTTTTTACTTAGATTTTGCTTTATTTGACTGGAGTGATATAATAATATTACCTCCTAATAAGAACGTGAGCTTTTTTTTTAACTCACAATGATACTTTGTTTCAATTTTAAAATTAGTTCAGAAAAGTTGTTATAAAACCTCATCAGCGTCTCACAGATAAAGTTAATCTCAGTTAAATCAAATTTAACCCTATTTAACGGTGATGAGAGGTGAGGTAGTTTTCGGATTATTTTTACGGCCTAATAAAGTTTACGAAGTAACTATTCTTCCTTATTCGTTCCAAATTGTTGACTAATTTCAGAGTATATTACATTGTCGAAAGTTCTTCACATTACCTCCTTATGAGTGTCCTTAAAATAAACCTTTATAAAAAGTTAGTACCTAAGATAACTTACTTTTCTCATGATCATAAATAATTCTTATGACGTTTTATATCAAGAACGATTTTTACTTCCTTATAAAATAAAGGAAGTAGGAGAGGGTGGGCTAAAATGAATCTCCCGAGGGACAAATAGCTGTCAGACTTTTAAGACTAACGATATGGATTTTTTTTATTGCATTTTACATGTATTTCCTGTGCATATGCTTGGTTCGCTTGTGAAAATTTCCAGGTATATTACTTGAAAAATTGCAATTACCGAGATGTGGTCTAAGGGGTGATGATTCTTTAAAGTTATTCCCTCAACACAATTGTATTTCCGCAAGCTTTCATTCATGTTATTATTATTTATGTTTGTCAGTCAGGCCTCAGTCAGTCAGTTTAAGTGAAATCTTGCAAGTGAATTTTGAACCGCTGCCAATTGATCTATTGCCTTGAATTTTTTATTATTTTAGGCGTGTGAGTTACGAAATAAAAATTTTGCTTACTATATTGCAAGCGTTCAGATATTTACATGTAGTTGAATCATCAATTGTTTGTGGGCATCAAGTCGTATTTCAAAAATTTGTTTCAGATTATAGTTGTTTCTACGTTCTTTGTGGTGGCATAAACAAAAATATATTAAAAATTTTTTAAGACCAATTTTATTCAAATCTTCTATTTTCTTTTTTTTTAAGAAATGAATTTTACTTAAAAACATTTTGCCCAAAAATAAAAATTATTGATATATCTTAATAGTACATAAAAAACGAAATATTAAAAAAAAGTAGTTTTGTCTCCGGCAATTGGGACCCTAGATATGACATTTTATTGCATTATGACCATTTATAAGCAAGCTAATAGACATAATGACTTGAACATTTTTTCGGTTTTAAAAAATTTAAAATTTATTTTTATTTATGCCACCACAAAGAACATAAGAACAACTATAATTTGAAATACAAATTTTTGAAATGCGAGTTATGCTCCCAAACAATCCACGATTCGATTTTCGACTTTGTAATTGTTTTTTAGAAGTTATTGTAAACATTTTAACTTGAAACTTGGCTTGATGTTTAACTCCACAATGGGTATATTGTTCTAAAGTTTCGTTAGAACATGTGTATTATTGTTCAAGTTATCATCATTTTTTTTCAAAATGGCCTCCCTAAAATGGCTTCATGTTCTACAACTTGGCATATTGACCAAAAAGTTTCGGACACATCTAGTTCTCTTCGCAATTTCATTTTGAATAATTTGTGTCTCTTTCTTTTTTGCGATACGGGTTATACAACCACAGATTTTAGGAAAAACTGCGAAGAAACAGGATTCTGAACGTACTTTTGTTTAAACAAAAGCTTTCCGTCACACGGATTTAATCCAAAACATTTTACTACACTTCTTGAAATTTTTTCAACAAGTTACAGCAAAAAATTTCTGTAGCAAGACAATTCCTTTCTAGGCGATTCAGACCCTTAGATTTACTCCACTGTAAATGTTCAAGAGTTTTTAATGAAAATTGCTATCAACTTAGCCATGATTAGAAACAATCATCAATGTCAGTCATTCTCTTATGTCAAATAATGCCAGCACATTTAAATTGCAAGCACGAAGCACCTTTAGATTTGTGTATTAATATGTGATTTATGGAGAATGTGATAAAGCAATATCAAGAACATGTAACACGCTTGCTACTCGACACCCACAAGAAGAGACATCATCACCATGCACTGTAAAACGCATATTGTTTAATTTTAGAATATTTGGCTGTGTTAAGGCAGGTTTATCACATTTTCCATAAATAATAAACAAATATCCGAGTATCAATACCGCCAGTGATTTGATCTGCATGTTCCCAAGACTTAAATACAATTGAACATGTACGGGACGTGCTAAGCTGACGACTTATGTCAAAAATTCCTGTTGCCCAAAAGATCCTTGTAATTATCCCTGTTCTATAAACGTTTAAAAATATTCAAAATGTACTATATATTTTTTTGCAACAACGCCTTTTTTAGTAAGTTTTTTAAACAATCTTCAAAATGGCATGAAGCTTTGCAAAACAAACTGCAATTAGTTAGTTAACTTTTGCTTTTAAAAGATTCGGTTCAAATTTGTTATACAAAAATTAGAAGAAAAAAATGCCAGTAAATCTGCTTTAAATTTGCCAGTTTGTACAGAAAGAGAGAATAACGATGTTTTGAATAGTTTTCGAGGCAAAAAGTGAAAAAAAATTACCTGTCTTGCTTCTTCTATATATGTTCTTCTGTGTTCGTTCAGGCCTATAAGTTGAGTAAAATGAAATACACTTAAATTCGAGAGTTGACAACTTCAGTTAATCTAAAACATATAGAGCGCTCGTAATGGGTAAATATTCCACCAATTGTAAAACACAAAAGTTCGGAACGCTTTATACATTTTACTTATAAACCGTTAGACACTCGAATGCACCGTAGGATCTGTTTTCTAAAGATAAGGAATGCCAGCACCGGGAATGTGACAGTGTTTCATCCTTGCGACATAAATTCTCACATTCTCAGATCACATACACATAATTCTTTCACGGGGACCTTAGTTAGAATAGGGTCCTTTCCACGCAGATTGTCGCAGGTTTAGAGACTGTCACGGTGGCTAGTCCGGTTCAGTGAGCATTCGGTCATAATATGGTGTCGCATGGCTGCTGGCCGGGCAGATATCGAGAGATTCATAAGCATAGACTCCTTAATGTATGGTTTATACTGAAAGCGGCACGGGCCATTGAACACCTTACAAATTGATACTTTCTATAGGGCTGCTGTTTTATATCACTTTGCTCGATCAGGCGAAATTGTTTGCGGCGCAACATAGTGCTGCAGGTTAATAATTTTATTTTTGGGAAATTGTGCGGAAAATTGATGCCTAATAAAGTGTAGAAGTACAAAAGAGTGTGTGGTGTCCTAGAGATAGTTCGGCTTATAAGACTTAAAGACAATTTGTATTAGATTAGATTACATTACATTTTTATTTATCACACTTCTAAAATAGTGTCGAATCTACAAAATAATGCAGTTATTCAGTATATTACTGGAAAATATCTTGTAACGCCTGCGACTTTTACATCAAAGGATCAGTTAGAAGGTGTTGACAGATTATATAAATATGAATAAAACTATAAAAACAAGCTAACCGTCATACTCTTTGCCGATTTACTGCACTTTTTATATAATTGTTGCACATTCTATAGGATACTTTTCGCAGTTTTTTTGTAAATAATATTATTTTTAGACATTTTTGGTTTAATTACAGAACATAAAAAAAATGATGTAAAAATTTTTTTTTTTAATTTAAAAAATTCATAACATTTTTATTTATCGCCGATTTTGCTCAATAGGGTTCTTCCTCTAGCTAACACTAACTTACTGTCCAAATTTCAATATAATCGGACTTTTCGTTCTTAAGTTATCGTGCTTACAAGAAACGTGACAGACGGACAGACAGACGGACAGATATTTTGAAAATTGTTCATAATTCGATCACCAACACAGTGGTATGAAAATTTTTTCTCTACCAGCAATATTACCGGTTTTAGAATCGTGCCGATCGAATGCAATATACTCTTCGTTTTGTATTTACGAAGAGTATAACAATGGACTTTGATGGCATTTGAAACTCCTAACCTGTTTCCTTACTCCAAGTTTTATTTGAAAATATTTTGCTGAGGATTAAGTAGACAGCTCTAAGCATATTATTGTTATATTCAGTACCCATAGATATTTACTACATAAATAGAACTATTATTTTTGTTGATAGTTTTATTTTAAACATTGTTAAGTCTGATACGTGCCATTCTTAACACTGATAACTAGGCTGTAAAAAAATCTATGGAACAATTCGACACGCATATATTATCATTTAACAGTATGATTTCTGATTCTTTAGCTTTTATTTTTGTTAGGTGGCTGCTTTTTTAAAGCAACTCCTTTTTTCTAAAATTCCTTTCTTCTTTGCTAAGCGCCTCCTTTTTTGTTATTTGCCTCTTTTGTTACAATATTTGCCAAGTCCCATTTTATTATATGACCATTCTCTCAAGACAGTCTTCGATATGTAAATTTAATTTTTCCCCTTGTGTTCGCTCAGTCTTAACTGAAGGTTCGGAAAAGCTCACCTACACAATGATTGTTGCACCAATAATATTGAGAAATAGTATTTAAAATAAAATAATGTGGATTAATAGTTATGGTCAGTTATGAAATCTTAATCTCCTACTATGAATTCATTGTTCTGTTAAGGAAAATTTCATGGCTCAATTCCTTGGCAACCAGGAATCTGACTATTGGGGATTCTTGTTCATGAGATGCCAAAAGGTCTTCACAACAGTATTTAAAACAATTTAAAGGAAAGCATTAAGAAAAAACTGTTTTCCGCAAAGTGCATCTTAGAAAGGAACTGAAAAATATTTTGAGCAGGAGGTCAAGATTTCATAACTGATTATAACTTAATGAATTTTTCAAAATATTCACAAATGAAGAGAGAAATTATAAGGCACCAGGAAGCGGGTGCCGCATACTTTCTGGCGATTTTATTTTGTTTGTTTTACACATAAAAAATGTACGTACACAAAAAGTAAGCCTTGCAACAATGACATACATATTTAATTTTTTATGTCTCGAACTAGGGCCAAACTGACGAATGACGGGCTAGGACATATGCCAGAAATCTATTTTATCATGATTTATGTTCGATAAATAGTGGGCCCCATTATTGAACCCTGAGGAGCTTTACAATTGTTTTGAAGGTTTTAATTTAAATTTTAACTAGCAACGCAATTATTGAACACAGCAGATGTAGTTAGGACTTTGAAGAATATATAATTATTCTCTGCTTGTATAGCATTATTGATTTAGCTAGTAGACAATTATGTACAGTGTGTCCCGTCTCAAGTGGACACACCTTGATATTTTGATTATTATTGCACAGATTGATTTCAAATTTTTCTCAGCTATGAAACTTCAAGGCGCATCTTTTCACGATATTCAATATATTTTCAACTGTCGCACCAAGACACTGTGTCCACTTAAAAATTAGATGTTTCTATATTTTAGTTAGCGTTAGAGATACAGCAAAAATTAATAGATAACTTGTTCAATATTAAAAAATATACCTAATACCGAGTTTCATCAAAATATGAGAATTTTGATTATTTGCAAAACTTTTGCAATAGTCTAGAAATGTATTTTTAAATTGTACAATGACTTTAACAAAGATTGCCGTGAAAACAAGAAACTATGACAATTGTCATTAAGAACGTCAAACGTGTACTTGTATTTAATTTTTCTCTTGCACAATGGCTGAACAATGGTTGAGTCACAATGAAAGAGTGGAAATTATTTGAATTATTAGAATTAGTTACTCAGTCTTTGCCAAAATTAACAGACTTTTCAACCAAACTTGTACTGTAATTAAAACCAAAAGAAACAGGAATAATCAGAAAGACGTATGCCGAGTAATTTTAAATCCTTTTAATGACAATCCTCGTAGTAGCATACGAGATATGGCATGTAACTTGAATTTGACTCGGAAAAAAATTTGGAGGTGTCTTCGTCGAAATAAATTGAAGCCACTTAAACCAAACTTTTTACATACCTTGGAGGAAGGTGATGATATCAGAAGGCTGGAATACTGTTTATGGGCTCAAGGCAATTTTATTAATGATAGACATGATAGACGATCGATTCATAACTCGATAATTGTACGACGATGTCTCAAAAATGTCTTTAGTCGAGTGGCCACTCGGATCTCCACATGTTACCCCACTTGATTTTTATTTTTAGGGCGCCATTAAAAACAAAGTCTACAAAACGGGGCCCTGAAGTAGGCAAGAACTTTATGATAGAATTGGTCAAGCCTGCCAAGAAATTGTCATTCAGGAACTACGACGACTAGCAAGGAATAATCAAGAACGCGTTGAGCAATGTATTGCTATTGATGGTGGTTTAGTTGAAAAAAGCTACATTTAATTACTTAAGTGTTCTATTAAAATTCATAATAAACTTTTGTGTACTTTTTATTTCCACAGCAATCTTTGTTAAAGTTTTGAAAATAATAAAAATTCTCTTATTGTGATGAAATTCGGTATCTAGATATATTTTTTGATTCTGAACAAGTTTTCTTAATAAATTTTTGCTGTATCTCTAAAGATAAGTAAAACATAGAAAAATCTCATTAAAAATATATTGAAAATCATAAAAAGGTGCGCCCTGAAGAAGTTCATAGCCGAAAGAAGTTTTGAAATCAATCTGTCGAATAATAACCGAAATATCAAGGTGTGTCCACTCGAGACGGAACATACTGTATATTTAAAAAAATACAGTTACTGCTTTATCGTATGACCGTGTTGTAAGTATGAATACATAGGTGTGATTTTTGAAAAGGTTACAATAAATTTAACGAACATTTTGGAATCGAAAATAATGCAAAGAAAATACTGCCTCTCTCTAGTAAAAAGTAAAATAGGTTTTTAACAAGTTGACTACATTTTTTACGAGCAATTCTTCAGTTATGAAATAAGTGATATCTTCGAACATTGAGCATTTTTAAGATAGCGAACATCATTGTTGCATTTTATCCGTTGTCGGGTTCGTTATAAAAACAATCACGTTAAATGTTAATTTGTCATTTCCCAACGATCATAAAGAGTCAAAAAATAAATGCAGGGAAAAGTAATAATTCATTGTTAATTAATTTCGGGTTGCAACTGAGGTCCCATCGAACACCCCCGTATGCTGTCCGACGCCTGATCCACTGTTAATCTGTTTATCAGTCGTTAGCAGGCGCAAATGCATTTAGCACGCAACCATGCATTTATACGGGACGAGTTTAATGGTTTTCATTCTATGGCGAAATAAAACACGAGGTTTTATTTCAACAATAGGTGTGTGGTCTCGATATAGCCATGCGTTTTGTTTAATTTATGCCCTGTAATGATATTACGGGACAAGGATGAATCCTACGGCAACACTTCAAGCAATCACGTGAAATGATATCTTGTAAATTACTGATTTTATAGAATTTTTTCATTTTTAAAAAAAAATTATCAAGATTAACGACATGAATATTAAAGTATGTAAAATTCATTTTAATTATTTTTTTTATTTTTGAGCGGTGGACGAGGTGGGAATTAGAAATATTTAAAGTTAGTTTTAAGTACCATTTCTTAATATTTCTGCAAGTGAGAGTACTTCACTTATTCTAGTTTTTCTCATTATTTTTAAAGTTAAAAATTATATGTTTTTGTACTTTAAAAGTATCGTAAGTTTAAGCGCCAAAAAATGGTTATTTATGATGCAAGCATTAAAAGTGAGGTTTTATTTTGTCAGTGGAGAACAAGATAAAATCACTGTTACACGGCTATTAAATAATGTACTCATTATGTATGTGTTTCCTGAAGGATAATGCTATCCATTATCCTATAATAAGGACAGTCAGTTGTTTATAAGAAATGACGTTAGTGACTTTTTACTAAAAATGTAAAATGTAAAAATTGCTGCAACCAAAAGAGTGTGTTGTCTCTCTAAGTTTTCTAGGAAGCACTCAAATGGTGCATGCCGAAGAGGTACTTTAATGAACACTCAAAAACTACATTAGTAAGTTTTTTTCAAAGCATCATCTATTAGCAACACGCGGTAATCCCCAACATTGTTTTTTAAACCGTTTACCTACGCGTCTACAAACTGTATTGTTTTATTAGTAAGCCACGACAATGTGTCAAAGCGTATTTCTCTAACTGCTTTGAAACGTTGAAATTTGTGTGATTTCAACGCCAGTGTTATTTACAACTCAAAAAGAGTAATACAATTAAATAAATGGATACTGACAGTGCAAACAAGATTTCTTTGACACCGCCAGAGATAAAGTAAGCTGCAAAAATCACCTCATTAAACTTGTTCCCTGAAAAATCGAAAAAATTATATATGATGACATAGGAATCTTTCTTAAATACCTAGAGAAATAAACAAGCTGAATTAAATAAAAATGAAACGGGTATTTAATAGTCGTGGACAAAGTATGGTATTCTACTCACATGTAATGGCTAGTATTCACGAGGGTGAAGTTTAAGACACGAGCCGCAGGCGAGGGGCACTTTGAAGAAAACTGACTTAGGTTTAAAATTTGAATGTTAAGGTAGGAAACACTTGAGAACCACTGTTTTTCAGGGTCAATGGATGTTATAGTTTCGAATATTAGAAATAATAAAAAACTGTAATATCCGACTTGTGTTCCCGCCGGAAGAAGTGCGGCACTTTGATGGGATTACTTGTACCGAACTTTTTATACCACTAATTATGAAAATTTAATAATTCCTTCTCTTTCGGCACAACGCAAGCATAGCTCGGCCGCAGGGGTTTAAATAGGATTTGTTTACATATTGTGTTTTTTAATTGACTTAGGTCAAAAGAGATCACTTGGATACTTACAATTTTTTGACAACATTATTTTTAGAAATCTTTTCTGTAAGACCTCAAGTGCAGTAAGGTGAGATTTTGCTACCCCACCCCACCTTAGTATGTCCTAGTATAAATGACTTTCAATCAGAGCATGGTATATGTTTTTCGTTTATGTAATGTTTAGTACTTTTTGTAGATGTAATTTTTTTATTATATAAGTGACATGCGAGGACCATTTTAGGTGATCATCAATGATGATGCCTAAGTATTTTATTTCTGCTTTTGGTAATATGATGTATTTGGTTTTTGATGTGTGAATATTTATTTGATCAAAAGGCGGGAGTTTTTTTTGTGTTACAACTAAATGGTAGGTAGAAGAAGGTTTTGTCAAAGTTTAGTGTTAGTAGTTTGTGGTCAAACCAATTTTTTATTTTACATAAGTCAGATTCAGTCGTTTTCTTTACCTCTTCCCATTCTTTTGAATTTATCACAAAAAATTGTTCGAAATGAACTCCGTCTCCACGTATACACATTTCGGCACGTCGAACTAAGGACATACGCACTCCCTTCAACACATTTGGTAAATTAAAATCAATTTTATGGTTTCTGTGCACATTAAAATTCATTGTTGCAATTGTTCTAAAGTGTCAAATGGATCACGGTAAGCCAGAGATTTAAAAAGCTGTCAAAAATAAAAGTCCATCGAATTTAAGTCGGGTGGTCTAGCAGGCCATGGTACTGGTCCGCCACGTTCAATCCATCATCGAGGAAATTTTCTGTGTTCAAAAAATGTCGAACAGCCAGACTAAAATGAACTGGCGCGCTATCGTTCAAATACCACATTCTTTTGCGCGTAGCCAAGGGTACATCTTCCAGCAAATTTGGCATTTAATCTAGCGGGTAATTGTATAGATCCAATTATTTCATTACCGCAAATTCCTGCCCACAAATTAACGCTGAACCGTCGTTGAAAATGCGCCCTCCTTATTACACGTCGATTTTCGTGTGTCCAATGGTGCATATTTGTAAAATTAAACACTCCATTTCTGGTAAAACAAATCATCGGAGAAACACAGAACGTTTAAAAAATCCTCATTTGCCGCGTGTTTTCTTAAAATCTACCTACAAAATTGCTTTCGCTCTGTAAAATCTTGAGGTTCTAGTGCTTGGACACGTTGATAGAGATAGGGATGTAAGTTTAATATTTCTCAATGTCCTTCATACCACAAAATGGGATACTCCCACACGGTTCGCGATATCGCGGTTGCTTAAAGTTGGATCCTCTTCTACGAGTTCCAAAATTTGAACCTCTGCGTCAATTACCCTTTCTTCGCGTTTGGACCTCATTCTCCTCCATGTCCATCGAAACGACCTGTTTCTCGAAGACGCTGGTCAATGCTAACAAATGTACGAGAACAAGGATGACATCGATTAGGGAACCTTGAACGATAAAGCTTTTCCGCACCAACTGCATTTCCACCACTTTCTCCATACACTAAGTGCATATCCGCGAGCTCTGCATAAGTGTAATCTCCCATAATGTCCAAACTTTGCGTTTTGAAACACCACACTAAACTGTGAATTAACGTTATCAATAAAGAAAACAAAAAGAAAAACTTGGTCCAAAATCCAAAAACTAACACTAAAAGCACGAACCAGAAGTAGTGTTTTACGCAACCACGTACTAACGACTTGACCGATAAGTCAGTAAATTAAATATTAATATAAGTGGCACAAAATTCAAAAAGAACAAAAGCAACAGACCAAACGAAGGAACGGGTACGTCGCGTGGTGTGTACGTTGTTTACCAAGTAAGGACACAAACTGAAATTATTACTTGAGAATATTACAAGGGAGAGTATAGCACGCGTAATAAGAGAATTTGACCGCGAAGAAGCAAAAAACATGGCGGTGTCCTCTGTCGGTCGCTTTTAACTACTTTGTCGGCATGCTTTTCAATGACCCCCGTCGCGCCCTAACTATCTCTTAGACTCACCATACCTATTTGCAGGAATGTCAGAGTATCATGTGCGACAAGTAGTGAGGCAATAAAGCTTACCCCAATATGCCAGCAGTTCTCAAACTATGTTATTAAGTATTTTGGAAATTTTTGTTTCTTTTTTTTCTCCAAAACTATGAGCTTTAGACCCATGTTATATATGTTTTTTTTGTTTGTCTTGTCGTTCCCTACCACCATTTTTTTTAACTACATGAAACTAATTACACCATATATATGTAGAGCTATTGCAATTGAAATGTTACATAGGTTATTAAAAATAAAAACTTTTGAATTGAATTGAATTGAAAATTGCTATTGTTGTTTGACAGCCAGTTGACAGCTGCCAACTATTAAAATTATCTATTTGACGTAAGGTCTGAATTCAGCAACCTCAAAAGCATAAAGCTGGGTATTTCAATAATCAAAATATGCATTATAGAAACGTTATAAAACTACTGAAAGTAGTAACGTATGATGGAGCTATGAAGCTTTGGTGTTCTGTAGAAGCCAAAATACTGCATCGTGGCAATAGACTTTTGTTCAAGATGACAAAAGCCACAATATATCAAAAATTCAAACAATTCCACCGAAACCAAATTTCCATAAGGTTTATGCGTGGTCCTTTGCTGTAGGGCACTCAATAACTGAATTTGCCTATAACTTCCAAATCCATCAGCATTTTTCTTTTTATATGTCAAAATGGCAGAAGCTAATTTTAAAAAATCATGAAAAAAACTTAAAATTAAGATAGATTGATGTGTTTGATAAATTACATCCAACTGTTTCTTAATAGTACTATTAGCAACTGAGAAGAAGGAAAGTAGTTTATTTTTAACAGCGCTCTTAAAGATGGATCGACATTTTCAACATGCAAAACTTCGCACCTGTTCCAAATGCACGTCAATCGGAGTCTCTTTTTGTTATCCTGTCAGGTCACCTGATTTACAAATGTCGCATGTCTCTATAATACAGAACTTTTATCTTAATTACTGCCTTCACATACAAGCTATTAAAACAGTTAGATGGAATACGGATTATATATTATCAGTCATAATCTGCAAACTACACAATTCGCGCACGTGTAAATGTAATAAAGGATTAGTACAAAGTAAGCTTAATTTTAAACTAAATAATTAATTTGATGAACACAAACGTGGAAGTTTTATCCAACCGAATTTTAACTAAATTATTTATACTTTGAAACTCGCTTTAACAAAATTAATTAAACCGCTTTAATTTAAATTTAAAATCATTGTGGACTTAAAGTGAACCCCGCATCACTCGTCCGTTTGATCAGCTTAGTATAAATAATTTTTATTAAGTGAATTTTGTTTTTTAAATCAAACGAAAGTTAACCGGCAGCAAATGGTGAGAGAACGAATGTTAGTGGCAAAAGTCAATGCAGTTAAATTGAATTAAGCCACACCGCAAAGAAACTTTTGTATCAGGCTTCACTTTTAACACAACGCGCGCAAGTTCAATATCCCAGGAGACACTGGCTAATTTCTTCCTCAGAAAAAAAACTCTGATATTAAACTAAACATTAGTTACTGCTCGATGAACTGAACATTCAGAATTTGAATAATAATGAAGCCAGCCTCGAGTAATGTCCGATGTCGACTTATGCTAGAATATGTGTAGTCCAACTTTTGCTTTATTATAGCCTACACATTTTCTAAAGTCTGTTCGCTGATAAAATTCTGGTCGTATAGTGTAAGGAATTTCGTCCGGAGCTCCATCCTTCCTTCCTTTTTATTGAAATATTGTTTGTAACCTAATCTGTAACGTAAGTTTTAATCTTTGTGGTCAAGTTAAGACCAAAGTACTATTCTTCAACAACAAACCAATTTGCGTAACGCGTGTCGTCGTCGAATTCGGCTGGCGATTTCAGAGGCGGGTCGATTTCCTGGGAAATCGGGTAAGCAGGTATAGCGGCACTTATTTCAATTAGTGCTTAAGGGGGAAATTTAAATTTTGTTCTATTCTTAAAATAGTAAACATGCATCCAGGTGTTAGTTTTGAATTTGTTGGAATATAGTCAAGAGGAAAATGAAAACGGTGGACCTTTATTGTCAATAAAGGCTGTTCAAAGGCGAGTGGATGAGGCTTTAAAAATCGATGAAAATATTGTAAGATAAATAGTTAGAAACGACAAAGAAAATGTGGGACCTCAAGCTTCGGTTAAGCGGAATCATAAAAAGTCCAAAACAGAGTTACACGATGCTGTAAAATGTCAAATAAAATATGTTATTTACAAAATGGTGTCTGATAATAAACATATTTCCTTGGGTATCCTTTTAGAGAGCTAAAATCTAGAACAATAGTTGATATTGGCCGTACCAGTTTATATAGTGATTAAAGAATTGGGTTTTTCCTTTAAAAAATATGACAATAGAAAAGTACTTGGTTAAAGACCACAAATTTATTTAAAATGGCTAGAGTTGTTGCTCAAATACGTTAAAACGCTCTTGGCAAGACGATTCCAGTAAATCGAAAAGGTATCGTACAGCTACAGAAGGCAAAATATTTATAGTTGTACATGCAGAATCTATTCATGGCTTTGCTGAAGATGTGAGTTTAGTTTTCTCCACCAAGAATAAGTCAGAAGATTACTATGACACATGAACTCTGAAAATTTTGAAATGTGGCTGACAGAGAGACTTTTGTCGGGGCTACAATATCCAAGCATTATTGTTTTTGATAATGCTAAGTACCACTTTCGAGTTGAAGAAAAACAAGCAACCCGATCTTGGACGAAAAAAAATATATAAACCTAGTTAAAGACCAGAAATCATAGATTTCAGTTCTAGCGTATTTAAAGCCGAATTGCTCCAAATAGCTAAAGCTAACAGAACAGAGCAAAACTATCTTGTCGACAATTTAATTAGTGAGCATGGTCATTAAGTACTACGGCTTCCACCATATCATCGCCAATCCAAGCCAATAGAACTTGTTGAAGCCGTTCTTGCTAGCTTTATCTCAAGTGTCGAGCTCAATTTAGTCTTAGTGTGTAAATCACAAAAAAAAGATTTACCTTCATACTTAAGAAGTTATGCCACTCATTATGTGTTTTTCTACTTCCATCTTTAAAATGGCGTTTATCGTATACGTTTCCATGACGCTAAATAATCCTTTAAACACGCTTTCGACAAACCGTGACTTCGTGCATTTTAGTCACAGGCTGAACTTAGCAACGAGATATTAGTCACGGCTGAGGTTAATTCTAGATATTTTAATGGCAAAAATCAAGTTAGTTTTCCGTAATTCTTGTCATCAATCTGTCAAAATAAATCGACGCGTTGTGACAAGAGACAAGTAATTCTGTATTTTTTGGAAAAAAATGAACTTAAACGATAGTGAAAGTGAAGAAGATGTTTTCATTGGTACTCCGCCCGAAATTACTCAAGCAGCGGCATCGGCAACTGCTAGTTTGCTGCCAGAAAAATCTAAAATTCAATACGAACGTGCATATAAACTTTTTACTGTTACCATGTTATTGATACGTTAATAAATGAAATATTAAAATAACTTCCAAATTTTTTATTTAGATATTTGCTGTCGTAGAAAAAGTATAGTATGCAACACGTTTTATAAACTTGTTAGTCACTCATTTTATTAAACACTCGCTCCGCTACGCGTCGCTCGCGATTAATAAAACTCGTGTCTAAAATGACGTTTATAAAACTTGTTACATAATATACTATAATAAATAAAGCGACGGAAGAATTAGACACTGACGAAGAAAACTAAATTTATTTATTTATCTTATACTAGGTATTTGTATTTTGATGCCATATTTGTTTTATGTATGGTTCGGCATAATGAGTATTAAATAATATACTTATTTGACAAAATCCTATTAATGCATAAGAAAGTTTAGCTGCAAGTATTTAAGTGTATTTATTTTGTATATTTGCTCTCTCATATTTGTTACTTGAAACCAAAACAATTCAATATTATAATTTATTTATTTAACTTAGATTACTATAAATTTACAATAGATGTATTATATATGCTGATGATTCAATGTCCTTTAAATAAATCTAAAAATACAGCAAGTAAAATATAGAAAAAAGCGACGTCACACTTACGAGCCTACGGTATCTTAGTTCAGACGTTCGTGACATCACACCGGGACTCTATCAACAAATAAGTTGATTGGTGTGTCAGATATCCATACCTGATAGAAAAATTCCCAATTTTAACGGTAGTGAAAAGTTTCAGCAATCTTGCACTGCGTCATATTTGAAGGTTAACGACGAAATAGTTCCCAGATAAAAAAATTGCTGTCCTATAATGATCTGGCAGCCCAATTGGAGACACATTGATTTTGAAGATTATTATTCGAATCTGGTTTCGCGATAATTAGATCTGGACCAAATATTTTCTGAGATTGTAAAAGCTCGAGCTAAAGTCTCCATAGGAGGCCTTTACAACGATAATTGTACAGTTTTAACCACTTAATGCTAGGGTTATAAAGAACAAGTTTTAAACTACGTTGTGTATTCCTGGAGATTTCGCACTCAATCGTAAATCTATACAATGCGCACTCATGACAAAATACGGTGTTACAGTTTATCTAGTGTCAATTTAAAGATCATAAGAAAAGACCCACGAAGGAATAGTTCATATTACCAGCGAGCGTCAACCGACAGTTCTTACTAGAATCACTTTTGAATTCAATATTGTTCTCTACTTTATATTGTTAGGCATGATGTAAATTATTTATTTACAATACATTATTTATTTATAATTTATAATATATAATATTTGTTAAATGAACAGCTCCATAACAGATTCGATAAAAGTAAATAAATATCATTTAACCTGTGGCTATGCTACCGGCAATATTAAGAATGAAGCAAGAGCAGGTAATGGACCTGTAATGGTGAGCCAGGTAAACAATCGATTACTTTATTTTGAGGTAAGCCCAGAACATATCTGGTTTACTATACTCGTATAAGGGTATCGGTAATATTCAAACACGGTCTCACATGCAGGCCTTGTAATGATTTATCATGGTAGCAACGCTTTAGACTGAATTTCTTAATAAAGAAGAAATACTTTACCGATGACACCATTCCTTAATGTATTTAGTATTTATTAATTGTTTTCTATACATTAATTTCGTTATTTCTCTTGTTACAGGTAAGATTTCCAGTTTGATTCGTATGGACTAAGTCTTATCGGTAAGGTTTTAAAATATTATTACGCAATAAAACAACTTACAGAGTATGATGTTGACTTGACAGGCAAAAATATACAGGTTGTATACTCTGAAAAAATTAATGAACAAAACTGATCAAGAACAATATAATTAATATATTTATTAATAACATTAGCTTCTTTTGTAAATATATTTACTATAAGTTCAATACGTTAGCATTCCAGATAACCCTATTTTACGTCAGCCATTTTGAGTACATCATTTTAAAAAATGTGTATTTTTGTCACAGTCAAATTTCAATTCTTTCACATAGTGTAGGCGAGCTAGCTCTCGAGGAACCTAGATCTCAGACTAACTGCAACCTCGGCAAAAAAAAACATGTAGTTTGCGATGTGTGGAAGATGATATTCATTTGGAAAAATAATCTTTGCTGGAATTAAAAAAAAAATGCGAAAAGTTGCAAAAGACGTTTTCTCACGTTTTAAAGGAAAAATTAAATTATACGAAAAAAAGTGTCCAGGTTAAAAACGTGCGCAATAAAAACAGGAACAAAATGAGCCCCGATGGAACTCAATTGGCCCGTTAATTTCTGCGGCTACGTTTCAAAGTCGGGTCGCGAGTAAAAATGTTAATATCTCACGAACCGTAAGTCGCATATTGAAATTGTTCCTCAGCAGCCAAGCGCGAGCGAAGGGGAACTCGGCTGCTCCCACTCTTCGCTGCTCAACGCTGAAATTAACAGTTCTCGATCGCATGTTTTCATTGCTTTCAATCGACTTTTTACAAAACAAAACAAAAAACACGTTGTAGAGTAAATATCTAAGAATACAAGAAAAGTGCCTTTATTGCAAGAAACAGCGGTTTGCAAAAGCTACACGGTATTTTTGATTGAAATTCGAAGGGTAGGTTAAGGACTACTAAAACTCCAATATTTGCAATTTCAGCCTTTAATAAGCGCTTCAGCTAAAGTTATGAATTCTTGAAATAACGTGCAAATTTTGTGAATTTTTGCACAATTTGCCAGGGAACCCCTGAACCAATTGAGTTCCATTGGGGCCCATTTTGTTTCTTTTTTCACTGCGCATGTTTTCTACCTGAACACTTTTTTTCGTATAAATTCAATGGTTCCTTTAAAACGCGAAAACCCGTATTTCGCGACCTTTCGCGATTCTTTCTCCAAATTATTACTATCTTCCAGAAATCGCAAATTACATGTGAGTATTTTTTTTGCCGAGGTTGTAGTTAGTCTGAAGGTAAAACCTAGCTCACTTAAAATAACGTTCTTGATCTCCATATTCATATCCATATTCATATCCATATTCATATCCATACTACCATGCTAGAAAACAGGTTTAGATACCATATATTAAAAGGGAAAATAGTTCAGTGAGATCATATTACGCATATTTTTTTAAATAAAAAGGCAAAGTTGAACTAGAGTGCAAAATTTATTTAAAATGTTGTAGTCCAAATAACTGGAGCAAAATGGGTCAAATCCGAATTATGAATTCGATTAACTCTCCTCATGTTTAGGGAAAAAATCGTATGTTTAATTTCAAAAATATTTTGTCATAATTCAAACAAGAACAGCATCTAAATTAGAGTTCAATCTTAGAATGTGGGCAATATGTACAAAGCCCTACAGTTTATGGTGAAATCTGCACCACTTTTTGGAGATAATTTAAAATTGCTGTAGTTTGTCGTGCGTATTTATTATATTTACATACCGAGGGGGAAAGAGTTTCATTGTTGTCGAGAAATGAGATAGTTGACCAAGGTGCGAAGTGGTGAGGTCAACTAATTTTCGAGACAGTAATGAAACTTTTCGCCAATAGTCCAATAAAATTAAGTGAATTTTAAGCCCAACCTAAAACTAATTTGGGACAAGCTGATTTTAGCGTGATTGTGTTCCCTAGGGGTACTCTTTATGTGCCTAAAAGTCCCCAGTGATCCCCCGAGTCAAACTACCCCAAAACCACCCCCAAAGGTACATTTTTTTGTTTTTTTGCTATTTTCTCAAAAACCTTAAACTTTTCGACAAAACTTCAGGATACATCTTTCATAGAGCATAAAATTTCCTATCCAATGGTATATATATAGTATAAATTCGAGTAATTGCGAAGCCCTTTATAGCGTTTTGAAAATAAATAAAATTTAAATTCTGCAAAATTATTTTCGACTTCCCAAGTTCTGACCAATACTTTAAAACTACAATAACACTAAAGTTGGTATGATGCAATCACTTTTTAATTTCATTTAAAATTGGCGGTAGCACTACGGGCGCGGGGTTCCAAGTAGACAAGTGCATTCCTGAGTTTTTAGCTATTACCTGTACTAGATGTAAAGAGCGCGTCGGCAATAATTAATTATACAGCCCTTTTTTTAAGTGTTATTAGAGTGTCTGGAGAAAAATTAACAGGTATGTTATTATTATCCTATGGCCAAATTAAAGTAATCTTCCTTTTAAATATTAATAATATCAGCTCGTAAGTTTAAGGAACAGTGGCGCGTCCTTTCACACAGACTCTGGTCAGTCCGAGTCGACGAGATATAGTGGGTGAGCGGATATGCTCACGTCACTATCTTTCGAAAGAGATGGAAAACTGTGGCTTCCGTATATCTGAGATGTGAGCACGTTAAAAATCCCTACCTAACAATAAAGTGAGGGTTCGGCAAAATTTCCAGGCGTCGGTGATTGGCCCTGGTGGCGGAGTGAACATTTAAGCACCAAATTTACAGAACACCAACTTAGATCAAAGAACGCAACTGGGCAAGAAGTTAATTTTTAGCTCGCTACATTGCCACCTTCATCTGAAGTTGCTGAACTTCATATTAAACGAGTTTACTTACAAGTACAGCTATGGATGGGCATCGAATTAAATCCAGAGGACTGGGGGTGGATTAAAAAGATGGCGCACTACAACCGCAAAAGAATTCAAAACAAATTGCACCCGATTCCATTTTAAATTTTTTGTTTTGTGGATGCAAATCTAATTGCTCCAGTAAGGCCTGTACTTGCAGCAAATTAAATTTAAAATGCACTGCAAGTTGTAGTTTTTGTCTGGGACAATATTACAGTAATGTCGCATCAGATGTGCTTTAGTTGAGGACGATGAGGATTATTAGTTAATTTTGTTTAAGTTTTAATTTATCTTTTAATGAAAATGTAGTATGTTTTTTTTTGCAATAGTTTTATTTTTGTTACTTTTTATAATGAATAACTTGTTCATAAATTATTCAATTTTTGTAACTTTTAACTTATTTATTACTTGGAGATTTGTGTGCAAATCGCGGGATCTTCTCAGGCTTAAAATTATTTGTAAAGATAAATATAGCTAATAATATTAATAAAAAATAATTTCGAATTAAATAAATGCCGCAGATATGATAAAAATACAATAAAGCCCAAGTAGTGTTAATGTAGTTTTAAAATATTGTTCAGAACTTGCGAAATCGAAAATAATTTTGCAGAATTTAAATTTTATTTATTTTCAAAAGGCTATAGAGGGCTTTCCAATTACTCGAATTTATACTATATATATACCGTTGGATAGGAAATTTTATGCTCTATGAAAAATGTATCCTGAAATTTTGTCGAAAAGTTTAAGGTTTTTGAGAAAATCGCAAAAAAACAAAAAAATGTACCTTTGGGGGTGGTTTTAGGGTAGTTTGGCTCGGGGGATCACTGGGGACTTTTAGGCACATAAAGAGTACCCCCTAAGAAACACAATCACGCTAAAATCAGCTTGTCCCAAATTTGTTTTAGGTCGACCCATTATTTTTACTGGCCTACAAGGTTTGTATACTGTTTTATTCACAATCCCTCCTTATTAAACAAAAAGCCAATAAACCATTTACCAAATTTTGAAATAGCAATTTATGATTTTATCACAATCACATTATAATTGGAGTTTTATCCACACTTATGAAGCATATAAAGTGCCACTTTATCCACTAGTGGAATAATGAAAAATACAATCTTAAGTCACTTGCATTTTATTCAATTTTTTTAAATATTAATATTAACATTGATATTAATAAACATTACCTTATTTGTTTTATCATATTTCACTTCGTTTCCATTAATAACAAACTTGTAGTTGTCATCGGTTTCAGAACGCACAGTGCTTGTCGAAGTTTTTGATAAATCTGTAGAAACAGTGCATGTCTTCTCTTGTAAGGAACGACTAGTACCAGGAGTACCTTGGATTTTCCTTGCGATATCAAGCTTATTGGATATAGAATCCTCGATATAACTTTCTGCTATAGCGGAACTTCTCCACCCACCATGTCGTTTAATTGAGGTCAGCACCTTTATTAGCCAGTAAAGTTGTTGAAGTGTGCCTCATGCAATGGCCTCTATAAGCTTCTGCGTTTGTCAGATTCAAAAATGAAGCAACTCTTGAAGGAACTTTCGACAAAGTGATTCCAACAGGTTGTGAAGTATATTTTTGATTAGTGTATCGTAAAAAGAATCTGTCGTTGAATAACTTCTTCGGACGTAAATGAAATATTTCAAAGTTTATTATTTACAGTGTCTAAAAGGTTAAGAGATATTATCTTAATCATCAAATATTCTTTATCGCAAGCCCTTGGCAAAAATTCTTCAAATTGTACTCTTTCCAATACCGCAGCTTTCTTCGCTTTGTACCCTCTCGACTCACTCTTCAGATAGCGCCCTTATTATATTTTCCAATGTCTAAGTTTTTATGGACCCTTATAGCGGCCTTCAGCATCGAATACTTCGACCACATGGATGAAATTGCATACTTATTCAAATTTAAGAAATACGATAGCAGAACATCCTCATTTATTGTCATTATTGGGACAACGCCAATTTTATGTAGGCGAGAGGGAAAGCTCGCGTATCCAAATCTTAGCCTGATAATAGTTGTTATATATTTTCGTGGTACGTTGAGGTTGTCATGCCAAAAAGAACGAGGAATAGTTGGGCCGAATGAAGTTGAAATGTCATACTTTCCAACTTTTGACATGTAAGACAATTTGATAATTTCTATATGATTGTGAATAAAATAATGATCATAGTTGAAAATGAATTTGTACACTATTTTATCCACTCACTGTATAAGAAATAATGGTTTTTCACTTACTAAAAGTACTCTCGGAAAACAATGTGACAGAAGAGTTTAATCATAATAGCAATAAAAAACATTGTGATTTATCTGCCACTTATTGCAATGAAAAGTGATGAAGGACTAATACAGTTTCCACGAAATTAATGTGCGTTTTTCCGCGCTTCTCACTTTTTATCGGGAAAGCGCCGGAGTCGCTGGTCAAAGATCAATTGACGGATCTCCAGAAAGAAAAATCCTCCCAATCTCGGTCATATATAATCAAATCTAGTAACTGATCCTATACTTCTGGTCGGCCGCCAACTTTCGAACTTCCAGTGATTTGTTACCTATATGTCCAAGGGAGGTTTTTTCTTTAAAAGGTGAATTATCTGACCAAATGAAAACGTCATTCAGGGATTTATACTCGCGGGTATTATATCCTGTTCTACTATTCTTTTGTTCGTTCGAATATTTTCCGTGTCTGACTGGCTGACGTCGAGTTCTTACCTTTATGTCGTAAAATATTTATGTGTTTATGCCTATTATACTGGTATGTCTCTTTCTATATGATACATGGCCTTAGTGAAAAATTGGCTTATACGGGGTGTGTGTAGTAGTAACTCCCAAGCGAAATATTTTCGAAACATGATATATGATATTTGTGAGATAGTCGTGATGAAGATGTAGTTGTTTTTGTTCAAATAAAAACATTCTCAATTTAAAACATTTATTTTAAAAAAATACAAATTAATCAGAAAGGTCACTGTCTACATCTGAATCCCCAAATACTTCTTCTTGAACATTCCTTTGACTAGAAAGCACTTTTATATTGTCCAACATAGATCTAGCGTTTACTCGGCCTGGTTCTTCCTCCAAATTGCTCAGACTAAAAGATGGAAGTGGTGGAGGTGGAGGCATAGGTAACTCTAACGGCACTACCGGACTTTCTTTAGGTACAAGACAAGGTTCTGAAATATCTCCTTGCCCACATTCATCTCTCAAAACTTTTAGATCAAATTTCGGCGGCGGCTTTCTCAGTTTAGCAACAGGAATTTCTTCTTCATCGTCTTCACTCCCTCTTCTATTCTTCGCGTCTATAAACCGTTGATGTTGCTTCAAGGATTGCTTCAACTCCTGCAACATCAGACTTAAATACGCCCCTGAGTGATCTTCGTCATAAGTAGCTGTAGAATGTTCGTTGACAGCGTCCTCTTCACCGATGTACAACTCGAATTTCTCTTCCAATGGTTCGGCATCGTCATCGTAGTTAACCTCAGGAAGTGCCATTTCTAAAGCTTCAGTTTTTTCTGCGGGAGTTATTTTACTTTTGGTTTGTTTACCATTGTTGGAATTTGATAATATCCCATACAGTTTGCACAGAAGATCCAAAGATTCATAGGTAGCATAGGTATGGTTTTTTAAGTCCACAATCGAGTTGCCCACATTTTCATCACCATTTTCTATCCGGTCCAGCACATTCTGAGATTTTTCTAATATAATAGACAGATTATTTACCGAGTAAACCAAGGTTTCCTGTAATTTTCCTGATATTTGTTTCCGGCCACTGGCCGCTGCCTCCGACTTATATTCAGCCTTCTTCCTCATCGACTGCCTCATCGCCACAAATTGCTTTCTTATAAAGTCGTAATGTTCTTGTAGATAGTTAACTATCTTAGGTAATCTATCGTTTATCAAACTACTAACGTATTCCTCGTTGAGGTTGCTGGATTTAGTATTTAGTCCTATACCGATATAACTTAAGAGTTTAGAAGCGAAGAGAATATGCAAGTTTTGTATTTTCTGAGTAAGTGCTAGACAATTCTCTATGTTGTCTATATTGTTATCTTCAAAGATATTAATCGTTGTCAGATGCTCTAGGCTTTTATTATCGTCGAATAACTCATCAGAATGCAAAGAGATATCCTTTAAGTTGTGCATTAGAAACTCGAACAGAGTATTGTTTCTTTCCAAAGTCTTTAAAAATTCTTGTATTGTCGAATTATATAGCGTTTTGAACTCTTGCTCTTTGGCCTTTCCTAAGTCCACTCTAGTTTTCATGTAACGTATTATGCCTATATTTAGTTTGTGAACTTTGATTATAGCCTCTATTAACTTATTAACAATCTCTTTATTATTTTTTCTACGTTGCACATTCTTAAGTTCAGATATAACCACCTTTCCTGTCATTATCGCCGATGGAATAACTACCAAAGGCAAGTGGTATTTTCTTGCTACGTAACAGGAAACTGCCATCGATGTAATACTAGCTAACAGCCCTAATGGGGGTCTATATTTGCTTTGTTCGCGGTGATCTCTAAACTTTGAAACGTTTAAAAGTACTTCTAGGTCCTCATCCAACAGTAAGCCGGATTTTAAAATGCTTGTGATATAAGATTCTATCAGCGGGCCAAAATACTCGTGATCGTAAAGGCTAGTAGAGAAGTTATTTCCAATTGGCGTCCTTTCAATCGAAGCTGAAAAGAAGGAAACCCTGATTTAGTATAAATATTAAAGTCAAAATTGTGAATTAAAAAATGCCAGCGAAGTGTAATTAGAGTTTCATCTATAAGCAAGATATACTGGGTGTTCACAAGACTATGTACACGTCACTTGTTTAATAATTTGTCACGATAAAAAAAATTAAAGTAATGTATAGGATATTTGGCATATATATATACTTTCTTTGATCTTTGAGCTTTAAGGCTCCTGGAATAGAAAAATTTCATTTACTTATACCTCAATTTGTAGCAAGACCGTTTGTATTTACTCAGAACCGAAGTCATTTATATATTCCAGGGAGTACCTTTTACATAATTCAAATATCTCTTTCAGTAATTAAAAAAGGTGCCCGAGAGATTTGAATGGAACACCCTGTATATCTCTTCATATTTTCCTCTAAAATATTATACGAAATATTTGCAATAAAGTAGGAGTTTGTAGTTTTTCTTGAAAATTGTCAATAAAAATATGCCAATTTCAAGCACATATAGTATAAACATGCGAGAAAAAAATATTTTCAAGCTGATACAGCTGAAAAATCGTGGTTCAAATTAATGTGGTGAATTCTTCAACAAATTTTGACATTTACTTGGATGCAAAATTTTTCCATTAAAAGAATATATATTGTCGATGCGTGTAATCGAGCGGAATTAAAATATGATAAATTAACGTCCCTTCTAGCTGAAATATTGAGAGAGCATCTGGAGTAAGACAATTTTAAAAGGAACATCTTAAACTTATATTATTTCCTAAAGTTGTTTCAATACCGGCACGTGGAGATGCTGATATCGAGATCGATTTTTCATCGTGAGAGAAAGTTTGATATGAAAGAAAAATGATCCTATAAAAATGACACGACGCGACCCGCCGATAAATTATATCGGCGAACCATTTGAGAGGCAAGAAAGTAAGGGTAGCACGGAAGTGGGACTAAGAGAAGAATTATAATGTTTCAATTAAAGCAGGCGCTAATACGACTTAACAAAAAGAAAAAAGTTAGTTAAGTAAAGAAAAATTATCAGCTCAGTGTTTATGTGATAGACTTGCGACCGCGGAGTCCCGGGTTCGAATCCTGGCCAGCACATTGGATGTTTAGTGGTGTTATTAATGTGTTGCCGAGGTGCTGGCAGTGTGTTAAACCGCGATTATGGTCTAGGAGATAGCTACGTATATGGGGCCTGGGATATAACATGTTGGCATTGTCCCCCCAAATATTCAATTTTGGAACAAAGTATAACACTTTGGGGCTTGACGCTAGTTGAAGGGGGTATCTTAGCGATCATCATTCGATATATGCCAACATTTTTCCTCCGTGAATTGACAGCACTGGCGACATCAATTATGGACAAAATTGGAATGTAGTATCAGGGTTGGCAGTTTTAAAACAAAATGTTTTAAACAAATGTTTTTTAAATGTTTAAAACACAGTAACCTGTTTTAAACACATTTGTTTTAAACACGTTTAAAACAATTGTTTTGAACATGATTTTTTTTCAATGCGTTTTTTTTCAGTGTGTTTGATGGACAATTTTTGGAACAACGTTGTATTTGATAAGGTAAAAAAAAATAATAAAATAATATGAATTTTTATGTAATGCAATAAAACTAGTTATAATAATATAGTAGTATAAGTACAACGAACGAAACATATTACTATTATATAGAAGATAATATAACTGTTATTATTTATTTTTTTAAGTGTTAATTTTAAAGCGATTAATAGCACAGGTACATTAAAAAAAAGTCGAGTGCGGGAAGGTAGACCTATGTATTCTCATGCATTTTGACCTGCTGAATACGAATCCGATGTCCGTTTTGCCCGATTGGCTCTTATATTTTTCCTAACCTCAAAAAAAGGCACCGTAAGAATGCCCGAGAAAATGAAAGTGTAGTTAAAAATCTGAAAAAAATCAAAGGTACGTAGAATGGCGAGAGAAATCGAGTGGCGCAAACTAGAATTCTATAGCTTTTTTGGTTTCCGATATAGAGCCTCGAGAAGTGCGATAAAAACAAATGTTCTTCCTTCCAGTAACTTTGAGCTGCTCTATCTCGAAAACGAAGGACCGCAGGGATGTCTGGTTTGCACCATTCGATTTCTATCGCCATCCTATGTACCCCTGAATTTTTTCAGATTTTCAGCTACATTTTCATTTTTTCGGGCATTCTCACGGTGTTTTTTGAGGTTAGGAATAATGCAAGAGCCAATCGGGCAAAACGGACATCGGATTCGTGTTCAGCAGGTCAGAATTCATGGGAATACTTAGGTCTGCCTTCTCCCACTCGACTTTTTTTATGTGTCTGTGTCGTTAATAACCACAACCAAACAATTATTGCATTATTGCACAACTTGACGTATTTATTACACCGAATTGGCCGAGCCGTTGTCAGCCTCGTCCTGTTATGATGCAATATGGGCATGGCTTATAGAATAAACAATGTATTGGGTCGACGCGCCCGTATAAATTTGAGTTTAAAAACATATTTTTTATTGTTTAAAACATGTTTTTTTTTCAACAATTAAAAATCCATGTCTAAAACACATTGAATTGTTTTAAATAAAAAAAACGTGTTTTTTCATTAAAATAAAAAAAACCCAATTTTTGCCAACCCTGTGAAGTATAACACTTTCTGACTAGGAGGAAAATTAGCATTGTCAATGCTCATTGCTGGAAAACCATATGCCAACATTTTCTGCTTGCCCATTTTCCAGATTTTTGGCCATCTTTCAGTCAAAAATTGGACTTTTGGCCAAAAATGAGCCAAAACTGGTGCTTTTCGAAAAAGAAATGTTGGCACCTTCTCTAACTTTTAGTTTTTGAACCAAAGAATTGTCTCTGTGAGTGCCAACATTTTTTTTCAATGTAACCCCCCTCCCCAAATCACCCCAAAAACCTATAAAATTTTAAATATCGATTATTATGCCAAAAAGGATACAAAGATGACACATTTAGCGAGTAATGACCGAGAAATTATTTATTTATTTAGTACTTGAATGTTTTGGGGGTTTTGGGGGTAGTTTGTGGAGGTTACATTCACAGAAACTATTCTTTTCCATTCTTTGGTATAAAAACTACAAGTTTAACAAGGTGCCAACATCTTTTTTTTAAAAGCACCAGATTTGGCCCGTCTTTGGCCTAAAATCAGGAAAATGGGTAAACAGAAAATGTTGGCATATGGTTTTCCAGCAGTGAGCATTGATAACGAAAATTTTCCACCGTTCCAATTTTGTTATATTCTGTTCCAAAATTGAATATTTTCTTGGGTAGCCGCCCAAGCCGCTATACGCCAAAACGTAACAGCAATGCCAACATTTTATATCTCAGGTCCCATATATGTAGCTATCATCTAGATCATTAAGAAGGCAACGAGGCTAATCGCTGTTTCTCCTGAGTTCAAGTCTCAGCTGCGGTAGATATCAATATCGCACGGAATGGTTCTTGTGTGTGTCCTGGTTGGGTGGTCGAATAGCAATAGCTAAACTTCGCAGGACGTTAATATAAATAAGAATAGGAAGAAGTAAGCGACCGATCGAAAATGTGGAACGCTATATCTTATATGACGACAGTGTCTACTCTTGAAGTAAGTGGTACTGTACTCAAAGTGATGATAGTCCAATTAAATGAAAAATAGAAAACATGTATTAGTTGGGGAAACGACGTGCAAAATCGGAGACGAAAGGTTACCGTCTGCCACTCAGTGATCGAAGAGAACATATATAACTACGAAACTTTTTTCTCTCTGAAAATGTTTGGTATGGTGGGAGAATATGGAGGGGGGGGCATTTTTTTAAAACGAATAGTTATATCGATATCTGTCCTCATAGGTCGTTAGTATATGTACTTGACATACCCCAGTTCCACTGGCAGACGAAAATTTCGCGGTAGAGAGAATATTAAAAAAGATTTTTTTTTAAATTTCCCTCTACCGCGCACCGAGCGGCATTTTCGTCTGCCAGTGTAATTGGGGTATGTCAAGTACATATGTTAACGACCTATGAGGACATGTATCAGTAAACATTCGTTTAAAAAAATGTCCTCCCCCCTCCATGTTCTCTCACCATACCAACAATATTCAGAAAGAAACAAATTTCGTGTTCTCTTCGATCTCTGAGTGGCAGACCGTAACCTTTCGTCGTCGACGTTGCACGCCATTTCCCAGCCTATATACTTCGATTTTCCATTAAATATCCAAAAATGATACCACCCAAATTTGGAGGATACTATTAGCTAATAATTATATTAAAAAAATATTTTTAAGGAAAGCCTTTATTTAAAAAAATTTACTAGAAAGTAAAAAATTTTTTTTTTAAATCCATACGCCTGGAAACCAAAAGCTTTGAGGGCGGCCAACTGAGCAAAGTAACTGTGCAATAGTGTTGTACGAATCCCCAAAACATTTGGTTTCCAGAGGTATGAATTTAAAAAAATATTTTTTACTTTTTAGTTCATTTTTCAAATAAACATTTTTTAAATATTTTATAATTCTATTTTTTACTTTTTAGTATTTGCTTGTTTTACAAACAAACAGACAACAAAATCCTTTTATTTGATACTCAAGTCAAGGGGGCTGTGAAGACAAAAATAATTCGCCATCCAAGGGCGTCCGCCATATTGAATTTAGAATGCTGTTACATCGTTTATCGCATTTTACACGTCAAACCCTGTCATTTGATACCCATATTAAAGGGATTGTGAAGAAAAAGAGAATCCGCCATCTTGGGGTGTCCGCCATATTGGATTTAGAATAACGTCACAGTTTATCGTATTTACTCGTCAAACCCTTTCATTTGATACCATTTCAGTAGTGATGGGTCGTTCATGAACGAGTCGTTCAAAGTGAACGACTCACTTCAGTGAACTGTGAACGAACGACTCACATTTAAAATACAACTCGTTCAATACGCCATTAAGACTCTGTACCATTCGTACCGCACTGCAGTTCAGCACAGATTATGTGCTGAATGGTAAGTCTGAGCTGAGGAAGTTTTGAATGGATCACGAGCTTGCCGTATCATTATCGTTCAGTCGTTCACTCGTTCATAAACGACGCAAGTGTAGGTTACCTCATACGTTTCTTCCACAAACTCGGCTCAGTTTGCCATGCTATTTGCAAAATTATAACAAAGATATAAATGTATAGAGTAAATAACCCTTTTTTTTCGCTTTTTATATATAATAAAGCAAATTTAAAACATTTTACAACCATATAGAACAAAAAATAAATAAACTAAATAAAATAAAAAGGTTAAACAGAACACAAACTCATTGTTGATTTATACATAATATGTGACGTTCTCATATAGCTCGTGCCCATATTAAGGAGTGCATGAACTTGATACGATACATATGTATTATCTTTGTAAAAGAATGAACGAAGTGCCGCCGTACATCGGAACGTCGCGCTTCCTTCAAATGAACGACTCTCGATGAACGACTCACCTCGGTGAGCTGAATGAACTGACCGGGCTCAGTAAAAATAGGTGAGCGACCCATCACTACATTTCAGGGAGTTGTAGGAAAAAGACGATCCGCCATCTTCGAAAGTCCGCCATATTAGATTTAGAATCATTAGATATACGATATTGCGTTGTCACTGGACTTATGCACGTGTGTCCAATTTCAAAGCTCTAGCTTAATTAGAACTAGCCGAAATTTTTATTGCAAGATTTGACCTAAACATCTAACAAAATAACAAACTAACTAACATACAACCAGGTGAAGTTAAATAAAAGTTTGTAAAAGTGAGATGAATTCTTTATTGAAAAATTGGTTAAAGGGCTCGGTATATAACCAAATAATAAACTGTCAATTTATATTCTTTAAAATGGTAAAGTTATTTCTAATCGCAAGAGAATTACATACGAAAAAGAACTCTAAAAAATGTTAACGAGTAAGTGGTTTCATTGTACCAAACAGTTATTGAAACTACGATATATGACACTGAAATAAATTACACTGAAGGCTGTGTTCGACGAGTGTTTGGGAACCAAGTAACCTCATCTGGAAACAATTAGTTGATGATGCCCAGATGATGCCAAGATGATGCCCAGATGATGCCAAATTGATTAGAGAAACTCACGTCAACCATAGTGATCAAGGTTTTGAAGTTTGTGGAAATTAATTTGACTCCACCTACCCTCTTTCAGAAATTACTATGACAATTCAATATTATTTTAAACTAAGTACATTTTTTAGTAAAATATTTTTTTACATGAAACTTCATTAAGTACGTTGACTGAACACTAAAATCCGTCTAAATATTAAAGTTAGAACAATAATCATAAATAAAAACAATTGCAACACCACTCTCCCCCATCAGTTTTATTTTTGACTTACTCTTCCCCACATAAACAATTGCGATAAAACGCTTTGAGGTTAAAATGCTAAATACACGTTGTTAACAGCATAATATCGGTATAGACCGTGAATTAATACTTTTTGTTCAATCTAACTTATTTTACAATTTAAAAACTTACATCCATTCCTATCCATGATCTAGTGCAAATGTATAAATTCAACCGCATGGTTCACTGTACACAGTAACATCGTCTGAAGTTGCCATATTGATTCTCTCGAACTCAAACAGCTGATTCACAGCGCAGCGAACGCCTTCGCTTCTCCGTAGTACGTTCGTTGGAGATAGCCGCGATGCGGTCACGGCCAGCTATGTTCAGAGAGGAGCCTCGTTACGTACGTCACTCTGCATAACACACTACATTTTAAGAGGCACCGTTACGAGCGATGCAACTTTTATCTAAAAAAACTGCTGCCTAAGGAATTATTACTTCCACATCCAGATCTCTCATCCAAGTCTCTTTAAAGGAAAACATTTTGACCATACTTGCACTCTACTATGTGGAAATAATTGTTCATTGAATTTTAATAAAGAAGCGTTGCCGAATGCCAGCCAAACCTCCAAAACTTCCGGGCGCTGCCGAATACTAAGGCAATTTTCGAGTGTTTCCGAATTCATATTAGGACGGTGCCGAATTCATATTCGGGCGCTGCCGAATACCAAGGTGACTTCCGGGTGCTGCCCAATACCAAGATAATTTCTGAGCATCACCGAATCCATATTAGGACGCTGCGGAATCCATATTTGGGCGCTGCCGAATTTCAAGGTAACTTCGTGCACTGCCGAATCATCTCAATCAGATGTCATTACAACTCATACGTCTACCAAATATCAAATGATATTGCTCAATCTTATTTCACCAACCATTTTAATAATAGAGTGGAGGTGGTAGGAGGACGGAGTTGAAAGGTATAAAGAAATATTGGGCCTTAGCTTTTAGTATACAGGGTGTTTCAGTTAAAAGTCCCCAGGCCATTATCTCTAAAATTAATAAAGATATTTTATTTTTGTAAATGGCAGATGATTGATACCAAAGAATGGTTTAAATAACGGTGATTAGAATTTTTCCTCAACAGCACACAGAGATGGCGCTGCGATGTAAAACTATTTTTTGATGGCTGGAACCTTGAAACATAAGTTATGTGATTAAACAATAATTTGTGAAGAATTTTGATGGTATAGAGAATTTACAAAAAACAAGCCGTTTTGGAGTTACATGAGTTTCTTTCATTAATGCCAGTACACGTGAATTTTGATATATCCCTATAATTTATTTATTATTTATTATAGGATATTGGTTACCAAACACTTTTTTTCAAGATAAGGAAAGTGATATAATACACTATCATAAAATTATGTTTACCACTTCCGGCCAAACCGGAACTAACATGATGAACCAATATCCATATGTTCCTACATATTACACTTTTTTTTTCTAATAACGCTTCTAATAAAACGGCTCCCAAAACTTAAAGTAAGTAAGACAACAAAGAAAATACACACTAATTTAGAATGGTAATGAAAAATCTACTTAAGAGATATTAGTAGGCTTTGATTTAATTTTAAGTTTGACAGTTATTAAATAAAGTTTGTAGTTGGTGCATTTCAATCATAGTTTCAAACAGAAATAGTGTACTTAGAAACAATTCAAAGCAAATTAATCCAAATAAGGCAATAAAAAAAATAAATTTAAAAAATGGTTAGATACGTCAATGAAGATAAGTTAAATATGATTTTAATATACGGTGAATGCAAAAGAAATTCCCGACAAGCAAAACGATTGTTTTGTTTACGATTTCCAAATAGACCTACACCCGATAAAAAAACATTTATCATGCTGTTTAAAAATTTAAGAAACTAGGGTAGTTTTAAGAAAACTATTCGTAACAGAAATAGGCCAGTTAGAAACGATGAAAATACAGCCTTGGTGTTAAATAGTGTTGTCAACAATCCTCAATGTTCTCTCCGGAAATTGGCATCGGAAACTAATCTGTCGATATCTTCGTGCCATAGAATATTAAAATCAAATAAATACCATCCATACAAATTAAAATTGATCCATCATTTAAGGCCTGGTGATTATGAACGAAGATTACATTTTCTAGCTGAATTTTCAGTTCTTTCTGAAGAATGCCCAAATTTTTTTAAAAATGTGCTCTGGAGCGATGAAAGCCGTTTTCACAACAACGGAGTTGTGAGTAAGCATAACTGCCGATACTGGTCACAAAATAATCCTAGATGGATGAGAATGACCCGAAATCAGGTAACTTTTGGAGTTAACGTGTGGTGTGGAATATTAAATTCATATATTATTGGACCATATCTATTCCATGGGACTTTAAATGGAAGAAAATATGAGATATTTTTGAGAAATGTATTGCCAGGATTATTAGAGACTATCCCTCATAACAAGGAGAATATTTGGTTTCACCAAGATGGTGCACCACCCCATAACTCAGTACTAGTCAAAGATTGTCTTAATGAAATGTACCCTCAGAGATGGATTGGTACTAATGGAGTAGCCAGATGGCCAGCACGATCACCTGACTTGACTCCTTTAAATTTTTACCTTTGGGGGTATTTAAAAACTGTAGTGTACATTGAACCCATTGAGGATATGGCCGATTTGTATAATAAAATATATGCAAGTGTTGCTGCTGTAAATAGACATACGTTACAAAAAGTTTGCAATGAAGAGTTACTGAAACGGTACAATATGTGTATTCATAAAGAAGGGAGAAATTTTGAACATTTAATATAATAAGTACCTACTAATAAGAAAGAAATTAGTTTAATTTCATTTTTAATAATATTTCGATAGTTTTTAAATGTTTGTTTATAAAACTTTTGTTTACGTTCTTTACTGAATTGTTAATATAAATTTAGCCCATTCCAAATTAGTGTGTATTTTCTTTGTTGTCTTACTTACTTTAAGTTTTGGGAGCCGTTTTATTAGAAGCGTTATTAGAAAAAAAAAAAAAAATGTAATATGTAGGAACATATGGATATTGGTTCATCATGTTAGTTCCGGTTTGGCCGGAAGTGGTAAACATAATTTTATGATAGTGTATTATATCACTTTCCTTATCTTGAAAAAAAGTGTTTAGTAACCAATATTCTATAATAAATAATAAATAAATTATAGGGATTTATCAAAATTCACGTGTACTGGCATTAATGAAAGAAACTCATGTAACTCCAAAACGGCTTGTTTTTTGTAAATTCTCTATACCATCAAAATTATTCACAAATTATTGTTTAATCACATGACTTATGTTTCAAGGTTCCAGCCATCAAAAAATAGTTTTGCATCGCAGCGCCATCTCTGTGTGCTGTTGAGGTAAAATTCTAATCACCGTTATTAAAACCTTTCTTTGGTATAAATCATCTGCCATTTACAAAAATAAAATATCTTTATTAGTTTTAGAGATAATGGCCTGGGGACTTTTAAGTGAAACACCCTGTATATATAAAATCCCAAGTGTCTGTACTCTTACTAGTTTGCTTTACTTATTTCCCCATATTTACCCCTGTTAAACCCAAACCCGAAAATATTATTTAAAACATCTGAGACCTTGGCATCTAGTATATACACCAAATCCCAATTTACTGTACTCTTACCAGCTTGCTTTACTTATTTTCTCTTATTTACCCCTATTTAACCCCCAACCTTTCACCAGAATTAACGCAAAATATAATATAGTTCCAGATCTTGTCATGTAAAATATGTGCACCAAATTTCAAGTTAATATCTTGGGGATATCGTTGGGAAAACGTGTGCACAAAAAAAAGTTGCAGACAGAGAAACAGATAGAAATTCTTCTTTCGCCCAAATTTATAGTCTCGACGTTTTATGACATTCTAAGCCCACTTTAACAAAAAAATAAATAAATATATGTTATAAATATTTTGTATACAGGGCGTGTACAAAATACGGGGACATTGGTAAGAAACTTCAGGATCTGGTTCAACTTGCAAAAATAAACATGGGTGCGCTGAGGTTTCCTAACAGCCCTAGGGTCCGTTGAAGTCTGCCCTATTTTTTTTTTACATTTAACATTTCGTCAGGATTCTTTTAAGTGGGAGATGAATAAAATTGACGTTTTATCAATCAATCAATCAATCAATCAATGTGGTTAGCGAAACGTGTTTTGAGTGTTGGTGGTATTCGAGTATTGTGTTCAAAAATGTTTGGGGTTTGTGGAAACTACTATTCCAGAGACAACAGATAATATATATGAGGGTTATTATTTTGCTGAGTAGGTCTACCCTGATTTTAATTATAGGGGTGCGGGAGTAGGGGGATGGTAACATTTTTACCATATTTCTCTTATCTTTTAATTTTTCCAATAATTTGAGTTTTGTTATCCTAGGTAATTTAGCTATTTAATTAGTTAAAAAAAATCTAAAATTTTTCTTGTTATAAGGTTAGTATGGATATAAGAGGCTCTCTACATTGAGATTAGCTACAATGTCATTTATGAAAACAACAAGCATAAGTGGGCCCAGTACAGAACCCTGGGGAACACCAAAATTGGAAAGATCGTCAAAGGACCTGTGACCACGGTATTCCATATACTGACGCCTGTTCTTTAGATATGAAGAGAAGAAATCTGATAGAAACCATAGGTTATGCCGATGAAAAACGCTTGCACAACAACCTCTTTTCTATTTCACGTGCTATGGTTCAGCCCCCATGTATCTTTTAGTAATATTTGACCTTTTTTCTTTATGTGTAGCTCGGCCTAATGTCATTTCATTTTTATACGGTCGCATTTCAAATATCCATGCTATTGGAATCTTGTTTTGATAAACGGTTATACTTTCTATATAGGTCTGCGTATTTTCTACGCACTCAGAATTCAAGCGTGAGGCCAAAATTTGCTTATACAACCCTAACCGCATATACGTGCGTGGACTTGCTGACTATTTAATTTACTTATTTACCGTACTATTAAATTTCAAGATTTAGACCTAAAACACACTAGGCGGTTTTCGCCGATTCGGCCGCCGAATCGGCAGCCGCCTGTTACAAAACACACTAAGCGGTGCCAAGCGGTTAACCACTTGTCGTAGGAAGGCAACGTTGTCACTGTTTTCAGTAGTGCTGATAATACAGGGACAAAAATGAATTTGTCTGACTCAAAGAAAGAATTAATTTTGTTAGGTTAATAAACCTAAGTGGGCCTATGCGCCTATGATTTCTTTTTTTAATTTTTGATGGACAGTATAATAATACTGTCCATCAAAAATTAAAAAAAGAAATCATAGGCGCATCGGGGAACATCCTATTGTTAAAGAACTCGAAACAAAAAGTTTATTTAATACTATATTTAATGAAATTTTTTAATTTCATTAAAATGTCGAAAACATCATTTTACGAATGACTGTATATTTTGGAAAATGATTTAATAAAGAAGAATACCCGAATGAGAAACAATATAATAAAACAGTATAGTAACTACTTCTTCCCAGTTCTTTTCTTTTATTTCTGTCACCATAATTATTGTTTCTCATATCCCATATAGCAGGTCGTTCTTGAATTACATTTATTAATAGTTCAGCATCAGTAATGGGATTTATTTTAAATGCGTAAATACAATACTTTTAACGTGCAATTTGGCTTCAATGCAAGCTCAAACCGCTCGACAAATAAGTGAATGTGTGAACAGGTCCATTTGTTTACATTGCAGCATACGCCGCTCGAAGCAATAAAAACGATTCGGCACATGAATCGAACGACGGTACGCGCGGTGGTGGATGCTGCTTTCTCGCAGCGCGTCATAGTGTGAACAGCTCCATTTGTTTCTATTGCAGCATGTGTCGAGTCGGCTGCCGATTCGGCGGCCGATTCGGCGAAAACCGCCTAGTGTGTTTTAGGCCTTAGAATTCGTGTCGCGCGCAATTCTCATTTCTGTGTGGCGGTGGCGAATTAGGTAATTTATTTATTAAGCAGATGCAATAGTTTGACGTAAAATCATTCGACTTATAAACATTTATTAACTTTACAAATCCAAACCAATGGTTTATATGGTGTGTTAATAAGATCTAATAGCAGAATTTTTTACTAAATGAAGAAAAGAAGTACCTACATATATATATGTGTACGCTTCCGAAATACAAGATTATAAAATGGGATAAAGTATTTTTACAGGCAATTTTACACAGCTCTATTTAACTCACTTTGTTTGGGTCAAATTTTGTAATTTATTTTTCACTCATTTCCTGCGCACTTAGGGCCTTGAAATTTGGCAGAATGATATATTCTCCATAATCAATCATTAGTTTCAAAGAGTAATCAATAAATGGATTAATGTATTGCAGTTATTATTTTCTTAAATGTAACAATTCACGCGCGCCAATATTCTTCACCAAAGATGACGGTCTCGGATGATTAGGGGTCGAGCTTGAGCTCTTTGCCCCAATCACGCTGCAGACCTACACCGGCCTCGTAAGGGGTGGGCCTGCTTTTTCGCCTATCCCCCCCACAAATTTGGACGGTATTGGCGATGTTAGCAAACCTCCCCTGGTCCTGGCTGTTGGACCCTGCCAGCTGGGTCGTTTCTTCTGGCGCTCTTCTGTATTGGTCTTCTTTCTTCGCTGGCATGTATAGGCTCCCGGGAGCGTCTTTCGTCTGTCGTGAGAGGGAACGGCTGTTACCGAGCCCTCTCGGAGTTTGAAAGGGATTTGGGGGTGTTGACTAGTCGGAAGCCCAGGAAGGGCGGAAGGAAGTGTGAACTGTGTAGTTCAGGATTGTGTTAGGCCAGAGACGCTTTCTTAGCGTCAGAGGCCGGCACGGGCTAGGGTAAGGCTACCGAGCTGGTGGTTTACTTGGTACCCCCGGGATCGGGTAATTGGATGTTTATGGTCATTGTCTCCTTGCGGTGTGGCTTGCAGATCGGACTGAAACAGATAAAGGGTTAGTTATACTTACCCATTATCCAGGATCTAACAACTCACGTGTGGTCTAAGAACACGTATATATTATGTTCTTATTGTGTACTACTCCTCAACAGATGGCGCTGTCATGAGATTGCGAATTTAAAATTCGAATGTAAGAATAGACAGGTAATACGTGTTTTAGTGAACATGATTTTTTAAAGAGATAAATCGTGCGAATGCGTGGAGGGTATATATCGATAATAATTTGAGAGTAAAAGTATAAAATAAAATTAAAGAAAAACTTTTTGAACACGTGTTTTTATTAAAGCACATTAAGAAATCAAAAATATTTTCTCAGCTATCGTAGTGTTTTTCAGTAGTAATTTAACAAGCGCTATGATTATTATCTATGATGTTTACGAGTGAAACCGAGCTACAGATTCTAAGAGTCCTAAGAACGAACTACACAACAAAAAAGTGGTCTGCTTCCATTGGGTAACCCCTATGTATTTCGAATCCAGTGCCTGTTTAGCTCCATCACCCACCAATTTTTAGTAGATACGAAAATAACCTAAAAAAAATCATTTTCTGGGGTTATTTTCAAAATTGGTGGGTGATAGAGCTAAACTGAATTTTGTCAGTACAATAATTTGAAATCATTATTGAGTAGATTCTGATATCGCCAATATAAATATATATGTCGGAGACGTCCCCTCTACGTTCCCCGTGCGGACGTCTTTTGATGCTTTGGTAGACGCCTTTCGACAGTCTTGTGAACGCCTGGTAACTCATAATTCAGTGGAGTCAAAAGAGCGTTGTCAACAAGTACCGATTAAGGAATGTAAAGAGTAAACATTTCGAAGATGTGGTCGTGTAAACCATAAGGACGTCTGGAGCCGCTGGGAACCAGCCCTCTTCCCGGCGAGCGGAACAACATGCCTGATGATCCCGCAGATAAGTACCGAGTCTTAAGATAAACTCGGTAGAGAATAGTTGAAATCGCGGGACTGGCAGTAGTGGACTGCTAGCTCCAGTATTTTGGTGGTATTGTTTGTATTTTCAATCCTAAGACACTTACCTGTTTAGATAAATCATACCTCATGTTATTTTGTTATTTATGTGACTATTATTTAAGTTATTTTATTGTGTTTACCAATGTGTGGCCTAAATCTAATAGATCCGCCCTGAAACGCCCCTTGCCCCTCGCTGCTTCCGACATCAGAACGTGGGATCAGATCTATTATTTTATTATTATGTGATATTAGTGTAATCAACAAATAATAAACAGTGGCAGAAAATGGCTTTGCAAAGTTATGCGAATTTAGTTATCATGACAAGAAATGAGTGAACAATTGGAACCTTTAGCCTCCACATCTGGTAAAATGGGTAAAATAAAACTGTCACCGTTGAGTCGTTTGCCGAGTCATTGACGTAGAATCTGCGGGTCAGTTTGTCGACTCTTGTATAGAGAGTTGCAATCTCAGTTATGTGAAAATCGCTTATCTTCGGTAAACCAACCAAGGAAAATCGAAAAGTGCTTCGTGCTAAAATTTTAGCTGTATTTGGGTAAGCCAATGAACAATAATTGAACAATTTATTAGTTGAAGCCGTTCTTAGACAAACAGATCTCGCACTTGAGTATTTGACAATAGAGAACCTGTTGCATAGTATTTTAAACTAATTCGAGAACAAGAAAGCAAAGCTGTTCTGTGTTGTGCTGTGTTAATTTGCTGCTTTCAGTCGATTTGCCTAAGTTCGATGAAGGTCAAACAGACTTGTTTAAAAACATTCGCACATTTTATGCAATGATGATAAGGAAATTCAAGAAACGTCCGACGCTATATCGTACTGGTCGCCATACTAGTTCGAAGCGTGCGACTTTGACATCTGCCAACTTAGTAAGGAGCTAAGTACCTTTTTCTGGACGATGTTTTATCTGCAACCAACATGAACACAATGACAACAACTTTAACCTGCTAGGACTACAGATGCGAATCGACCCCATCAGGACACGGAGACAAATTCATCAGTTGGAAAAAAACAGGACATTGCACCAAGCTGCCCCAAAAATCATTGTCGACAGCCGAGTCAGGAAAAACAAGTTTACATCAGCGTGATTTCTGCTTTTCCCGAAGGAATGCTACATTTATAATTTGGTGAGATCTTTCTATATTTATTTGACACAGAGCCTGTTCTCTGTTCTTTGTTCTCAGGTCCGTGAAAGTATTTCAGGACATTTTAATGGCAAAAATATAATAACTCAATTTCCTTAAAGGACGTCGCGAGTGGCTTTTCCTTTTGCTTCACACAAATTTTAACCATAATTAAAGTTTAAAATTCATATGAAATTCTATTTCACATAGATACTTTCAGACGCTTTTATAGCATGGTACTTACTTTAGAAAAGAGTTAATAAAACAAAATATAGGCGTATGTTTTGGTTCATTTGGTTTATTTTGTTCTAGCATTAAATGCTACTTCGATAGCAAACAGCCAGTAAATTTTTAAATAATTAATTAATAATGACACAGTTAAATGAAAACAAAATCTGTCCAGTCTGTTATTAAAATGCAGCAATAGTTTTATTAATTTTATCCCTTCTGGACGTGTGACTATGAGATGGTTGAAAGTATCTTTAAAATACCCTAATTTATCGACTAGACAAAGGCATAAAACATTCGAATTTTCTAACAGCACTTGAAAAGGTTGAAGTAAACACAGATGTAAGTTCCATATCTGTACAAGTTACAGGCCTGTATAAAGACTGGCCCTAAATTGAACAAGAACAGGACAACGACCTTTTAGAAACAAACCCAAATCCTAAGTCAAACAAATTTGGCACGGGCCTAAATAAAAGAAAACATATGATGTCTGCAACAACTTATTACATTGTAAAATCGAGGGTTATCATAAAAGTTTGTATTTACCAGTTGTAGGTACCCTTGATATTTGTTAGTTATATTGACTGCCTAAAATGAGGCAGATAATCAGAAAATCTATTAATAATGAAATTTGTTATTAGTTGTTTAAATTTGTATTAACAGAATACGAGGGATGCAAAGCAAGCTCGGATTCGCGCGATACTGATGTACCGAGGCCCTGCCGCATAAATTACATAGACAGGTCGTGAAAATAAGTTATATAAGGAAATTAAATAATGATTATTTGTCATAGAATATTTTCAAAATATGTGGCATAGAAACTTAAATTAAACGACTTTTTGACTGTTTAAAATGTGTAATTCATTCAGACCGGCACGGTAGCTCAGCCAACTAAGCGTCTTAGTGGCAAGCGCGCTTAGTCAGGCTGCCTATCGTGTGCTGAGTTCGATTCCCAGCTTCGACGCTGGCAATGTTGGTGGGAAAAGGATGCTATCCGCGTTTTAGTGTGTTACTTATTTATTCATAAATCACACAAGTTATTTGTGATCAGGAGTAGATTCATAAATAGTGAATTTCTTAGATTTTTACTACTATTGATTTATAGCCATGGCACATAATACAAGTTGTGCGAATAGTCAAGTAGAAAGTGTTATGCAAACACTTTAGAACATTTTGACATTAGTCAAATCAGGCAAAATTGTTTAGAAGTAAAATTAGCTTTGCATAGTACGATGTACTGTAGCCAGATTTAGTCCAGTCAATTTGCTATTCGGAACTAAAATTCGTTCACTTGATTTACAGAAAAAGTACACGCCAAGCTATGAATATGTGATAATGCTATATCATTAAATGATATTCGCTATCAAGCAAATGAGAATATTAAAGTTTGAGCATGGAAACACAGTGCTCGTTTTAGCCATGGAAAAGCCACTATTCGACCGTTTAAGGAATGCGAATTTGTATTCAGTTAAAGTAAAGAAAAGAAATGTTGACAAAATTAGACAGTATAGAGGTCTATTTAAAATCGTTGTATGAGAAGACAGCTATGAAATGGAAAGTCTTTCGCAGAGGCAAAGGCCAGTTATATAAATTTGTTCATGACCAGGTACATGAAATGCCAGAAAGAGAATATGAAATTGTTTTTGATCCCGATGTTGCAGGCTTGTGTCTGCTAATAATTTGGCTAATTGTTTTATTTACATAAATATGTGTATTTTTGTATAATTTAATAGAATTGCAAATTCTATTTAGTTGAGTTGAATGCATGTCGAGTAGAATTACAACATGCTTGGTGTAATTTGAGCTTTGTAGCTGGCAGTAGATTTGTAGTTGGTAGAGTTTGAGGAGATACAATATGGTGTAGTAGTTAGTAATTGATTTTTGAGAGGATGGACTGCGGGGATCCTCTCTTGTAGTGTGATATGGCCAGTGTTGGTTGAGGTTGAGAAGGATGGACTGCGGGGATCCTCTCTTGTGGTGTGATATGGCCAGTGTTGGCTGAGGTTGAGATGGATGGACTGCGGGGATCCTCTCTTGCGATGTGATATAGCCAGTGTTGGCTGAGATTGAGAAAATAGCACTGCGGTGCTCTGTGATGTAGCATTGTCTTGTACTATGAACCTGAGTATAGTCGTCATACTATACTTACCTGGTGTATAGTCAGGATAATCGAGCGACTTCGAGATTGGTAACTTGTTGTTTGCGTTTCAGATAAGAACTAAGTTGCAGTGCCCGAGGACGTGCACGAGGTCAGGATGGCCGTGTCGGAGACGTCCCCTCTACGTTCCCCGTGCGGACGTCTTTTGATGCTTTGGTAGACGCCTTTCGACAGTCTTGTGAACGCCTGGTAACTCATAATTCAGTGGAGTCAAAAGAACGTTGTCAACAAGTACCGATTAAGGAATGTAAAGAGTAAACATTTCGAAGATGTGGTCGTGTAAACCATAAGGACGTCTGGAGCCGCTGGGAACCAGCCCTCTTCCCGGCGAGCGGAACAACATGCCTGATGATCCCGCAGATAAGTACCGAGTCTTAAGATAAACTCGGTAGAGAATAGTTGAAATCGCGGGACTGGCAGTAGTGGACTGCTAGCTCCAGTATTTTGGTGGTATTGTTTGTATTTTCAATCCTAAGACACTTACCTGTTTAGATAAATCATACCTCATGTTATTTTGTTATTTATGTGACTATTATTTAAGTTATTTTATTGTGTTTACCAATGTGTGGCCTAAATCTAATAGATCCGCCCTGAAACGCCCCTTGCCCCTCGCTGCTTCCGACAATAAATATATATTTTATCTGATTGTAGAATAATATAGCATTTGATAATAAATCCAGATTGTATTTTGGTTATTTATTTTTTTCGACTCTCATTTACTTGCTGCCCATTTATATATTTCAACATAATTCTGGTTAATTATATATATGTACATTTATAGACAGACCTTATAATACATTCAAAGCATTATAAATTGTTTAGTTCTAGTATATAGACATTGTAGACATGTTTATTAGCCAGTGAAAATTGATTACTCCAGTCTAATTGTAATTTAATATATCCCTTATATATACAGAGTCATTGAAAGAGTAATTTATAATAGCATAATGATTTTCTTAAGTGAATTTAATATAATATATAGTCGAAATTGACTTTATGCTGATAGATGTTCAGAAACTGCAAAGTATAATTTTTCAGAGTATATACACAAGTGCATTGAAAATAAGAAAATAGTAAATACACCTTTTTTAGACGTGTCGAGAACTTTCGACTGCTTCAAACTTGATTTCATCAAGATGTTATAAGTTTTAGAGGTAAATTCCTATCGTACAGAAACATAGAAATTCTTAATGAAACATATATTCTTTATAGGATTTTGCAAACAGTGGAAAGAAAAGCTATCTATGAGAACTAAAGGAAAAACTATATATATATATAAATATTAATGAAATCTTTGCATTCTTTCGATAACCTGACTTCTGGTTATGCTACCAAGTGAAAATTCTTATCAGCCATTCTCATTTTAACACTAGCAGCTTGCTTTACTCATTTTCCCTTATTTACCCCTATTTACCCCCCAACGGATATGTTCAAATAGCAATCCATTTCCAGACGTCATTATAATATATACCTGTATATAATTTCAAGTCAATAACTTAAACCGTTCCAGAGAAAACGTGCGGACAAAAAGAGTTACAGACCGACCGACAAAAAATTTTCTCTCTCAAATTTAAAATCTCGACGTTTCATGACATTCTAAACCTATTTCAACAAAAAAAAAAATTTTATTGTTTTCGATTACTATACTTACTTCCAATCCACTACGTGGATGTGGGAGTAATTACGTAACAACTTTTAGGTTTTTTAGTCATTAGTCATACACCTATGTGTAGTTTAGATTTCTTCAGTTTTGCAATTTGTCCCAACTCACCCTGTGTAACAATTCTGTGATTTGTGAAGTAACCGAATAGTGTTGCCATTATATCTCCTGATCCCATTTTATAATGCGGTGACATGAGTTACTCTATGCCCCCAATAAAATTTAATCAAAAAAGATTTGCCACGAAAATCTCTTGTCTCAGCCATTCTTTAGAAATAGTTAGACACACACATAATGGAAAATTAATTCATATTATGCGCAAGAACATGCATACAACATAGAATAATTACTAAAGTAGGATAATATAATTATTTTCATATAAACCAGTCGTTTTATAACACGCTGGTTTATAAAATACAAAATATTTTTTACAGAGTGTTCAAAATAACACAGTCCAATTCGAGTAAATAAGATGTCAGCTATATTAGAATGGGGTAATATCAAAATGACTGAATCAAATAAACTATTAAACATAAAGTTCGAATTCTAAGCTCCCTGGCTAACACAAACCAAGTTGGGTATAAATTCTAAATTCCTCTGGCGTACGGAGAACATATACATCACTATTCTGTAGAATCGTTTATTAAAACTAAATCCTTTATAACCCTCGCGTACTTTGCTTTGATTATGTAAATTAAACGATTTAGTTATCCACCTCACCCTTGTCCTTAACGCTCTCCGCGTCAAAACATAGTTTACCAGCGTTTTCAGCTGTGTAATTGGATCAGATGGACTGCTCTATCCCTAATTTTCCTTTCTGTATCTCCAGCCGCACCTCCATCGAGTAGTTAATTTTAATTTGATAAATTGGTATCATATTTCTTACACCTTACCCGAGAATTACGCACTAGTTATATGCGATGGACTTTACCTAGACTCAAAATATTACGATTTAATAGTGACCAACATTAGTCATTACACGGGCATACATAAAAAAAGTTATGTGAACCCGCGACCTGACATAGTACTCCCTATGTATTTCGACGTGCTGAACACGAATTCCGTTTAGCTACATCACCCACCAATTTTTAGTAAGTCGCGAAAATAATATAATAACATAAAAAACCTAAATTTTTTGGGTTATTTTTGCGATTTACTAAAAATTGGTGAGTGATGGAGCTACAGGGACTAGAAGCCGAGATAATGGAAAAACAATTTTTGCACTTGTTAGGCCCCTCACTCTCCCCGCGGGACTTAACAAATAGAATTTTGTGCATTTGGGATACTTAAGGGAGCTTAAAATGTATGCAAAAAATCAACGAGGTGGGTGAGCTTCTCACAATAACATAGGGACTGCCGCCTGGACTACGTAGAGTATTTTAATTTCATGATAGTTGTTTTTATTTGGTATAAATATTGTAAATTTTTCACACACACTTACCACAAGGCATGTAGCCTTATTTTACTGTAAAAATATATTTCCATTTTTTTGTGTTACATTAAACATCGTTTTTAATTGTTGTGTTGTGTTGTATTCTGCATTTGTATAACAAAAATTTTTGTTCTAGCTTTTTCTTACTTTTGTTTTCCTCTCACACTCACAATATAGAATTTGTAATACCTCTCTTTTTGTGCTTCCTGTTAGATCTTCCATATTAGATCATAATAATGATCGCCTCCAGATGATGCTAATAAGGTTGGCGAAATCCTTGTCACGTATGCTTTTCAAATATTGTGAATTTCGAGACACTGTTGTGAATTTCTAACAATGTATTACATTATTTGTATATTTTCGGTTTAAACATTATTTTGAACCTTTAAGTTTCATATTTTTTTATAACAATGTAGATAAATCACGCTCATTTTTTGAATTTGCATGTATTTTTTAATTGAAAATTTGCAAATAATGTACTACATTATTGATCGTGAAAAACTACTTAGCAAGTTACAAAAAAATTCCAAGAGACTAAAAATGTCTAGAAGGCCTCAACGTATACGTCTGAACTTTTTCAAATTTTTAAATTACATATTTTTATAGCGCTACAATTTCAAAGAAATGTTTTTCCAAAAAACTCAGTGAAAACGCACTTTACAGAAAAGTTGCAAATAAAAAAAAATCTTGCATTTCGATAATACATTCACCTGAATTTTTTCAGATTTCTTTTTCAACTTTTACATTTCCCTCCCCCCACTTTTAGGAGTTTTTGAATGGCCATATCTCGAAAAATATGCATTTCTCGAAAAGATTCACCAGAGTAAAAACATCTTATTTTGGGTCAAAAAATGTAAGTATATTGTTTTTTTTTTAAATTTTTGACAATTTTACAAGTTACGGAAAAAGGGGTGTTTTCTACCCCTTCCAATTGGACTCGATCAGTTACGTTTTAGGGAACAAAAAAACCTAAGTAACATTTTTTTGTCCGAGCGGCAGGTAATTTCTTATTGACAATGAAATTGCAAAGTAAAAATAAATGTAAAAAATCATTTTGAAAGCAAATGTTCTAAATTAATTGGGCAAAAATAGACACTTTTTGTCTCTTATAATGTTTTCGCAATATGCACTGTTTTTGAGTTATAGGCGATTTAACGTCCGAAAATGGCCAAAGGTCGACAACTTCAAAAATTCATATCTCGGCTTCTACTGAACTTCTTTTTATGTTTTAGGTCGCAAAATGATCGTTAAGACTTACACTTAAACATACTACTTTTTGGAATAAAGCTACTTTTCATTTTGATTCTGAAATTTATCATCGAAATCTCGGTATTTTTTCTTGCTTGCGCAGAATAGGTGAAATACACTGGTGGCGAAGAACTGATCTGCTAATTTCTTTTGTGATATATTAAAACATTTTTAATAAGATGTTTTTAAAAAGAGATAGTTTAACAGATTTTACGTGTTAAAGTTAAAAATGTTCATTCTTTTTCTACTTTTTTCAAAGCTGCTTAATCTAAGACAGATACGCGTATATTTATAGTTAAATAGGCACCTATATTATTTATATTTCAATTATTGTATTTTCTATGTATTCATTTATTCATATATAAATTTAAGAATTAAATAATTAATAATTTCAAAATTAAGAATTAACGTAAAATATTTTTTTTCTAATTGAATTATTCGAACGTAATTCAAATCACGCGCGCATCCCACGTTACTCATTTGTTTTAACTTGTTTGAACATAGAAGCAGTCTGCATTGCGAACGTTCATACACTAGAGTTCATTTGAGGAATTAAGCTGCAATAATTTCATGGGTAACAGTAAGTTTACAATTTCATCTTCATCTCTTCATCACATTCCATCTTCATATTAAAAATGTTTTAATATAGGCATAAAAAAAGAAATTAGCAGATCAGTTCTTCGCCACCTGTGTACTTCACCTATTCTACGTGAGCAAGAAAAAATAGCGATATTTCGATGATAAATTTCAGGATGAAAATGAAAAGTTGTTTTATTCCAAAAAGTAGTATGTTTAAGTGTAAGTATTAACGATCATTTTGCGACCCAAAACATAAAAAAAGTTCAGTAGAAGCCGAGATATGAATTTTTGAAGTTGTCGACTTTTGACCATTTTCGGACCTTAAATCGCCTATAACTCAAGAACAGTGCATTTTTCGAAAACATTACAAGAAACAAAAAGTGTTTATTTTTGCCCAGTTAACTTAGAAAATGTGTATTCAAATGGATTCTTTACATTTCCTTTTTAATATTGCAATTTCATTGTTAATAACAAATTACCTGTCACTCGGACAAAAAAAATGTTATTTAGGCTTTTTCTTCTCTAAAACGTAACTAATCGATTCCAATCGGTTTCAATCCGGCAACTTTATTTGGGAGGTTCTGCGACTTTTTTATTCATCTTTTTAGGGGTGCACCGCTCGCCTATAATGAGAAAATATTTTAAGTTGCCTTACACTAAAGTAATTAATAAACTTCGGGACTACCTGTACCATGCAAATGCTTTCGTCACACCGCGCAGTGTCGTAAACGACCACCGACGTGAACACCCCTTGATAAGAAAACGTCGACCATCTGCATTGCAGCCCGCTCCTGATTTATCGCGTAGTTTCTGCCTCTATCGCATAGGCTGTTTATCGTGGCTGTTTTATCTTAATTCATCATTGTTTCGCCCGCAGCGCCACTATCTATGCTCATTTGTTAGTGAGAAAATTCGCACCCATCGGAATCCGTGCCTTGCTGACCCCTTCGACTTTTCTCATCCTCAAAGTGGGAACCCTGGAAAACTGGGGAATACCCATCCGAAGGGTTATAATTTATTTCTCTGGGTGAAATGTGGAACGATGTAAAATGCTTTGAGGGGATTGTTTTCGACGATATATTTCGTATTGGCGCATTTATTTCCTGTTAATACTCCACTGTCTCCAGCCCTCATGCTTTAACTATGAAGTTTATATTGTTAAATTAGATATGATAAAGGTTTCCGCTTTTGTTATGAATACTAACAGCTGTTCTGTGACACATATATAATTCTATTCTTATTATCTACACGACTAATAACGTATATAATACGTTTTTAAACAATTTACTAGGCGCCATAGATTTAACATGTCCTTTAATTAAAATCTAGACTGAATACTCTCGACGTTTCATGACATTTTAAACCTATTTGAAGGAAGAAAAAATTGAATTTTTTTTTACACTATACCTCCAAACCACTACGTGGATGTGGAAGTAATACTAACTCTGTAGGAATAGATTGTTTCTACAAATATTCTTAAATCTCTTGCTCAGTTTATCGCCAAACCGCTAGCTCATATTTTAACCTCCCCAAAATATAAAATTGTGGGAAAGCAGTTAAAATTCCGATTTCAACAGTATATCACACTTGCACCTTTTTTTATATACCTACATTTTTTTATGCAAATTATTGTATATAGAACAAACACAATTCAATGTCTCCATACTATCAACATATGTAAAACTATGTCGGAAGGTTTCCGTGGTCGAGTGGGCTAAAGCGTCGATTTTTTTTTTTTGTATTTTAAAAACTGAATAAATTTGTTAACAACAGCAACAAATCAAGAGATCGACGCCGACGGTTCTATCCCAACACAGTGCTGCTTTTTTTTTCTTTTTTCATTATAAACTTTATTAATATGTTACATGATTAAATATCATCATATATTAGGTGTTTATAATTATTCAGAGTTTGAGGATTGGTCACTAGTTTTAAATGAAATATAAATAATTCTATTGCTGTTTATATATTTGATTTAAAGGCATGTCATGACGGCTGATTTGAATTGACTATCAGATCTCGTAGCACTTGCTACTGCTATGAATCAAATTACAGTTAAAAAGTAGCAGACTGCTGTTTAGCAGCCCATCACATTTCAACAGGGTGGGAAGGTTCCAGCCGCTTCCAGTAGCTGCCGATTTTTTAATCTGTAAATAATTTCCCATCGTCGAAATGAATTTTACCCTGGCAAGTCAACCGAGATTGCGGCGATTGACTTCTTGGAGTTTGTTTACAATCGTATGGATAACATAAAGTACGTTGCTGCCCTTTTCTTTGACCTGTCCAAGACATTTGATTCTACAGAACCAACATTTGTTGCAGAAAAACTTTTCGCGATAGGAATAAAGGGTAATTTTCTTTTCGTGGATAGTATCGTATATATTTAGAAAACTTTTTGTAAAATTGGAAGAAATTAGTTCAGAGAAGTATGATGTTAATCTTGGAGTTCCTCAAGGCTCTGTTTTGGGACTACTTATGTTTCTTCTATTTATAAATGACTTACTACTTTATATTGATACTGAATGCGTTGTGTTCGCAGACGGTGTTTCCATGGCAGTAGAGGCAGACACCCCTGAGGAGCTGCGGGAGACACTCAATACTACCTTTGAACAATTTACAGATTGGTGCGGTATTAATAAATTAATTATTAAAACAAAAAAAAATCTAAATTAAATTTCTTTGTAGATGTTACATTTAACCAATTAACATTTGTCCCAAGTGCAAACAACAAAATTTCTTGGCACACATATTGATAGTGATATGAACTGGAAATATCATATCAACAATGTTTGTCGAAAAATAAGTAGTGACTGCTATGCAATCTTGCAACTCAAAAATGTTTTAGACCAATACTCATTACTAAATGTTTATTATGCCCTCATTAATTCGGTACTATCATATTACATCATTTTGTGGGGTGGCGCTTTTGAGATCGAGAGGGTTCTAATGGCTCAAAAACTAGTGATTTGATTAATTTTTGACTTGCAGAAAGCTTAGTCATGCAGAGTATTTTTTAGCAACATGCTATATTGACGTTTCCCTGCGTGACTTATCTGCCTTACTTTATTAATCGAATAATTATTGCACACCTCGCTGCGAAGTGCTCTGTTCTTAATTAGCACACCTCCGCTCAGTTTCGTTAATGAAAGTAATTTTAAACGGATTTGTTTTGCAAAGAATTGGTTCTAATTATAGTTTTTAGAAACGTGAAGATTCTACTTTGAAAAATGGTATCATTTTTAGATTGATTTGATGTTTTATTAAGCTCTAAATTTGCTAGCGGAAATTGCCTTATGTCTTACGTTACAAACAAAAAAAAATACTACTACTGAAAGATGGGGTAAACTCGGGGTAAATTCCAAAATGAGATAGAATGACCGGAGCACATCAAACAAGCTGGAAAAAAGAATAAAATGCTTATTAATTACAAATGTTTCTTTTGTTCAAGAATGCTTCACTTAAATAGAAGCAATAGTTTAAAATAGTTTTTTATTATGGATTTGAAACTGTTAAGATCTATCGAGCCCAAGCAGCCACTTAATGGTTGAGTCAGTCGAGGGCCCCTTTATATGGAGCCTCGGCTGTCTCATTCCAGGGGCCTGAGTCCAATAGTTGCTGAACCTTGCAGTGGCCCAGTCTCGTAACTCTGATTGAAACAGACTTCTTGGCAAACCGAAGGCTGGACTCAGGGCTAGGGAACGGAGTTATTGCTTTTTCTCCCGCCAATCGGTCTGCTTCTTCGCTGCCCTCCGCACCTCTATGACCGGGCACCCATATGAGTCTGACAGAGTTGTGTTCGCACAGTTCTGTCAAAATATTCCGACAGTTTAAGACTAGTCTTGAGGTCACTTTGTTTTACACAAGAGCCCTCGAGGCTGCTTGGCTGTCGCTACATATATACATATGTTTGTTGGCGATACCTCTCCTGAGATTCTCGCTTATACACACCAATATGGCATATACTTCTGCTTGGAATACACTAGGATACCTGCCAAGTGGCACCGATATACGGGCCCTTGGTTTGCAGCCGTGTATGCCACCGCCAGTTCCCTCCTCAGTCTTAGATCCGTCTGTGTACCACTCGAGACCTTTGGGACTCAGAAGACGGTTTGTATCGCGCTCCCAGTCCTCTAGACTGGGAAACACCGGTGAATATGAAATAGTGAAATTATAGACAGGGAGACACCGGTCATCCTCCGCTTGGGTGATGACCTGGTCCCTTACCGGCAGATCCAGGGCCTTTGTGTGCCCCCATCCCCGACCAGTCCCATTCCACATTCCATTTTTGAACAGTCTATTTGCTGCTTTTTTAGCTTCCAGTTCCACCTCGATATGCAAAGGAGTGAGTCCAAGAATGGCATCCATTGCTATCGTTGGACTGGTTCTGATTGCTCCTGTAATTCCAAGGCAAGCTAGCTTTTGAACTTGACATAGGCGAGCCCTAACTGTGGAGCGCTCCTTGGAGCGCCACCACACTATTGCTGCATATGTTATTAGGGGTTTTACCATGGTGGTGTAACTACTCCCTCTGATTTTTTTGTGATCAGAAAGTACTAAAAAAGTACCTACCGTATATTGTTTACTAACTGCTAGAATCACACATAATGGATTTTATATTATAAATTGTTTTGAAGTTGAAATCATTTTACATTGTTTTTAGTAGCGTGAAATTGAACACAAGGATATTCCTAATTCGATTTCGCCAAGTTTAGTTCACTGCTTTTATATAAAACAGTATTTTTACTCTGGTCTGATTATTTTCCGACAAGTGGAATGTATACTTAACAAAACAAAGAACTCCCTGATAATTCGCTACACCTTCTCCAGATAACGCCTAACACGACTGATTTACATACCAAATCGATATTTCAATGTCAGCTGCACACCAACATCAACAACAACTCACACATCACATTATAATTCATGGTATTCATCGGATGTAGCACAGCAAGATAAAGGAAATGCAAGTAGAGCGAAGTGTGGAAATGAAATGGAAATACAATGGAGAAAAACCGAACAATAAACCGCGATACATTTTCATGACTTCAGCTCCGAGCTTGAAATTATAATCAGAGCGGCTGGCTAGCGTGTGAACTGTAAATATACGGAATCGAAAGGGAAAAAGCTTATTGCATTCATCCAACTCATAATGCTGCCTACTGTTATTGAAGTAATCCAAGTGATACATGCCCTACTTAACCTGCCTCTGGTTTAATAGCAGTCGAGTGAATTAACACGTATATTCTATGCATATACAGGGTGTTCTTTTATGCCTATACTTTTAAGGACCAATGTAACTAAATGTCGATTTTGAAGTAGGTTAATAATTCGTCTAATTCTATTATTTGCTCGTCTCAAAAAAATCTACAAAAAATGTTATTTGAGTTTTTTTGCTATCTTCAACCCCATTCTTGCCAAATTCAAAAAATCTTTTAAAAAACTTGGATTTTTAAGGCATGTCGCACCAAACCAAGCTATTTAAGATATATTCCAGAAGGTAGCAATCGATAGTTAGAATAAAATGACAAAAAAAAAAAATTCATGTTACACCTGCGAAAATTCCATTTTTAACATTTTAGAATTTATTTAATGGGGTTAGTGACTTTAAATGACCTTGAAAAAAATCCGTACCTAGGTAATATGGTCAACTACCTTCATGATTTTTCCGAATTTTAGCACAAACACGGCCTGCGAAAAAAATTAAAAACCAAAATAGAGTGGGGTGCAATTTAAACTGACTTGTGTCATGGTCGCTAAAACGTCTGAACTAAGATTTTATTTGATGCATAAGAAATACCAGTAGTTCTCAAACAGTTCTCAGCAATTATGTCGCTAAATAATTTAAAAACAATAGGAAAGATATTATCATAAAATGTTAAGATTATTAATTTAGTAACTTCATAATTTTAGTGGAATTCTGATTATACAGTGTCCATAAAGTTGGCTACAAATGGGAAAAAATTGTATTTTGGACATTTCTAAAAAACTCTATTGGGGGTTCGTATATGCATGTCCAACAACAAAAAATTACATTTTGCCACATGTCATGTGATCACCGGTTTGGCAAGGCTGTAAAAAATAGTTGACTGCACTTGAACAATTTATCTACTCGACGCGCGTTTCATCATTCGTGTATTATTACATAACGTAAGAAAGTAGATTTTATTAGAGATAAACACGCGCTAGTAGTAATAAAAGATGCATTTTTGGGAAAAATAAAGTTTTAACAAGACCCGCGGCCTAGTTGAATACAATAAAAATTTTAGAAGGAAAATTATTAACTTTTAATAATCAATCAAATAAAAAAAAGTGGAAGTGATTGGGGATCGATCTCGCAGCAACCCCTTTTTATATTTATAGCTGTTCAAGCATCTTACTAATTGAGCTACATGATCGTGTTTATTTTACTCTAAAACGTGTAATATCTACGTACTAGGAAATTGTAAGACTTAGTGCTTTGACATTGTTCGTTTGACGGATGAATATCCACTATTTACCTCCAAAAATAACTTAAATATTTCATAAAAAGACGTTTTTTATATTTAAAGTGGTGTTAGTTCACGGAAATAAATAATATTCGTCGTTAAATCACGCAGTTTGAGAATCACTGAGCTTATGACTATGTCAAGTTTTTTTATGACGTTTGCCTAAAATTAAAATTCTACGATCAATTATTTCTACCTACTATGGTGCAAATATAGTCAAGATGTTTTCCTTTAAAGAGACTTGGATGGGAAATTTGGATGTGGAAGTAGTGATTCTTTAGGTAGTGGTTATTTTTTTAAGTCAGTGATAATATCAACGTAATTAGCGCTCGATAGGGGTTGTTCAGTAATTATTTACAAAAACAACAGTGCAGGTTATTATTAGAGTAAAAAATAATCTCCTAAATGTAGCTTAATTCTACATACCCTGAAAAAGAAACATTTCATGACCTTCAGAAATTTCAAATTGATACGTACTGTCGTCGTGAGCAAGTCATATGACGAATTTTTTCTAAGATCTAGTTGTGAACATCTAACTTTAATTTTTGTCAATATAATTATATGCAAATGCAACTTCCTGAAACTGTAAAAGCTCTATAACAATAGAAACAAATGAAAATATATTACCAGAAAATACTAGTAATTATTCAAACTTTTACAAAATACTTATCACAAATAAGTTTAAAACATATATCTTTCTTATAACAATTATAACAAAGAAAATATGCCCATTATGAACAGTACAACTGTTATCATAATGTTATTTTTAATTTAAATTATCCTGCTGTCTGTGGATGTTTTAAAGTTTTGTGTTACTGCTATATCGGTAAGTGCTTTTGTTTTGATTATCTTTGGGTTTCATTGAGCAGGATAATTTAAATTAAAAATAACATTATGATAACAGTTGTACTGTTCATAATGGGCATATTTTCTTTGTTATAATTGTTATAAGAAAGATATATGTTTTAAACTTATCTGTGATAAGTATTTTGTAAAAGTTTGAATAATTACTAGTATTTTCTGGTAATATATTTTCATTTGTTTCTATTTTAATTTTTGTGACATTCAGTTAGTTGTCAGAATTCATTGCACATATTCAAATAGAGACAGATTTACATTAGAAAAATATAGTTGTCCAATTTTTTTTGCTTACGACGCTCTATGAATAGATTTTCCTGTATGTTAATAAATGAATGAATAAATAAATAAATAATAAACCCTAATTACATTCCCATGTTCCACTACTGAGCATTTGCACCACCATTTAGTTCCAATCAGTACACATCTCCTACATCGACAATATTTTCCAATTATATTTCAAGATAAAAATTATATGGATTTGAGTGTTTTCCACTCTGCCGTGAAATGGTCACAAAATACTTAAATCGAGTGAACAATTCAATAGACCATTCTGTCGCGCATTATTATCTCCAACAGAAACACTGTGATATTATTTTACCATTATAAATCCATTAAATGAGGAATTGCATCAGCCCGATTCCCGCTTCTGTTTTAATAGGATACATTTTCAGTTATCGGGAGTGTTAAAAAGTTTTCCGTTTCGCTCGCTTTGAGAAATCAAAAACGTGTCAGCAATTCCAGTTCGGTTATCTGGAAAAATTTGCAAGTCGACGAGCCATCTTTGAATTATGTATATACGTATTGGTTAATGGATGGCCAGCAGTTGATGGATTGTGTCGGCAGCAACAAAAAAAAGACTTGTTTATCTGTTAATTTAATAAAAGTGAAAATCACGATTTGCATTCCAATCCTCTTCATAATTGCCTTCATTGCAATTTTGTGTTCTTATTCTGCAACAACGAAAATTAAATACATTTTCACTTGCTTATAATTTGTTGTTTATTGCTTGGATACGAGATATATGAACAATGCCATTATACCCTAATATAAGGCCAAAAAGACCGAGCGTAATGATGACGTCCGCTTATTATGCCCTCCAATACTCGCTATCGAAAAACGTTGAAAAAAAATAAGTATTTTGACCACAATGTGTTCGGGCAGAATGTTCCGCCTATAAAAAATTAAGAAGGACAATCATTTATCAAAGAACACAAAGAGTTGAAAATTACAAAATAGGTACGTACCAGTTCGTGGAAATAAGCCATTAGAATTGTCTCGCTGATAGTTACAGAATTTCTATTAGTTCATAGTTGAAATTTTTCATATTCTTTTCGAATTGTCCTACAAAACAGATTTTCCGATTTTCCAGTATGACGCGTGGAAATCTTTCCGAAGTAGTGGAGGGGGTACGTCGCGTTTTCGAAAATTTTCGCAGAGGGAAAAAGTCGTAGATTAGGCGCAATTAAGCCATACAAGAGGATATGTATAAATTCATTTTTTGTACGCGGGCACCAAGGTTATTATTATGTCTCATCATTTTATACAAGAAATCTGACAGCAGCTATGTTTTTTCTTGCCATATGTGCTGTTGGTCCATTCTGCTGAAAATAACTATGCTGCAGTTTATCATCGTGTCCTTGTAGAACAAATACATAAATATTCGGATTATTAGTGCCCCACATCCGCATATTTGGAGAATTGACGTATCCGGAAAGATAAAACCACGCATCATCAGAAAAAATGTCAGTAAGCATGAGTCTGGAGTGGTGTCAGCAGAAGACATAATAATAGTAATAAATGGCCAAAAAAAATACAATTTCTTAATCTAACGGGCGAAGTTTGGATCAGCAACTATTCCACTACTTATACCCTTAAAAAACAAAACAAACAAACAAAATGAGAACAAGATACTTATACTAAGTGGAAATGTATATAAAACAAATAGAATTATTTCAAGTAACAAAAAAATAATAATTATAAAGTGTGAGTAAGAATAATAATTAATTGACGCAGGGTTACACACCGATACCTTATTGTTAATAGGACGTAACTCACAAGTAAAATTTCACAGGAGGCCAAAAAAACCGATTAATAAAATATTAGACTAACATTAATAAATATGTCGTAAGCCAAAATATTCTAATATGTCGTAACTAAACAGATATTAAAGGCTATAATTATTTCTTTAAAACAATTCAAAATATGATTACAAATATTACGAAATTACTAACAAGATAGTAGTAAGTACTCACGGGTAATTTCGTATAAGTATTCACGGTGAGAACACTTAAAAATCCAAAGACATAATCTCCCAAGCTTTTATGAAATTGTAGGATACGCTATATTAGAACTACAAAGAACTGCTGATTTATATACGACTTATTAGTAAATCAGTTTTCAAAATTTTGTGCGGTACGACCTATTAGCAATAAGGTATTGATACACAAAACAAATTGTGCAAATAAGCAACTGAAAATAAATAGATTTTTACACATATTTATAATAATTTTCTAGCAGATTATAATTTGATATAGCGTTGTAGGAGAATGAGCGCAGAAGAATGGCAGTACTATGTTGTGGCATTATCAAAACATCAGTAGATCTTACATTATGGATACTTCTTCAACTTACACGTTTTTGATTAAGATAATCCGGTACTGAAGTAGTAATAACTCTATGAGCAAACATCAGCAGGTGATATTTGTTGGTGTTTTCAAGATTAAGCCATCCAAGTTGCAAACGTCTCTGTGGAATATGTTGAAATTTCTTTAGTTCAAAAATATAACAAATACAGGTATTTCGAATTTTTTGCAAATTCCCTACAATGTAAGAGTACTCTTACATTGTAGGAAATTTACTTTTGCGTTTAATTATATTTTATGATTATACATGTATTGATAATTTTTCGAAATCTATTTTGGATTATCCTGTTCGTTAGAAACATAAATAATTATTGCATAAATAATTATTGCTTGAGAAATGACTATTCAGTTCATTTTAAACTTTGAAAGAAGTAGTATTGAAGAGTGTATCCTTGGTGTAAGATACCGAAACACGTGTATGTGAAAGTTTCTAAAGTTTTTTGGTAAGTGTTTTTGTCTTTAGTTATTTTTTGGTTTTGTTGAACAGGATAATTTAAAATTAAAAATAGCGTTATTGTGACAGTTACGATGTACGTAATGTGCATATATCTTTCTTATAATTCAATGTTGTTCGTGGCATATAGCCAGCAAAGTATTTTGTTTAGAAAGATATATGTTTCAGTACTTATCTATGATAAGTCTTTAGTAAGAGTCTGAAATAATTATAGTATTTTTTGCTAGTAATATATTTATTTCCTCAGATTCTGTTTATTGTACTTTTGTCGAAACACGAAAGATACACAATAATACCATAATTAAGAATAGATAAAACTAATTATACAGTTTTTTCCTTAGTTTATAATTAATTATATGTATATTGGCATAAAGAAGTTTCAGTTTTGAACCAATTTGTTCACATGTGTTATAAAGTTTTGATTCAAGGATGACACCCAAATTTTTTGAACTTTCTGCTGTTGGCAGCCTACTATTATCTAATAAAAGGTTTATATTTTGAGACAGCATTGGGTGATACATATTTTGACTAAAAATAATTACTGTCGATTTGTTTGGGTTAATTTTCAAATTATGTTTTGTAACAAAATTATAAATCTCTTGCAGGTCAATATTTATTAAGTTTGTAACTGTGCAGTAATTTCTAGGATCGAATGAGAAATAGAATTGTGTATCATCGGCATATGCTTGCACAGAACAGTGCAGTATGTTTAAACATATTTGCTGGGTAGACGAGATAAATTACAGATCCCAATACAGAGCCTTGGAGCACACCAGATGATATTAACTGTCTACGAGAATAATTATTTCCAGCATTGATATGATTTCATCTTATAGAAGAAAGTGCAATTTTTTTTTCAATTATCTCGGCTTCTATTAAAGAGGAGCACAAGAGTTAACCCATTTACGTTATATCCAATAAAACATTCCTTCATCGCTGAACTGCCAAGAATTTAATATAAGTTTCTTTATTCTAATTGAAACATTGATGGCGGTATACAGGATATCCGAAATAATATCACCCACCTCTGAAGTACTCGCCGCAAGAATAAAAAAACTTCAACACGAATGTAATGTTCAAGCGTTTTGGCGTTTGTGGAGACTACTTCAGAGAAACAAGTATTATCGCAACAGAAAAGACGGCGAACTGATAGAAAACTATGATACCATCCCCACGGAATTTAATAATTATTTTATCAATAGCAGGTTAGCAAACACTTTGCGAAATTCACTGAATAATAAAGAACATAAAGTATGTTCAGACCTATCCAAAGCTTTTGATAGTGTGGACCATAACATTTTAATAGAGAAGCTGAAAAAGTTTGGAACTACATTGCAATTATTAACATCTTACGTAGATAACAGAATGCAGTGTGTTGTGGAAACCGATAGCACTGGTAAATTATTAAAATCGCAAAGTCTGTTAATAAAGAGAGGGGTCCCACAGGGATCAGTATTAGGACCGTTATTGTATATCCTGTATACTAATGACCTACCCATGGTACTTGACGAATATACAGTTCAATATACAGGTGATTGCTCCTTAATTGTTAACTCTCCAGATTCAGTAGTACTTGAACAAGATCTCGGCATTAGATATGCTAGAAAGATACTATGCTCCTCTTAACCTTACGTTAAATAAAGAATTTTCAAATAGTAAGTCTAATGTTGAAAAGAGTGTCACCAATGGCTTGCACAAAACATCGCTAATTATTGTTACACCCTAAAAGTAATATCACAAAATGTTGATACAGAGGCAGCTTACATGGCGTATTATGCTTATGTAGATTCTATAATTAGATATGGAATAATCTTTTAGGGAGGCACAATCATGTGTATAAAATATTTGTACTGCAGAAAACATGCCTCAGAAATATACTTAATATTAAACAGACAACTAGTTGTAAATCAATTTAAGGAACAACATATACTTACCTTAATAAGTCAATACATATATGAAGCTGTGATATTTGTGATAAAAAATATGTTTTTATTTGCAGACCATGACAGAATTCATTTCTGTGATACCAGGAACAAAAGTGACTTATTAAACATTAAAGCAAACTTCACATTTGTGCAAAAGAATGTACCACTTTCAATAATTAAAGTGTATAATAAACTACCTATTCAAAAATGTATCATTAAAACACCTGAAGATAAAGTTGTGAGCCATGCTTTTGGAAAGGACATATTACACAATAGATGAGTAACTATTTCAATGATACACTCTACTAAGTGTTAAATAAATAAATAAATAAAAAAGAAATAAACAAAAAAAACTATTCCATATTATTATTAATGTATTTTCTAAATGTTCTCTTTTAATGTGTAACTGTTGTCTATCATTATAACTTTTTATCTTATTTTATTATGTCGTATGTTAAGTTTTTTATTGTAACCTGTGGCATGTTCGACACCCTCTGGGTATTGTAAATTTGTACAGGAGAAATAAAAATATATCTATCTATAAACTTTCGCAAAAAAATAATATGCAAACGAATTTTTATTATTATCGCGAAAAAAACGAATTCAATAAACGTATTTTTAATTCCACTTTGGAGACTAAGATGTGGGTGGAGATGATACATCCGTCTTTTTCTTAAAAAAGTCTTAGTGTTACATACGTGACAAGCAGCGTCTAGTGAAGGATAGAAACTTTAAAAACCCAATCGCTAATCTACTTTTAACCCAAATGCAATTGCCATGTAGGCAGCAATCCTCAGCGACATTTATACGCATGTGTCCAACCTATATGATTCTCACTGAGATCTCGCTTCGGCTTTGGTTTCACGTGAGAACGTGCTTCAATATAAGTCCTTATAATTTATTGCCGCTGAACTGGAAACCTTTTTTGTTGGAGAACATTTTATTGTACTGAGTGCTTTTATTTAATATCTGGGTTTTTCATATAACATTATAACTAAACTTCAAACATGATACGGTCGGGGATTGTAGGAGACTCGAGACGATTTATCGGAGGAAAAAGGAAATAAATTTAACGTATGTTCAGTGGAGATAAGTGTAGAAATTAATTCAACAATTGGGAAGGCATTGTTTTGGCTAGCACAGAAAAAATTATAGTAAAACAAGATTCTTCTATATTCACTTTATTTTTCTATCAATGCATTGAAGAATTATGTTTTATTTATATATTATCAGTTGAAAATATGTTTCTAGAATGAACTTTACCGCTTTAACATTTGTTAATAGGTAGGTACTGTCAAGGAAACAAATAGTCCTTAATTAATATATTTTATTTCTACTTTTAAATTTATTGAAAAATATTATTTTGGGTATTTAGCAACTAACTCTCAAACATGTTTAATGTCTCAAAAAACAACAAATTAATTACTCTTTATACAGGGTGTCCAGAAATTGAGTTCCGGGGCGGGGAACCTGTGATTCCTGAGTTCATATTAGGCCCATATAACCCAACTTACCGTAATAAAAAAATACATCTCTGACGAAGTACATCCTTTTAAAGTGAGACAGAAAAAAACAACTTTTTCGAATAATTTCCGTTATATTTAAGAACAAAACTTTGCAATAACAGATAAGTCTAGTTTATTTAAAAAAAGTTACATTCATAACAAATGCTCCACATGTTGTCCACCTGTTTCAGTACACAAATTAGTACTTATAAAATTTTGTGTCATGTCAACAAAAAATCAAGAATTATCGTTTTTTTTTCTGTAGGTCATAGGTGCCTGTGAAACAAAAAACTTGTCACGTTGTCATGACAATACAAAAATTAATTCATTAGTAACGTCAAGAAACAGCAATTATCTGCTTAATTTCCGTAATCCACCAGCAACGAATTGGGTTGTGATTTTATATTATAAATCAATTTAGTAATGAAGAATATCCTGATATGCAAATGGAGAAATGACGTATAATTCTCGAGTCTATGAGCGGAGATACAGGTAAAAGTACCCAAACTAAAGAAAATGAAATTTAAAAATTTTGTCTTCAATATAACAGAAATTATTGGAAAAAATGTTTTTCTGTCTCACTTCAAGAGGATGTACTTCCTCAGGGATGAATTTTTGAACTAAGATAAGTTGGGTTATATGGCATCAATCTGAACTCAGGATTCACAGGTCTCAATTCTGGGACACCCTGTATACGTGAGTACGTAAAGATAGGAATAAATTCCTTAAAATCGTTACAAAGCAAGTGACAAAAATTCGCACAGACTCGTCGATTCTTAAATATATTCCTCAAGTTTATGTAAAAAGGATTAGTAAGACCCATTGTCTTATAGTCTGATCTTATCTAATTTTCTACACGTTAGCAATTAGCAAAACTACTCATCCGAGCTTAAACCACCCTCGATTAACTAAACATTTGCCATTTCATTGTTTAAAGTCTTTCTGTACATGGACTTTAGTTAAAGCCGAATTTATAGCTAAATACAATACAGCTCGCACAATAAATAACGCGCAAATGGCAAATACAGGGAATAAGAGCTCGCCGAACTTACAAATGTCAGACATCTAGTGCCAATAAAAAACAACGCCATCTTTTAGCAAGGCATTATGGGTATCATTTATCACACTAACCCCTTCTGGTGGCATTCTTTCCGCTTTTTGTTCTTCGCCTTTTTTAACGCGATCCGTGCGACTTTTCCAAAGAAATAAAGCATGTCGAACATAATATCAATAGGTCTTCACTAAAGTCGAGTTGTCAGCAAGAGACAGACAGTTGTTTTTAATCAAGATGAATTTTCGTGTTGGAAAATATAAAAACTTAAAACGAAGTCCACTAAAGAAATTGTAGGGACGGTGTCCCAACCGTCGATTCTAATGGTATCTATTATTTGGTGGCACTAGCCACATGTATTGTAATATTCAAGTATACGTTTAGTGTAACATCAGTTTTGTTTTCATACAGTTTATACTTTAAACTGTTTAAGATGCATAACATTACATGTTTGTCTAAATACATAACAGCTATCACTTCAGTACATACCTTGTTTGCTCAAAACATAATCACATTATATAGCCACAAAAAAGGATAGATAAATCATAACAGACCTTACCTAGTGGCGGGTAAGTGTGGGAGGGTAAATATTTTCATCAAAATAAATTTTTGTAATTCTTGCATTACCTGCTCTTTATACAACATATAGGCATAAGAGTAAGATAATGCTTGATATATTTCGAATTTAATTAGCCTAAACTTTTAAATATATCTATTGACACAAATCTATCATTCATGGAAGTTACATTTCCCTATTCTTTCTGTAAGTTCACATACAGGGTGTAATCAGTTTCATGTCATTAAAAAAAACTGGCAATAGGGACCGACTAGACAAACAAAAAACCTTTATGACTTCCCTCTAGGGGCACTTTGAAAAACACTGATCTAGGTTAACATATTTAATATTATAGTAGACAACTATTGAGAACTACTGCTTTTCTTGGTCGATGGACTTGTACTTCCCAATTATACAACTTTTAAATTGTCATAAAAAAGTGCTGACCGGCACACGCGGTGTCAGAGGATCATCGACCGCCTTTGATGTACCGCCTCAACTGAACTGAGGCAAGTATAAAGAGGTAAATAATTCGTTCTCTCTTCGTGCACAATTGCAAGCAAATAATGGCCATAGAGGTTTAAACAGAGCATTTCTTTACATGTGTTTTTTAATTTGGAACAAAATATTGGATTTTTTATAATTTAGAAAATTTAAATGTGGTTTATTAACATTTGTAACATAAATGAGTGTCCTGGGTTAAAAGCTTACTACCTACCTAAATGATTCAAAATCTCTTCATCTGTATCAATACACGGATTAAGTACATACGCACTTCGTTCAACACTAAACACTAAACTGTCAACTAAAATAAAAATTTGGTACAAAAGCCAAAAAGGAATACAAAAAGAACGAACAAGTAAGTTGTGTCTGTACGTAATCAAGAATGACACAACTTGAACGGTAAGTCAATAAAATAAATCTTAACTGTAAATACACAATGACGCGAAATTTAAAAATAATAAAAACAACGAACGGCGGGGGTTGGACGTGTGTACATAACGAAACACCGACATGGCAGTAACTAAAATATTGCACAAGGGAGAGTTAGAGTTTAGTTTTCTTCAGATCAGATCTAGATTTAAACCTACCTCAATATTCTAGCAGTTCTCAAAAAAAAATTATTGAAAATTTGCGAAATTTTTGTTTATTTTTTTTTATCCAAAACTGTGAGCTTTAGACCCCATGTTATATAAGGTTTTTTGTTTGTCTTGTCGTTCCCTACCGTTCCCTTTTTAATGACATGAAACTAATTACACCCTGTATAATCCCTCTTCTTGGAAACTTTCTAAAATAATTCCCTTATATAAAAAAGGTGGAAAAAAAACAAAATGAAAACCACAGACCTATTACTATTATCAATAAGTGTCTTGAAATGTTGCTTCATGGTTTTCTCTTTTTCCATCTAAAGTATAAAATCACACCAAAATCACACCATGAAGGGAAGATCTACAACTACTAATTTACATATCACTGTGTTGGTGATTGAATTCTGAACAACTTTCAAAATGTCCGTCTGTCTGTCTGTCCGTGTGTCTGCCTGTCTGTCCGTCTGTCTGTAAGTCCGTCACGTTTCTTGAAGCACGGTAACTTAAGAACGAAAAGTCCGATTCTACTGAAATTTGGGCAGTAAGTTAGTGTTAGCTAGAGGAAGAACCCTATTTTTGAACTATATCGATCAGTAAATAAAGAAGTTATTAAATATTTAAATTTAAAAAAAAATTGTGTATTTTGTAATAAATAAAAAATGTCTAAAACTAATATCTGCGACGAGCATCCTATAGAATGTGCAACAATTATATAAACAGTGTATAGTGAGTAGTGAAGAGTATAATGGTTAGCGTGTTTCTTTTTTATCGGTGCTTTGACAGAACTGAGTTGAGGTGGCCATTAAATTTTTAAACCAATATTTATAACTTAAACAAGATTAATTAGCCCCAAGAGAGACCAGTTTCACTTTAATGACATTTTAGAAAGGCACTTTTTATTCAGATACCAAATAAAATTTTGTAGCAATACAACCATGGCGAATTGTTATAAAGAGAAACGGATTCGAAGGTACTCTTACTTAGTAGGTATATTATTATTTAATCATATACGAACTGTCAGACTAATAGAGAGTGACAAATAAATCAATATGTGATGACTCTAACGTCCCTAATATTTAATTTGTAAAGCTTTGTTATATTCGGGAATATCAGCAATATGTGACCTACTTGTTAACTCAGTCTCATACATGTTAAACCACTTTCGATCGAAACTTCAATAATATACCCGTCCACTTTTCATCAAGTATTTAAACAGTTTACTTGAAGTGGATTTGGTTTATTTGCTGTAACTATGACCTAAATCGTTGATTCTTCGAGCATAGGAGAAAAAAATTGGTGTCATGTTATAAAATAAACGTAAACATTAGAAACGAACAGTATATTGTACTTGACAATATAAAATCATAAGTACTGTACGTTTGTTTATATCATTGTATTATTGTTCGATTTCTAAACAACTTTCCATCACAAATGAATCTATAAAACAATTATTTTTACGTTTATCTAATGCCGTTATGTAACATCAAATTTTAAATGCATTTTTGACGTTACGGAACGTCACATTTTTCATAACTGTCAGTTTCATTACATAACTAGTGATGTTATGAATTTTTACATAAATGATTATTATTAAACCCATAATTTAAAGAAATAACTTTAAGCCTAAGACACAAAAAACACTTTATTAATTAAATCCAAATAAAAACTTTCCGCCATCAGAATTTCTAATAAAACTTTCAAAGTTTTCTCTCGTTAAAATGATAGATTTTTTATCGTGATAACATATTTTCTCTTCAAAAATGCTATTAATAGATATGATATATTTTTTTGTAATACCTGTACTGTAAGTGGATCATTATTAACAGATTTTTATTAGAGTAAGCTGAACTTACAATTCATTTACTGGTTGCCATGGTTACAGGGCTGTAATATTCACTTACAGAATATTACGTACTAGTTATTATTTACCTGCTCAGATCAACAGAAATTTTAGGTAAAAAAAATCTATCGTTGAAACCAAACATTTCATGCATACACAAAAATGAAGATATTATTTTAAGCATCTTTATTATTTATGGAAATGTGAAAATGAATAATTGTATTATTCATATTATCAACAGTCAAAATTGATGTTAAATTTTTTTGGATTTCTTTAATTACTTCAGGACCATCTAGTGGAGTATTCTCCATATTATCCGAGAGATCATTATCAGATGTTTGACGAGATGAACCGGCTTCTAGGTTGCTAATGTTGAAAATCTTGTTAGCTACTTGTATTTTGTTCGTTAAAGATTCCGCCACATAACTTTCTGCTTCTGCCGAGGACTTCCACCCACCGTGCCTTTTCAACGCAAGAACGTCGACTCCGCTGTTAGCCAAAAGAGTTGCCAAGGTTCTGCGAAACGAATGTCCACTGTAATTTTTTGCATTTTCCAAATTTAAAAATGTTGCAATATCAGACGGAATTTTAGCGAAAATATTTCTCCCAACTGGTTGGTTAACGCATTTCCCATTTTTATATCTCAAGAATAATCTTTTATTTTCTGAATTTTTTGGTCGCAGACTCATATATTTCCTGAATAATTCCAGACAGTAGAAATTATCATTGTCTACGATAGTGAAACTTCTTGAAAGGTGATTTTTAGAATCAGGTATTTTGATAAGTATTACGCTTCCTTTATCAACAATATCGTCTACTGTTACCTTGCATAATTCATCTTTGCGGCAGGCTCCCGCAATTCCCATAATAGCAACGACCTTCTTCATCAGATATGTTTGGTCAGATGCTTCACTCAAAAGTTTTACAATTTGTTCTATAGTAAACACCTCACTTTTTTTGGGACGATATCCAATATTTTTGTTTTTTAAAAATGCACTTAATTTGGCATATTTTAAAATGTCAACATTATCATTTAAGGAGATGGTTGACCGCAGCATGGAATATTCGCACCATAAGCTGGCTGGAGATGTATATTTTTTGGATTTCTCTAGAAAATATGCGAGTAAAACCGCCTCACTGGTATGAATATCCACATATTTAGCGTCGCACCACTTTCTAAATACGTCATATGTGATTTCGTACCTTTTTTTAGATTGCCCAGGTAGAAGCGATGTACAAGCAATATTTGCAGCTTCTTCGATATCCATAATAGTATTTCCTCAAAAACTGCTTGTCAAACTTGACTTTTCAACGAGTTGTTTATCTATTAGGCTTTCTTTTGTTAATTTCTAGTATATACGATATACCTAATTTATTTAAAATATTAAAATATAATTTTGACAGGTAGTTGTCAATAATTCAAATTTAACTCATTAATTACTTTTCTTTGATTTTCGCAGGTATTACAAAAAACTATTTACTAACCGCGAACAGTAAGTGACTTTTCAGGTCTCGAATGCTTAGGAAACCTCGGCCCTACGGGCCTCGGTTTCCCAAACTACATTCTCGACCTGAAAAGCATCACTTACAGTTCATGGTACGTAATATACTATTATGTTAGTGTTTCTTTTTACGTTTAATTTTGCGTTTAATATTGAGTTAGTAGTTCATATTGTAGATGCTTTATAGTTTTTCATCGTTTCGAAGTACGCCAAGAGAATCTTTTCACAAACATCTCTTTATTCCTTTTTGTTGACACCAGTTTTCAAATTATATACTTCTTCGTATATGCTTTTACTTTACCAGGTATTATTAAATTGCTGCAAATAAGCCGATTCTTTTATATCAGATAAAATATCCACATTTAAATCAACCATTTTTGACTTAATTTGCTTCAAAAAATTTAGTAAATTGACAACTGAAGTTTGTTTACACAACTGTCAACCTCAGGTAGAGCGATGAACACAAAATTTAGTTGTACGAATGCAAGCGTAACTATGTTTGGAACCGTAAAATAGAATTCAAAATAAATTTCAATTTGTTTTCTATTTTAGAGCGGGATTAGATAAAATTTTGTACTTAACACGTTATAAAAGAGTAATTTTACTTGACTCACGTAATATGCAAAACTCGCTCGCTTCGCTCACTTGTTTTGGCAAATATTACATTCGTCAAGTAAAATTAGTCTTTTCATAATTGGTTACATAAATAACTATTACCTAACCTTCCAAAGAGCAGTTTTTGGCCACGGATTCAGGACAAATGAATTAGACTGTTGTCATTTTCTCCAAAATATACTTAGAAGGACTACTTTGCAGCATATTCATTAGATATCCAGATGCTATATGCATCTGGATATCAAAATCGAGTTTTTCAATTTGCTCAATTATTTCGATTTCCTTTGCAAAAGAGACAATAAATCAATACAGACCTAACTAAACTAGTTGATTGTTTATTTTGAAGTAATTACTATTGATATTTCATTAGGCATTTTATTTTTTTTAGAAATATCATATGTACTTACCTAATATGCATTTTTTAAATTTTTTCTGCAACTCAATTTACATTAAGTTATAGAATATATAAGTTTACACAGTAGTTACATAATATACAGTTTTTATTTGTTTAGAAATGATTTTTACTTATCTCGCATATATTCGAGAAAAAATCACCCTCCAAAATTTCTTCGGATTTTCACGTTTCAGATCATGTAGGTTACAAAAATATAGGTTTTGTCTAAATGTTATTTGTGGCATTATCTTAATTTTTTCCTTCTTCAATTCTTTGGGAATTTCACTGCCACATGTATGTTTTCTTTCTAAGCGGTGCTAGGGGAATCTACAAAATATATCACAATTAACCAGTATTACTGGTAAAAAACCTCTACGCCCGTGACGTTTACGTCAAAGGATCAGTTAAAGGTTGGTTTTGATAACTAAACAACACAAATAAGTATAAAAGCTTGAAATTAAATATTTCGCCGACGTTTCGGAAATCTAATCTGTTTCCTTTCTCAAGGCTTTTTTTGAAAAATCTTTTTTTGCTGTGTATGACAAATACACAGCTCTAAGAATGTTTGTTATATTCAATATCCATAGATACTTACTATTTACATAGAACTGTTGATATAGTTGACAGTTTTTTAGTTTCTATACAATGTTAAGTTTGTGAAGTTCTTCTTTTAACATTGGCAGCCAAGTTGTACAGACATCTACGGAACAATTCGACACGCAATTATCCTCATTCAATAATATTATCGCGGATTCTTTTATTTTTCTTTTTTTGCTATCTGCCTCTTTTGTTAAAATTTTTGCCGAGTCCCAGTTTATTCTATGTCCGTTCTCCCACGCGTGTTCGCAGATCTTGGACCTCTGAATTTCATTTTTTCTGATATAATTTTGATGTTCGCCCAATCTTACACTAAAAGGTCTGGATGACTCACCCACGTATTGTTTGTTGCACTCACACGGAATACTATAAATGCAGTTTTTTGAATTTTGCTCGTGGTTTGTTGGTTTCGTCTTTGTCAGAATAGATCTTAAAGTGTTGCTTGTTTGAAATACCGTCCTAATATCAAATCTATCACCGATGCGGCGCAACTTTTCGGATAATCCGCATACATAAGGAATTAACGCTGTGTAACGTTTTTCAGGTTTTTGTCGTACCTGATTGTTAGTTTCAATATTTATGAAGGTTTTATCGACAAAACCCCCAGGATATTGGTTATTAATAAGAACTTCCTTTATAAACCGCTTCTCATTGTTTAGTATTTCATCATTAGAAGAAATGATTTTGGCCCTATCATACAAACATTTTACAACACCCCTCTTAACGTGCATCGACTGATTTGAGTTGAAATTTAAATATCTGTTGGTATGTGTTGGTTTTCTATAAACACTTGTTTCAATTGTACCATTTACTCTTTTAATTAAAACATCTAAAAATGGTAATTCATTTCTAGTTTCCTTTTCTAAAGTGAATTTAATGGAAGGTTCTTTATTATTTAAATGATCCAAAAAATTATCTAGTAACTCAATACCATGAGGCCAGATTGCAAAGATATCATCTACGTATCTCCACCAGATAACCGGTTTGTATGCACAATTTTGAACATGCCTAGTCTCAAAATCCTCCATAAATATATTGCTTAAAATCGGTGACAATGGAGAACCCATTGCCATACCGAAATCCTGCTGATAGAAATCATTTTCTAATTGAAAATAAGTTGTTTTTATACACATAGTTAAAAGTTCCATTATAGTATAAAAAAAAAAAAAATATAGGTTTTTTCAACTCCGTCAGTCTGCGTGTCTGTCTGTCTTCCTGTCTGTTGGTGCATTAACTAAAAAAACTACTTGACGGAGAACAATATAATTTGGTAGGTAGTTGACGCTACTACAGCCAGCAAAGAAATTGTTAGACTTTTTCTGAAAAATATACAGGCTGGACCGTCTAAAGGGAATAGACGATGAATACTATTTTTTTGCTCAAATTGAAAATGTTCACGTGTTATATCGTTCTAAAGCTATTTCAGAAAAAAAATTACCACTTGTAGAATAAATCATGGACAACATTTTTTTTTGCTCAAATCTAAAATGTTCACGTTTCATTACATACTAAACCCATCTCAAAAAAAAATGTTTAAGTTCTTAACCACTCCTATACTTCCACAACTCCACTACGTGGATGAGCAACTAAAAATGTGACAGATGGCCATCATTTTTGGCGTATAGTTAACACAATTGACAAAACAGACATCTGTTATGGTTTTAGTGGAAAATATACAAGGCGGTCATCCTAAGAATAATTTAACTATGGTGGAAATTTGTGAAGATACGCAATATTTGGTATCTATTATTTAATATTTAACTTTTGCTGCCAGATGACCACTCTGTATATTTTTTTGACCAAAAATGATCAAGTTTTCTTTGTAATAAGAGTGATAGCTACATTCCGATTATTCATGTCTATTCGTAATTAATCATTCTTTAGAGTGACCACCCTGTATAAATAAAGAGGGAAATTTTGTGTAAATACTTTCACCAATTATTTTTTCAAGGATTTAATTTTGGAGAATGTGATGTACTTACAAAATACTTGCATCAACTATAAAGAATATTTCGAATTATTTACTGTAGTTTCTACTGATATGATGAATTGTCATATCACTTTTGTTGTCTACCATACTCCAAGAGAAATGATTGATCAATCGTGTCTTTAGCTGATACTGATGTGTTAGGTAATTAGCCGCAAGTTCCTATACTATGTAGAAAAGCTCCTGAAACCCCTTGGGATAAGAGTTTTAATAGTTATACTCTTCGTAAATACAAAACGAAGAGTATATTGCATTCGATCGGCACATTTCTAAAACCGGTAATATTATTCGTAGAGAAAAAAGTTTCATATTACAGTGTTGGTGATCGAATTTTAAACAACTTTCATAATGTCCGTCCGTCTGTCCTTATGTCTGTCTGTCTATCTGAACGTCCGTCTGCCTGTCCGCCCGTCACGTTTCTTGTAAGCACGATAACTTAAGAACGAAAAGTCCGATTGTATTGAAATTTGGGCAGTAAGTTAGTGTTAGCTAGAGGAAGAACCCTATTTTTGAACAAAATCGATCAATAAATAAAAAAGTTATTAAATTTTGAAATGAAAAAAAAATTTTTTTCGTAATTAAACAAAAAAATGTTTGCACCTAATATCTTTTACAAAAAAAACTGCTAAGAGTATCCTATAGAATGTGCAGCAATTATATAACAAGTATAGTAAATCGGCGGAGAGTATAATGGTTAGTTTTCATATGCCTTATCTTTAACTATATACGACAATAGTATCACTAAGAATTGACTATTTATTCTTTGTTTCAGGTAAGCTACTCCTAGTTAACTTCTTGATTCTGCGTATTTAAGGTATTTGTATTGCTGTTTTTATATGTTATCAGCACCTGTGTGTGTATGTGTGTGCTTTTAAACACAGTTAAACACCGCTCTTTCATGTCATTTTCAACTTTTATAATTGTATTTTGTTTAAATTTTATTCAATGGTCAAATATTGAACTTGTAAAAAATATTTCATTTGAAGTAGTATGAAATAACCTGCAGAATTATTTGTTTGATAAGTCCAACATTTTCCCACAACCACCTCCACCGCGGGTGCGGCGTTTGACGTTCGTTGCGCTTATTTATGTATCAAATATATCACTGAAATTAAAAATCAGTCAATATGAATACACTACCTCCCCAACTATTATACCTATAGTCGAGTGCAAAAAAGTTTCCCTTTAAAAATTGCCGCATTTTACTTGGGGGTGAAACTATTGAAGAAGCAAATTTTTTCAATAGATATTTCAAAAATTCGACTACTCAAAGATACCTCTTTTGAAGCCTTATCGATCGCCAAAATCGAAAATCGAATAAAAATATATTTACTATTTTTCCGGCAATTTTCAAACTCAAGTACAGCAACAAAAGGACTAAGTCGCGAGGCCCTTACGGCACTGTTCGTTCCCCGTTCTACCTTTTTACTTGACGCTCTCAGCTTGTCATCGGGCCCTAAGCCCAAGCTAGGAAACCATAAAAATTTCTTAATTTTACTTAGGACCTAAGAAACATTCTCCCCTTTGAATCTAGTATTAAATTATATCTAAATGTGGCTAGCTTTACCACTAATATTTCATATCAGGCTCTCAGCCAAATTTAGCATAGTAATTTTATTTAACTTTAAGATTTCATTACTATTACAAGTGCATATTATCATAAACATTCATTTTAAGTCATAAGTATCCTCTCCGGTGTACACCAGGAGATATAAGCTCCCTCCGAGCAAACATTATAGATGTGTACAGGTCGAACGTCGACAGCCAAATGGAGAGGCACAGATCTGCGATTCATATTTATGTGAATCGGCGCAGCCCGCTTAGGCTCCACCCCTTAGCGCTTGCAACTTTGCGCGCTCTCCATTGGCGCGACTCGAACATATAAATATAACACGTTTTGCACTTGATAGTCAGTCGATCGCCAGCAGCCGCCGCGGCATCACTCATACCAGTTTTCAAATTTTCACTTTTATTATTTAACTCCACTTTGTCATTCTGTCAGGCTGCATTTCATTCAACTAATTTATCATTTAACCCCAGTTCCGGCGGTGTATCGTCAATACACTGCACCGGCCCAGTTTACCCAGTTTCGTGGCAAAATATTTTAAATATTTTACACGACCCAAAACTCTCGAGATTTTGGTGTGACAACTAGACACACCAAAATCATTTTCTGAAGATTTCGTTAAACGACACAGTCGATTAACAAGGTAGTCGGTATAGCCTTTTCCAAGGTTGCCGCCATCACGAAGATAAGGAACAGCAACGTCTTCGAGGGATTCTACACTTCAAGTTGACACTCCGATAGTTACTACGAAATACGAACTCTCGTATAGACTGGTCAACCGCGCAAGACTTTTATAGACAGAGTGAGAGAGTTCGTCGCCGTACAGGGACTAGGTAAGTGTCAACGAAAGTGCTCCGCTTCGCTTCGCTTCGATCTGTTCCCCTCACCACGGCAGAGTAAAAAGATACCTCTACCTGCTCGTGGCACCGATTCCAAGACATCAGCCGCTCCTGAATCAACTGTACTCCGCATCCAACATCATATCACCGCATGCTCCAATCATCCAGTGGCAAGTCAGTTCATACGCCACTGTCCATCCTGATCTCCACGAAACATTTCTGTTCCTGATTTCCGCTGTGTAATTCAGCACTGTTCGAGAAAGGCCGACTCAGGCGACTTCAACGTAGGCAACGTCCTTGTCTACATTGGTCTCTTGAGCCACTCGCCTCGTCGGGAATTCGGCAAGCTAAGGGACGCATTTCGACTCAACGAGCGTACCGGAGTGTTGAGAAGGAATTAGGCCCCTGCTCTTGTCAAGACGCGAATGACAGACGCTTCCTAAATTCAGACAAGGTATTTTATTCAAATTTTCAGTTAGGGCTGACCACAGAGTGCCTAGCTGCACGTCGGCAACGTCCGACCTAGCCACTCTGTTTATCTAGGACTTAGACTTGAAATATTAATTTATTTTATTTATCGACACACTGCTTTTGGCTCGCAGTTGTGTCGCTGCTCGCAAACAAACTTTGCTTGCAGATATTATCTCGTCTACGGACGACACCCAGGGGGAAATATTTTAATTATTTTATTTATCGATACACTGCTTTTGGCTCGCAGTTGTGTCGCTGCTCGCAACAAAACTTGCTTGCAGATATTATCTCGTCTACGGACGACACCCAGGTGTTTTTGCTTTGAGTATTTTTCAGATCTAAATTAAGGAAATGGCACATTCTCAGTCGCCGCTTCCAGCAACGTGGGAACACTCCGCGCATGAGTTGGGTAACCCCGGCCGCTATCTATACAATGCCAGCACACACGGCTGTGCTCCACCTCTCACGGCGGCGTCGCTTCACGGCGTCCCCGTAGAGGCAGGGTTTGGTCTCCATTCAGGGGGCCAGATTCGTGGACATGTCGCCCGGAACGTGGGGCACCCGAATACAGAGGTATTCACTGAATTTCAAACGACCCAGCCGGCTTGTGTAAACAGTCAAAATTTAATAAACAACGATTTTATTAGGAGTACCTTCCAAACTCCTTGGCGCCCAACAAACCATCAAAATAGCACTCAAATTAGAAACTTATCTGCAGCACATTGCAGTAATATTTGTCAAGGGGAATATTGTGAGATTTTTGGACATTCAGGAGGGATAGAAATAATTCATGCGCCGGCTTTTCATACAAGTCAACAAGGGACCGCCGAGACGATGCTCAATCGGCGAACGCCCGCGCCTGAACAAATACAGTCACAAGCGCCCGTGCTAACCACCGGTCTTGTGAACGCTTTAACAGATTTAGTTTCGAGGGTAGGAAACACTGATAGGCCGCGAGAGCCTGCACCTACTTTCGAGGGTAAAGACTGGGAAGATCCTTGCCAATTTATTGCTGAACTTCGACAATATTTTTATAGAACGCGTATACCAGAAGCTGACCAGGGGTATGTAGCGGCGAGCTACCTGGGGGGCAAAGCCAAAGCATGGCATGATATTTACAGGTACGAACGTTCCGATTTTAACACATTTAGCCAGCGACTTATAAACAAATTTAACGATCCTGCGCTTCTATGCAATTTAAAATCACGTTGGTATGGGGATAAACAAAAAGCTAGTGAGGGAATTGCATCTTTCATTTTATACAAACATCAACTAGGCAAAAGGTTGGGACTGACGGACGATCCGGCAGTAAAGTTTCGCCAAATTATCGAACTCGCTCTACCTCAGATTAGGTCTTTCTTGAGGACTAGAACATACACTGATTTAGACTCCTTCGTACAGTTTGCGGAGGAAATCGAGCGCGATGTGTCAGACAGGCCATCGCAACCGCGTCAGAATGTAACTACGAATCAAGAGAGGGGCGGGCAAACATCCCAACGCAGGGAATCTCAGACGCAGGCAGCGAACCGCGCCGCGGCAGGCCAACAACAACAGGCCTCTGCTTCACAACCCAACAAGCCACCGTCGCCTTGCAGGCACTGTGGCGATCACTGGCACTTTAATAGGGACTGCCCCAACAGGGGAAGACAAACTAGCATTGCATACCAAAACCAACAACAAAGCTCAGGCCGCCCCGCTCAAGTAGCGACCGCCTCAGCTAACAGTAACTTAGTTGTAGATAATCAAATTGCCGGCCCATCGTCGGAAAACTAAAAGAGGGGCGAGTCACACTCCGCTCCTCGCCCCAGTCTCCACGTGCTCCACCAGCACCCCTCGCTGCTCCAAATGCGCAGATTAGCAGCCTGCAACATGCCTCATTGGGAAACACCGAACCTTCGCTTCTCAGCGTGCTTCTCAACGGCAAACACGCACTAGCTCTCCTCGACAGCGGGGCTAGTCACTCTTTTATTCATTCACGCATTGTAGACGACCTGCCGGTGCAGGCAGCGAGCCTCACCGTCAAACTCGCGGACGCGGCATGCGCCGTCGAGGCAACAGGCAAAGTCGTTTGCAACTTAAATATTATGGGGGTGGAGACGAACGTCTCTCTGCACATTTTAGCCAACATGACAGACGACATTATCTTGGGCAGGGACTGGATGGCACAGGAAGGTGCCGTCCTTGATTTTATTAACCGGTGCCTCTATTTCGGAACTACCACCAGACACAGCGTGTTCTGGCACGCCCAGCGACGGCCTGCCGAGGTAGCCAAGACACCGGTCGTCTTGACAGACACCCAGGTTCCCCAACAAGAACGTGAAGTTTATCAAACCGCGCTAAACAAATTTTCAGACGTCTTTGCAGAGGGGCTTCGTCAACCCACTACTCGGGTCTGCACCCACAAAATTAAATTAAAAACCGACAAACCCTTCAAAATTCGACGGACGCAATTTTCTCAGACAAAGAGACAGATCATACAAGAGGAAGTCACTAAAATGCTAGCAGCGGGTGTTATTCGCCGCAGCCACTCACAATACAGTTCACCGGTTGTTATTGTGACAAAGAAAAACGGGAAGCCACGTTTTTGTGTGGACTACAGGCAACTAAACTCCATCACAGAAGACGAAGTAGCACAGCTACCGCCAGTGCGGGAGACCATAAAAGAGCTCGGCGACGCTCAAGTCTTCTCGAGTTTAGACCTGCGAAGCGGCTATTGGCAAATACCCTTGGCGGCTGAAAGTATCCCGCTGACAGCATTTAGTACTCCTGAAGGGGCCACATACGAATTTACCGTCATGCCTTTCGGTTTACAAGGCGCGCCTGGCACTTTCACGAAAATGATGGCAGAAGTACTCTCCGGTTTCTTAGACAACTTCGTCAAGGTCTATCTGGACGACATTATAATTTATAGCGATACCCACGAAGAACATCTAGTCCATCTGCAGATGGTACTAGAACGCCTCAGGCTTCACGACCTGAGGTGTGCGCTTGATAAATGTATCTTTGGGGCGGATGCGTTAGATTATCTTGGCCACCGGATTACGGCCCGACATAACGAACCGACGGAGCATCACGTACTACAGACACAAAATTATCCAACTCCACGAACTATGAAAGAACTGCGGGGTTTCCTCGGCACAGCAGGGTGGCTCCGCGAATACATTGAGGATTTCGCGATCCTCGCCGCCCCGCTGACCGACCTCACAGGAAAGAATAGGTTTGTTTGGACTAAAGAGGCCGACGAGGCTTTCACAAAATTAAAGGAAGCTCTCTCTCGCCCTCTGAAATTGCACAGACCAGTCCAGAGTGAACGGTTTTACCTTCAGACGGATGCAAGTTCTCTGGGCATGGGCTGTGTTCTGTTTCAGTTGGACGAAGAGGGCAACCGAAAAATCATTTCCTGTAGTAGTGCGAAATTTAATGCCACCGAACGACGTTATCACATAAATGAGCAGGAGGTACTTGCCGTTATTTATGCGTGTAAGAGGTATCGCCAACACCTCGACGATAAACGTTTCACACTTATCACCGACAGTAAAGCTCTAGTTTGGTTAGACAAGTATAAAGATGATAGGGCAAAGCTCACGCGCTGGGCACTTCTATTACAAGAATTCACGTTTGATGTAGTGCATTGTCCTGGCCGCGAAAACCAACTGCCAGACATGCTCTCACGCTTCCCAGCCCAACCTGAGCGGGATATCACCGACGTCGTGGACGAGGAGCGCCTCTTGCCACCAGTCGAGCGAGACGCGGCCGGAGAGCTCCGTGTAATCAATGCGGGCGAACAGACTCTCTTCGAGGCCATAAAGCAAGCCCAACTCGCCGACCTACGCTGTCAAGAGCTCGTCGTCCACTGGCACCAGTATGTCGCCGGGGAACAGGGGAATTGGGACTTTATACAAAAATTCATTGTAGAAGACGGCCTTCTTTACAACATCGAAACAGACAAAAAGCTATTACTGGTACCCAAAGGTTTACAGCAGCGTGTTATAAGCGCATATCACGACTCTGTCCTCGCTGAACACCCAGGCAGGGATGAAACATATCGACAGGTGGGGCAACGATACTTCTGGTCAGGCATGTGGAGACAAATCAAAACACACGTACGTTATTGTTTAATCTGCGCTTCGACTAAGGCTAGCGCGCGGCAACCGGCCGCTCCCTTGCGTCCTCGCCCGCCTACACGCCCTTGGCAGGCTGTCAGCATTGACCAAATGGGTCCTTACCCAGAAACGCTTAAACATAACAGATACATCATAGTCATTTCAGACCTATTTAGTAAGTGGGTGGAGGCTATCCCGACCGAAACGGCGACGGCCGCGGATATGATATATTGCTTAGAACAGGCTTTCTCGCGCTGGGGTTATCCGGAGAGCATCATCTCGGACAACGTCTCACAATTTTACAGTGACGCTTGGGACCGTTTTATTCAAAAATATCATATCGCCCATTATACTAGTCCAATATACCACCAGAGAGCTAATCCGGTGGAGAGGCGAAACCAGGAATTGAAGAAAGCACTGCGAGCCCAACTCATGCGCGCTCCACACACATCGTGGGACTCTCGTCTGCACGAAATTCTCTTCGCCCTCAGGCGCAGGAGAAACGCCGCCATGGGAATGTCTCCGTCAGAGGCATTACTTGGCGCCGACTTACCAATGCCCGGCTCTTGGCAACACCCGGCCGAACGAGAGCCCGTTGATAATCGCGGAGTAACACGCGAGCGCCGCATCGAACAAGCTCAACGACGTCAAATCATTATTCAAAGAGACCTTTTTCCGCAACCACGTACAGCCCCAGTCCAACTGACCGTCGGACAAAGAGTGCTAACGCGAACACACGATGAGGAAAGACGCGAGTTCGGTAGAACCTGGTCAGGACCTCACTTAGTTGTCGCAGTGCGCGGGGATGGGGTGTACAGCATACAAAAGGGCGATCGTGTGGCCCTCATTCATATAGACGATCTTAGACCGCTACCGCCGGCTCGTGAACCGCGAGACGCGTTCCGCGACGACGGTGCCACAAGCGGCGAAGAAGATGATGAGGCCCAGGATTAGTTTTAAGAAATTTTGTATTGTTCTATCTGTTGTTAGTTTTAAGTACCCATCCATTGTCCCATTCTACCTTATAACGTTTTTTGAAAAAATTATTTGAATAAAGAGAACTTAAACAATTATTGCACACTTACACACACAACAGATCTCGAGAGGGGCGTGTCATCGGGCCCTAAGCCCAAGCTAGGAAACCATAAAAATTTCTTAATTTTACTTAGGACCTAAGAAACATTCTCCCCTTTGAATCTAGTATTAAATTATATCTAAATGTGGCTAGCTTTACCACTAATATTTCATATCAGGCTCTCAGCCAAATTTAGCATAGTAATTTTATTTAACTTTAAGATTTCATTACTATTACAAGTGCATATTATCATAAACATTCATTTTAAGTCATAAGTATCCTCTCCGGTGTACACCAGGAGATATAAGCTCCCTCCGAGCAAACATTATAGATGTGTACAGGTCGAACGTCGACAGCCAAATGGAGAGGCACAGATCTGCGATTCATATTTATGTGAATCGGCGCAGCCCGCTTAGGCTCCACCCCTTAGCGCTTGCAACTTTGCGCGCTCTCCATTGGCGCGACTCGAACATATAAATATAACACGTTTTGCACTTGATAGTCAGTCGATCGCCAGCAGCCGCCGCGGCATCACTCATACCAGTTTTCAAATTTTCACTTTTATTATTTAACTCCACTTTGTCATTCTGTCAGGCTGCATTTCATTCAACTAATTTATCATTTAACCCCAGTTCCGGCGGTGTATCGTCAATACACTGCACCGGCCCAGTTTACCCAGTTTCGTGGCAAAATATTTTAAATATTTTACACGACCCAAAACTCTCGAGATTTTGGTGTGACAACTAGACACACCAAAATCATTTTCTGAAGATTTCGTTAAACGACACAGTCGATTAACAAGGTAGTCGGTATAGCCTTTTCCAAGGTTGCCGCCATCACGAAGATAAGGAACAGCAACGTCTTCGAGGGATTCTACACTTCAAGTTGACACTCCGATAGTTACTACGAAATACGAACTCTCGTATAGACTGGTCAACCGCGCAAGACTTTTATAGACAGAGTGAGAGAGTTCGTCGCCGTACAGGGACTAGGTAAGTGTCAACGAAAGTGCTCCGCTTCGCTTCGCTTCGATCTGTTCCCCTCACCACGGCAGAGTAAAAAGATACCTCTACCTGCTCGTGGCACCGATTCCAAGACATCAGCCGCTCCTGAATCAACTGTACTCCGCATCCAACATCATATCACCGCATGCTCCAATCATCCAGTGGCAAGTCAGTTCATACGCCACTGTCCATCCTGATCTCCACGAAACATTTCTGTTCCTGATTTCCGCTGTGTAATTCAGCACTGTTCGAGAAAGGCCGACTCAGGCGACTTCAACGTAGGCAACGTCCTTGTCTACATTGGTCTCTTGAGCCACTCGCCTCGTCGGGAATTCGGCAAGCTAAGGGACGCATTTCGACTCAACGAGCGTACCGGAGTGTTGAGAAGGAATTAGGCCCCTGCTCTTGTCAAGACGCGAATGACAGACGCTTCCTAAATTCAGACAAGGTATTTTATTCAAATTTTCAGTTAGGGCTGACCACAGAGTGCCTAGCTGCACGTCGGCAACGTCCGACCTAGCCACTCTGTTTATCTAGGACTTAGACTTGAAATATTAATTTATTTTATTTATCGACACACTGCTTTTGGCTCGCAGTTGTGTCGCTGCTCGCAAACAAACTTTGCTTGCAGATATTATCTCGTCTACGGACGACACCCAGGGGGAAATATTTTAATTATTTTATTTATCGATACACTGCTTTTGGCTCGCAGTTGTGTCGCTGCTCGCAACAAAACTTGCTTGCAGATATTATCTCGTCTACGGACGACACCCAGGTGTTTTTGCTTTGAGTATTTTTCAGATCTAAATTAAGGAAATGGCACATTCTCAGTCGCCGCTTCCAGCAACGTGGGAACACTCCGCGCATGAGTTGGGTAACCCCGGCCGCTATCTATACAATGCCAGCACACACGGCTGTGCTCCACCTCTCACGGCGGCGTCGCTTCACGGCGTCCCCGTAGAGGCAGGGTTTGGTCTCCATTCAGGGGGCCAGATTCGTGGACAAGCTTAGAAAATTTTCATGTTAGTTCAATTCAGGACAAAACTCGCTAAAATGCATCCACCCTGTACTAAAAAATCGAATGGTAATAAATTTCCCTCGTACGGCGACAGCCGAAAGACAAAAAATTAACAGCCACGTGCACACAAAGCACCCCTTCAGATATAAAAAAGATCATTCAGTTTTGAAACGTCCCTTTCATTAAACAAAAGAATTATTCACCACCAACGCGTCGCAAACCCCCATAAATTACTAATCAATAGCAAATTGTACATTTTCGGGAAAAAACAAGTTTTACAAAGGAAACGCCGACCACCCTTTGGCGGCTTAAGACAAAGCAACAATACTACCCTATTCATAAAATCGATAATCAATAGAGTACTGTACGTTTTCGGCAAAAACGAGATTTCAAAGAAAAAAGTAAACTACCCTTTGGCGGTTTAAAACAAGTAATAATGACACCCCATTCACAAACGCCGCGAAGAAGCGACCATTGATGGCAAACAAACCCCTTTCATTAAAATCTTATTTTACAAGGAGCCATTCAGACATCAAAGAGAACAAAGAACACTGAAAGCTCCCTTGTTCAAAATTACTATAAATACAAAAATTTGCCACCCTCAGTTCAGTTCAGTTTCAGTATCAGTCAGTGAATTAGTAGCAGAAGTTCGGTGTTAGTAAACACTAGCAGTGGTGGCTAGGCGCTCGGCAACGCGGTACTCGGTGGCAAACAATTAAAACATTTCGGAAACAACAATTTCGGTCATAAAGTAAGACAATCAAGTGAAACAAAAAATCGTGCAGAATCCACACTGGATTTCTCGTGTTGTATGTTTACTCAAAACTTGTAACCTAGTGATAAGAAGTACAAAAACTGTGTTCAAAAAGGCTGTGTAAACTCTATAAATAACTCGAAAACGAACTTGTAAACAACTTAAATAAATCCATGTTAAACTCCGTCGTTAAACTAAAATAAGTGCCTTTTATTTCTAAAATCTCCGCACACCTCGTTATTGTAACACAAGCAACCGGCTGACAGCTAGCTCCGCCGCCTGAGGTAAACTTCTGGTGGTTCACCTCTATTTGTGAACAACCCTCAGGTCGAAATACCCATCTCCAGAAAATTTCAACCCCATCCGAGCATAAATAAGGAAGTTAGAGGCGTCTTTCTGGAAATAAGTATCAGGAGAGCAGGAGTGACAGTGTCCCAAAACACCCCTGGAGGGGCTGATCATCCCTTCAGACGACCACCACTGCCCTAGAAGTCATCAGAGAGCTCGCCGAAACAAGGTAGGGTTACATTTACCTATTATCTACCCCCTTACAGTGCTACGGATAGAATTGAAACCAAAACTTTAATTCCTCAAAATTTCAAAAAATCTTAAACCGAAAAAGCTAACCAAGCAACTTTCTTATATTTTTGCTGTGTGTTGCGATATGGCGCCCAACGTGGGGCATTATTGAAGAAGGAACCAACCCTCAACCCCTTAAAATTCAAACCAAACCTCTGCAACTTTTCCCTATGTGTTACGATATGGCGCCCAACGCGGGGCATTATTGAAGAAGGAACCAACCCTCAACCCCTTAAAATTCCAACCAAGAACCATCTTTTTTGTTATGTGTTACGATATGGCGCCCAACTAAGTGGCATTACTGAAGGCTCCAGGAATACGAAAACTAGAGTGCAAGGAAGAAATCCTGTAGGAACGAGTAGAGCCATCCCCCTGAAACGCCAACAGGGTACGATATAGTCTCTACGCAGGAAATTCGTGACAGAAATCCCGTATCCGAACGAAAGTACTAACCAAGCACGCTATGAATTCATACACAGGGATGCTCAAGACCCTAAGGGAAGCCGCCGCCAGTCAGACAGTCGAGGCAATCCTGAGATCCGCCCAGGATAGGGAAGAACCAGCAAACTTGAGTATGGAAGCGCCTGGAACTTTCGGATCTTCTCGTGACAGAGAAGGCCGCCCCATCGACCCACAAGAAGACTTTTACTCAAACAGCCCAGGACACGTAAGCCCTTTAGCTCAACGATTTTTCGACACACAGCACACGCAAGAACAAACCGCACCGCCAAATATGCAACACTCGACGCCGCACCACTCGCTACAACAACAACAACAGCAACAACAACACGCACAACAAGCATCTTTTCTCAATACAGTGGAACTTAGCCAAGTAATAGCAGGCATATCGCAAGCATTTCAGCAAGTCGTGCAGACAGTTGCAAATCAAAATACAGGAGGAAAAATCGAGAAAATAATGCAAGCAATAAAAAATTCGCCAAGCTACACTTTCCATGGCCTAGAACATGAAAGCGCAAGCACGTATATTTTTAAAATCGAAGAACTTCTACGCAAGCATAACATCGAGGACGACAGTGAGAAGCTCATAGTAATAACTTCACAACTTCGAGGACAAGCCAGAGAGTGGTACGAACCACACAAAAATCTAATTTACGATTACAGTACTTTTAAAACTCGCCTATGTCAGACATTCGACTCCGTGACTAGAAGGATGCAAGCAGAGCGCCTTCTACACAGTAAAATGCAACCTCGAAATGAACCAGTGACAGTTTTCATCTCAAAGAAAATAGGGCTTTTTAACAGAATCGATCCTTCTAGACCAGCCAGCGAACAAGCATATTGCATTTATTCACAATTACTGCCCGAAATAAGGTCTCAAATCAGACGCCGAGATTTTTCCACTCCCGAAGAACTACTGCAAGTAGCCGCCGAAACCGAAGAAGGCTTCCCAGACAGCCAGTCTTGGCCAAGGATTCAAGCAAGCAACTACGCAAACAATTCACGTAATAATTCGAATCGTTATTCGAATAACACAAATCGAAATTTCTACACCTCAAATAATCGCCCGCCGGATCAAGATAGAAATTTTCCACAAACTCGCTCTCAGACGAGCCAACGCGCCATCCAGTCGAGTCAGGAACAAGGATCATCTACAGCCCTCGCATCCAGACCCACAGGGGATTCTGCGAACGTCCCTTCGACACCGTGCAGATTTTGCAACGAATGGCACTGGAACAGGGAATGTCCAATAAATCCAAACCGACAGAATGGACCCAACCAGGGAAACGCCCGTGGGGCCGGCGCTCCGCCACGTTACAACAATTAACTCTAGCTGCCGGCCCACCAACTTCGCAATCTCAAACGACGCCACGCATACCTGCGACACCGTTTCAACCTTCTTCGGACTCACCAGTCTCAACAACTACCTCGCAAGCTCCAACGACGACTCAACATACATCCACGGAACCGTTTCAGCCTCCTTCGGACTCATCAGTCCACACTCGTTCGCCAGAAAACTTCGACGACGTACTTGATCTCTCTTGTTTATTCATCGAATCATCACCTCAACCCTCTACCCCTTCGCTCGGATCTGCAAGTCACGCCCTGCAGCATTCCTCGGCAGGTCACGCCCTGCCTCAACGGTTAACCAGCCACGCTCTGCTAACCTCGGCTGAGGACCCAGCTCCCCAACAGCCAACCACGACGTACCCCTCGCATCAGTATGCGCTCGCTTCAACTGGTCTACACTGCACCATTGAAGAAAAATCTACGGCCCTAGCGCCTAAACAAGAGATCAATACATCGCCGAAATCATCCACAGAAATGTCAGCAAGTCATGCCCTGTTAACCTTGACTGAATGTCCAGCTCCAAATCAGTCAACCAAGAGGTTCCCATTGTATCGTCTTGCACCAGTTCCAAGAATGCAACCAAACCAGCCAACCACGGCACCCACCTTGTGTCGTCAATCACAACCCAGGGCCCCAATGTCATTACCACAGACGAATCCATTGCCCAAAGCATCCACAGAAACCTTACCAGTGTTTCAGAACAAAAAACGAATTTTACCACACACAGAGGTAAAAATCAAAACTAACGATTTTCAAGATGATGTCCTTGACCAGTCTTCAGAACAAAAATCAACGCCAATGATTGAAGTGCCACAAAACTTCGCCAGAAATTCCAATGAAAGTGCCACCAAAAAAGTTGCCAATCAGACAGCCATTCAGCCACCCAGAACTATGATTGGATTCATAGTGGACCCCGGACCACGTAATTCCCATGCTTCCGGTACCACACAAGCCATAACTGACCAGCTATGTATCAAGGACCAACCACCTGATGATGCCCAGGAAGTAGACGAAATCTCAGAGGTGCCCGAATTACCCAGGCCACCTCCCGAACCACCAGACGAACCCGATGTCTCAACTCCTACGCCATCCCAGGAAAAGGATGACGTAACCCAATCAGTCCAGCCACCAGACGAACCCACCGGATTAATCATAGATCCGGGACCTTCCACTTCTTCTGTTTCAGGTACCCCACAATCAATAACTAACCAGGCTCCTCCGCCATTTCCACGAAGACGACGACGACGAGCCAGAATCGTCATCCAGGACGATTAGAAAGAATTACCGTTTACTTTCATGTATGTAAAGAGTTTAGTTTTAAGTTTTCTTTCCTTTGACGGTATTACAAATGTTCGAATTTTTCTACTTTTATAATGCATTTATACTCATTTACGCATTCCAATTATTAATATTACTTTGTAACTCTCGCATTCTCATGCAACTATCGCATTTTTTCATGTATTTACTACTTTTTTACCTCAGTATGTTTTTCATTAAACTCATATGTATCTTAGGACTCATATTACCATGCTAATAATGCTAGTCTTAAGCAAACAATCGAATGTAACAAACATAACAACACTCGAAATACCAGTTTCGAAGGTAGGCGTATTGAAGAAGCAAATTTTTTCAATAGATATTTCAAAAATTCGACTACTCAAAGATACCTCTTTTGAAGCCTTATCGATCGCCAAAATCGAAAATCGAATAAAAATATATTTACTATTTTTCCGGCAATTTTCAAACTCAAGTACAGCAACAAAAGGACTAAGTCGCGAGGCCCTTACGGCACTGTTCGTTCCCCGTTCTACCTTTTTACTTGACGCTCTCAGCTTAGAAAATTTTCATGTTAGTTCAATTCAGGACAAAACTCGCTAAAATGCATCCACCCTGTACTAAAAAATCGAATGGTAATAAATTTCCCTCGTACGGCGACAGCCGAAAGACAAAAAATTAACAGCCACGTGCACACAAAGCACCCCTTCAGATATAAAAAAGATCATTCAGTTTTGAAACGTCCCTTTCATTAAACAAAAGAATTATTCACCACCAACGCGTCGCAAACCCCCATAAATTACTAATCAATAGCAAATTGTACATTTTCGGGAAAAAACAAGTTTTACAAAGGAAACGCCGACCACCCTTTGGCGGCTTAAGACAAAGCAACAATACTACCCTATTCATAAAATCGATAATCAATAGAGTACTGTACGTTTTCGGCAAAAACGAGATTTCAAAGAAAAAAGTAAACTACCCTTTGGCGGTTTAAAACAAGTAATAATGACACCCCATTCACAAACGCCGCGAAGAAGCGACCATTGATGGCAAACAAACCCCTTTCATTAAAATCTTATTTTACAAGGAGCCATTCAGACATCAAAGAGAACAAAGAACACTGAAAGCTCCCTTGTTCAAAATTACTATAAATACAAAAATTTGCCACCCTCAGTTCAGTTCAGTTTCAGTATCAGTCAGTGAATTAGTAGCAGAAGTTCGGTGTTAGTAAACACTAGCAGTGGTGGCTAGGCGCTCGGCAACGCGGTACTCGGTGGCAAACAATTAAAACATTTCGGAAACAACAATTTCGGTCATAAAGTAAGACAATCAAGTGAAACAAAAAATCGTGCAGAATCCACACTGGATTTCTCGTGTTGTATGTTTACTCAAAACTTGTAACCTAGTGATAAGAAGTACAAAAACTGTGTTCAAAAAGGCTGTGTAAACTCTATAAATAACTCGAAAACGAACTTGTAAACAACTTAAATAAATCCATGTTAAACTCCGTCGTTAAACTAAAATAAGTGCCTTTTATTTCTAAAATCTCCGCACACCTCGTTATTGTAACACAAGCAACCGGCTGACAGCTAGCTCCGCCGCCTGAGGTAAACTTCTGGTGGTTCACCTCTATTTGTGAACAACCCTCAGGTCGAAATACCCATCTCCAGAAAATTTCAACCCCATCCGAGCATAAATAAGGAAGTTAGAGGCGTCTTTCTGGAAATAAGTATCAGGAGAGCAGGAGTGACAGTGTCCCAAAACACCCCTGGAGGGGCTGATCATCCCTTCAGACGACCACCACTGCCCTAGAAGTCATCAGAGAGCTCGCCGAAACAAGGTAGGGTTACATTTACCTATTATCTACCCCCTTACAGTGCTACGGATAGAATTGAAACCAAAACTTTAATTCCTCAAAATTTCAAAAAATCTTAAACCGAAAAAGCTAACCAAGCAACTTTCTTATATTTTTGCTGTGTGTTGCGATAAAACCACCTCTGAAGGGATGGGCAAAAGAGTAAAACAGTAATCACCGAATCTGATATAGAATCACATTGTAAGAGAAAAAGATGGTTTACAATTTTTCATGAAAATTTAAATTTTCCTAGTTATAGCGATTTGAAGATTACGATTTAGCTTTGAAAAATTTGTACCTTGAGACTGTTTTCGTAATTAACTCAAAAGTCTTGCATTTATGGAAAAGTAGTATGGTACAAAAAATAAGGTTATGAAATTACAAACATTTTGTTTTTTGTTTATTTCTGTACGATGAATAGTTCTAAAGATATGAAATGGCTCTCGAACGTTTATCAGTCGAGATATAATGTTTAAATCTCAAACATGTCAGAAACAATCAGTGTGATGTTAAAAGTACATATAATAGAAATTAAAGGGCTTGAAGTACTTTTTTATAGGATATTTTAGAGCATGTTAGTAATACTATCCCGGGTGTAACAGGATCATGGCGTACCTCCCTTTTCTCCATTAGTTTTGAGGAATTGATTGAAATTTAGGATGTACTACATACACAATAAGCGGCACTTTTTGACATACAATTGATTTTTGACACTAACTTTCGATTTTTAAATAGAACACCCTATATTGCATTTTTGAATTCTGCATAATTTTCTTAATCCATCGATGCCAAATAAGTAACATTTCAAACATCATTTTTTTAAATAATATAATTTTTAGTTTTCCGCTTAAGTGTGCCATGACGGTTCCGATTTAGTTTAATTAGCCCATATAATGCTACAAAAATCGAAATCCCGTTAAAAATATTAAATTACGTTATTTATGAGCAAATAAAATTCACCAAAATTGCTTTTGGGGCAAAACTCAATTTTTTCCAAATGGAACCATATTGGTACCGTGGAATCATTTATTAGTACTATTAATAAGGAATTTATTCATATATCGTATTAAAATGTGCGATAAATACAAACAAAATTACAGCTAAAAGAAAATAAGAAAATACAATTTTGTTGTAATTAAATGTTAAGAAGTAACTAAGGTGACTTTGAATACAATTAAATATTTAGCTTGTCAAACATTGGTTGGTTTAACGGTGTTTTTATTGTGTCTCTAAAAATTGTTTAACTTTCTTGTTAATTGTGTTCAAAATGCCGCAAATTTATACAGGAGATGAGAAAGTGGACATGTTAATTATTTATGGGGAAAGTAAAAAAAGTGCAATTGCATCTGTGGACCTTTATGGCCGACGCTATCCTGATAGACAATGTCCAGCGAAAAATTATTTTAAACGTGTTGAAAACCATTCCGAAGAGAGCCCAACAATGATCCCGAAGAAAACTTCATTATTGACGAAGGAACGGAAATTAATGTTTTGGCTCGAATAGAAGTTGATAAGACTTTCTTTAAGGCAAGTTGGGTTCGAACTGAACATCAGTCACCAAACAGTAAGCCGAATTTTGCACAAATATCACTATGAATCTTTTAAATACCAATTGCAGCAGCATTTGTACGAAAATGATTACGAGTGCAGCCAAACAATCATTTTTTGAGGCTGACTTTATTTTCGGACGAGTCAAGGTTTACAAATTTGGGATTATTTAACCCACAAAATACAGAACATTGGTCATAAGAAAATAAACATTTATTACGGGAGGGTAACTTTCAAGTGTGGTTCGGTTTCAATGTTTGGTTTGGAAAAATCGGTAGTAGAATCATTGGTCCAATAATATTTGAAGGACCTCTGACTGGTGCCAGATACTTGAGATGCCTGGAAAATGAGATTGAAGACATTTTAGATGAATTACTTTTTGATTTAGGAAAGGGAATGTATTTCCAACAAGATGGCGCTCCTCCTCATAATTCAATAATAGTAATTACCTTCAACGGAGATTCGGAGAAAACGTAATTTCGACGAATGATCCTGTGTAAGGTGGCCTCCAAGGTCATCTTATTTAACGCCCCTTGATTTCTTTGTTTGGGGTCATTTAAAAAATATTGTCTATGCAACCGTTACAACCCGTGAAGACCTGGAGCTACGAGTAAGACAAGCAATTAATAGCATAACGGCCCAGCAATTGGCGAACGTTCTTCGAGAAACAGCTATGCGAGTTCAGAAGTGCACTTACGTTAATGGACAGCATTTTGAACAACTGTTGTAATGCTTTATGTTAATTTTTTGTATTCCTAAACCACCTTATGTGTAACAAGGTAATTAGAATAAAATTGCATTTTCTTATTTTCCTTTAGGTGTAATTTTGTTTGTATTTATCGCACATTTTAATACGACATATGAATAAATTTCTTAATGGTACTAATAAACGGTACCACGGTACCGATATGGTTCCATTTGAAAAAATTGAGTTTTGCCCCAAAAACAATTTTGGTGAATTGTATTTGCTCGTATATCTCGTAATTTAGTGTTTTTAATGGGATTTCGACGTTTGTAGCATTACACGGGTCATTTAGAATAAATCGGAACCGTCACGATACACTAAAAATTATATTATAAAAAAAATTGATGTTTGAAATGTCACTTATTTAGCATCGTTGAATTAAGAAAATTATGCAGAATTCAAAAATGCAATAATATATAGGGTGTTCCATTTAAAAGTCGAAAGTTGGTGTCACTTCCGGCGAAACCGGAAGTGAAAAAAAAAACAATTGTGTGTCAAAAAGTACCGCTTATTATATATGTAGTATATCCTGAATTTCAATCAATTATCTTCAAAACTAAAGGGGGTATACCATGATCCTGTTACACCCGGTATATTATTAAAAAAAAATTCCTTCTTCAATTCTTTGGGACTTCCTGACACATGTATGTTTTCTTTTTAAGCGGTGCTCGCTAATTAAGATAATGCCACAAATAACATTTAGACAATATTATTAAAAACTGGTACATATTTTTGGAATTTCTACTCCACGGCCAATGACAGCAGGAAAGTTCTAATTTTTTTATTTAAAAAAATTACAAAACACTCATTGTTTGCACATAACATCGTTATTTTTCAAGCTGCACGGATGGGAAAATAACCATTCAAAGAGTACTTCAAGCCCTTTAATTTCTACGATATGTATTTTTAACATCATACTGAGACTGAGTGTTTCTGACATATTTGAGACAAATATTATATCTCAACCAATAAACGTTCTAGCGCCATGTTTTATCTATCGTATTTTTAGAAGTATTCACCGTACAGAAATAAATAAAACATAAAATAGTTGTAAATTTAATATTTTATTTTCTGCGCCATACCACTTTTTCCAAATGTAAGACTTTTGAGTTATTTACGAAGAACAGTCCCAAGGTACCAATTTTTTAAAGCTAATATCGCAATCTTCAAATCGTTGTAACTTGAAAAATATAAATTTTCATAAAAAATTGTAAACCACCTTTCTCTAACAATATGATTCTATATCAAAGTCGGTGGTTACTATTTTACTTTTTTTTGTCTACCCCCTTTTAGGGTGGGAACCACCCCTAAGTAAAAAGCGGCAATTCTTAAAGTGTAATTTTTTTATCATTCATTTCTTACTTTTTGATTCTAATTGCACTCGACTATACATCGTTTTTCATGAAAGCAAATTGTAAACTTTGTTCTTTTTCTGGTCAATATATTTAGTATTATGAAACTAAGAAATTTTTGAGTTATTAACAGACAAACAAAATCGTTCAAGGTAAATTGGATGCTAATACCTTAGGAAATAATATCTTAATATATTGCTCAAATTCATTTAAAAAAAAATACTAGTTAAAATAAAAATATAACATTTTCTAGCTTTTCTTACCCATCCTGTACATATTTATTACATCACATCGACTTCAAGATGGTTAATTATCTCGCAGTGTTTTAGCATATAATTAGAGATAACGTTTACATATTTCGTTCTCTAAGAAAGTACCTACAAAATTTGTGATTGCATTATGTTTTATGCACTTATAAGCCTAAGTCTAAGAGCTTCACCATTCCTTATAACCTAAATAGCTTCTTCATTTCAAGAATTATTATTTTGCCCCTTTCCTTAACATTGTAATAGATTTAGTTGCAAACATTTCATCAAGAGCTTCGCTGTTCACCACCCGTAAAATGCCCTCATTAAAGCAACTCCCGTTTAATTTCATTCGAGCAAAATCTATGACAAGACATAATTCCGGTCTCCTTCAAGATGATCGGCGCACATCTTCTAAGAGCCCGCAGCGTAGAGAGAAAGTTAATAAACTCAGTTATACAGTATGCTTGGAACCATAAACCCGCAAAAAGCGCTTAACAATATGCCCCCAGACGCAGAGATTGAGTCGAGAGCAAACCAAGACAATGAATTGAGTTCTTGCGAAACGATACAATCTATCATGAGGCCCGTTCTACTTCCCTGGTCCTGAAAGGCCATCCGTCTAATCTGATCTCGAGACAAGACCGCCGAAGTCAATTTAGGTCGCTGCGAGATATGACCGAACTTGACAGATCCCTTGTTGCATTGCAAAGGTAAAAGGGGTGGTGGTGGGTAACTAGGGCAGTAGCAGCAGACTCGAAAAAGACAGGCAGATCTGATGTATTTAACATCTGGTGTTATTAGGACTTGCAAGCCTAAGCGGAATCGCGAAATAGATTTAATAGAGAAAGGAGAAGATTATCATTAATTATGTCTAAAGAATATCTTTCGATTTTTATTATGTAAGTATGATATACTCCAGTAAGAGCCGTTACTTTCGGTCTTAATTAAACATATGGTTAACTAATCTGCCTGCTGATTTAATCGAAATAAATAGCCAAGGATTAAAGTTGGTTCCGTACTTTTCCACATATTTAGCAGCTCAGTTACGTGACTTTTTCTTTAGTTGTTATTATTCATTTATCGGTTCTTCTTCTTCTGTTGTTTTACTTGTATTACTCTTTACACCATTTTTAGTTCATATATCGAAAAGAGATAAAAAAGAAAAGCCTATTTTATTTTGTTTATATTGATTGAGGTTATGGTTGTTTTAACTGTCATTAGTGACTACAGTCAAGGATTAGAGAACTAACAAGATGACAGTCAGGCGGAGAAGACGTAATAGACGATAACAGTTGAGAACTCCAATTTAAAGGGACACACATCCAGCGGAAACGATTTCATTGTGGCATTAAATGAATTTGACCAAGCTTCCTAAGAGATAGGTTAGCTCATTAGAATCGACAAGTGCTACGTCACGTATAGACCTCAATGACAGCTGCGTGTGGTTGTTTTTTCCTCATTTCATAGAAAAAAATTTCAAAATTATTTTTTCAATGTACAATTCTATCCTAACCAAATAGATACCTTACATATAAACATAGAAATACTTCATGTGATATATTACAAAGCAAGTTGTTTTTTTAGTGACCTTGGGTACTGACACTCAGCTGAGCTCGGTCGTTCTATCAGGACAGCGTTGTCCATTTTCATTATTGGATATTTTTTCTAATGTTACCTGCTCCGTCTGATTGTCACATTGTGGCAACCGCACGAGAACTTTAATTTAAATATAGAAGTCAATGGCACCATTGCTTAAAAGATAAAAGGTTTTCCGCCGGTTGTCCTATCTAGTTAATTCTCTAATCTTTGCTACAGTTATTACCCATGATGACTCTTAGTTTTCATATTAGGTTATGACTGTTCAGTGCTGTTAATTAAATGGAGAAAAAGAAGCGCGGGGCTAATTTCACCTTGATGGAAATTAGTTTGTTCATTGAATAGTAGTTGAAGAATCTTTAATCTACAGCAAAGCAGTACACACTGTGGTGTATTGTTGGTTGACATGTTCAATTTGCTACAACGTCTTTGCTGAAGCGGAATCTTTGAAACAAATTTTCATCAGTGCATGAAGTGATTAGGTCGTTCTTTGACATGACATGTACGTAAATTATTTATGTACTCCAAATCTTCCTCATCATTATCGGGAAACACTTCAATCAATGCACGTAAATCCATTTATCAAAATAAAATTTACGAATTACAGTTAAAACGTTGTGACATTCAAAATTACCTGAATGCCACTTGTTAATTTTTATTCTAATAGCAATGAATTTTTGTAGTCTTAAACCACAATTCAGTAAACTTATTAATTAATTTTTCAGTCCAATCCCGAAGCCGTTCTAGTCTTACTGAATCTGGAAGAAAACCGGGCAACCTCAACTTCCTAACCTGCTGGGGGCAGGGCACAAAAAATATGGTTATGTTTAATCTCGGTCAACTGCAGTAATCGTATCTCGATGGGAAGATTAAATTTAATTACGGCACGTCAACATTTATCTACGATTAAGCCCTAAATGAGGTTGAAAGTAACCAAATAATATTTAGTCAGATGCTAAATTAACTTAATCGGGACCGAAAGTAACGGTCCTAAATAAGCCGGAAAATGTCTAAAAGTTGGGAAACAGCACCGATTAAAAAATTCCTTCTGCGTTGTGTTTCTTAAAGCCCCAGGATCATTCGTCACCACTAGCATATTTGCGGGCGGACAAAATGCGGGAGTTATGGGTGTTCTAAGCTTCAAAAGTGCCGCAGAAATTAAGCCTCTCAAAGGAAACTTTAAAAATGAAAACTTCGACCTAAAAATCTCTTCTCGAGGGTTTTTGAGGTCGCTGATCACGAATCTGAGTTCCAATTTGGGAAATTCCAAATGGCGAACCGGAAATCGGGCCATTTTTCAAAAAAAAAATGAGAATAGATACTTTGGCCTTGAAATCCTGTACTCGGGGGATCTCGAGGTCGCTGATTACGATTCCGAGGTCTAATTTGGTAAATTAAAAATGGCGGACCGGAAGTATAGTCAATTTCTCTGGAAAACTGATACTTTTTTCATTTTTGGGCTGAAAGGGGAAACTCGGGGGTTTTCCTGGTCGCTGATAACGAATAGGATGTCCCAATTAGAGGAACTTCAAAATGGAGGGCCGGAAGTAGAGTAATTTTTTTAAGGAAGCCCAGTATTTTCGTTTTTAGGTTAAACTGGTTAGTCGGGAGATTTCGATGTCGCTGATTACGGATTTTTTCCTATTAATCCAGATACACCACCAAAATATCTATTCTCTTTTTTCTGGATAATGGTCAGATTTCCAGTCCGCTATTTTGAATTTCCCAAATTAGACCTCAGATTCGTGACCAGTGATCTCGAAAACCCTCGAGTAGAGATTTTTAGGTCGAAGTTTTCATTTTTAAAATGATTTTTTAATGCTAAATTGTAGGGGCATTTTTGGGGCTTATAACCCCTAAACTGCCCCATTTTGTCCGTCCGCAAAGATATTAGTGGTGACGATTGATCCTGAAGGTTCAAGGAACACAACGCAGAAGAAATTTTTAAAATCAGTGCTGTTTCCCAACTTTTAGACATTTGGAACTTTTTCCGGCTTCTTTACTGGAGTAGTACTTCTCGATGTATTATCATTTCGTGCAAGAAAATATTTGTAATATATGTATCACCAACCAAGTCTCCACTTCAAACAAATTGATGTAATATAGCTGACGTAGTGTTATAAAGAGTGTGTATATCCACAGTTTATTATTTTTCATAACAAAACTGTCAAATTTACAAAACATATTGTTTTGAGCATCGAGGCCGTATAGCCCAGTTCCTAGGGCAAAGATAACTGCAAAAGTTAGGAAAAAAAAATCGGTAAAGGTATTTACACAGAACTTCCCTCGTTATTTGTGCATGGCGATCACTAAAAAAATATTAAATACGAAATGACATTGAGAATAATAATGGAAATATAGTTACTGTAATTATTACAAAGAAATCCTGATAACTTTTGATCAAAAAGATAGTGCTCATCCAACAGCAAAAGTTCAATACTAAATAACAGGTCTCCCATAAATTATTTCTTGGGATGTCCACCCTGTATATTTTCCAATAAAAGTATAATAGCATATGTCAAATAGTATTGCCATTAGACAGTTCCACATTCACGCAGTGAAGTGGAAGTATAGTGGTGGTTAAAAATTTAATTTTTTTTTTTGAAATTTTTCAAAACTGTTGGTTAAAAGTGTTCACTCCTTTTTCTTCTGCAATAGGTTCAGAATGTCATGAAATATGGAAATTTTAAATTTGAGCAAAGAAAAAAAAATTTCCATCTGTTTTAGTGGTTAAAAATGTGTGAAAAAAATTTTCAATTTTTTTTTTTTTCTGAAATAGGTTTAGAATGTCATGAAACGTGAAAATTATAAATTTCAGCAAAAACAAATTTTTCCGTCTATTCTAATGGTAATTTTTTTTCCAGTGGTAAAAAAAAAATTCATCTATTCTATAGTAAGTAGTGAAGTAGATTTTATCAATTTTTTTTATTTGTTTGAATAGGTTTAGAATGCTATGGAAACGTTGAAATTTTAAATTTGAACAAAGAAAAAAAAAATTTTTTTGAAATTTTTCCAAAATACTGGTTAAAAAATTTTCAAATTTTTTTCTTCCGAAATAGGTTTAGAATGTCATGAAACGTGTATATTTTAAATTTGAGCAAAAAAAAATTTCCATCTATTTTAGTGGTAATTTTTTTTCCAAAATGGTAAAAATATGTTACAATTTTTTTTCTTCCGAAATAGGTTTGGAATGTCATGAAGCGTGGAAATTTTAAATTTGAGCAAACAAATTATTTTCTTCTATTTTATAATAAGTACCTACTTAGTGATGAATACATAAATTTTTTCAAGAAAATTTTTCGGAAAAATTTTTAAATTTGTTTTAATACGTTTAGAATGCCATGGAAATGTGGAAATTTTAAATTTGAACAAAAAAAAAATTCCGCCTATTTTGGTGGTAAAAAATTTTTCAAAAATGTTGGTAAAAAAACTTTCAATTCAAATTCAATTTTTTTTTTTTTGAAATACGTTTAGAATGCCATGAAACGTGAAAATTTTAAATTTGAAGAAAGAAAAAAATTGTCATATTTTAGTGGTAACATTTTTGAAAAAAAATTTCAAATTTTTTTTTTCTGAAATAGATTTAGCGCGTAATGAAACGTGAATGAAATTTTAAATTTGAGCATAAAAAAATGTTTTTCATCTTGGTAAAAAAATTTTCAGAAATGTTGCAAAAAAAATTTTTTTTTCTGGAATAGATTTAGCGCGTCATGAAACGTGAAAATTCAAAAAAAAATTTTTTTACTATTTATTCCGTTTAGACGGTCCACCCTGTATATTTTCCAGTGAAATTTCTACCATGTCTTTGCTGACAGTAGCGTCAACTATCTACCAAATTTGACTGCTATCCTTTAAGTAGTTTTTTAGTAAATGCACCAACAGACAGACAGACAGACTGACGGAATTGAAAAACCTATATTTTCGTAATCTACGTGTTCTGAAACGTCAGAATCCGAAAAAATCTCGGAGGGTGATTTTTTCTCGAATACAATACTTCCCTTCGGTATGCGAGGGAAGTAATAATCCTTATTATAAATTTTTATTTTTTGGTAGGTTTTTAGTAGTATCCAAAAAGGCTGCATATTCAATTATTTTATGATATTCTTTTAATACAATTTTTTAACTATTAAATGATTAGAAACAATAGTTATATGATATATAAAGTCAAAAGAAATATTTTCAGCTGAATTTTCAAGTTGTTTGGGTCTTTTTATTTTTGGGAAACAATAAAAAATTGGCTAAAATTTGGCTTCAACGTGCTGGTAAATTTGTAAATGTGAATATTTTTATTCCTAACTTTTTCTGTCTTGGAGTACTACCTTGAACTAAAAGATAATGCATTTATAACTTATATTAAAGTCAGTTATTTGTTATAGGCCTGTGAATAGTTAAAAGTGCAAAAAATTAAGAGGTAACTATATTATATTGTTACTTTTATATACTAATAGATATCAATAGCCATGAAAAATGGAAACACAAAAGAGTTTATATCCCCTTTAAAACCCATTTTGATTTTTCTTCCTAGCATGTTTGTTTTTCGAGCAACTCAATTTTTTCTATAGGCCGCGCGCAAAAAATTTCAAATGAACTAAAATTCGTGTGCATTAAAAATGCAAATTTTTCAATTTCGATTTTCTCGTAAACCATGGCATATGCAAGAAAATTACTAGAGGACTTTTTTTTCAGGCAATTAGTTTTTATAATGAGCAATTTTTTATATCTTCAACTGTTAACGGTGCTCGCAATGCACCTACTTTTTTTATCATACAATGAGTATGGTAAATGATGATATTTTAAAATACGATAATTCTTCAAAGGTTATTTTACGCGAGAACGGCTGCATAGTCGGAATTATTTACAAGCACATTTTTTTATAGAATTTCCTGCTCTTTAATTTTGATCTCCACCATAGTTTTTATATTTTTCGTATTTTAAAGGTTATATAAAAAAAATGTGTTTTTAAGTTTAACGCCATTTTCTTTTCTGTTTCGCCACAGTGACCTTGATAACTCTTTAAAATACTCTTGTACTATTTTCTGCCTGAGAACTGGGTTATACGTGGATGTGGAAATAATCGAACAACACATTCTAAAGACATGGATTCAACATGTCCTAGATGTTAAGTTGGTGCAAGATATAACAAGCACCGTTTAAGTCAACACAGGGAGAGCACAATAAGCCCAGGAGGCTGCAGTGCCCTCGGAGTTTTTATTAACAGACGAGCCCTGAGAACAAAAAAAAAAAAAAAAAAAGTCAACACTCTGTAGAACCTGCAAAAAGTTTCCTCTTGATGTCTCTGATGCTTCTGAAGCCAAATCCTCTTTTGAAGTCGGTAGAATAAAGATTCGTTTTTATAAATAATGTTAATTTCCAAATTCGATAATAACTTGAAAACATTTCTAGTTCGTCTAACTAATAAAAAATCATCAATTAACTTTTCTACTGTAATATGTAGTCCTTCTTTAATTGTTGATTATAATTTATAATTCTATATATACATTTTTAATAATTACAGACAATACATAAAGTGGTAAGGTGAACACCGGGATCAATTCGGATTATTATTAGTTCATATAACTTTCTGAGATTTGCGTGTAGAAGGTACAAAGCAACTTATTACACTCCAGGGGGTAAATACAATTCATAGATCTTATTTATTGTCGTGTAACGTTATACGCCTTGGGAAAACAATTGTTGGTGTGTATTTGAGAGTACTATAACTAGAAGTTTATGCGGAGAAAGCTTGAAAAATATCCTCTCATATTGTCAAGTGAAATTTCGCTACAATTTCAGTAATAATTTATAACGAAGGTTAACGTAGGGTCATAAAGGTTTGCGGAATGGGCATTAAAGGACGGGAGATATATATCAATTACGTAAATGCTATATTTAATCCGGTTGCGTTGAGTTCTCTCGTTAAATTTTGTAAATATATACAATAAAGTCAAAAGTATGGGATATACTAACTGTTCTTGATTTTTTGCTAATGTGTTGCATTCGCGTGAGATATTCATTGCAACAATTTTTTGGGCAACAAGAAGACTCGGAATTTACGAAACTAATCATAAGGATTATAATTTGAAGTATGTTGGCAAACAAAACGTCCAATTTCAACAGAAACTAGTGTTACCCAAGATACCTTTGATTACACAAAAAAAAGTTCTGTACTAGAGACATGAGTGCATGGATTCTGTGCATTTCGTTATGCTGAATCCGAATTCCACACTGGCTTACTCAGTTTGGCTCAAAATTTGGTTCAAAATTAAAGAACTTACTAATAATTGCTGTTATGTGCAGTGTGAAGTGAAGTTTTTTCAATTTTGAACCACATTTTGAGCTAATCTGGCACACCCAAAGTTTTTTTTGCAAATAAAAACTCTATCTCTTTCTGTGGCCATACCCGAACACAATATATTAAAGCTTATATGTGAATATGCAAGTGAATAGTACAAACTTAGTAAATCTTTAAAATGGAAAACATTTTTCATTGTAAAATTGCAAAATACACTTGTTTTAATTTATCATATACTATATCTATTTGTGATTTACAAGATAGGTCTGCGTTCAAAACAACTCCTGAAAATTTACTCCTATTCGAAAATTTACAATCCCGTTGAACGCAGGGCTTTTTATTATAAAAATTTACGTAGTTTGTTTTTGGCGTAATTAATTTATTGCGGTCTCACCAAGCAGTAAATTCATCTAACACATTATAAAAAATTGTATGTAAAGCATCAATGTCCGAGTCAGTCACAGTTATGGACACAGACTATCGTCAGCAAAATCGTCACTGATCCACTTTTTATGTGGTTTGATCATTAACATACCACTATATATTGTACGATGATGATTGTAACAGCCAAACGTGTGACAAAAATGTTTACCAACGAATTATTTCTTTTAATAACATACAATACTTTAAATCTACTTTTAATCTGATTTGCTAGCTAACTTAAATAAGTCAAGTATAGATGAATTCTTCGATGTTTTTTGGTCACACTATGAACATAGTTTTAAAATTGTTTTCCAAAAATATAAATTAAGCAGCCTTGAAGAACCAAGAAAATAGAATTCAAATTGTCTTGAGAGTTAATAATTATTGGAGTTAAAGAACTTAAATTATTTAAGAAGAGAATGCTATAGTGAAAATGTGAATTCGTTATACATTAATAAAAAGAAACAGTATAAACAAAATTTGAAGAAAAAGAAACAATTGCATAATAAAACCAAAATAGATCTCGGAAAATAACCAATACAGGTATTATATTTTCCAAAATAGATCTCTTGACAAATGAAACAAAAACACTGTGTGTGTGTGTGTAATCTAGTAAACTCAAACCTAAAGAGAAATCAGGAAATAAAAGAAAATATTAAACCTAAACATAATGATGCTGTAATTAATGGAAATGGAGAAATAACAAACGCCTTTGAAAATTACTTTTCCAACAATATAAGAAATAAACTTGACTCTCGTTTTCCTAACTTATCAAACGTTTGTACGACTACCAAATATAACAATGATAATACTATGTTTTTTAAACCTGTCACAACTAATGAAGTTAAAAATGTTATACTAAATCTCAAAAATTAAAAATCAACAGACATCGATGAGATTCCTATTAAATTAATTAAAGAATGCGAATTCTCCGTATGTTTCGCTATAATAATTAAACAATAAATCTATTGAACTTGGCCATTTTCTTCAAAAATTAAAGACTACACTAATTATCCCTGCTTTCATGAAAAGCGAAACTGGTAACATAAAAAACTATAGGCCCATATCACTATTAAAAATTATAGAAAGTGTCATGGCAAATAGATTAACAATATTTTTAGAAAAATGTAGCATAATGAATAAATCTCAACATGGAATTAGGAGTAAGCATTCAATGGAAACAGCGGCAGTGGAACTGGCGCAATCGGTGAACGATAAATTAAATAACAATGAATACGTGATAGGGTTATTTTTTGATATCTCAAGTGCGTTTGACACTTTAGATAAATTAGGAAAAATCGGGATACGTGGTAAAGTATATGATTGGTTGATTTAATATTTGTCGGACATACGACTTTTTGTTAAATTAAGGAATTCACTATCGGGCGAATATGAATTATTAATTGGAACTCCTCAGGACAGTGTGCTTGGCCCTTTAATATTTCTTTTATTTATTAATGATCTACCCGAGTTTATCAATCACGGAAAATTATTTATGTATGCAGATGATACATCTATAATCATTTTTACCAAGACTCTCGAAGAACTAGAAATTGTAACTAATTTGACCTTTGATAAATTCACTACATGGTGCTATAAAAACAGGTTGATCATCAATTATGAAAAAACCGTATGTGTCTTATTCAAAACGCGGACAAAAAATGTTTACAAAACTGTTAATCTTATCTTAAATGGTAGTCAGCTAAGTTTAGAAACAAATACAAATTTTCTAGGAATACTTCTGCACGAACATGTTGGACTCAACATATTGATAAACTTTGTACTAAACTAAGTCAATCCTCTTTTGCAATTTCATTGTTAACAAATAGTTTAGATCGAAGCTCTTTGGTAGGTGTGTATTATGCTTTATTCTATTCAAAACTATCTTATAATATAATTTCCTGGGGTCAAGATATAGACCTACAGAGGGTATTTGGTCTGCAAAAAAGAGTATTGAGAATAATTTTCAATTTGGGGTACCGGGATTCTTATCGTAGTACTTTTAAAAATAATAAAATTCTCGCGGTCACATGCATATACTTATATAAATTATTTTTATATATCTATAATATAAAAAATAGCTTATCAACACACCGTGACAACCATAAATACAATACAATACAAGAAACCATAATAATGTATATATTCCTAATTTCAATTTAGCCCTATATAAAAAATCTCCCACATATGCTGGAAGCTATTTATTTAATAAATTGCCCTCAAACGTTAGACTGGTCAAGAATATAACCGAATTCAAATATAAATTATTTACTCAACTCATTTAAATGGTCACTTTCAACTCATCGTTTTAGTTAATTTTTAATTTGACGTCTGTTTGTAAAATATTTGTAATTTATTGTATTTTTTATATATTTTTTTACTTAACATATTCTATCCAATATTAGTAATTGGCACACAGAATTAAATAAATTGATATATCTATCTATAAAGAGGAAAGGCCCTAGTACTAATCCCTGAGGCTTCCCTCGAGATACATTAAATTCCTTAGAGAAGTGGGTACTGATCCCCAAACTTGTCTTACGAATTACTAAGTATGAATGAATCTATTCCAGAGTGTTGCACCAAGGTTAAAGAGTTTTAATGTAAGGTAGCCCACATCTAAGGTGCCTTGGATAAGTCAAATTGTAACATTCCCACATGTTTACCTTTATCTAGATTATTGTAAACCGTATCAAGTAACTGGACGCTAGCAGTCTCTATTGTAAAGTGATGTTGACATGGTATAAGACTATATTTTTTAATAAAAGCTAATAGTTCATCGTAATTATGCTTTCCATTATTTTAGACACAGAGCTAACTAATGAAGCATTTTTAATTGTAATGGTCTCACGCATCTCCAGATAATGTCAATATGGTTCGCGAAACGCACGTCAAGAGGTTGTATTCGAGTATGTTCAAATGTTTTGCTGAACACTGCTTTAGACAGACATTGTTATGTGTATTTAGAAGTATATAATTTTTTGTCCAACGATTGTCTTGATTTTTTGTAAAACATTACCTGTTTAATATACAATACTTAATAATAATAGTAAAATTCTGACTAGACACTATCATGGTGGGATCTATGATTATACTAGAACTAAATCAACAGACCATCATTCGCAGTCCATACAGAAAAGAAAGGCACTATCGAGGGGGTTAGCGGAACATGCGGAAAATCAAGATTTCGTGTTCCAATAGGTTGTGTGTTTGAAAAGCACAAAGACACCCACGACATGGAAACCATTTCCAGGAGTTAGATAACATTCGCTTCATGTCTATTATACTCTTGGATGATGTCACTCTGAGAAACCTATGTCGGCGTGTATTTGTGCGCAATGTGATCGGAAGTTATGCAGAGAGGACATTATGAAAACATCCAGAACAGAATTTCGATTCAGTGTTTCAATGTTGGCCGGTACGAACTCGTGAGGAATTTCTATCTCGATATTCATAGTTAGAGTTGTTAGCGCTTGGGGATTCATCATATTTAAGGTATGTCCTACAGCATTTCAAATTAATATGTATGTTGCATATATTAAAAAAATTAATTGTTTTATTATTATAGTGGGAAAATGAATGTAATCTCCCAGTATCCAAAACTGGAACGTTGAAACATATAGATAACTTTGTTTCTGTCTTTGAAAGTCTATCTTTTGTTCTATTTATACTTTCTGTTTTTATTACTAATAACTTTTCTGCTTTCCATATTTCAAAGAGAAATATGCAATGCAATAAATAATAATAATAATACCTATTTGATTTAGTATATTATATAATCCAGTAAATAAGTCGGAAAAGTGTAAAATGTGGAAAAGTGGTGGAACAGCACCGATTTGTAAAATTCCTCTTTTCACGTGTTCCCTAGACCCCCAGGAACATCATCAGCATATTGACCCCTGCATTACCTCCGAAAATGAGAAATATTACAGAATGGAATACGTGCCATGGAAAATTCCATTTTTTCAGAAAAAATTTAAATATTAACATGTTTCCACGAAAATGTGCTCTAGGAGGTTCTTTTGGTGTTTTTTTTAATCCACGCACAGGCTTCGCCTTTAGTGAATTTTCTACTTTATAATAATAATCTTTATTAACCACTTTAGATACATACTTTGTATATGTGGCAGGTCAACAGAAATGGTAAAATAATACTGTACAAATGTAAATATGATAATAACACTAAGCATTTAAGTACAAAATACATAAATAATATATAACAAATAAATAACATATACAACAAACAATACATGCAAATGGACAGTATAGTGCAAACAGATAATAAATAAATGGAGCATAAAATCGTACCCTATATTCGCTTAACTAGAGCAAGAATGTATGAACTCTTGAATATTATAAAATGCACCAGTTAATAACAAAGCCTTCAGCTTTTTTTTAAAAACCTCACAAGACTTCGACATTTGTATTTCCAATGGCAGCTTATTGTATAGAGTTGTGCCAGCATAGTTAGGAGATTTTTTGAAATACTCATGATCGTGCCTTATCGTGCACATTCTGTTCCGCCCTCTAGTGCTGTAGGCATGAAAGTCACCGTTGACTTGAAGTTTACTTTTATTATTATGAATGAAGGTCAACAATTTCATGAGGTAAATCGATGTCACAGTAAATAATTGTGCGTTTTTAAATGTCTCCCTGCACGATTCACGGTAGGGTAAGTCAAACATAAGTCTAATTACCCTTTTTTGAATAACAAAGACCCTATTGATATCGCTTGATTGCCCCCATACATTAATGCTGTAAGCTATATGAGAGTAAATGACGGCATAGTACACATTTATTAGTGCATCTCTGTTAAGCACACTTTTTAGAGAGTTAAAGACATAAAAATCTTTATTTAATTTGCAGCACACTACATCAATTTGATTATAAAAATTAAAATTTCGGTCAAGAGTGATACCTAAGAATTTTACTTGTTCACTACAAGCAAGTGTAAAGCCATTAAAATTAAAATTTAACTTAGGGTTATATCGATTTCGGCTAAAGTCTACTACAACAGTTTTGTCATGATTAATTATCAAGCGATTATTATAGCACCATATATTAAATTCATTTAATGAAATTGATACCCTACGATGTAATTCAGAAGGATCCGGATCCATCAGCGTACATAAAAATTTTGCCTTGAGAAATGTGAGCTGGTAGATCGTTCACATATAATAAAAATATTAATTATGCAGAATCTTAAGGTGTAATAGTTATCTAGAACTTAATAAACAATTCAATTCAATTCTGTGTAATTTCCATCAATATTTCGTGAATATTGACAACCAGCTAATATATCCTTTATGCCATTACTAATGAAGGTTTTAGAACAATAGGATTTATAATACGGTGTTCCCGTAGTTTTTATAGGTATATTTTTATAAACAGGATGCGTCAATCGAAAAAAGAAATTCACAATAAATCAACAAACAGTATATAGTAGAGTTCAAAACGAGATCTATCTCGACTTCCGTGGAACATTGAAAGGTAAAAATATATTGATTACGTTGTTTCATAGTATTTGGCTTGTATATACACCCCCTAAATTCGTCTGGCGATATCGGTGTCCAAATAACCCCCAGGGGTGAAAAAGCTAAAAAATTAGAAAAATAGATTTTTCTCTAATCTTTCTAACAGTTTTAATATTTTTGTTTTATTATGTATAATAATAATGTTATAGCAAATTATATGTGAAGAAATTGCATTAGTTGAAGCGGATAATGGTTGTTATAAACCTATGTAACTTCCTTATTACACATAAATTCATTTTACTATTTTCGCAAATTCATTACACTCCTGATTGTAGGTAGACGAACGAAAATTTTAGAAAATTGACAAGAATAAAAGTTGTAGCCTGTACTATCTAGAATCTAGATTATATTCATTTTGATTTTTATATTCCGCTTATAAATAAGAAAGTTATAAAAGAAATACTAACTTGGTGACACAATTCCCGCAGCACCCCTGTTGCAACTATCGCAAGATCTGTCTATTTCCATCTCTCTCTCACTCGCTGTTCGCATAGTCGTAAAAGTATTGTCATTTAAATTCATTAATTAAAAATTAGCCTGAATAATGTGATATAACAACAATTATGTAGGAGGTAATTGTCCTAACAAAAATAAGTTAAAACTTCGTTAACGCAGATACTAATGACCTAAATTACATAGTTTTTAAAATATAGAATAATGAATTTTGGGAGGAAAAACTACTTTTATAATTAATGATTATTTACCCACACCCTTTACTTATCTTAATAATAATAATAATAATAGTGCTAATAATAATAATAATAATAGGAGTGTGAAATACCGCAGTAATAAGAAATATTCATTATTTATGAACCAATTAATAATAATACTAAACAAATAAAATGTTGAAGTTATTACAAGGTATTAAATTTTCATATTAATTGAAAAATGCACATTATAACAAAATATAAAAGCAACGATCCCAGAAATTATCATTTTGCTAATATAATTCATCGTCCGTTTCTTCATCTACAACTGTAATTTTGTCTGTGTAATCATTTTGGCAAGAGTTACCACCCGTACAACCACAGTTTTCCAAACACGACAATTTGGATTTTTTGCACTGACACCTCATGGTTGCGCATCCTGGAATGACATTTATTAAAAAACGTAGTTTAAACGATTTGCGATACTTTTACCAGTTTTACAATAACAAAATGTCATTTCTGCAGTCAAAGTTGGCATTGGTGATTTATTTGTTCATATAGGTGAATAAGAATTATCTTCATTTATTCTCCACCCATATTCCAAAGGATTCGGCGTATTAATAATTGGGTTTAAAGCATTTCTCCATATAATAAATTGGTAAAATGCTCTCAAACAGTGTGGATTCAAGGCGTCACTTGCAGGGGGCAATTTATCTATACTGATTTGAGATGCCAGTTTTGCCCTCAAACCATTAATATTATCGCAATTAGTGGGAGGTTACAGTAACATGCAAAACTTTTCCAACTCCTTAAATTTTGTTACTTCTAAAGAAATAGACTTTTCACATGAACGCGATAGCAGACTGCAATTTGTTTCAAAGATTTTCCAAGCATTTTTTTTCCCAATTCCATTAAATTGGCTATTGATATCACAACCAGTTAGTGCGTGAAATAATAACATATTTCGTTTTAAAATGTTATCAATATTGATAGAATATATATCTATTATTGTCATTTGTGCTGTCTGCATGTAAACATTTACGTCAAGACTTTCTATAAAATGAAGTAAGAGAATCAGTACATCAGTATCCTTACGGCTTATAATGCATTCTGTAAACCCTTCAGATTTAGCAGATAATATGTGCAGCAATACTCTAGTATCTGCTTCTTCATGATTAGAAGATAATAAAGTGATTTTCGGCTTTTAATCGGCAATTAAAATTCCACATTTAATTCATTTTCGGTATTACTTGATGAAGACTCCATATTTCACAATAATGTTAGAAATATATAACAATATCTAATTAAACACCACTAAAAACATGTAATAAACAATATTCTACACAGGAGTACGCATTCATATGTGAGCATGTACAGCTTCGCGGGCCGAGGTGACGAGCGGGAAGACGTGTTAAAGTGCGACGAAAAACGACAGAGTAGAGATAGTTGCAACTGGGGGTTGAATTGCATTTTTAACAACAACTAACTATTTTCCTCATAACTCGCTTATTTATAATCCAAAATTAAAACCGAATAGACTAGTCTAATCCAGATAGTATAGACTACAACTTTTATTCTTGTCATTTTTTTCAAATTTTCGTTCGTCTACCTACAATCACAAGTGGGATGAATTTATGAAAATGGCAAAATAAATATTTGCACGATAAGAGAACTATGCTAGGTTTTAGGAAACAGTGTACGCTTTAAACAATACAGTTCTCTTACATATAAATAGCCTTAACTTTGTTACCATATATAATTTATCAAAAATAAAAAAAATTGCGGAAAGATGAGACAAATATCTAATTTTTCGTTTTTTTTTGGTTCTTCACCCCTGGGGGGTGCTTGGACACCGGTATCGCCAGACGAATTTAGGGGGTGTATATACATGTTAAGTATATAAAATAAAATAAAATAATAAGTACATTTTTACCTTTCAATGTTCCACGGAACATGTTTCTAGACGACTTTTTCATATTCTGAGTCTCTACTAATAATGTTTACATCTAATTAGTTAGTTTTCTAACATATTTTGTATATTATTTAGAACATGGTCCTTTACGGGCGTTATTTAATAGAATTGCGAAATATGTACGAACCAGTATTGTGCAATTAATACCGCGATATGTATATTTCTTAATGTTATGTGTGACCGACCAATGAAATGTCTTATTGGTTCATTCCGAATAGAAATCATCCTCGAATCATTTTCTACTACTTCTGATAAAAAATATTGACACCCACTGTACAGACCCTCTTTAAGTTATTTTGCCACAAAATAAATGTTTAATAATTCAGTAAAAGCAACGGGGCCATTAGTATTCTAATCTTGTTTATAATTTCGATTTTAATAAGTATTGCTCAGACATTTTTGTATAAAAGCATCCTGTAAACAGCCTGAGCTGGGTAAATTAATTCCGAAAAATAAAGCATAGACAATTTTCATTTTCAGAGGTTAATAAAATTAAGGCTTTACAGTTTTTCAGCCAATAAACCAGTACGTGAACGGAATGGAATTATTTTAGTATTTTTATTTGTAAGAACCCTAGACATTTTACCTAAATAACAGCATTTATAGACCTATATTCTGAATATATCATAGCTTATTATACCTATTTAGTAACATTGTATTGTAAATGTATTGAAGCATAATATTTTCCTAAACTATATTGTTATCTTCTTTAAGAGAACCCAATATAATTCATTAATTCAATCAGTATTCTCATAATTGAAGATTAAAAAAAAACATAAATTATTGGAGACTTTAAGATTTTATTTGTTCTTGCTGACGCTAAATAAGAAAGTTAATCTTCCATTATTCCCGCAGGGTAAACTAGGAACTCTAAAATTAAGTTAAGTGAGAACTCGGAGTAGCTAATTTTGTCATACATTAACTTATAGAGAAGATAGAAATAATACTTTAAGTTGAATAGAATTGAAATTAAGCTCAGTTAACAATACTTCTTAACTAAACTTTTGTGAATATAGTTTTATTGTTTGATAATAGACTGGTGTCTAGGCCAGCGATATATATTCAAGCTATATTCTAATTTATATGCAAAATAAGAAACTTTCAAGTGATTTATATTAATAAAGTTCTTACATGTTCTTTCTTATTATAAATTCAAATGACCATATAGAAGTAATACTGTCTATCTACTCTTACAAGATTATACAGTAAGGTCCATAAGTAACAGATAAATTCATTATAAACGTAATTTACATTTTTTGAGTAAAATTCTAAAGCCTGGGATATATCTAAGATACGTTGCCATTCATTCGCGTTGTCCAACATTTATTTCTATGCGTTCGTCAAGTGTAGACGGCAGTTTGCAAAGAATTAATTGTTGCGCGAATGGCCAGCAATTCGAACGAACGTTTTCTATCGGCAGTCGGTAAAATGAAAAGATCAAAGAGAATGCGAACCAAAGAATGTCTACAAACGTTGCTATGTGGACGCCTTTTTGAATAATTTCCAGTAGTTCGATACCGTTCGTCGAAAAAGGTTTGTTTTGATCTTCTTCTCACAAGTATGAGTGAAAATCAGTTAGTTATAGCTAGTGCTGCATATATCATTATCGGTAGAATTTTACAGCGGCAAAAAGAGAGGAGAAAACAAAGAACCGTTTGGATGAATGATTTATATTTAAGTAGAAATAGATGTGATAGTATGAACTTACTATTGGACTTGAATGATACATTTTTTAAGAACTTCATCAGTACGTTCAGAGCAGATTTTGCCGTTCTTCTGGAAATGATTAAACCAAAAATTGTCAAGCAGAATACATTTTTCAGATAGGCAATACGACCAGAAGTAAGACAGCATGTGGTCACAACAACACACACTTCGCAAATGAGTGGAACCCCGCGAATGCTGGAAATTACACGTAATTCGTTCATATTATGTATCATGTTATCTAAAAACGTTTCCGGAATGTCTGCGAACAAGCATCAATGATGGTAATGCAAATGAATACGAACGAATGGCAACGTTTCTTAGATGTACCCCCGGCTTAATACACGTCAGTTTTTAATTCTAAAATGACCCCCCTTGGGGTGATCGCTATCTCTTTAAATTTATTAAATGGAACGAGGATGCGTGCGATAGCTCATTTTAAAGTGGTTTCAATTCTCTATTTGTACATTCTTAATCGAGAAAATTACACTTGAACATTATTAAATGGATTTGAAATGTTATCCTAAATTATTTATGCCTGTCAAATCTGACTTTTATAATTATTTTTGTGTCATGTTATAACATTCAATTTAAATGTATCGTTTTTCTGATAGGCAGGTGGCAAAATACCCAATACAAAAAAGTAAAAACGGTTTTTTTTTATACATATCAGAAAAAATTATAATTTCTTTATTTGCTTGAGCTGTGCAAACTTGACATGATTCTAGCTATTTATCGCTGATTGTCAGGTTGGTCATTATTTTAATTATAAGTCTTTCGGTTGCCCAAAGAATTGCAATTTTGATATTATTAGGATGTGGTGATCAAACAAGAACGCAGAAGCAGGTACGAGAAATCTTCAATACTAAGTATCCTGACCATCGCATTTCTCAGTTTATGGTTAGTAGAGTAGAAAACAAATTTCGTGAATTTGGAAATGCCACAGATATTCCTAGATCTGGTAGGAAACGCATTTTAAACGATGAAAAAAAAATGGATATTTTTATAGATATTCAAGATACTTAATCGACAATAAAATTGAAATTTGGAGGCCTTATTACAAGACTAAAATGCCATCTTTTCAATAAAAAATCAAGTTTGGTGCACATCCGGTTTGATCGGAAATGCCCACAACTTTCGATTTTTAAACGAAACACCCTATATATTTTAACATTTTTGGAATCTAGAGTAAATTTTGAATACAATACATCCATTTTGGTCACTTTTTGATAAACATTAAAAATTTTATTAAAAAATCTATTTCTGAATCCAAAGTGCTGTGGTGCCCAAAATATATTTTAGTTTGTGTGCTACGTTACTATAAAAATAAAAAGAGCAATATGATTGCATTACTTAATTCTCTAGATGCGTTTAAAATTTTTAAATGTGATTTTTACCCACTAACTCGTTTTTTTTTAAATGGGAATTTAATCGTTCACTAACATTTTTAAATACCTCATTTTCATACGAATCTAATGATACCAAAATTTTGAAAATCCGCTCAGAAATATTTGAGATTTCAGCCAAAATACAATGCAACCAAGCTTTTAGAAACATATGGCTAATAGATAATAGATTAGTGGGCTTTGGAAACTAAAATGGCACATTTCTGTGTAAATCTGGTAACCTAATAACATTGGAAAAATCATAGTAGCCATTGAATGTAATAAAACAATATCAGCTGTCAGACAGACTCGTGTAGTTATAGGCAATCTTGAGCTATCAAACATTTAATAATTGTGAGCGCAAAGAACGTTACAATTAAGTTTAGCATAGGTATGTGGAGGTAAACACAATTACATCCACAAGGACATTTGCAATAGAATGCGACATCAGTTCGGTTTTCAGAGTTTTATTTAAATGAACATAAATATCTTTAAAATAATTAATATAATTAATCCATAAATTGACATTTATAGATATTATTCAAAATGTCCACCATTTTTTTCTATACACAATTCAGCTCTGCGTACAGTTGCTTGAATGGCTCTACGCAATTCAGCCGGCGTTATTTCATTAAGAGCCCGTACAACTTTATTTTGCAGCTCTTCACGGGTATTTGAAGAAGTTTTATCAACTTTATTTTTGAGAGTGCCCCATACATAATAGTGGAGGGGTGTTAAGTCAGGTGACCTAGGAGGCCACCTGATATAACCTTGATTTGTGATAAGGCGTTCACCATGCAAGTTGTTTAAATATTCCATCACTCTTCTGGAATTATGTGGGGGAGCACCATCTTGTTGGAAAAACAGATTTTGTAAATAGGCAAGAGGAAGTAAGTCAAGAATTTCTGCTGTCTGGTTTTGTAAATATCGTTCGCCAGTAAGTGTTCCATCAAAAAATATGGGTCCAATTATTCGATCTCCAAGTACTCCAAGCCAACAGTTAAACCAAATCTTTCCTGAATATTCCCCCGCCCTACCAACCTCGGATTTTGTTGAGCCCAGTACCTAGTATTATTTTTGTTAAACATACCTTGGTTCGTAAATCTACTTTCATCTGAATATAAAATATGAAAAGGAAAACCTGGGTTTTGTTGTACTGCATTTAAGAACCAGTTGCAATATACTAGCCATTGTATTTTGGCTGAAATCTCAAATATTTCTGAGCGGAATTTCAAAATGTTGGTATCATTAGATTCGTATGAAAATAAGGTATTTAAAAATGTTGGTGAACGATTAAATTCCCATTTTAAAAAACCGAGTTAGTGGGTAAAAATCACATTTAAAAATTTTAAACGCCGCTAGAGAATTAAGTAATGCAATCATATTGCTCTTTTTATTTTTATAGTAACGTAGCACACAAACTAAAATATATTTTGGGCACCACAGCACTCTGGATTCAGAAATAGATTTTTTAATAAAATTTTTAATGTTTATCAAAAAGTGACCAAAATGGATGTATTGTATTCAAAATTTACTCTAGATTCCAAAAATGTAAAAATATATAGGGTGTTCCGTTTAAAAATCGAAAGTTGTGGGCATTTCCGGTCAAACCGGATGTGCACCAAACTTGATTTTTTATTGAAAAGATGGCATTTTAGTCGTGTAATAAGGCCTCCAAATTTCAATTTTCTATTCCAAATATTTTGGGAACTATCGGGGCGAGCGCAATTCGTGACTCACCCGGTATAAAAATTATTCGGTTTAGGAACTTAACGTTATTTATAAAAAACATTCTTTTTTCTGATGAGGCAACATTCGTTTTAAATGGGACAGTCAACAAACAGAATTGTAAGTACTGGAGTACAGAAAATCCACATTGGATGATGGAGGCCAGTACTCAATATCCTGACAAGGTGTACGTTTGGGCTGGAATTATAAATTCTTAAATTATCGGACCATACATACTTCTTTGATAGCACATTAACTGGCGCGCGTTACTTGAATTTCTTGCAAAATTTATTAGTTCCAGATTTAAGAATACTTTCCCCAGATGATGACGACCCTAATGAAATTGATAGAAATATTTGGTATCAGCAAGACGGAGCTATACCACATTTTGCATTGGAAGTAAGGGCCTATCTCAACCAAGTTTTCCCAATATATGGATCGGTAGATGCGGTGAAATTGAGTGGGCTGTCCGTTCTCCAGTTCTTCATGTTCTTTTGTTTACTTAGCAACAAAAAATGTAATATTAAAAAAAAAAAATTGGAAAAGTTTAAAAATCTTATATTGGTGGGTAGAGAATTAAAAACCCTTTCAAATGAGCTATCACACACACCCTCGTTCCATTTAAAAATGTTAAAGTGGTAGCTGTCACCCTAAGGGGAAGGTATAAAGTTATGCTCAAAAAATGTCATTTTAGAATTAAAAATTGACGCGTTGTAGGGTTTTACTCATAAATTGTAAATTGCCTAGATAATGAATTTATCCATTACTTATGGACCTTACTATATATTAGTTAATCAACTGGTTTTGGACATGTAATGGTATCCATAGACAAATAGCGTGATTTACTATAACTCCCTAGTGATTTATTTTTACACCAATCACTTTTAACTTCAAGCCTAGCCTGCCCAATTGATATAACGCGCAAAATAAAACAGAATGGTCCATTATGACTGAGGAGAGGAAGGTGATTGGACATGTTTGAATAGTTTGGACATTGTCAAACTATTACATTAATATTTATCATTATAATCGTAGATAAAGTATAGTATTCAACTTGCGATAATGGTAATAATACAGTTCATCTGCGTGAGTTACTACTTACATTATGGCGCGTTAAATAATATACTATTTTCTACATTAGTATGTAAAGTAGCTACTATAGGAAGGAATTTATTGTCTGAGCCTTCCATAATAAAGCGTGCAGCAAGATAAGCATGTATATGCTGCTTGATATTTTTTCAATAAGTTGACATTCATGTGAGATTACATTTCCCAAAAGAGCGAGTTATATCCCTATCCTAACTAATCCGTAGTATTTTAGTTGTTTCTATCTCTTGATGATGTCAACGTGGTTGGAGAAACGCGCGTCCAGTATTAGCATTCGTATGTTTTGGTGTTGTAGGTAGAAACCGATGTCACACTGTAGGTTCCAGCAATATCTAATGCCTAGCTCCACACGTTGGGCAAAGTCTAGCAAACTTCGGCCACAGTCAACGTGTGGATGGTAAGTTTATCTTGATTGGCCGCGAATGGGCCAAGTTTGCCTGAGATCGCCTCGATGCCGGTAAATAGTACACACAAATCAAAGTAATTGTGGGCGTGCTCTAGTCAGATACCAATTCCCGTCCACGAAAAAAGTATTTTTTTTAACTTAGAAAAATAGGTATATATTTTTTTCTATTGAAAATAGATATTTTTTTTTAAATAAGTTTAAAATGTCATAGAATGTGGAAATTTAAAATTTGAACAAAAAAAATGTTTTTCCCACCATCCATTTTATAGTAGTAAAGAAATTTTCGATTTTTTTTTTTTTAATTGATTTAGAATGTCATGGAATGTGGAAATTTTAAATGAGAGCAAAATATTTTTTCTATTATCTACTCCTCTATAGTAGTGGTAATTTTTTTTTTCAATTTTCAACAATTTCTGCTTTTCTCGCATAGTAAGTTGTATTCAAAAAGAAAATCAGTCTGTCTGTCTGCCTATTAGTGCATTAACTAAAAAACTACTAGACTTTCACGGAAAAATATACGGGGTGAATCGTCTAAAGAGAATAGATAACGAAAAAAAATTTTTTTTCGCTGAAATTTTAAATTTCCACGTGTTGTAACATTTTAATATTTAATTTTTTTTTTCAAAAGGAGAATTAAAAAAAAAATAATACTAAAAAACATTATTTTTGGTCAAGTTAAAATTTCCACGTTTTATGACAATCTAAACCTACTTTAGAAAAAACATTTTGAAAATTTTTTCACTATTAGAATAGTTAAAAAAAAATTGTGCTCAAATTTAAAATTTCCACACTTCATGACATTCTAAACCAATTTAAAAAAAAAACTAAAAATGTGACAGGGAAGACACCTATTATAGTTTTATTGAAAAACATACAGGGTGATCATCCTAAAAAATAATTTAACCATGGGTGTTTACGCAAGCCTTCCATATTTGGCACCTTCTATTTTATATTGAATTTTCGCTGTTGGATGACCACTCCGTATATTTTCTGGATAAAAAGTTATCGGGTTTTCTTTATAATAATAGTGATAACTACATTCCGATTATTATTCTCATATGTCGTTCCGTAACTAATAATTTTTTATAGTGACCTCCCTGTATAAAAAAGAGGGAAGTTCTGTGTAAATACCTTTACCGGTTTTTTTTTATTTTCAAAATTTTCTTTTATTTTCAGAAATATTTTAAAAAATGGGTTTAGAATGTCATGAAACGTAGAAATTTTACATTTGAGTAAAAACCATATTTTTCCATTTATTCGTGGTTAAAAGTTTTTTCTGAAATAGGTTTAGAATGTCATAAAACGTGTTAATTTTAAATTTGAGCGAAAACTTTTTTTTTTCATTATCTGTTCCTTTTAGGCGGTCAACCTTCTTTATTTTCCAGTGAAGGCTTAGAACTATTTCTTTGGTGGCAGTTACGTCAGCTACCTACCAAATTTGACTGTTCTCTGTCAAGTCGTCTTTTAGTTAATGCACCAACAGACCGACAGACAGACTGACGGAAGTGAAAAACCTATATTTTCGTAATCTACATGATCCGAAACGTGAAAATCTGAAGAAATCTCGGAGGGTGATTGTTTCTCGAATACAATACTTCCCTTCGGTATATGCGAGGGAAGCAAAAATAGTAGAAAAATCTGCGAGAGATTAAAAAAATTACTCTGTTCTATTTTTATGTACCGTTGTTATCCACCATCTTCTTTTCCGTCGAGGTTTTTTGTTAGTTGTGACATTAGCTTGTAATAATTAGTAAGAAATAATTAAATGCACCTAAAGCAGCCATTGCCGTCGCAGCAGCAATTTCCACGTCTATCATCTTCTATGTTCTAGCAACAACTGCTGTATTGGCCAGTGTTGCCACAGCCTTTCCGGCGATTTCGGTAGAATAGGTTGAAATTTTTCGGTACATTTCGTATCGATGCGCGGTACAGGGAATTTCAAAAAACAAATTTCACTCACTTTATAATCACCTTTCTTTTTATTTTAGTGATACCGACTTAAGAAAAGTGTTCGACACAATTTCATAACAAATCAGTATTTCCGTAGATTTCATCCAATTTCGGTAGCTGTTGCATCGCTCGTATCGGCCAACGTCTGGGTGGAATATTTGTAGACAAATGTTTCGGCAATTGTTTTGGCAATTGTTTCGGCCACAATATGACCCAACGTGTGGAGCTAGCATAAGACAGTCTATATCTATTGCGTCTACTTCTTGGTGAACATGTATAGTCCGCAAAGTAAAACGTGTATTAAAAGATAGCTTCATGACAGTGGTATACTGCGTTAGAAGCTAGGGACTCTACAGCACTAAATATTATCTTCGGTCGATAAATGAACAAACGTAAGTAGACTGTAAAATAGTATTACTCTCAGTAAGACGTAAAAAATATTATTCCATAAGCTGATAACGAAATATTACAAAAGTTGAAAGGCCTAAGAATATCTTGGATCAGCACCGTTCAATGCAGAGAAGCAATATAAAACTGCCAGAACCTCGCATTGTGCGTTTAAAAAGGCCTTCCTCACTCTAAATATATGAATATAAAACGCCAGTCATTATGTTGCGTGCGGCATTCCCTATGCAATCTACGAAAAAATGCCAGCCCGTAAATTACGAGATCACTAGTGGTATGTCGCAAGGGGAAACAATAAATCCTCCATTTCAAATAAATGAGGATTCTAATCTCGGCACGCTCCATTTCTTCTAATCTTAAATCATCGCGGCAATATCTTGAAGAATGGCCCAACTCGAGCTCAGCCACTTCAAATCGCACGTATTATTATTTGAGAGAGCGTCGCAGAATGTATTTTTGCTGTTAGACGTCTTATTCGCGAAATGTCGCGGCACTTAGTTATATTTCCTCTTCTGCCACAAGCGACCACCTTAAATATAGATGCGCTGAAAATGAAAAGCTACTGACACGAAATATAGATAGAATATTTACCCTACTTTCTCGCCCATACGCTGCGCTCCCGATAAATTTGGTACTTTAGCTAAGTATGTATGAGGGTCCGTACGAAAGCTCGGGATTAGACAAGATTTCGTATTGTGAAAGATGACTTCATAACACAAAAGAAAATTGTGTAACGTGCTGGAGAAATATCAGCGAGATGAGGAAAAATTGTTTTATAGGGATCATATCCATTTGCGGTAACCTTGAAAATTATATAATTTGTTGGCATTATTCGGTCTTTCTACATATATGAATTGGTATTTTTCTGTAGATTTGATGGATTTAAGGTCTATAAGTAAAATAACAAATTTGTTTTAATTCACAATCAAGACAATTTACAATCGATCAATACAATCGAAAGTGCACTCCGCTAGTTATTTTATCCAATATGTGCTATTTAGTCCAGTTTCACCTCTATCTTGAGTGCTATGAAATTTTCCTTTCGAGTCTCTTTAAAGGTAAACTTCTTGAAGATATTTGCACTTAAGCATGGGGGAATAATTGGTCATAGAATTTTAATAATATTTGGGGCAGATGTCATAAAATTTTTTACAGAAGTTGCAGTTTAGCAAGCTTCGTTGAGACATTGAAAATGAACTTGACTAACTTTCAAGCCCGGCATGATATTTATAAAATCTGCAAAATGTACAGGGGATAGAAATAAAGAAAAGTTTTAGATATATTCAAACTTTTATTAAGCTGCGGATAAAAAATTTAAAAAGTTACACAACTCGGAGTAATTGCAATAGTATTTACATTAATATTCCACGAAAAAAAATGGCTTTCGGAAAAATTCGGGAACATGAATTTAGGTATCAAAATTTATCAAATACAGAAGTTTTACAAAAACGATGCTAGGCGTTAGTCGGCGTCGAGACGTAAACATGCGAGAACATGAATTTAGATATCAAATCAAATATAAGTTTTGCAGAAACGGTGCAAGGCGTCAGCCGGCATCGGGACGTAAAAATAAAAGAATATTAACCCAGGTATTAAAATGTATCAAATACACAAGTTTTACTAAATCGACACTAGGCGTCGGTCGGCATCGAGATGTAAAAATGCAAGAACGTTAATTTAGGCATAAAAATTGGTCAAATACACAAATTTACAAAATCCAGGCTAGGCGTCGGTCGGTGTTGAGACGAAAAAATGGAAGAATATTAATCTAGGGATCAAAATTTATCAAATTCAGAAGTTTTACAACTAGGCGTCGGTCGGCGTCGAGACGAAAAAATGCAAGAACATAAATTTAGATATCATAGTTGATTAAATACACAACTTATACAAAAGCGACACTGGGCGTCGTTTGGCGTCGAGAGGGATGAAAATTTATCAAATACAAATGTTTTATAATAACGAAGCTAGACGTTGATCGGCGTCGAGACGTAAAAATGCAAGAACATAAATTAAGATATTAAAATTGATCAAATACACAAGTTTTACTAAAACGACGCTAGGCGTCGGTCAGCATCGAGATGTAAAAATGAAAAAATATGAATGTTGGTATCAAAATTTATTAATTATACAAGTTTTACAAAAACGACCCTAGGCGTCGGTCGGCGTTGAGACGTAAAAATGCAAGAATATGATTTTAGGTATCAAAATTTATCAAATTCATAGTGAAATTTGGATCCTTCAAAAAGTATGTGATGTAACAGCACCGAACGCTTTCGTGTCCAAAAAAAAACAGCCGAATTTCCAAGCGTTATACAAATCGCTACTACCCCCCGGCATTACCGTTACATCTTTGATTTGTTAAACATTTTCAATGTTAAATATTAAGACATTGGCTTCTAGCACATACGCCAAAAATGAAGTTTCTGGACTATGACTAGCTTGCTCTACTGATTTTTCACAATTACACCCCCCCCCCCTCCACCCCTTCAACAAAAAATACATTCGTGTACCAAATGTCACTACGTGGATGTGGAAGTAAAAATGAAGTTTCTAGCTTGCTCTACTTATTTTCCCCTATTCACAACCTACCACCCCCTACCCCTTCAACGGCATCATCTCAATCAGAATCATTACAATACACACGTGTACTAACTTTCAAGTGAATATCTCAATATTATATTATCAATTCCTTTAATAATGGAGTGGGGGTGGGGGGTTGAAAAATATTAGAAAGAAATTTAAGGCCTTGGTTTCTAGTATATACACCAAATCCCAAGTTGCTGTATTCTTGCCAGCTTGCTTTACTTATTTTTCCCTATTTACCTCTACTTACCCCCCACTCCTTCAACGAAATCATGTCAAAATATAATCTAGTTTCAGATGTCGTTATATTGCATTCTTGTACCAAATTTCAAGTGAAAATCTCAATTTAACTTTATCAACTCTTTTAATAAGGGAGTTGGGGTGGTAGTGGGATGGGAAATGTTAAAAAAAAAACCTGAGGCCTTCGCTTGTATTACATAAATCCATCTGCTTGCTTTGCTTATTTTCCCCTATTAACCCCCAACCCTTCAATAGAATCATCTCAAAATATAATCTAGCTCCAGATGTGGTTATAATACATCCGTGTACCAATTTTCAAGAGAATATCTCAGTTTCATTTTATCAACCCCTCTAATAATGAAGTAGTGGTTGGTTGAAAAATATGATAAAAAAATCTGAGGCCTGGGCTTCTAATACATACACCGAATTTCAATTTTCTGTACTCTTACTAGCTTGCTTTACTTATTTTCCCAAATTTATGCCGATTTAACCCCCAACCCTTAAGAGGGATAATCTAAAAATATAATTTAATTCCAGATGTCATTATAATATATACCTACATATACCAAATTTCAAGTAAATATCTCAATTTCATTTTATTAAACCCTTCAATAAAGGAGAGGAAGGGGTGGGGGGAGGGGTATGGAAAATATACAAAATTTCGATTCCTTGGCTTATGGTACATACACCTAATTTCTAGTTTCTCTACTCTTAGCAGCTTGCTTTACTTATTTCCCCCTATTTACCCCTATTTACCCCCAACCCTTCACCGGATATGTTCAAAAGACAATCTAGTTGCAGATCTCGTTATAACATATACGTGTACAAAATTTCAAGTCAATATTTTAAACCGTTCCGGAGAAAAAAAAATTACAGACAGACAGACCAACAGACAGAATTTTTTTTCGCTCAAATTTAAAATCTTGACGTTTCAAGACATTCTAAACCTATTTTAAGAAAAAAAGAAATTGAAAATTTTCTTACAGTTATTATACTTCCAATCCATTTACGTGAATGTGGACGTAAAATTATACTGAACCTTTAGAAATGGTATAACTATATTAGGTTTCATATTTTTTTATAACAATATGTATAAATCACGCTCATTTGTTGAATTTTCATGTATTTTTTTATTGAAAATTTGCAAAAAATGTAGTACATTATTCATCGTGAAGAGCTGCCTGTAAGTCGGAAAATTAGTAAGTTACGAAAAAATTCCAAGAGACAAAAAATATTTAGAAAACCTCAATGCATACGTCAGAATTTTTAATTATATATTTTTAAAGCGCTACAATTTCAAATAAAGGGATAGTTTTTCATATTTTTACCGGAAAAACTCGGTGAAAACTCTCTTTACAGAAAATTTGCAAATAAAAGAAGTATTGTATGTCGATGATACATTGACCTGATTTTTTTCAGATTCTTTTCTCAACTTTTACACTTCCCCTTCTCCACTCTTAGGAATTTTCGAGTGGCCATATTTCGAAAAATATGCATTTTTCTAAAATATTCACAAGAGTAAAAACGTATTATGTTGGGCCAGAAACGATAAATGTATTAATTTTTTTCATATTTGACCTAATTCTACAAGTTATGGAACCCGTGATAAAAGGGGTGTTTTCTACCCCTTCCGATAATTTCCTACTCTAATCTTTTTTAAACTTTTTTGCCAACGTCATTACAAACACATTGCACAATGTTTCATCGAAATGCATTAACTAGAACTCAAGCTAGAGATATTTACATTTTAGCGCTCCATTGACTGGACTAAATGAAAAATTTCTTAAAGACAAGATATGTAAATAAATTCAGTTTTTGGTTTTTCTGTTCTCCAGCACAACCAGATGTAGGTTGTTAGAGAAATATAAAGTTTTGTTTTCAGTAGATTTTAATTCTTTAATTTTTCTATTGTTCTCATTTTTAACTGAATCTTTATGGACGTAAGGGGTTGTGTAGATACTAGTTTACTGTACATGGCCTTAGTGAACTATGTGGACACTAGTGTTACAAGGAGAATTGTCAAATAAGAAATAGACAAATTAATTTCAGAATTTTAATTGCTAGCATAACCAGAATACATGTGTCGAAATAATACAAAGGTTAAAAATTAAGATTTTTGCAGATAGTTTTTCTTTTTAGTTGCATTTTTCCAATTCCGCTATCACTTTTCAATTTTTTCCGGAGTCGTTGGTGATGCAAGTACATTTTCTTCGTTTCTTGACACATTTAATTTAAAAAAATAATATTATCATCGCTACATATATGTATGCAACATTTTAAGGCAATAGATCAAGTTGAAGTGGTTAAAAAATTACTTGCAAGATTTGACCTGAATTGACTGAAAAACATGTGAAGCTGAAAAATAGCTTGTGAAATGATACACTTTGTTTAAAGTAGAATCTTCCTTTTTCAAGAATCTGCAATTAATTAACCAATTAAAAATTACTTTTAGCAACGAAACTGCACCTAGTGAGAATAGAACACACACACTTAGCGGATTGTGTAATTTAGAAATTATTGAGATTTATTACGATTATAATTAAGTTTGTGACAAAACTGTGATTGATTACATTTCCAATAAACGATAAAGAATCATTAATTCACTATGACACTTATAGATACGTATGTATTTAGATGTTAAATGAGTTGCACAATACAAACAGCGCTTAGTAAAATGAAAAATATCCAACTTAAAATGTAATTTACTTATAAACTAATTGAGACAATGCATTGCAACGAAACAAGTAGCATTTTATTAATACAAGGTAGGACTGAAACAATTCAGAGAGTTGAATAATGTATTCAATTATAGACATAACAGATATCTGTGTTATGAATTCTACAAGATATATCTATCAAATTACAAGCTAAATAATTATGTACCAAAGTAGGTTCATGATGTATGAGAAGTAGAGCAAAAAATAGCGGCATTTCTATTAAAGGAAATAGCAGGTTTATATCACTGAAGTCATACTGTTATTGACAATAATATTCCATATAGTCTAAGAGCTACCGGATGTTCCGAGTAACGTGCTTGGCACAAGTCTGCCACGTACTTGCAACCCTTCAAATCGCCATTACGTTTTTACATTTACGTTTTTACATTTATACATATGTAAATTGAAACATATTAAAATTGCAGCTTTGTAGAAGCATATTTATTTTATTATTTTTTTTACATTTTCGAAAATTTAGGGGATGATGATGCAACCGCGGGACGCCTGGCAGGTCATTACTTTCTTAATTATCTGGTATTAAAACATTAATTTACAAATTTTTAGCATTGTGCTAAGCGCGTTACTCGGACCGACCGGCAGCTCTTCTACTAATAGAAGTACATTAAATATTGTAATCGTTTTGCCGCCTAGTAAGAAAGATAAACCACCAGTTGTTTTTATTTATTTATTTTATTTATTTATTTAATCGTCTTATTTATATTAACGTCCTGGCGGAGTTTAGCTAATGCTATTCCACCACTCAACCAGGACACGTACACATAGACATCAACACAACGACCATTCCCTGCGATATTGCCATCTGCCGCAGCTGAGACTCGAACTCAGGAGAGATATCAGCTACTAGACATGTTGTGCCACCCAACAGCGGTCTAGTACACTGCTACCATCTCGGTAACACATGAAAAACGCCACTAAACATCCATACCCTGGCCAGGATTCGAACCCGGGACCCCGTGGTCGCAAGCCAAACGCCTTAGTATTGCGCCACTGAGCCGGTTTTTCACTTTTATGCTCGGGGTACAGTACGAGTTGTCTTACAATAACGTCGCTTTAGATAGTTTTGTATGTTATTATGTATACGATTTTAAATTACTTATTGAAAAAGTGAAAACGAAATGCACGGTGAAATGTTACCAAATCTACGTGATATGCGATAGATAGATATTACGGGTGAAACATTTATCGGTCGTAGATCGCATATTGCAGAAAATAAATAAATAACAACCAAAACAAATTTTGAAATTTGCGAAACACACGCCTTTGGATCTACGTTTCAGTCTTTCGAACCTAATATAGTTCCGTATAATTCTTATATAAATTGATAAATAATAAAAATTTACTCGCCTTCCTATCTTGGTAAAATACTCTTTAAAATCAACCAACAATTATTGTTGTAGATCTGAACATCTGTTTTATATTTTGATATGTCACAGTAGTATTTAACTGTAATATATTTTATTCCTGCTTTCATAATCACTGAAAACTATTATTTTGGGTATTTGGCAAATAGCGAAAATTATAAATGATTTATTCTTTATATACAGGGTGTTTGGTAAAACTATACCGACTCACAACAGGCATTTATATTATATTCTATTATATGATTAAACATACTTATTTGAAAATTGTTACGAGTTTTTCTATAATACTGAATCTTTCAACAAAGAAATAAAATAAAGTGTAGATCGGTTAACATGGAGCAACCACATTGACTCCATTGCTGCTAAATTGTGTAGCGCATACTTTGCCATTGGTAATTTAAAAACCTCCCTTAACCTAGATACCATTTTGTTATTTTACAAAGCATACGTCCACAGTAGACTGACGTATGGGATTGTTGTCTGGGGGTCGACGGTGGAGATAGATAGATTATTTCTGCTAGAGAAGCGTATCGTCCGCTTAATCGACAATGCCGATTATCGACAGCACTGCAAACCCATTTTTAAAAAATATAAGATAATGACAGTCTACGCGCTCTACTTCTTTAAGTTACTTATATTCACGAAGAATAATATTCTGAATTTCGAAAGAAATTCTGATGTTAGCAAAAGCTTACAAACACGGTACGGCGACCAATTGAGCATACCGTCACATAAAACAAGTATGTATGAACGCAGTCCACAATATATGGGAATAAAAGCATTTAACAATTTGCCTGAACACATAAAAAATATTGCTAATCCAAACAGCTTCAAAAAAGAATTAAAAAATATCTTGACAGAAAGAGTTTTGTACAGTCACAGTGACTATTTTAATATGCTTAGACATTTAGGATATATATAAGATTTTAACTTGATTTTAAAAAAACTTTTTTCCTTTTTATTTGTCTACTGTATTTCGTTAGCTCTGTTATTTTATTTTTATTAGTTTGTAAGGCCACATATGACACATCCAATGTTCCTCGGAATCTTATGGGAATAAAGATTATTATTATTATTTAAGGCGTCGAATTTCAGTTATTAAAAAAAACAAAAAAATAACCATCGACAAGAATGTTTCATTTCATCGGAACTTAAATCCTTGAAGTTTTCTACAAAAACCAGACTACTATTTTGAAAACTTTCACCTCACGACCACGGTCGGCCTTCCCTTGGCACAAAGCAAGTCAAAACAAAAAATTTTTTTGTCAACGTCTAGCAAATAAATAGTAAAAGTTATTAGCGTGAACAGCTGGATCACACGTAGCCACCCGAGGTGTTCTGAAAGTTTTCTGACACGCAGTTTGTGCAGGACGTGCACGTGATTCCGATTTTTAGTGCTGACTCTTCATTGTTTGTTTGCTAGACCTTGGTTTGCTACTGACGGGATGTCAGCTCCTATACTTATGTGCCCCCCAAGGTCCCCAGATTTGACACCATCGGATTTTTACTTGTGGGATACAATGAAAAAATTGTCTACATTGGGGACATTCAACTGCAAATGATATGATCTGCCCCTACAACTATGAACATAAATCAGACTAAAGAAGACTACGGTTAAATTAAGAAAACGAGCACGGAAATGCATTAAACGTAATGGATCTCATTCCGAACATAAGAATAATGATTTTGTAACCATTTAATTAGAGTTTTTGAAGTAATAGTCTTTTTTTTTGTTGACAAACTTATACATATTTTATTTTCGATTAAGAAAATTATTACCGATTGATATTCTTTTGTCTCTTTAGTAAATGGTAAACCTTGATGATGTGAATGATGATACCACACAAATGGGCTAAAATAGAGAAGTTTTCAAAATAATTGTAAGATGACTGATACATTTTTGAAATTCAAAGCATTCTATTACCATTAAGATTTTACCAAATGTATTTTTATTGTTATTACTAGCCAACACAGACTTTCAATTTGTTTCCTGTTGATTGTTTATTTATTTTGAAGAAAAAATTCATAATATCAAAAGATAAACTAAGAGCATAATAGCATATAATAAGAGTTCATAAGAGCTTGAAAGAAAATATCATTTGAATGAATGCCGTGTCATCAATTCGAAATTTATGACTGAAAGGTGTAAAGTAAGAATATGTAAAAATACTTTTTAAAAACACGTCCTTCCCATAAAGACACTGAAAAATTAAAAATAATATATTCACGATCTGCGCATTTTCAGGCTCATATGACTAAAAATGAGATCGTGGGTGAAGTTTTTACAACATATTAGTTATGTATCGAAAATGTTAGGTAACATAAGTTTTATAAAGAGTGCCGCACGTTTCTGTTTTTAGTCATATAACCTAAAGATACAGTGACAGCTGAAGGAATGTAATTTTTGTTTTTCACATTCATTTTAGTATTGAAAATACTACTGAGTGCATGATATAGGACCCATCTTACGAAAAACGTATGGAGAGCGACAGATCTGTTTAGGCCGCTGCGCCGGCCTTGTAGTAGAGTAACAAGCTGCCTCTATTCCGTTTGCAATGTGTTGCTAAAAGCTACGACCTATTTTAAACGATGCCCCATCAAAAGAGAAGAAGATTTGACTTGGTCGTGGAAAAATCGCCCTTTACAGGGGGTTGCAGGGGGCGATTTTCCGAAAAAGTCAAAAAAAATTTTGTTGTATATTTGATATTTACAGCACGTCAGCTTTGTTTTCACGTAATATTACGTACATATCTTAATACTTAATATTTTTTTCTAATTATTCAATATTGCCTGCGCTATGCTTTCTTATGGAGCGCCTTAATGAATTAACGCTTGCCCTGAAACGTATCAATTCACAAATCCTTTAACTCATCATAACTCCAAGCGTGTTCATTTTTCGAAAAATACCCCTGAAGTCAACGTTATACGCTTGTTATCGAGGATTTAGTTGTTTTTTTCAAATTTATAATAGAACTTACCGTTTGATTTGTGGTAATTTTCTTGTGGAGCGTTGTCGAATCTCGCCGACCCGACCACGGACATGCGAGGAAAGTTCATAATTACCGAACGCCCCTGCTATACTCGTCCTTATGCTATTGAGCACGAATACAGTCGATTTTCGTCCGATAACAACTGTTTAATCGTTGCCTTCTGAGACCGTTTTCTTTCTAAGTCTTTCTCTCAACAGTTGTACCTATATTATAGAGATATATTATCGAAGGTATTTAATGTATAATTATTCAGTTTTTCGTAGAATTATTAATAAAAATAATATTTAGAAAAAATGAAATGCAGAAAATAATTTTGTGTAATTTAGCACTCATATCAATATGACGATCCTATAGGACTTCGACCTAGAACAGTATAGTGGCATCTGGTATTTTCAATACACTTAAGATACTTGCGAGAGATGCAAGATCTGTGAATATTTTATAAAAAACATATTTTTAAGAAGTTTCATATTATATGCTTTTATTAAATAAAATGCTGACTAGTTTATAACTAATAATGTTCTCATCCTCTTCAAGAATTGTATTTCTTTGTGTACACTACGTTATATTTTCATTTCCTTGTGTCTAAGTACTTAAAACCAGGTGTACATACACAATAGTAGAGCCCATAACGCTGTGATATATTGCGGAGATAAGAAACCCACGACATTCACAACCCATTTAGCGGAGATGCCGCCAGTTTTATGTTGGGTACCGTAAAATGGACTATCCACTGTAACAAAATTTAGTAACATAAGCTTGACCATTTTCTATTGTTACTATCGGCGGAACTGGAAGACTGTTATTTATTTTAAAGGAACCAAGATAATGTTATACAAGTATACTAAATCGAAGGGACGCAGTGAAACTTGAAAACATAAGTTTCTTATAAATACTGGAAATACTTGAAAAATTCCTATAGTCAACACAAACTGCCGAGCAAGTTTCTTGAGAGGTATGTATAATAAATGCACAAAAATTCCTTTCTGTACCCTCATATATGTACATAAATAGTAGAAAGAAAATGTTTAGTTCGAATTATGTTAAAACGTAAGTTTTACTGTCAAATAATGGCGCTGATAATTCGGTTTTACATAATTACGTAATAAAATTAACATATCTCACTTCCATGTGTAGTTAAAAATGCATTTAAAATTACTGTAACCATGCTTAGGACATGCGTCAAAATTGGATACATGTGTATTGTCACGACATAATATCACTATTGGACTACATCAAAGTTACATTGGAAGAATTGTTAATGAGGAAAAAAACTGTAGTGGAACCGAGTCAATTATTCTGTTCGATATGAGATTTGGGAGTGTTCAGGAAAACTTTTTCTTAAGAAAACACCAGATTATTCAAAATTGTGTATAGTGTTACTATTTATTGTTTTTCGAGCTGCCAGGTAGGCTTCTCTCCTTCTAAGAAAGACACAGCAAACACGCGAAAGGAAGTAATGGTGAAGGAAGACTTAGATTAAAATATCTAAATACAAAACAAAAAGCAAATAATGAACAATTGTATCAAAAAATTTATTGAAGGAGCCGTTACTCTGTGGTAGTTAATCATTTTGCACAAATAACTAAATAAAACACACTACTATGTTTTCTACCACTATGTATTTATAAAAATTGCGACTGCAGTTTCGACTTACAAAGCCATTGTCAAGCAGTGAATCAAATTTGACTGATTTACAATTATACAGAAATGTTATATATAGACAATTTTGGTTGGATAGATAGGTACAATAAGGGCTTAGGCAGGTAGATGACAATAATAAACTTAATTATGAATATTCAATTATGGGTCTGCCGGCTGTAAATAAAGGTGAATATATCAGATCTAATTGATCATTTAACAAATTATAATCTTTGATATTATTGTGTTTATGAATTTCCAGAGATTCTATAATGTTTAATTTAAAGCCTTTTGTTGAGAAATGTAAAATTTCAATGTCGTCTAATTCTGGAAAACTATGGTTGTTTTCGAGGCAGTGGTTCGCGAAAGATGAATCAGTTTTCTGTAACCTATATGATCTAAGATGTTCTTGATACCGTATTTTGAAATTTCTACCACTTTGCCCTATATAGATACTATTACACTCTGTACATTTTAACTTACAAACTCCAGATTTGTTAAATTTACGTGTTGGGTCTTTTGCATTGTATAATATGTTTGATAATTTACTCTGTGATTTAAAAGCTATTTTTAGATTGTGTTTAGATAGAACATTAGCTATTTTTTCGGATAAATGGCCACAGTAGGTAATTGTTGTACAAGTAAATTTTGTGGTTTCTTTTATTTTTGGATATATTAATATATCCAAAAATAAAAGAAACCACAAAATTGACTTACATAACAATTACCTACTGTGGCCATTTATCCGAAAAAATAGCTAATGTTCTATGGCTTTGTAAGTCGAAACTACAGTCACAATTTTTATAAATACATAGCGGTAGAAATCATAGTAGCGTGTTTTATTTAGTTATTTGAACAATTGTATCAATTTCAACTTGGTGATAGTCTGGTAGCAAATAACACTGCGCGAATCAGAGAGCATAATGCACCTTTTCGCATGAAACAAATAAAAAATATATTTCGGTAACACCCACACCTTTTTTCTCCAACTAACTATAAAGAATGGTAAAGCACAGCCTCTGATATTTAACTTTCTGCTAGTCTTTCCTTCGTTTTTTTGTTTGTTATTTCTTCATGATTGTGTCTCCTTATATTCTGTCTTTGAGCTTTAAAAACTGTAGAAAAACAAACATTTTAAACCATGCGTTGTGACATAGACGTTTCCTCTCACTGCACAGATAAGAATTCTTATCTCTTTGACAAAGAGTCTGAATTCTTCGCATTAATCTGTTGTATTCTTCCTATTTAAAAGCATTGTTACACCTTGAGCCTTCCAGTTTCTCCTAGCTTGTACTTCAGCTGGAGTTTCTGCAGTACATCCCCAGGTTAGGAAGGTTCTAAATGGGATTTTTAAATGTTTAGATATGATTGTTGTTATTAAAATGTTTAAGTAATTCAGAGGATAGAATTGATTTAAATAGTAGGTTCGGTATTTATGAAAACGGATAAGAATCATAATTTAAAGTATGTTGGACAAACGAAATGTCCAATCAATATTGGATTCAAGAAGCATAATATGGTCTATATCAAATATAGAAGAGCTGAAACAGTAATTGAAAAGATGTCAATGATTTTTTGTAAGTAATAGGCAAGTGTATACTTCTGAGAGTTTAGAAATAAAAAAATTTGAAAGTAATACGCGTGATGACCAAATTCATATCTCAAGTACACGACTATACTGGTTTTTGGGACATAGTTTATTGCACCAAGATGTCAGTTTAGCTCAGTTATACAGTTTGACCCACTTAAGATCACAACACTCCTGTACACTCGTTTATTGACGGTTGATTAACTTCAAACTTTGGTGGTAAGAGAAAATCGATTAGGTGATTGTTTGAGCTTAGTAATATGTGATACATGTCAGTAGCGTGCAATTTTAGGGGGGTTTGATGATTGATGAGCGATTTTTTTAGAAAAAAAACTATCAAGGTATTCTTAATTAGCAACTTTAGAAACCGAAAGATTTTTGAGACAGTGGCCGTCAGAAAAACAATTTCTTAAACTGAATGTAATGTTTATCTGTAAAACGGATTCTCAAATCAGAAAAATGTATTCTTTATTTTTTGTTCAGAATAATGTATTGCTCTAGTTTGAATTGATTTTTTAAAACAGATAAAATATTTATTTGTATCTGACACCTGTGAGTAAAGAAGAGCTTGTAATTTATATTTCTAAATTAAAAAATTACTCGGCACCAGGTCCGGATGGAATTCAAGTACCTAAGTACAATTAAAAAATTTCACAATTATATCATTGAACCTCTTGTACATATAATAAACTTGTGCTTTAAAAATGGTGAGCTGCCACTGGCATGGAAAGAATCAATAGTTACTCCAGTTTATAAACAAGGGAAAAAAACACAATTAACAAATTATAGACCCATTTCTCTTATAAACAATTTAGCAAAAATATTTGAACAAAGCCTTAAAAGCAGACTGACTGATTTTTTTGAAAAAAACATGGTATTAAACAGTAAACAATATGGTTTTCGGAGAAATAGACAAACGGAACATGCAATTTTAGATTTAACGAAAAAAATTATATTTGATGTGGACCAAGACAGAAAGAGTCTAGCAGTGTTTTTAGATCTGGCAAAAGCCTTTGACACGGTCTCGCACGATATACTCATAACTAGATTAGAAAACGTTGGTGTAAGAGGTTTTTCTTTAGACTTAATAAGAAACTATCTAAGTGAAAGAAGTCAAAGTGTAAAAATTGATGATAAAAAAAGTGAGCCATTAAGTATTAACACAGGCGTTCCGCAGGGGACGGTCCTGGGTCCACTATTATTTTTGATATACATAAACGATATTGCATATATAAACCAATTAGATGGACACCTTATATCATATGCAGATGATACTGTAATAATATTCACAGATACATCGTGGGAGGCCGTATACAGGAGAGCCGAGGGTGGATTGGAGGCTCTGCGAGATTTTTTAAATCAGAGTCAACTAAGTTTAAATATCGACAAAACCAAGTTTGTAACGTTCACAGCTACAGATGTTGATCAACCACAAGTACTAGATCTTAAACTGCACAAAGAAGGCTGTAATAAACAAAACTGTCACTGTTCTACTATTAAAAAATCAACAAAAATAAAATATTTAGGCATAATAATCGATCAACATCTAAAATGGAATGAGCATGCAAACTATATTAATAATAAATTAAAAATATTAATACGCAAGTTTTATTTATTACGCGATATTTTAAATAAAAAAAATTTAAAAACTGTATACAATTCTCTGGTTGAGTCGATTCTAAATTACGGTATATTAGCTTGGGGAGGATTATATAAAAACGCTTTGCATAACCTACAGGTGACACAGAATACAATTCTTAAGATAATGAACCGACGAGGGAAGCTGTATTCGACTGGACCATTGTATACAGAACTTAATATATTAAATGTTAGAACTTTATATACTTACCGCTGTTTACTGCATAAATATAATCCGCCTAAAACGGAGTATGTTTACGGTTTATCAGAAACTAGATACAACCAAAATCAAAACTTACTAGTTCCATTTTTCAAAAAGACTTTCTCTCAAAGATCTGTATTTTACCATGGTCCAAAATTTTATAATATACTGCCAAAAGGTTATAAAAGTAATATAAAATACAAAAAATATAAGATACAAGTGAAACTTTATATAAACAACAATTTAAATAAATTTATGGAAATTTTGGAATAATTCGCTTTCAGAAAATAAAAACATGCTAAAGTTACAGTGCATGCCCCTCACTCGGCATACTTAAACTAATTAAATATCGCCTGTTTGATTGATGCAAACAGGATCAATTTTCACCTGCTCAAATCTAATCTAATCTAATTCAATGTAATTTAATTTAATTTAACACTAATTTAATTCAATAAAATTCTAAAACTAGTGGTTAACACAAATAAATGTACACAAAACAAACACTTTAGGTGTTTAGGTGTACATTTAAATACAATACAATAATTATTATAATAATGTCACAATATATACAGCCACTAGTGTAACATTGTCCTCAAATTGTAGATAATTGTAGATAACTGATTTATTTATTTATTTGTGTTTATTATATTATTGTTATTATATTATTTACATTATTTACATTTACATGTAGATCATTTGAATTTGAAACTTTGAATTTGAAAACTTTGAATATTATTTAATAAAGCAAATATTCTAATTCATACATACCTATCATTTTTCTAACAAATTTTAATGCCTTATTTATATTAACGTCCTGGCGGAGTTCAGCTATTGCTGCTCTACCACTCAACCAGGACACGTACACATAGACATCAACACAACAACCATTCCCTGCGATATTGCCATCTACCGCAGCTGAGACTCGAACTCAGGAGAGATAACAACGACTAGACATGTTGTGCCACCCAACAGTGGTCTAGGTCACTGCTACCGTTTCGGTAACACATGAAAAAACGCCACTAACATCCATACCCTGCCAGGATTCGAACCCGGGACTCCGTGGTCGCAAGCCAAACACCTTCAGCATTGCGCCACCGAACTGGTCTTCTAAGTAAGCCATGAAAACCAAATTGATTGGAAATGTCAATATATTTATTTATTATTTTTATTTTTTTCACCCTAGTAAATTATTTTTTTATTTGTTTTGTTGTAAAATGAATTCAATCTAGTACAATGCATTATTCTGAACAAAAAATGAAGAATACATTTTTTTGATAGATAAAAATTAGTTTTGGTTTAAAAAACTGTATTTTTGACGGCTACTATCTCAAACATCTTTGAACCCACTACGATACAATTTTGCATAAAGGTGTTTCCAAAGGTGCTGATTAAGAATACCTTACTAGTTTCTTTCTAGCGAAATCGCTAACTAATAATACTGAAAAATCGACTTCTCAAACCCCCTTATTTAACCAAGTTTAAAAAGTCACCGTATCGATCTTTTCTGACCACCGAAGCTTTAAGTTAATCAAGCATCAATTAACAGGTGTGCGGGGGTGTTGCGATCTTAAGTGTGTCACAGTGTAGAATACATTGGTAGACTTAGTTTAGTTTTAGTTATCTTCCGATGATGATCGTGTTGTTGGCAAACCGATCTTTGATGATTAATAATAATCTTAATTTTATTTATATTATTATGATTGATGTAATTCTATTTTATAAAAAAAGAAATTCATTTCAGTATGGATTAGAAGTACTGTATTATAGTATTTAGGATCCAATTATCCAGAGTAAAAATAACTTTTCTACTACAAAAATAAAATCTGAACTAGAAAGTTTGCCTTTCGGTTACAGAACTTTTTTACAGATCCAAGAACAAAGTCCATCACGTACGACCAGTGAGTTGGAAAATCCCTAATGAGAGCTTCATGCACTATTAGACAAACTCCAGCATCGGTTCGGCTTACAGAGAGATAATGCCCTTGATTTTTTTTAGCACGCAACTCAAATGAGAGACCGTGCATGATGTAGTGACAACGCGTATCCTCTTTAAGCTTCAAATTTATCAGGATTCCATTACTTTACTCTTACGAAGGCATCTACAATTAACGAAAATTACGTAGTGGGAATGACAGTTGGCTGGAAAGCGGTTTAACTCGTCTAGTCACTCGATGGAATTACGAAAAAGTGTTATTTCTTTTCTTGATTATTATAAATATTGATAATGTTGTAAATTCCGATCCCTCAACCGTAAGTAATATATTTTAGTGATTTATTAATAATTGCATGACTAATATAAAATACCACAAGAAATAAAAATAAATGTTTAATCAGTTGATATTATTTTCCTCCGTCAAATACTTTTGTAGCACAGCATCAGGCAGACGATAGACAAACTAAAAGACCTTAATTTTTGTCATCTATATATAAACTGAAACATGAACATTTGAGAAAAAAATCGAAGCAATATTTTTTATGATTATCCAGTCAAATAGGATCGGATGTTTGTTAAGGCGTAAAATTGGACATAATAAATGTCCCCATCTCTAGCTGTCGCGCTCGAGCTGCCATCTTGAAAAATTGTTGCTCGAATTACATTTCTTGCTTATATCTCGGTAATCATTAGTCATATCGAAATTATGTTCCATATACAGGGTGTAACCAATTTCATATCATTGAAAAAGCTGGTAATGAGGACCGACTTGATAAACTAAAAACCCATATAACTTTATCCTCTAGGGGTAATTTGAAAAAAAAAAACACCTCGGTCAAAAATTTGAATGTTCAGGTAGGAGACATTTGAGAAGCACTGCATCTCTGAGTCTATGGACTCATAAAAAAATGTAAAGGTTACCGACTTACGTGGTTACGTGTCTTCGCCGTCGCGCTGTCTCAAAACAAGAAGTGCGGCACTTTGATGGGACTGTTTTAGCCGAACTTTTGATACTAATTATGAAAATTGGTTATCTCTTTCTGCACAACGCAAGCACAGGATGGCCGCAGGGGTTTAAACGGGGAATTTGCTTACATGTATGTTTTTTTAGGAGCAACATTATTGGAAGTTTTATTTTATAAAAGTTAAATGTGATTTGTAAACATTTGTAACATAACATACGTATTCTGTGTTAAAAGCTTAAAGAAATAATTATGTCATGAAATTGGACAACGAATTATTAGACGTCCGAGATACGAGAGCAGAAAATGGTTATGTGTATTTTATTAGGAAACATCTGATTTTTTAACGAATTGCGCGCATATTTTTTCCAATCAGGTATCGAAAACTAGAAATCGAGTCTTTGGTCTCTATGAAAATCAATGTATACAATAATCACCTGATCGCAAAACAGCGAATAAGAGTAATGATAATAATAATAATAGCATTACCTTTATTGCTCAACAGGGAACACCCAATTAGTCAATGACAGACAACTCTATTGAATTTGCCACAAAAATTGTTCGAAATCGCCTCCATTTCCATCAATAGACATTTCGGCATGTCGAATTAAGATCATATGCATTCCGTTTAACACATTCGGTAAACTACCACACTAAACTATGAACTAACGTTGTCAAAAAAGAAAAACTTGGTCCAAAATCCAAAAAGCAACACAAAGAGAATGAACAAGTAAGTAGATTCTGTACGTAAACAAGTACTTAACGACTTGAACGGTAGTCAATAAAATAAATTTTACGTGTCCCAAAATTTAAAAAGAACAAAAGCAACATACAAAAACAACGAACGGGTAGGTCGTGCGTACGTTCTTCACCAAGTAACGTCATAAATTGAAATATTGCTTGATAATATTACAAGGGAGAGTATACTAACTGCAGCCAGCAATTCTCAAACAATATTTTTTTTTAATCTTGACTTTTTTAAAATTTATTATCTCCAAAACTATGGGCTTTGGACCCTATGTTACGTAAGGTTTTTTGTTTGCCTATTTATACCCCACCACCAGTTTTTAATGACATGCAACTAATTACGCCCTTTATAAAATAAAGCTTTTAAAATTCTCCATAGAAAATGTCATATACATATTTTTGCAATTCCGATAAACTTAAAAAACGTCCGTCATTTGTCCGTTCGTCTGTCGGTTTGTCCGTCCGTCGCTTCAATCACCATCTTTCTTGTAAGCATAATAACTTAAGAACGAAAAGTCCAATTTTATTAAAACTTGGAAGGTAAATCAGTGTTAGATGGAGCAAGAATCTTCTCAGTACTGAAAAAAATCCATCGATAGATATGAAGGTTATGAACTATTTTATTTATAAAAATGCTAGAGTACTGTAATAGTTGATATGTTTATAATTCTGGGTAATTGCTTGTGACCTTAATCATATCACGATGATACTGTCTTGATTGGTAAAACATTCACTAGTATAATATATAGTAATTTTACTCTTCACGTGTATTTTCTTTTTTTTAAATGGTCCATAACTTTCATATTTTTCGATCGATTTTTTTCAAAATTGAAAGTGTTATTGTAATGAAACATATTCTTTATAGGATTTTGCAAACAGTAGAAAAAACTATCTACGAGAATTAGAAAGAAAAACTGTCTGTAGAATCATTGATTTCCAATATTTGCATTCTTTCGATAACCTGAATTCTGGTTATGCCAGCAATAAAAATCCTAAAATGAATGTCTTTTTCTTACTTGACAATTCTCATTATAACACATAGTCCCCTATGACTATGCAGAGTAAACTATTATCTACATAACCCCTTACGATCATGAAGATTCAGTTATAATGAGAACAAAGGCCTGAAATGAATTTATTTATACCTTGTCTTTGGGAAATTTTCGTTCTAATTTCCCATAGTTTTTTCTGCTGGTTGCAAAATCCTATAAAGAACATGTTTCATTAGAATTATAAACAAAAAAAATAATAATTCACTTTTAAGCATGAAATACTGATATACCGTTCAAGTTTTAATAAAATTGGACAATTTTTTCTCGTTCTTAAGATATTGTGTTCATGGCGGATGGAGAAACAGACAAACAAACCGACAGACGAACGGAATGACAGCGAAGTTATTCAAAATTGCGCTATTAATACAATGATATGGAAATTTTTCACTGTGAGCGATATTTACGATTTTATTTACGTGTCGATCAAAACCATCGCCGAACTATACTCTACGGTTTGAAAGTTTTCATAAAAATGGCTTAAGCTATTCCAGAATATCGATTGAATAAGTGTCGAAAAAACACCTTTTTATTTTGAAATTTGTATACTCTGTTAAAAATTGGAACTAGTCAGAGAACATTTTTTTAAATTTATGGCGGAGGAGCCGGCAGTAACTAGCTATTAGATCAATAATAAAAAAACCGCTCCCTAAGGAATCACTAACTATATCCAGATTTTCAATCCAATTATCTTTAAAGAAAAACATCTTAAATATATTTGCACTTTAGTATGTGGAAGTAATTGGTCATAGAATTTTAATAATATTTGATGCGTTGATTACTAACATATATGTCAAAAATTAAGATTCTGGACTCATACTAGCTTCCTTCACTTATTTTCCCCAATTTACAACCCCCACCTCTTCATCGGAATCGTCTAAATCAGATGTCATTACATTTCACACGTGTACCAAATTTCAAGTGAATATCTCAATTTTATTTGATCAACCCCTTAAATAATGGAGTGGGGTTGGCGGGGGTTTGAAATATATTATCAAGAAATCTGCGGTCTTGGCTTCTAATATATACACCAACAGTCAAGTTTCCGTACACTTACTAGCTTGCCTTATTTTTCCCTATTTACCTCTACACCTACCCCTTCAACGGAATCATCTCAAAATATAATCCACTTCCAGATCTCGTTATAATACATACATATATAAAATATGAAGTCAGTGTCCTAAACCGTCCTAGAGGAAACGTGCCCAAAAAAAAAAGTTACAGACAGACAGAAATTTTTTCGCTCAAATTTAAAGTCTCGACGTTTCACCAAAAAAAAAAATCATTTTTTTTTTACTATTACTATACTTCTACTCCACTACGTCAATGTCGAAGTAATTAACACATAACGTGAGGTAGAGAAGAAGTAGAAAGTAGTTATTTTTATTTTTTCACGGAAAGCAGTGGGACCCATTTTATACCAGGTCATTTTTGCGAGGGACAAGGCATACGGTGTCAGTAGACGTCGGAAAAGTAGGAAAAATAAACGTGACGCCTAGTGAATTAGTAGTGAAAATATGATCGTTGTATGTACCTTTTATAATGAAAATATTTTAGCGCATTAAGGTGAGCTGGAAAAAAAGATATAATGGTTTTTCTCGAAAAAAATTTAAAAGGATTTTTTTGGATTGTGACAGAAAATAATTTTCAAATGACTGCCAAAAGTTTGTTTGTGGTCAGATTGACTTGAAAATTTTACTGTATTAAAGTACCCCCAAATCAAATTTGGCGCACGTTTGAGCTCTTAGTTTCGGTCTGATAACCCGTTGAAATGTAAGAAGATTTACCCCAATTTTTTTACACTTTACTTCAAAGGGTTGTCACACTGTAACAAAGAGCTCAAACGTGCGCCAAATTTGGTTTTAAGATCTCTGGGAGTAGTTGATACACAGTCAAATTTTCAAGTCAATGTGACCTCAAACAAATTTGTAGCAGCCATTTGGAAATTACCTTTTCACAATTCAAAACATTTTTTTTTCACTTTTCTTCGAGAGAAACCGTCAAATTTTTTCTTGCAACCCTCCTTCGTGCGCCAAAAAAAAATCATTATAAAAAGCACGCACTATATTTATTTATTATTATATATTTTCACAATTTTTAATAGATCTCGGGTTTTTTTCGACCTCTCCGACGCCCACTAATAGCCTATACATCGTCCCTCACAAAAATGATCCACTATAAATATAGATCTAAAATTAAAAGTCCTAAACAGTCATAACATTTAAATGTGTTTTAAAGCTTTCATTTGTTAGCTAGCATTGTACTCCGCAACCAGCAAAAAAAACATTAATTGCAACAGTCATGGCATTAATTAAGCAAATGCAACATTTCACTTCATCAAAAGCAGTCTCCCGGCTCCAGCGGCATTTAGTTAGTTTCCACTTGAAAGTAAACGATAAATAAAATTTTAAAAACACTGCAATCACGCTAAAAGTGTTTAAATGAAACAAATACCTATTCCGCCATCATCGCTAATGCTCCTGCTATTTGTCGTCCGCTTTATAGAAGTGCAGAAGCCCGCGAGCGCCGAGGACGGTCTACATTAGACTCACAAGTACTGATTTCCAGTTTAATTCGAGTATTTGTATACTTCAGGGACGGCTCGTAATGCCCCAGAACAGTGATTTAGTCGAGAAAAGCTCTTACACATAATGAAATGTTTTGAAATTCAAATAGTACGTCCGACATCGGAAGCTTGAAGATGAATGGAAATTTTACGGATTGTAGCGAGAAGATTGATTTCCATATGTACCTTCTGTGATTCTTCTTATACGCTTGTCGTTTGACCTGCGGTAAAAATAAAAACGCACCCGGATCTTACGAGGGAAATAATAAAAATGCAATAAAAACAAGGTGCAATATATATAGGAAAATGTCTCACAATCGAGAGGGACTCGTCTCTGAATACAGATAAGTTTTGCCGAACAAGCAAACGTTTGTCTTTGTATTATATTGCTGTACTGGAAAAGGTTTGTTATTTGCTACCTGATTATAATTCTTTAAATAAATTTTCTACTCAAAATTGAACTAACATAGATTAGTAAGATTATATTTCGACTTACTAATAACTAACACATGGGTTACAATTTTTTGTCGAATATCTGCTAGATACCATTGTTTTGCGAAGGAATAAAAATGCTATAAAATTATGTGCCTATTTATAACCATTTTTTTCTTGAAACGACGGTTAAGTTGATTGTGCAAAAACATCGAAACATAGTAGTTTCCATTAAGCTCTCATTTTATGCCTAAAAATTGTTACGTAGGTGCCTTCCCAGCAAACATTTTTGTTAGCTAAAACTCGTCTTAGGAAAAGACAAATTTTCTTATTAAAGTAATTAGGACGTAAAATTTGACCGATAAAAATTTACCAATTAGTTATGACTAATCCAAGTAGCACCTTATGTCTGAATTACGTAATGTAGACCTAGTTTTGGTGTCGTTTTCCCGTTTAACCTAACCTAATTGACTTAAAATGTACGTAAAATATAAGTAAATGGGGAATGAGATGACGTCGGTAATACGTCTTAAATAAGGCCACTAAGTTATAATGACTTATAACTTATAGAACATATTTCCTTGAACAGGGAATTTAAACGTAAACATTGTGTTTAATTGTGGCCGTTAATACGTAATATCTACCAAACCCTTATCCTTTTCCAACTGCAGTCTTTCTCAGACTAATAAAGTTTTATCTACAGCAAAGATGATTTACTTATAAGGCATCAGCAGCATAAGACATAATAGAAACCAGACATCTATTATAATGATGGAGTAGGAGTATATCATATAATGTCAGACATAGTTGTGAAATAATGTGTCCACCTTTCTCCTCTCTGTGGTTTTTTGCTGCCAATCAATTTTCATCGTAAATATATCAATTCTACCTCGGAATATTAAAAGCGCCTCAAGTATTTTGCGTTTTTAAACAAAATAATTTTATCCACCTTCAATGTGTTTTAAAAATATTTGTAAAAGCCTGTACAATTGCCCTACAGGATTCTCCTGGAGCATAAAATATGCTAATATTGTACTTGCTATCTGTTAAATAACCCTATATTAATGATTTTTTTTTAATTAATCACTCATCAAAATTTCATTATAAAATGGTCTCTTACAACTGGTTGAAAAATATGGCGAATATAGTACCGCGCGACTTCAAAGTATTCTTTCCCAATATTTTAGACCTCACTATCATTTTACTTCCACATCCACGTAGTGGATTGGAAGTATAGTAATCGCAAAAAATTTTCAAAAATTTTTTCGTGAAATAGGTTTAGAATGTCATGAATTTCCTACAGTCGAAGTCGTTAAAACTTATATTATTGACTTTAAAGTTAAATGGGACCAATATAGGTTAAAATAATGTTGTAGTCTGCAAAATTGTACAGTCCTTAAAGGCCGTCTCTAGAGACGACCGTGATTAAAACCTCAGATACGTCTTTTATTTATCTGAGATCAAAACAAATACATGCGTTGGTCATGTGGGCTTAGTTCGTCATTCATGCGTAAAATTATGAAAATATACTTAATACCAAGTAGTGGAAAAAGCTGGTTTTAGTCGGATTTTATCCCTTCCAAGTTATCCAACAAAAAATAATGACACGTTTTTATTTCCAGAAAAAATTAATAACTAGGTTCGACGTTTTAATATGAGGAAAGGTCAGGAAGTAAAATTTCTCTAATCTGATTGTAGGTGGCGTGTCGATCTCTTGCCTTCCGACGCGCGATATTTCGAAACAAGTTTTAAATTTTAAAACTTGTTTATGTGGTCAACATAACATCTGAAAATTTATTATATGGAAAATGTGACACTACCCCATGACTCCAAGCATTAAAGTAAAAATAAAGAAGTAACTTTAGACAGTTGACACTACTGGGAGAGGCATCAACATAATACAGTCATTTTAGTCCTTTGAAGTAATTTAGACAATGAAAACGTAATTTTGCCTTCCAGGGAAGTGACCTAATTTTAAGTAAAAATAGCTTCTAGGACATTATATGAAGTAAGATATACCTTTAGGTTAAACGCATATGCTAGGTAAGTGGGGAAGTAAAATTAACGTAAATTTTACCTAAAATTGGAACTATTTGTGACCATGAAGTTTTAACTAAAATTTGACTACAAGGACATGATAAAACATAGGTTACATTTATGTTAAAAATTGGTAAAATTTCCCTGTTTCTATCCAGACAAGAGTCAGCGACTCCAAAGTTAATAACTTGGTCTAAAGTTATGTAATATTTTCTTATACATTGACCTCAATATGCACTTTAACATTATAGTTAAATTTTAAGGAACAATTACGGTAATATTTCTTGAAAATTACACCAAAGTCGATGTGACTTTATCAGGCATTTCTTAAGAAAATATTACTTAAATATTGCTTAATTAATTACTATTAAGTCCATATGCGTTTAAAGTTGAAAGTAATGGTTGCAATTACGTTATATCAACTATCTTAGGTCATTGTGGCTTTAAACTCGTAAAATAAACTAATTGTGCTGCTTGGGAAGTTAGACTTGGATTTCAATAATACCAATTAATTTACTCCACACACAATTTTCTTTGAAATATTTTTAACGAAAGCAGCGAGTGAAAACTACCAAAAATGACCTCAAGGATACATTTCCAATAAGACCGAAATAGGTAATATAATTAGGTAGTATTTAACTTTTTAACGACAAAAATATTATTTTACTAGGTAGATTTTGTTGGAAACCCTACGTAATGTGTACCTAAATAGCAACCTATTTGATCACTTTTATTACACGGCTTTGAAGTAATATTAGATCGACAACGTAGATAAATTCTACCTAGATTATATCTACCTTTTTCAACCATTAAGGCAAGTAGCGTTAAACTGACCTTAAAGTTGCTCTGAAGAAGTACATTTTAAACCTCATTGTAGCAGCAACCTAGCAAATCGACCTCAAAGTGAACCTGGTTATAAAATAGTAATGCAGAAACTAACCCCTGTCTAATCTATTTGTAAAATTCATATTATTTGGGTTATTTTAACGATTAGGTAGGTAGTTTAGTTATTATTTAAAAACTGTTTCAGTCATTAAAAGAAGCCATTAAAATGGTATAGTTGGATTAAAGGAAACCATCTTGATTATATTTGCACTCTAGCATGTGGAAATAATTGGTTATAGAGTTTTAATAATAGGGCGCTGCTAAATGCCAACCAAACCTCCGGAACTTTCGGGCGCTACCGAATACCAAAGCAATTTCATAGAGCTCCACCATGACATTTTTGGTTCACAATACACTAGTCGAGTTAAAATTCATAATAGGTAGAATTTACCAATAGTATGTTCAAAAATAAGGTAACATATTTATGTTAAGGTCCTAAGTTTTGAACATACTACCTATTGGTAAATATAACATATTTAGGTTATATTTACCTACAAGTAATTATTTGATATAACATCAGAGTTAATAATACTTTCCATAGGTAAAGATAACCAGTTTGTCGTAAATTTTAGGGTAACTTGACCGATAATTTCTACCTATAAAATACATAAATTTTCGTGGTCATTTTAACTTTGAGGTCTAATTAGCACATGACGCCATATTTTTTCAGTGCAATTAAAGTATAATTCCAAAACTATTACTATAACTTTTTTATATGGCAATAGGAATTTCTTGTAGATGGATATTTTGGAGGCGCATTATTATTATTATACGAAGTACAGCTGCTATTATTCACAAAAAAATCGGCGCATTGATTTCAGCAAGCGAAAACTGTAAATACTTTCCTTATAAATTGGATTTATTTTAGTTACCGATATTCAGTTTGTATCGTTATTGTGAGTTAGGTATCTCTTCAGTTTTGTAAGCGACTGACTGAATATTCCGACTACTTATAGAGAAAAATACCAAATAAGTATAGAAATCTTATTTTTTCCAGTAGGTGTCATTTTCTAATGTCACAGAGGTTCGTAGATTCTACCTAAAACTAGTCAACTTGATGTCGAATTGAAGTTGAATTCAAGTAAAATTTATTTACACAGTTACTAGTAATGGAATATACTGTGCGATTACAAGTACGATTTATGTGTAATTTCACTTGTTTTAGTTGATGTAACTTAGTTTCAACGACATCTTATTTTCCACTTATTCGATTCCACGTAGCGTCAACGTAAATTTTTCCAAATCATGCTTAATTTTGATTTTGTGACTAAATTTATTACACATAATTAAGGTAATCTTGAGGTCGAATAATACCTAAATGTTTGCTGGGTTAAATATTTTGACAATTATAGTTCCGCTTATTTAACAATGAATCGATACAAACATCTATATAATTTTATTCACCAGAAAGTGCATTGTTGGGCGGTTTACAATACAACGAAATATATTGTAATATAAGCCCACATTAGAAATTTACTGCTAAACTCTTCTAAACATTAATCTATAGAGTATTGTTGATGTCCATAAATTTTTCACTCATTACGAAAGTACGATTCGAGCATGGAAGTTTTAAGCCCTTGAGTTAATACCATTATAAAATTGTAAACACGCTATCTGACAGTAACAGTGATAGTTTAAATAACACATCAATTTAGGCCCTGCGTTGTCATTTGCATGGGCCACTTGACGTTGTTTTCTTTTTAGGCTATCATTATATATATATCATGTCAATATCAGGCAATTTCATCCTTGTGTAACTGATCATTTTCATGTCACTTGACCTTTTTAAATAGCAGCTCAATAACATAATTTTGAGAAATTTTAGCAGTAGTGTCACACAACCCACCCCAATTTATAATGCCAAATACATAACTAATTCGTGTGTTAAAACGTTTTTCTCAACTGGAAAGGTGCTTCTATTAATTATCCTATCTTTGACGTAATGTTTATGGAAACTTTACGCATCTCAAATGTTTATCAACTGCATTTACATCATTGACTAATTCAATGGTTAACATACAGGCTGGATAACTGCTGTTGTTACATTACAAATCAACAATATCGAGATATACAGGGTGTAATTAGTATCATGTCATAAAAAGGGGATGACCAATAAATAAAAAAATCTTGTATTTATTTTAAAAAATTCACAGATTTCGCAATTCTTGCAACCATCAGGAACTTTTTCCGGACTCGGCTTTGCATCGTCCGGAAATAGCTATGATCCACTCTCGTTTGCGACACCGCTGTACTTCGACCTTAGATGAAAACTGGTAACTTGACCCCCCGTAATATATGCAACCATATCACATTTGCATATATCAGCCGTTGCATATACGACAGTCTCACTCGACCGCGACACCGCTGTCTTTTGACCTTGAACGAAAACTTGTAACTCGATCCCCATATACGAAAATGAACATTTCCAATGTTAAAAGGTTAAGAATCTCTGCGAGTTTCCATTTCTCTAATTGGTAAAAAATATTGAGCTAAAATATACCGATCAGAGTATCGCCGCGGTCTTTGCACTAGGACACAAGAATTAGTCTGGCTGACGTGACTTGCAGATATAATATTACAAAAGTCGATGCTCCTAGCGACTATTTTATAACCAGGTAATAAACCTATACATAGTATAGATAAAATACGACGGTAGTATTCAAATAGCTCGGATGACATTTATCCGGTATTTTATACATTGTTTATTTCTTATTATTAACGCAATAAAGGAACCAAAAAAGGAAGATTTACTTGATTTTGTTCGATAGCCGTTATTGACCCAGTCCATATTACAGTACTATTGGGCCAGAGATTCTCAACTAAATTTCTTTTTTTCAATTCTGTGGACTTTAGTCCCAATGGTATGAAAAAGTTTTTCTGGTTGTTCTCAATTGCCAGTTTGTTTAGTGTCACCATCGTGTAACAATTTTTTTTCTGTTCAGCAAAAGGGCAAGCGGATATTTTATTGTGGTCAAAATGCAGCATTTTATTCATAGAATTTAGTTTTTTCTGTGTCAATATCTAGTGTATTTTGCAATTGATTAAACAAATAATCTAATTTGTTTATTAAGTATTTGCAACTTACTCTGGCATTTCTTGCACTCTCCATCCCCGAAAATCGATAAATAATTATAAAATCTACCATTTCCATGTGGTCTTGCCCTTTTTTCTTTTTCTTTACCCCCCGCCAACGTTTTTAAAGAAATTGCTTAGTAAACAAATGAAATATCTCAGCTGAGGAATATCGCATCGAAATTAAATTGTCGGCAAATGAAAGATAATAAAAATAGGAAAGTTTTGAGCCTAGATCGACCTCGATCCGTTAATTAGAACCGGAGATGGTATTGCCCCCTGACCCGTCGACACCTCATAATTAATCTTAACACATATATTACGTAACCAGGTTAACACACATTTTATAAAACTGACAGATTCACCTTAAGCAGGTTTTTAATCTTAATTTTTCCCTGCATGATCAGAAATAATATTTTCGTTCTGCCCGCTACTTACTTTTATTAGCTTCTACTTATGAGCTGTCTGCCACAAACCTTAGGGGGCGTAAACTAAATTATTCATGAATATTAAAAACAAAACTGATCCAGGCATCTCGCCTTGTGATATTCTTATCTTTATAGTTAATGCCTAACTTATTTTGTCCTTCCTTTTAACATATCGATTTCTGCTTTTCAAGTAATTTGTTAAAATGTTTAACAGCATTTCTATGTACATAATTTTGGGAGAGCTTGTATGTCAAAATATCACTGGTGTGATTTTTTTAGTTTTGTTATTGTATTATGCAGTTCTGAAAATAAGAACTAAAACGATCGTACATATAGCTCAGTAGGAATATTACTTTCTGTCGCAGACATTCACTATTTATAGTTTCAATCTGAGACCTACGCCTTTGGGCACAGAGAACCCATATTTAAAAATGTCAGTGTAACTTAGAAGTAATTCTACAATACATTAATTCTGTGATACGATTATCGAATTTTAGCTTTACCGTATTATGTGATTTGCAGTTATACCAACAATTGCTTGACTGCATCAAGATTTATTTTTAATAAAAGATTTTAATAATTTAAAAGTTTTGAAATTTCACGCATGGTCATAAATAAGTATGATTTATTTTTTAAACTAATGATGTTGGTTGTAGAACCTACTTCAATATCAGTGGTTGACTGGGGTTGCAACACACTTCTGAGCTGCATTATTACTTAATCTTAACAAACTAATTTCCTAATAATATCTTGGGCATTAGAGTAATTCTTCGATTGTTGTTAATTGTCCATAATATATTGTTAAATCATCTCGTTTCATTTTCCTATTGTGCGGTAAAAAAGTACTTTTTTGCTAGACATTATAATATTATAATTAGCAATGTATTTAATTTAATGATAATGCTATTAAAGTCCATAGTGTATAATTTTACGAACAATTTCCGTCCTATAAAACGTCAACATTTAACTGCACGAAAATATCACCATAGAAAATGTCATGTAGAGAATTTATTTGAATAATATTTATTAAATCGCTTAAAATTGGCTTACAGGACGAAAATAGTTTATGTAAATTCGTGTTAAGTTTTTATAATAAATTGTGTAAGTATGTGAGGATAAAAACTAACGTTAAAATGTGTACATCGGAAAATATATGCTGTTGGTAAATAAACTGAGAGCTGGCAACACTTATTACTTCCCACATCCACTACGTGGATTGGAAGTATAGTAATGGCAATAATATTTTCAAAATGTTTTTTTCTTGAAATAGGTTTAGAATGTCATGGAACGTCGAGATTTTAAATTTGAGCGAAAAAAAATTTCTGTCGGTCTGTCTGTCTGTGTAACTTTTTTTTTTGTCCGCACGTTTTCTCCGGAACGGTTTAAGATGTTGACTTGGAGTTTTGTACACATATATATTATAACGAGATCTGGAACTGGATTGTTTTCCTAACATATCCGGTGAAGGGTTGGGGGGTAATAGGGGTAAATAGGGGGAAATAAGTAAAGCAAGCTGGTAAGTGTACAGAAACTTGAAATTCGGTGTATGTACTAGAAGCCAATCCATCCGATTTTTTATAATGTTTTTAAACCCCCCACCACCCCTACTCCATTATTAAAGGGGTTGATAAAATAAAATTGAGATATTTACTTGAAATTTGGTACACGTATATATTAGAATGACGTCTGGAACCAGATTGTATTTTGGGATTATTCCATTGAAGGGTTGGGGGTTAAATAGGGGTAAATAGGGGAAAATAAGTAAAGCAAGCTGGTAAGAGCACAGAAATTTGGGATTTGGTGTATATACTAAAAGCGAAGGTCTCAGGGTTTTTTATAATATTTTCCATCGCCCCACCACCCCCACCCACTTATTAAGAGTTGATAAAATTAAGCTGAGATTTTCACTTGAAATTTGGTACACATATGTATTATAACGACATCTGAAACTAGATTATATTTTGACATGATTCCGTTGAAGGAGTGGGGGGAAAGTAAAGGTAAATAGCGAAAAATAAGTAAAGCAAGAGTACAGAGACTTTCTTTCTGATATTTTTCAACCTAGGCATATTTAAAAATATGCCCTTTATATGTCTCTAGAAAGGACGAATAATCTATCAGCACGATTACAAGCAAAGTCCAACGCATATTTCCTTTAACATCCCCACCCATATTTTTTCTTTATTCTTGCAGTAAAAAATATACTCATCTTTGTTTATGTCTTTAAATTTTCACATATTTTTCTTTGTTATTAGTAAAATAGAAGAAAACAATTGACAGACTTTTCGGAGATGGCAAACCCGGTGGCAGACGATTTTTATGTTTATAAAAAATTCATTTATATTAACATATAAAATCGATTTTCAAACGCATGAAACGTGAAAATGTGAAAAAAATCGGAGAACGATTTTTTCACGACTACAGTCTTCCCTTCGATAAAAAAGTGAAAAGTAAGTAGGCAATAAAACTATTTATAAAAAAATATGCTAACTATTAACTCTAAAAAAACTAACAAATATTTTTATTAAGGTTAATTTTAAATTCCATTAAGTATACTTTTATCAGAAATCAGAAGTTCTGAAATACGTGCCCAGCCTGGTATAAAGAGTTATATCCACTCACTATACTTAATTAAATATTTTTCTTATAAAAATAAATTTAAATTCAACTTATAATTTCTCTTCCTAAAAGTTTCTAGATAAAAGACCTCTTGAGTACTCCAAGATAAAGTAAACCGCATTAATTTAACTTTAGCAGAACAAAACTTTTTTCGTTCGATTTATGGAGGCTTCTTTCCCCAGTGATAATGTCCGCTAACCATGGAAGGTTGTGTACTTTTTTATAATAATCAAGTTTAGCCGTTTTATCTACTCCCCAGTCTACCTACAATGGATAGTGTTAACCGCAATTTATTTATCGCGATCAAAGGACGAAATTCCTTTATCACAAAGTAAAATATGTTGATAGGTGGCTCTTATCCTTGATCAAATATTAAGAGATAATAAAGTAGTTCGTTTATAAAGGGTGATTCGTATTTTATCGGAAATTTGTTTAGAATATATACAGCGAATTCATAAAAATGCTATATTGCAAAAAAAAATAAGAAAAAACACTTTCAAAACAATTTAAAAATATTTACCTCAGCGGCATGGTATCTGTCAAACCACATTAAAATAAAACCTAATAGAACAGTTGTAGTTTATTACGCAATGTACTTTAATTTTCTACAGCTGCCATATTTTTTGACGTATTATGACGTTGTCAATATTTTTTAGTGAATAACATTATATATTTTTATATCATTAAATAGTTGGCTTTTCAATGATTAAAGTGATATAGATTTTGAATGGTGTGCGATTTACCGTTTTAAATATATTGACTTGCGCAGTAATGTATCTGTATTATACTGAAATAAGGCCGAATAGAATAGCTGATAGTAAATCCATAGTTATCGAAATGTAAAATTTCTCATGAAGATAATTGATAGCAGTAACGCCAACAGCAAGAACTTAACCTAGATTAAACTGTCTTTAAGATACATTAAATTTTATTTTAAAATTTTATAATTTTCAAATTAAAACTATTGCAAATTTTATTCTTAATGGGAGATTTAATATTTGTTTTGAATTAGAATATCAGGATACGTCTCTAGATTATTTCTAGTATTTGCAAAATAAAACCAAACATATGTAAGATGACTGTGCTTTGTGAAGTAACAGAATACTCTTTTACTCTGTTTCTCGTGGTCTCATTATAATGCATTGACATGAGTTACTCTATGCACCCAATAAAATTTAATCAAAAAAGATTTACCACTAAAATCTCATGTATTAGCCATTCTTCAGATAATGGTTAGACACATAATGGAAAATTGATTCATATTATACGCAAGGACATGCATACGATATTAGGGTAATTACTAAAGTAGGAGAATATACCTACTTTCGTATGCTTCCCCAGTCGATCTATAACAACATGCTAGTCCGTAAAATGCACCATGTTTCTAAATGATAAGATAAGACAGATAGTAAGTTAGTATTGGCTAGAGGAAGAACCCTATTGTTTTTGAACAAAATTGATCAATAAATAAAAATGTGATTAATTATTTAAATTTAGAAAATTACATACCTACTACATAGTATATAAACTTCGCTATATCAGGAGTAACATATCGGGTAAAACAAATTTGCAATTTGAATTGAGCAAATTAAGAGTGTACATGTTGCTTCTTTATGTGGTCTAGGACTTCATGACAAGTATAACTTCCATAAACACTGATAAATAGCCATGGTAGCCACAGGTGTGAACAAATCAGTCGTATTAAATGGCACAGTAACGACCTTAAGAAGTCCTCAAGAATGTTACTCTGTTTTAGTGGACCATTTGTATGAATAATAATATAGTACCTGATAAAAATGCCTTTATATTACAAGATTGTGCGATTTTTATGAACTTAGTAGCGCGTAACTGAAAAATCAATGTATAATTCACAAAACTCTATCGACGATACTCTGTGTGAGATAAACTCTCATATCAATCTTACGTATAAAAAGTCTCTTGTCAGTCACTAACGTCGCTTTCAGGAAACTTCAAATGGATAATATAAAATAAAGATGAAAGATATTATTGAACATTTTATTTTTATTACCTCTTCCAATTGACAAAGATGAAAATTTTAGATTAAATGTTTATGGTACCATTACCAATTTATCATTTGAAACACTCTTGGTAGGGAGATAGCTGCCTGTGATAAGTCTGGAGCTTTATATATTGATTCTGGATTGTATTTTTTAAGGTTAGTATGTCAAACTTATTTTAGTTAAATTATGTGAAAATGTTTTAGATGTTTATGAAAATGTTACTATATCAGATTGTTTCATTTGTTGCTTATATTCCTAAATAATTATTTTACATCGAATAATTTGAGGACTCTTTCAAAACTACCAGAATCTTTAAACTTTGGCATCTATTCAGAAAGATATTCGGAAGTAATGTTTCTTGACAATTTATCAGAGTATTAGAATATAATGATTTTATACATATATTCCTAAATATAAGCCAACTTGTTCTAATGGAGAATTTCTGCTTTTCTAAATTTTTGCTAAAATATAAAATATTGATTAAATAGTTGATAACATTAGCGCAGCGGTAACTTTAACTCATGTTTTGTTCTATTTATTTTATAAAAATAATCTTTTTTATTACTTCAAAGCGGTGCCATAATTTCGGCCTCTAGCGGCGAGATTATGCGGAATTCGGACGAAACAAATCTTATGCTCTACAACATTACTCTCCTGATATTCACCAAAATACATAGTTTTTCCTCAAAATAGAAAGAAGGCGAAAATGCGCTAAAATTTATATATAAGCATATATTTCTTAATAACTACCATTTTTTAGAACTGCGAGAGGTGAAAATCATATTTAGACAACCCAAAGGCTTCACTTTTTACAGATTTCATAGCTGTGGGAAAAATGTCTTTAATATTTCCTCATTTAAAGGGACTAACTCTAGTACCCCTCGCCATCTATAGAAATCATAAGTGGAAGAAAATTTGGTTTGTGTTCCTTCTGTTTCTAGTTTCTTGTGCAACTGTGTAGGAAATATATATGGCAATTAGGGTTTAACTACTCATGAAAGAATAAATTGTTGAAAACATCTCGATGAAATATTTACCATTTTAGTAAAACTACTGTCTCTAAAGTTTGCACACACTGACACTTTTACAGCAACACTGTAAACTAACCACTAAAACAATGCTTATGGCTCTCTTCACCTCATCTAGATGATATCGTAAAGTGAGGTTGTATACACATCGAAATGAAATTTACAATGCGGATATGACGAAAGTTGCCAGGAGGAATAAATTTTATTCTTCACTTAATTGCTGCGGTGGAGTGTTACTGTCTATTTTATTTCGTTGAAAATAAACAAATAAATAATGAATTGCTTGAAGGCACTGCACAACAGACTTGATTTTATGTTATTCTAATACAGCTAAAATCTACATACTTCTATAAAACTGTATATATGCTTGCCTGGAAAACAAAATTAATTTTATAATGTTCAAGAACATTTCAAAATTGAATTACGGGTGCGAGTTTGAGAGTCTCAAGGTTCTTTACATCACAGTTAATATATCATGGTTCCATACAATGTGCAGTCATCAGTTTTACACGATATTGTTAGAGAACGAACCCAAAGTAATGAGAAAATCTCAAAACGTGGAATATTCAAATATGTCGGTTAAGATACGGTAGTTCAGAGATTTTCATATTAAAGTTTAAATAAAATGTTTTAAAATTAACTTCAAATATTTGTATAGTAGGTTATTATGATAATGGTCTCATACTAAATGCAAAAATCTGTAAATATATTTACACACATTTTTCCTCTCTAATTATCGTGCATTAATTATCACAGGCCCACAAAAAAAGTGATCTGCAGCCGGGATCCGACATAGTCCCTATTTATTTCAACGTGTTGAACGCGAATCCGATTTAGTTTGTTTAGCTCCACCATTCATCAATTTTTTGTAAATCGCAAAAGTAACCTAAAAACCTGATTTCTCTAGGTTATTCTCGCGATTTACAAAAAATTGGTGGGTGATAGAGTTAAACGGAGATCGGATTCGTGTTCAGCACGTCGAAATACATAGGTAGGGACTAATATGTCGGGTTCCGGCTACAGATCACATTTTTTGTGGGCCTGTGTCATTTTACTTCCACTTATAACGACATCTGGAACTAGATTATATTTTGATATGATTTCGTTGAAGGGGTGGGGATGTAAGTATAGGTAAATAGGGTAAAATGAGTAAAGCAAGCTGTGTAGAGTACAAAACCTTGAGGTTTGGTGCGTATACTAGAAGCCAAGCCCTCAGATTTCTTTATAATATTTTTCAAACACCCCACCACCACCACTCCATTAATTAAAAGGTTGAGGAAATTAACTTGAGATACTCTCTTGAAATTTGGTACACGTATGTATTTTTTTTTGAAGGAGTGGAGGGGGTGTGTAGTTGGGAAAAATCAGTAGAGCAAGCTAGTAAGAATCCAGAAATTTCATTTTTGGCGTATGTGCTAGAAACCAATACCTTTATTTTTAACATTGAAAATATTTAAAAAATCGAAGATGTAACGGTAATACGGGGGTCCAGTAGCGATTTGTGTAACGCTTGGAAATTCGGCTCTTTTTTGGACACGAAAGCGTTCTACATACTTTTTGAAAGATCCAAATTTGACTTTGAATTTGAAAAATTTTGATACCTAGAATTATATTCTTGCATTTTTATGTCCCAACGCCAACCGACACCTAGGGTCTTTTTTGAAGAATTGTGTTTTTAATAAAATTTGATACCTAGATTCATATTCTTTCATTTTTACGTCTTGACGCTGACCGACCCCTAGCGTCGTTTTTGTAAAACTTGTGTATTTGATAAATTTTGATATCTAAGTTTATGTTCTTGCACTTTTACGTCTCGATGCCGATCGACGCCTAGCGTTGTTTTTGTAAAACTTATGTATTTGATATATTTTGATACCCGAATTCATATTCTTGTATCTTTATGTCCCGACGCCGACCGACGCCTTGCGTCGTGTGTGTAAAACTTCTTTTTAATTAATTTTGATATTTAAATTCATGTTCTTGCATTTTTACGACTCGGCGCCGACCGACGTCTAGCGTCGTTTTTATAAAACTAGCGTGTTTGATATGTTTTGATACGTAGAATCATATTCTTGCATTTTTGCGTCTCGACGCCGACCGACACCAAATATTATTAAAATTCCATGACCAATTATTTTTGGATACTAAAGTTCAAATATAGTGAAGAAGTTTACCTTTAAAGAGACTTGAAAGAAAATCTGGATGTGGAAGTAGTGATTCCTTTGGCAGCGGTTTTCTTGTTTTGTTTTTGTTACATCGGTAAGTGACCTTAGACCTGAGGGGCTAACAATATGCTGTTAAAAAATTAACTCATACATACTTTTATTGCTCAAAGTGAAATAATCTTGTAACATACATTGCTGGCAGGTGATCGAATTGGTGAATTGATATTCAGTTTGCTTCGTACCCTTGATAAGAAATGTTTACTCATAAATTAGTCTGGGTTTGCCATGTTCTGTACATTACTATTGCATCTGGTGAACTTGCTGTAAAATTGTATCTTAAGCATTTCAGCATGATTATTTATATAAAAGACCCATTTTGATATTTGACAAGGAAATTATAGTTCAAATTTTTAGACTTTCTTACGGAACATCCTGTATTTGGCCCTCCTTTGAATACCTACCTTGACAGAGCCAAATATTCTAAATTATCCAGTATGCGTTTTACAGTGTTTTGTGATAGTTCCTGTTTTTGTTGATAGCGAGTAGCAAATGTATCAAATTCTATCTAAATAATAAACAAATTTGAAAAGTCTTCGTGAGTATCATTTAAACGTGGTGACATTTTTTGACATAAGAGAATAACTGGCATTGATGATTGTTTCTATCATGGCTAAGTTGATGACAATTGATACTAAAAATTCTCTAAGGAAATCGTGAATATTTCAAAAAGTTGTAACTGTAACTTCTACAATGCTTATACTAGAAAAAATAGAATTTAATTTTACATAAAAAATACAAGGTGTTCCATTTGAACTAAAAAAGTTTTTGATACTTGAATTTGACAAAATGTAACGTGAATCATGTAACACTTAGTGCACTACTATAGAATTTATCATTTTAGTAGTTTATGTTAAGTTCTTTCTACGTTCCAGGGAGCAAAGGAGGAAAGTATACCAATTATTGCAAACCTTTCTACGCGTCAAATTTTTTAAAACGTCAAATGTTTCCGAAACTATTGGGTTTAGCTATAGGATATGCTACATGTTTCCAACTCAGAATTTTCTTGTCATTTCGAAAATTTGAACATGTGTAGGGTGTTCCATTTAAAATAAGCAAGTTGCTATCGACGAAGTACCACATGCTTGTAATTATTTTGGTTGAATTTACCACACTGCCTTTAGTAACTAGTAACACAATTTTCAAAAGGGCCCCGCACCATCCTTATGGAAAATCCCAACCAAATCGACTGAAATCGCATTATATTGTAGATAATTTCTTTCTAATCAAAAGTTCTCATGGACACAAGGTCGGAAAATGGACAGTTTTCCAGATATTGGGGGTGCAATGGGGATGCTAATTTCTCATAGAAAGTGGCGTCTGCCCCGGTGAAATGCGCTGCTATCGATATATGTTATTCCTCTCGAGCAATTTTCCAGATTTTCTTATGGGAAGTGGCCCCCGGTGAAATACGGGGGAATCGATGTATGTTATTCCTCTCGAGCTCCTGATAAAAAGTTCTCCTGGGCACAAGTTCGGAAAATTAACAGTTTTCCAGATATCGGGGTTGCAAAGGGGGGGTGGGGTGCTCATTTCTTATGGGAAGTAGCTCCCGGTGAAATTCAGCGGAAGTTCTCCTAGGCACACGGTCGGAAAATGAACAGTTTTCCGGATATCAGGGGTTGGAAATGGGTTGCTCATTTCTTATGGGAAGTGGCCCCCAGTGAAATTCGGTGGAATCGATATATCAGGGTGTCTACTAATCTAGAAAACCTGGAAAATCAGGGATTGTCAAGGAACCTATTTAGTCAGGGAAATCCTGGAAACTACTAAAATAAACAGCATAACCTGGAATTTTTACTTTCACACAATTATGAATACAAAGTATTAAATATGTTAGAAATGTCTCGCAGATAAATATTGTGAACATTCTCGATACAAATTTTATATTATATAGGTATATGAAATCGCGAGCGCACTTCTCCAGTTATTATTTAGTCTTAATAGTTCCAGAGTTGATTGATTGTCTCTAGTAATTCAAATAGTCCGACTGTGGCGATCAGCGCCGCCGCCATGTGGTAATGTTCTGTCATTGTCATATATGTCAATTTCATAATTCGTAGGAATCTGACGATGTGTTGTGTTGTTCATTGGAATTTTTAGACTAAAATTGCAAAAAGAGCTGGTAAAGTTAGTTTTGCTTAGCTACAGGATGTTAATTTTAATTCTTGGTGCCTTGAAGGAAAAGAAAACACATTTACGGCGTACCGCAAGTTGTGCTATAGTGATATATATTTAAGTAATATGGAAAGGCAGGCCCTTTTGAGTAAAAGTAGAAAACATGTAATAGCAGTAAACTCAAAATCTAAGAGTTATTCATTAAAAACAATTTTTAAGGAAAATAATTCTAATACGCCTACAGTAATAAAAAGTAATATGGAAGATTATTTCAATAATTTGTTTTATTGTTGATTCTGATTAATTTACTAACTTTACTAAAAAACAATGATAATCTTTATACAAATAATTCAACTGGTAGGAAATTGGTTTCTCGAAAATAAACGTTTTATTAAAAAAAGTCTCAAAAAAGTGCAAATTTGTACTTATTGTATCATAGAATTAATTTTTTTGAGGTGAATACGTACTTCCATATTTGTTTGAGTGTAGAAAGTTAAGGACTTGGAATTTGGATAAAGTATTACCTGGAAAAGTCAGGGAAATTTAAGATTAAAATTTAATAGACACCCTGTATATGTTATTCCTCTCGAACTGATCAATAGTTCTCATGGGCACAAGATCGGAAAATGCACAATTCTCCAGATATCGGGGGTGCAAAGTCGACCGATATCTGGAAAACTGTCCATTTTCCATCACTTTTGATCAAGAAATTACCTACAATATACTGCGATTTCAGTCGATTTGGCGGTTAGCCATTTTCCATAAGAATGGGATCCTTTTTTGTTACATACTTTTCCCGCTGAGGCACCATGTATATAAGAATAAATATTGTGATTTTCTGAATATTTATTTTAATGTATTTATTTGTAACTATAATAATAATCAATTCGGAGGAGTTTAGTTGTAAAAGGGACTTGAAATGTGATAATTTAGTTAGAATGACAATAGTGAAATGTTGCATTTGCTAGCTGTGAGCTTCTCGCTGATGTTACAAGAATCAGTTTGCTTGCGCACGAGCACGCCATGTTATATTCTAATCTGTACATTACCATTTTCCAATATTTTCCTTTTTAACTGACTTTCTATAGATAAATTCTGCAAACTATGAAGTATGTAGGTCATGAAGGTCTATCTAAATTTTTCTATTCGAAAATATTATACGATAATTTGGTTAACACGTCATGGATAAAATTGTGTTAAAATTGGTGATTAGGTGTTTTGGAAGTGGCTAATACCGAATCTGTGTCAGAAGTTAAAAATTCAAAATGGCGAATCCAATAGGCCGCATTACATGAAATTTGGCAACATGAAATATTACCTAATATCATTATTAGATAATAACGCCGAAATTTTATTCCATAATTCTTAGTGTACGGTTTTTCCTTTTTTTTTCAGTTATGTACTATTAGCTTATTGTGGTATACCTCTTGTTGTGTGGGTTTGGATGTTAAGACATGATCATATAACTTATTTATTACCATTATGCTGCTCAGGTGTTCAACTTCCCATAAATAAATAAGTTCCCTTATCATTCGCTAATGTTATAAAATCCTCATGAGCCCTCTAGAAGCTAACAGTACAATTCCCAGTTTCACGAGCATGTTAAAAACGCAGAGACTTTGCTTTGATTTCGTTAATTTGCCGAGTGTGGTCCCCGAAGGGTCCAACTACGACAAGAGGCGCTCAATAATATCTCCCATTGTCCGTATCTGTTCCAATTACTTGTGTTTGCCTACTCTGGTGTTCTCACTCCCGCAAATTGCTATTTAACACTCGGACTTTCGTTCAATGAGAATGTCTAACATCAATTTCGAGATGAACAAGTCTGTTTATAAGGTCTTTTGTTGAAGTACGCCAATAAATTGATTAGCTCTGAATTTTTATTGAAGGGTCTCCGAAGAAGGTTTTGTTTGATTAATTGACTGAGTGCCACGTGTACTGCTTCTGTTGATGAGAAAAAAGTCGTTTCTCTTGAAGTAAAATTTCTCATAAATATTTACTGTGCCTTAGGATATAGCCACATTAGTTATAACATTCAGCTGTGGGGCTATTCTCCTCATGCATATCGAATATTTAATAATAATAATAAAAGTCTCTATTGAACAAAGAGCTTATAGAAAGTTCGGGGCGAAGTTTAAACTATGCTGCTCTTATACTTAACCCCATGAGAGAAAAGAATAGTCTTCTTTTCTCAATATAATAATTGATAGTATAGTATAGTAGATAATATATTCCTTTGACAAAAACTGAAATATGCATTAATAGATTAATGTTAATAAATTAATGTTCAAGGTATCTACTATCCATAGCGAACTATGCGAAATTGTGATAGTTCTGCAAGAATTGATGATTAGTTTGTTGTCCGGAAAAAAATGTTCGATACCAGATACAAGAAATTTCTTTAGTTTATTTGCAAGGTATCTTTATTAATGAAAATTCATTTTTTTGTAACTTTTTATATTTCTTTAGTATTCTTTTTATTTTATCTAATGTCTATATTTACTTTATTTCACTTTCTTAATTATGAAGCCAGATTCTGAAGTCGCAGATTGCAAGAAGAAATCGAATATTCCATTAAAAATTGCAATGGATCCATTAGCATCTCTCTGAAAATAATGAATTCAAAATAGACCATGTTTAATACAAAGGTACTTCACGAAAACTATCTGCATCCGATGCAAGATCGCATATTCAATGCATTTTGAACCACAATTTAAATATTAATAAAAATGTTTTGTCCATCATAAATATAATTTACATTAAATGTTTATTGTTTGAAGAAAATTGTTGCGCAGAAATTTGTTTTAATATTATGTCGTTACGTTTTGATATTGTCGTTTCGGCCAAGTAGCGTCGTTTCGGTAACTCATTTTATTTTAACAGTTATAAAATAAACCGATTTAAACACTTAATGAAATGAGAATAATTAAACACTCATATTCCAACAATATAACTAAAAACACATTAAAGTTAATAGTCCAAATAACATCTAAATTTGAAACCAAAACTTATTACAAGCTATTGTTCAACCTCACATGTTTGCTAATCAGACGTCAGTTTAATTCAAATCTTACTTTTGAACCGCTTCCACTTGAATCATTGCCTTTGAATTTTGCATATATGTGTAACACCGAGGACATCATATTTTTTTAGGATAAAATTCATCGAAAATGGACTATATAATCAAAAGACAAAGAAAGGTGGTGTTTGTAATCACCGGCAACTCCAGTAAAAATTGAGACTGAGACTGCGGAATTGGATGAACTTTCTACAAAATGGTGGATTTTAGTTTATTTACTCTAAACTCACATAAAATAGTTATATAATTGATGTAACTGTTATATTTCTCGTAACACAAGAACTGTTAAACTAAAACGTAAAGAAAACCCGAAAACAGATTGGGTAACCCCGGGATTAATTAAATCAATTAACATAAAAAATAAAATGCAAAAAAATATTTAAAAAAATCCAAATGACACAAATTTTCTAGCAGAGTATAAAAGGTATAAAAACAAACTGACACAACTGATAAGAACTGCTAAAACAAAACACAATAGACTACAAATAGACAAAAATATTAACTCTAGTAAAAATCTATGGAATGCAGTGAATAAATTATGCAATAAAAATAAAAACTGAAAAAATAATAAATGAAATAAAAACAGAAAATGGTAATCTAACAACAAATGAAAAAGAAATTGTAAACATATTTGTAAACGATTATACAGAGCTAGGAAAAAAATACGCAAAAAAAATTAAAATACCAAAAACTTTTAAAGAAAACCATAACGCAGTAGAAAATTCAATATATTTATATCACACAAATCCGACAGAAGTTAAACACGTAATAAATAGTTTAAAAACAAAAAAATCTCCTGGATTAGATAATATACGGGCAGAAACACTAAAAGAAATTCAAGAAGAACTTGCAAAACCACTAGTATTTTTAATAAACCGAAGATTGGACATAGGACAATTCCCAAAAATCTTAAAAATAGGTGTAATAAAAAACCTCTCCATAAAGGCGGCGATATAACTGAACCTATAAATTATAGACCAATATCTATAATTTCCAATATCACCAAAATATTTGAAAAAATCCTGAAGAATAGACTAACGTCATTTTTCAATAAATGTAATATTACATCAGAGAGACAGTTTGGTTTTCAGAAAGGTAAATCCACAGAAGATGCCATAGCGTGCCTAACAAGTTATGTTTATGATGCCTTAGATGAAAAATCACCATGTTTATGTATATTTGTGGATCTTGCAAAAGCATTTGACACGGTATCACACACCAATCTCTTAAATATACTAGAACATTGCGGTTTGAGAGGAAATGCATTTAATTTAATAAAAAGTTATTTGACTGAAAGAACACAATATGTAAAAATAAATTAAACCACTAGTGACGTAAAAACCGTCAGCTACGGTGTTTCACAGGGAACAGTTTTAGGACCGCTTCTGTTTGCCGTATACATAAACAACCTACTTTCGATGCGAACTATCACAGCTAAGATATTAAGTTTTGCTTATAATACGGCAATACTTTTCAAAGCCAATTCATGGAAAAATCCGAAAAAAACTGCAGAAAAAGAATTCAAGGAAATAAAAAAATGGTTAGACCACACCTTACAGTTAACTTTAAAAAAACTAGTTACTTACCATTTACCTCGTACATAAATAATCTACCTAATTTTGGTCCATTAAATATTGAAAACCAGCTAAAAATTCCAGAAGCAGTATCTGTAAAATACCTAGGTATTATCATTGACAAACATTTTAGATGGGACCTGCAAGTAAAACATGTAAGACAAAAAATTCCAGGACTACTACATCGATTTAAGCACCTAAAACCATACCTAGACATAAAACATTTAAAAACGCTCTATTATTCCTTAGTAGAATCACATTTAACATATGGTATTATCGGCTGGGGAGGTGTCTGCGATTCTTACTTAAAAAACATAAACAATCTACAAAAATGGATATTAAGGATAATTTATAGTAAAGTTCGTGGTTACCCCTCGGAAGAGTTATATAAAGCTAGTGAAATATTCGATTTAAGGCAATTATTTTCTCTAAAAATTCTATTATTCAGCTTTAAAGATAAAAAAATATACAAACCTATTCAGCATAAATACACAACAAGAAACAAAGAAAACCGATATCAAAATTCAAAAGCAATAAAAATTATCGGACAGAAATGTTATACATATCTGGGATCAAGATTATACTACAGATTACCTAAACAAAAAAAATATAAATAAATTGCACATATTTAAAAAAACGTTGAAAAGTGGTTAAGAGAAAATTCTAGGTCTCAAATATACAACCTTATTAATCAAAATGTAATATAAATTAAACAAAAATTACATTCAATACTCAAATAAAATAGCACTCTCTGATTATGACAGAAAACCCGAACTAAGTAAAATACCTGTCAAATTCTGACAGAAAAACCAAACTGAACGAAAATCTACCTAAGTACAACATTTATAAACCAAAAGAGACAAATATATTTAATCCGTCACGAACAAATAGTGTCAAACTACTTACGTGATTACTGCACTGCTTATTTACAATATAACGATACGGAATGAAAATAATTAATATCTATTATATAAGTATGTAATGTAATATTGTATTGTTAAAATATTGGAAAATAAACACATTATTATTATTATTTTAAGATCAATGTTTTATTAATTTATTTAACCTGTGTATATGTCCATTACTAAGGCCAAGTACCGACGTCAGGTCACAAGCCACCCATAACATGGAAATTTTGTCAAACCTCTTGCTTTACATACCCTCCAAAGGATGGTATATCCACTATGCAATCCTCGCCTAAAATTGCATAGCTTCTACAGATGCGCTGATATACAAGCGGTAGAAGGTGGTGTGAACTCGCTGCATTTCTCTGGAGACCATTCCAAGTATTAACCGCCATTGGAGTTGCTTAACTTTTCGCATCGAAAGACAAGTATAGTCAAGACGTATCTTGCTCGTCTCATTACAAATGATTTGTAGATCGCTGCTTATTGCCGCTCTATGACTATCGTATACGCTTGAAAAAACCAGTTTATGACAAACTATTTTTATAATATTTTGCTTTATGGACATTCTAACCACTTTGTACTTGATGGATAGTACAGTTTCCAAAGGAAAATAATTACCATAACTTTGATTTTATACAATCTATGCGAAATTTTACATGCTAGTATGATTTTGCTCTTTCTAATAATTTTCTTTCTTGTTTCAGGTAAGGAGAACTACTCTATAGTGGATTATTAAGTAAGTAGCTCAATATTTCTTAATATACCATCAGAGGATATTTAAACAGAAAAGTATCCCACATTTCATTCAATTTTCAATTATTTTTAAACATGTGACAATATATCCAACAAAAAGCAAGAAAATTTGAACATGCCGCAAAAATAACACAGCCACACAAAAAACAAGAAGTTCCGTACCAGAGAGATGAATACATAGATTTTGTGTATTTTTTAAACTTGAATTCGAATCCGCAGCCCAAAAATCGATTTACCAGGTATTTTTTTGTAATGCGCAAAAACGTCCCTTAAAATAGAGTAACATAGTGAGGATAAAGTAAAGCTTTATAATGAAATGCAAAAATTTGTAAATACTTTGAGAAAAGATTCTAAAATAAAATTTTGAGCATTTCAAAGAAATATATGCAAATTAAATTCGTACCTATCCCTACAAGGGAGTTAATTCCACGCCTAGGATCAAGTAACGATTGTTATCAAATATATAAATGTAGCTTGGTAGGGAACATGCCAAAAATGTATAATATAACTTATCCCTCAAGATGTTGGGAATCACCCCTACAGACTAGGGTCCCACTTACCCTTTTAAGTCACACATTTTTCTATTCAATATTTTTGCCTGAATTTTGTTACAGCTATTTTCTGGGGTTGCTGATTACGAATCTGAAATTCTTGAATAAAAGGTGGCGGATCCAATATGGCGAATGTAAAAATCGGAAAAGCATTCCTAATTTGCAGATTATGGCTGAAACTTGTTACTCGGGGGTTTTCATAGTCACTAATCACGAATATATCGTTTTAATTTGGAAATACCTAAATTCAAACTAGCGGTCCCATTATGGCGAATTGAAAAGTAGCACAGAAATTGGTATTTATTACCCAAAGAAATGTGTTATGAATGTTTAAAAAATTGAGTCATTTCAGTAAAAACAGGCAAATGTCTAAAAGTGGGAAGCAAAGAATATAAATTCAAGATTTCAAGCCCCTTAAAAATAAGATTCTATTATACTTTTTAGATATATTGTCTACCAACCTATATTTATATATTTGGAATTACAAACTATACGGCTATGGTTTTTCACACTGGTTTGCACTAACATTCGTTATTTGATTTTAGAGGTGGAATTAACCCCCTCGTAGGGGGTATGGGTAAGGATTTATTTTGCATTTATTTCTTTCAAATGCTCAAAATTTTATTTTCTAATGTTTTTTCAAAGTGTTTACAAATTGTTGCTTTTCATTATAAAGCTTTACCTTATCCTCACGATTTCACTCTATTTTAGGGGATGTTTTTGCGTTTTACTAAAAAATTACCCGGTAAATCGGTTTTCGGGCAGCATAAAAAAAATACACAAAATCTATGTGCTCTGGTACAGACCTTTTTTTAGTGTGGCTGTGTAATTATAGATATCCCACATATCTCCCATTTCGGTGATACCTGCTTAAATAGCAACAGTCAATAATTAAAATGAGTTGTACTACAACTGACTATATTTTATTGTAAACGAATCATACGAAATAAAACCGATGAGGAAACCTCACCAATGCTGTAATAGATGAACAATTTTGTTAAACTATTTAACAGAGCCTATTTTATCTATTATTCACTGTAAATGTAGATCAAATATAAAATAACAGGTTAGGAATGTCTGCAATTCGATTAGTAAAACTAATATAAATTCATGTAACTCATGTTAAATACTTGTATATAAATATGCCATGATTATATGAACGTATACTAGTGAAATATTAGTAATATTTACATAATGAAATCGTATTTTATCTGGCTAAATGAATTAATGATTAATCAAATATTTATGCAGCGATTTTAAACCTGCATGTAATTTTTACTCGAATATTTATTAAAACAGACAATTACAATATATGTTGAAGTAAAATTTCATAAATAGTAATAGAGAGGAACGTTTGTATTTTAATTCTCTCTTATTTTTTGAGCTGATAGTTTGACCTATGAACACATTTTTTCTACGTACGACTTGATGACCCTAAACAATCGACGATTCGATTTTCGAGTTTGCAATTGTTTTTAGGAGTTCTTTGTAAACATTTTAACTTGAAACTTGGCTCGATGGGTTAAGTCCACAAGGGGTACATTTTTTTAAAGTTTCATTAGAATATATGCATTATTGTTCAAGTTATCATCAATTGTTTCAAAATGGCCTCCTAAAATGACTTAATGTTTTGCGACTTGGCATACTGACCAAAAAATTTCGGATAAATCTAATTGTCTTCGAAATTTCATTGTGAATAATTTGTCTCTTTCTTTATTACGATACGGTTTATACAACCAGAGATATTTAAGAAAAACTGCGAGAAAACAGCATTCTGAACATTCTCTTCTTTAAACAAAAGCTTACCACCATACGGATTTAATCTAAAACAATTTACTACACTTCTTGAAGTGTTCTTACAAGCAGTTTCAACAAAAAAATTGCTATAGTAATACAACTCCCTAGAAATTTTACTTTTATTCCACTAGATGCCGTTATTTTAATTTCATTCGTTCAACAAAGCGTACTTTTCATGATGGTTGTAGAAAAAATGCTATACGAACGGCGCTGGTAATGTTTTCCGTCTTTCACCTTTAATAGCATTATATAAAACGTCGTAAAGAAAACGTAATCGGAAATCTATTGCTTCGAGTTTCCTGAATACGAAAACAAATAAAACATTTTTCCTAAATCATTAAATAATACCCCAGCCTAAATAAAACCGTTTTATTGTAGTTCCGAACGGTGGATTTTCTTATATGAAAGCCGGCAAACAATTTCAGCGTATAAACGTACTTTTCAGTGACATATAATGCTGGGCAATAAAAACGAGTTAATAACTATTATTCTTTTAAGCCTAATTTATGGCCTTTCTAGACATGTAACTGCATGATATTAGATTATATGGGGTGTCTGACGTATACGTACCCATATATTGACCAAAAGAAATACAAAATTCTAACTTAAACCTGTTTCTTTATTTAAAGTTAATTAATAATATGGAGTGTTTTCAGCGTAAATAATATAACTGTAAATTGAAGTTAAGGAATATATAAGGATATTGCACGTAATTGTGTGTCACTAATGCGGGCTTTACAGCGTTGCAACTATCATTTAAAAGTGTTAAAACTGTTTTACTTTTACCGTGTTTAATTAGTTTTTAATTCAAAACACTAACTAATAGATAATTTACTTATTTGTTATTTTAGCACAACCAAGAATTTGACACATTGACTAATTCCTGTCTAGATTTAGATTAGATTTAGGAAGAGGGAGCTGGCTGATTGGCCTTGACCACCGCGACCCCCATGGATCTATTATGGAGCTACTACTTGTTTTTTCTGAGAGCTCATCATCCAGCTTTGTCCTTTGTATCAGACTTTACAGCCTTGATAAGGGGGGCCCCTTAGCATAGCTATCGGTTTTTCCTCGCCAAATAGTTGAAATCTCAAGCCTTCACGATGGCACCGTACATGGACAGAGGTTTCCTCTGCATCTTGGCAATTTCTGTCTAACAACAAAAATATGTTTATTTTAAAGATGACAATATAAATACGACCATGTTTTTGTTCATTATTAATGCAAATGTCTTTAACCACTATCAAGTTATTAATCATTGAATTAATTTCAATGATATTTAATTCATTAGGCTGAAGGACTTCGGTCGATGGCCTTTTGGTTATTATACTCTTCGCAAATATAAAACGAAGAGTATATTGCATTCGATCGGCACATTTCCAAAACCGGTAATATTGCTCGTAGAGAAAAAATTTTCATACCACTGTGTTGGTGATCGAATTCTGAACTTTCAAAATGTCCGTACGTCTGTCTGTCCGTTTGTCTGTCTGTCCGTTCGTCACGTTTCTTCTAAGCGCGATAACTTAAGAACGAAAAGTCCGATTGCATTGAAATTTGGACAGTAAGTTAGCCTTAGCTAGAGGACGAACCCAATTGAACAAAATCGATCAATAAATAAAAAAGTTATAAATTAAAAAAAAATTACATGCGTTTTGTTATGTTTTGCAATTAAGCTGAAAATGTCTAAAAGTAACAAAAAACTGCGAAGAGTACCTTATAGAGTGTGCAGCAATTATATATAAAATGCAGTAAATCGGCGAAGAGTACAACGGTTAGCTTGTTTATTTATTTTTTAACCAATAAAAAACTTTTGTTATTATTATTAATATTATTATTATTTAATTCATGATATGATGTTACACATCCTGCTACAATATCTCATACAAACTGCTTTAAAATTAAACAAATCAGGCACATTGACAACACTTTATGATTGGTAAGCGGTTGTAGCCCACAACTAAATAACGTGGACGAAAAAATATAAAATGTCTTTCTGTGCTGCCGACGCCGACAGATCCGGCATTTTACGACAAACAGAGACAATATTCAAATAGGTCGTTTCGCACTTATCTGAAATTTTTGAGTTTTTTATTTCTTATTATGGATGTAACGAACACAAAACCGCTGCCTAAGGAATCACTACTTCCACATCCAGATTTTTTATTTTGGGGCATTTTTTATTTGGGGCAGATGTCATAAAAAAGTTTGAGGAGTTGGTTTCTACCACATACGTTAAAAAGTTTCTAGTTTACCCTACTTACTTTCCCCCATTTACAACCTACCACCTTCCACCCCTTCAATGGAGTCATCTCAATCAGATGTCGCTACAATACATACGTGTACTAACTTTCAAGTGAATATCTCAATTTTATGTTATCAATCCCATTAATAATGGAGCGGAGGTGGTGGAGTTTGAAAAATATTAGAAAGAAATCTGAGGCCTTGGCTTCTAGTATATACACCAAATCCCAAATTTCTATACTCTTACCAGCTTGATTTACTTATTTTCCCCTATTTACTCCTATTAAGCCCAACCCTTCAACGTAATCATCCCAAAATATAATCTAGTTCCAGATGTGGTTATAATACATACGTCTACCAAATTACAAGTGAATATCTCAATTTTATTATCAACCCCGTTAATAATAGAGTAAGGATAGTGGAAGGGTTGAAAAATATTATTAAAAAATCTGATGCCTTGGCTTCTAGGACATACACCGAATTTCAAGTTTCTGTACTCTTAACAGCTTACTTTATTTATTTTTCCCTATTTACCTCTACTTGCCCCCACTCCTTTAACGCAATCATGTCAAAATATAATCTAGTTTCAGATCTAAATAAAAAAAAATCTAAATCTAAATTTAATTTTATCAACTCTTTTAATAAGGGAGTGGGGGTGGTGGGGGATGGAAAATACTACTAAAAAAACCTGAGTCCTTCGCTTCTAGTATATTTACCAAATCCCAAATTTCTGTACTTTTACCAGCTTGCTTTACTTATTTTCCCCTATATACCCCTATTTAACCACCAACCCTTCAACGGAATCATCTCAAAATATGATCTAGTTCCATATGTCGTTATAATACATATGCGTACCAAATTTTATTTTATCAACCCCTTTAATAATGAAGTAAGGGTGGTGGGGGGTTGAAATATATTATTAAAAAATCTGAGGCCTTGGCTTCTAGTAAATACAACGAATTTCAAGTTTCTGTATTCATACCAGCTTGCTTTACTTACTTCCCCCTATTTACCCCTAAATAACCCCCAACCTTTCAACGGAATCATCTCAAAATATAATCTAGTTCCAGATGTCGTTATAATTCATATGGGTACCAAATTTTAAATGAATATCTCAATTTTATTTTATCACCCTTTTAATAATGAAATAGGGGTGGTGGGGGTTGAAAAATATTTAAAAAAAATCTGAGGCCTTAACTTCTAGTACGTACACTGAATTTCAAGTTTCTGCACTCTTACCAGTTTGCTTTACTTATTTTCCTCTATTTACCCCTATTTAACCCCCAACCCTTCACCGGATATCCTCAAAAAGCAATCCAGTTCCAGATCTCGTTATAGCATATACGTGTACAAAATTTCAAGTCAATATCTTAAACCGTTCCGGAGAAAGCGTGCGGACCAAAAAAGTTACAGACAGACAGACCGACAGATTTTTTTTTTCGCTCAAATTTAAAATCTCGACGTTTCATGACATTCTAAACCTGTTTCAAGAAGAAAAAAAATTGAAAATTTTTTGCGATTACCATACTCCATACCACTACGTGGATGTGGAAGTAATAAAAATGAGGATGTTGGTTGCAAAAAGGACTTGATCTTAATCTAGTTAGTCGGGCGCTACTAACTGAACAAGTCAATATTACGAATACTACTATATTGTCTGAAAATTGCTATTTTTTACAAAATATTTAAACCACTTTAGTAAAGCAAACTTGTAAGAAGACTTTTTATTTATTTGGACTAATGATACTCTCATGCAAAATACTTGTACGTATATACCAGACACCTTGTATAGTCAGAGATGCAGCAACACTGCGTCCACGTTTGCTAAGGTTCAATAAGATATATCGAGGGGACAAAAACACTGATTTTATTATTATTATATAAGTCCATAAGCTTCAGCTTTCTGTATCGGGGATCTGTAGAATAGCTTAGTTCTTAACGTGCGTCATTATTCTGTAATTTATAAAAATTTACGATCCCTATTATTCACGTTTCTGCTAGCGGCACAATTTCTTTAGGGGTAACGTGAGATTTATTGTGTTTTAGTCGACTGGTTCGATCTGCACTTGTTCACAATTTTACAAGGACTGGAAAAGTAAATAAAATCTAAACTTTGTTATTTTCAACTGGCCCATATACAGGATGTCTCACGAATAAATGAACACAGAACAACTACGTTTAGATTAGATCAAAATGTGACGAATTAGCTTAACATAATGTTAAAGAAAAAACTTACGATTATTCTGGTGTGGAAGATTTGTGAAGATACTCCTTGGACATAGTGATTGAAGTGATTATGCATTCCCTTTATCCTTGCCCTAAAAATGTTTCCTTTCGTTGGTAGGATACTTTCACACAGACAAGAACAACTAATAGCTCTCAGATCTAAAATTACCTAAGAATACAGTCAATCCTCGAAAAAACTGGCAAAAATCAATAGCGTTACCTTAATATGGGTGCTAGAACACGAGGTAATATAAAGAAAGTGCATTTTTTGAACCTGAACTGTTCTGTATTGCAAACAACACATAGTGAAGATACAACGATAAAAGAAGGTACAAAAGGAATGTACCAATCCAAACAAAAGTAAAACGTTCGTAGTTTAGTTGGCATAGGATGATCCCACAAATTTTCTCTTACTCCAATATTTCGGCTTATGCCTGAAACATAAAGTTTTCATAATTTCATAATAATATTTCAATGGTAATATTCAATAGAACTATATCTCCTTAATATATGTCTTATTTCGTACATATTCTTTATGTATCTAGTATGATGATACATCTGTTATATTTTAAGTTAGGTGAACTCATTTCAATAAATGTCTGAAAAATTTCTCTCATAAGGTATCCGTTGTGAAATTTTTAATTTAATACATTAATTTTTTAGATTTTTACGTTTGAAATGTTTCGAGAACATCGATTTAATTCGCGAAATATGTAGCAATGAAGTAGTTAAATAAAAATGTCTTTAAAGAAGAGTAAGGATATTAAATATATCATGAATTCATAATATTCGTTCCTGGCACCTTCGCCATTTGTTAAAAAATTCTGTGTATTATTCTAAGTAATTTTGAAAAAAAGTTATTTTTATCTAGTTTGGACCTTTCTGTGTGGCAAATCAACAACCAAGAAATTCTATGCATATTTTTCTTTCATTGTTTATAAACATTGGAACAATTTCAGGTGGGTCACAGCACGCTTTATTATAAATTAAAATTGAATTTAAAATTTTCAAAATCATGTAACTATCATGAAATTAGTAAACTTATAGGTAGAATGATTTCTAGAGTCGAAAATTGTAAAAATATACAAGTTGTCCCATTTAAAAATCAAAAATTGTGGTCACTTCCAGCGAAACCGGAAGTCGCAAAAACTTGGCAGGCACATCGGAAAGTGTTGTTTTGGTAGTACGTGACACATACCAAATTCCATCTCGAGCCTTTAAAAAATAAGAAATGATGGCCAGAAAGTGATCTCGTTAACATCCGGTATAGTAATGATTATAATAAGATATTGGTACACTTGATGGTTAGAAATGCATCAGTCACCAAAGTCTCAAAAAAAAGTTTCCTAAGCGCTTGTTTTTCGTTACCTTTTGATAGTAATAACTTAACTGCTGTCTAATGAAACATATTCTTTATAGGATTTTGCAAACAGTAGAAAAAACTATCTATGAGAACGAAAATAAAAACTATTTGTAAGATTAATGATTTACAATCTTTACCAACTTTCGATAACCTGAGTTCCGGTTATGCTAACAATTAAAATCCTAAAATCAATTTGTCTTTCTTATTGGGTAAATATCATTCTAACGCTAGTTTCTACACAGTCCCCTACGGCTATGTAGAATAAATCAGTACCCACATAACCCCCTACGGCTATGAAGATTCAGTTAAAATGAGAACAAAGGCTTAAAATGAATCTATTTACATACCTCGTCTTTTGGAAAATTTTTCATTCAAACGGATTACATTTTCATGAAATCTATCGTTCTGTTTTTTAGAAATGCTTGGCCTTTGAAACGTCTTTCGCCTTATTCTGGAGCTCATCAGAAAGGCACAAAGCCACTCACACGATGTTTGCAAAATCCTATAAAGAATTTGTTTCATTACAAGTATAAGCAAACAAAAAATAGTTCACTTTTAAACATGTATAGAGTATATAGGCTCCATTACTAGCTACGCAACACATAGGTGAAAATCTGTTTTTTTTTATTCGGTCAATGTCTGACAATGTTAAAAAAGTAGGTAATTATCTTGGTTAAAAAAGGCCTACTATGATTTTTTGATTTTTTGCGTACAATTTAGTATCGTAGCCTTGCATTTAAAGATGGAAAGTGATTTTGTGGCCTTAAATAGACCTTGGTAACCTCTACGTTTTAAGATCAGTCTGATTCAAATCGGACAAAAAACAAAGGAATTATTACGCTGTTACACTCTTAAGTGAGACATATTGTAGATAATGATAAATTTTGTTTTATAAAACTTGTTGGAAATGGCCAACTTCAGTTAATAGGCATTCTTCCACCAGTCTCTTCGTCTCTATATTAGGAATTTTCTCAGAACTATTTATTCATTATGTAAGATGCAACAATTTTCAATAAACATTTTTTTGTTCAACTTTCCCAAGAATTTTTGAAACAATATTGTAACAAATGTCTTCTTTATATCTAAAAGAATACTTTGGTGTCCATGCATATAATTTCTTTTAAGGATATTTTATACAAATTTATATGGTTAAGCCCTTTAAATTTTTCTATAAAATTTGAATTTTATTGTTTTAATCACGAACTGTGCATCTGACGAGAAAAATGCAAGAGATCGTTTCTATGTAGAATTAACCAGGCTAATCAGAAATAATATCCACGTGGAAAACTGTCAGTGGCGTACCACTTTTTTGGTAAAAAATATCAGAGGACATGTTTGTAGGGATGCCATTGAGGGAGCGATGAAATAACTTTTCTAACTAAAATATGTGGTTTTATATCCGATTAATTAACACATACCAAAATTGAAAATAATATCTAAAGTATTTTTTGAGGTATTAAAAAATAACGATTTAAAAAGGAAAAATTCAACACCATGTAGCAAAGAATTTAAGCCGCTGCAGACATATGTTCATATGAACTTTTCTTCATAAAATGACCTATGGAATCACACCCTGAAATATTAGCACGTCATTAAGGAAGACCCTGTATATACATTCTGTGTCATAACGATGAACTCTTGTCTCTACACCTGCACCTTCGCCAAATATTAAGTTTCACGTAACCGCACTTTATACAGGGTGTTTGGTGCACCGTGTGCCAAATTGAAATGGCCGACAGAAAGGGTTATCTGCTATCCTTTCAGGCCCCTTAACACTTCCCATGCCCTGCGGGATTTTTCATATCGACCTTCTATCTTTTTAATGAAAAAAATCCCAAATTCTACATTTAAATTCAAATTATAAAAAAAGTATTAGGCGTAGACTGCGAATTTCATTTTTATTTTGATGTGTATTGTTGAAGGGTTCTTTTAAATCCAAAATTACTGGCATTAGTCATCTAGTTGTTTTTTTATTCACTCGCAAATTTTCAGAATTGGTAAAATTTTAATTTAAACTTAGACTGTAGATGGCTATAAAAAAAAACTTAGAGAAACCGGGATCTTCCAACTCCCTCAAAAATTCTCTAGTCTATCCTCTTGCTAATGATGTGCCACATGTCATAAAAATCTTTTAATAACTTCGTGAATTCGCTAAATTAATGAATCGGGTCACATAAGGCTAATATTCAAAATTTCGAATCAAAAATTATATTTGCATAAATTATGCATGGCAAATAGGTAAAATCTGTTACCTCACTCTTGCGAAGTAAAACCTATCTTCTATCTCTTTCTGTTCATTGGTTTTCTTGAAATAAAGAAACAGTTACATTTTTATCATTTATTAAAAAAAATTAAAAATCTTGCTCAAAGTGTTGATCTCTGTTGCGAATGCAGGTCCGACATCTGCTTCGTATTTCGACAGTTGTTGTATGAAGTCGTATTTCCTCCCTAATTGTACCGAAAGCCGTTTCTATGCGTTGGACAAGAGGACAAGTTCCTCCCTAGTCGCAACCTCCGTCGTGTACGCGAGCTCTTTGGCAGGTCCCCAGACATAAAAATCCAACGGAGTTAGGTCTGGGGAACGTGGAGGCCATTGAATAGGGCCATCCCGCCCAATCCACGCATTTGGGAACACATTGTCTAGATATTGTCTTACAATCAATCGCCAGTGCGCGGAACAGCCGTCATTTTGAAAAACTATAGACGTATGCGTAGATTGGGCGGGACGACCCTATTCAATGGTCTCCACGTTCCCCAGACCTAACTCCGTTGGATTTTATGTCCGAGGTCGTGCCAAAGAGCTCGTGTACGCGACGGAGGTTGCAACTAGGGAGGAACTTGTCCTCTTGTCCAACGCATAGAAACGGCTTTCGGTACAGTTAGGAAGGAAATACGATTTCATACAACAACTGTCGAAATACCAAGCAGATGTCGGGCCTGCATTCGCAACAGAGACTGACATTTTGAGCAAGATTTTTAATTTTTTTTAATAAATGATAAAAATGTAATTGTTTCTTTATTTCAAGAAAACCAATGAACAGAAAGAGATAGAAGATAGATTTTACTTCGCAAGAGTGAGATAACAGGTTTTACCTGTTTCCCATGCATAATTTAAGCAAAAATAATTTTTTATTCGGAATTTTGAATATTAGCCTTATGTGACCCGATTCATTAATTTAGCGAATTCACAAAGTTATTAAAAGATTTTTATGACATGTGGCACTTCACTAGCAAGAGGATAGACTAGAGAATTTTTGAGGGAGTTGGAAGATCTCGGTTGCTCTGAGTTTTTTTTTTATAGCCATGTAAATTCTAAGTTTAAATTTAAATTTTACCTATTCCGAAAGTTTGCGAGTGAATAAAAAAACAACTAGATGACTAATGCCAGTAATTTTGGATTTAAAAGAACCCTTCAACAATACACATCAAAATAAAAATGAAATTCGCAGTCTACGCCTAACACTTTTTTTATAATTTGAATTTAAATGTAGAATTTGGGATTTTTTTCATTAAAAAGATAAAAGGTCGATATGAAAAATCCCGCAGGGCATGGGAAGTATTAAGGGGCTTGAAAGGATAGCAGATAACCCTTTCTGCCGGCCGTTTTCATTTGGCACACGATGCACCAAACACCCTGTATAATTATTAAATAAATGCAAATAAAAGTAAAATTTAACCAACGCACAACATTGGTAAGCTCACACCCCATAAGTTGTTTTATCCCATAATAGGGGAAAATTATTTCCAATTGCATATAAATACACGGCTGGATAAAACTTTGCAGACATATAATGGATAATAATCTGTACTTTATAAAATTAAATAGTTTAAATAAATCACCTAGCTGCTGGACGTAGCGGTAGAAAAATAGGGGTCACGTTGTGCTTTTGCATGTTTTAAGTAAAAATATTTTTGTCCACGGCCGTTTTATAATATGCCAATTATACTTGTGTTTGTTCAGTCATAATTATATACATTATTCACTACTATCAGTGATTAATTATCAATTATTAAGCACTGTCTGGTAGTGCGAATGGCAGGTACTTCTTCAATTTGGGTGCAATCTCACAACTTTTTAGTAGAATTTATGGCCAGTTTCTAAAACGTTAAATGGAATCATTCGCTGTCATAGCTACACATGCGTGAACAATTTTACTGTCATAATGAAATTTATGAATAGATACCTTTATGTAATATTTCAGAAACAGATCATTCATTCTTTATCACGTCAATTTCCGTTCTCTCTCACGACAGACCAAAGACGCTCCCAGGAGGTGACCTGTCAGCGAAGAAAGAAGACCAAGGCAGAAGAGCGCCAGAAGAAACGACCCAGATGGCAGGGTCCAACAGCCAGGACCAGGGGAGGTCTGCTAACAGCGATGATTGGGGCAAAGAGATTAAGCTCGAAAGCTCGACCTCTAATCATCCGAGACCGTCATCTCTAGTCAAGAATATTGGCGCGACAACGAAAACTAGATTTCTTTGATAGCGCCAGAGGTAAGGGAAGCTGCAGAAGTCGCCTCATTGAACTTGTTGCCCGAGAAATCGAGAAAATTATATATGGTGTGGTATGAATCCATCTTAAACTGGATAAATGAAAAGAAAATAAATTAAATAAAAATTAAATATTTAGTAGTCGTGGAGAAAGTATAGTATTCTACTCGCATATAATGGCTCTTGTTCGGTCTGGTGATTTATGACTTAAACTTCACCTTAGCCATGATTATATGCTCGTTGGATAATATACTATTAAATGATAATTTAGCAAAAAATAAAATTGTGGTTTTGTTTAATAAAATTGTCCTTAATTTTGAATTTCTGCCTATTTCTCTACGCTAGAGATGGATCAAGATACAATTATTTTAATTGGAACATGATGCTTTTAACTTTATTATTATAGAAAAATTTAGGTATTTGAAAATAATTCAGAGAATAAATAAAAAATGATACTTTCTATGTGTTATCAAAATACCTTCAATACGATTTTTGGTTTGTTCCCTTTTTTTATATATAAAAACTGCCTCTCTAAAACAGCTAAGTGTGTCGTAATCGAAATAAGAAATAGTAAAAAAGAGGGGGAAATCTTTTGTAAATTGTAGAATTTAAAAATTTATGACTGATTATTTAAAAACAGGTTTAATTATATGTGTAGTTATCTATTAGTGATTTAATTGCATTTTAAAAAAAATGTCACTCTTATGAAAAATTACTAATTTTACAATAATTTGCTTGAAACTCATTCTTTACATAAGCGTTTAAATATTTTTATTAATTTTAAAGCCACTTAACTTTAAATTGAAAGCAGTTATACCAAATTATGCCAACAGGAATGTGAATGGCAAAATTGACATATACAGGGTGATTCACGTAGGTCATTCATTAGAAGTTTTTCAACTTGCAGTTGGATTAGAACCTTGAAATTTGGTATGCAGCCATAATCAATCATGCCCGTTCTATCTAAAATATTTTCAGTCCTCCAACTATACAGGGTGTGCCAAAAATTTGTACCAACTTTCTTATTTTAAATGGAAACCTATATTTTTCTTTATATGGTTCGATTGGTCTTCTAATTCTAAGTTTAGAGAACCTAAGTTATGTTAACTTATCTATTACAATTTTTGACATATGTCCAATTTTTTGAAAAAAATTGCCGCTGTAGTAGTTTACGAACAAATTTGTATCTCGCAAACCTTTCAAAATTATGAAACCAAATTTGTGAAGCAGTTAGCTGGAAGTCTAGGCTAACTTTTGATGTCCCACCGGTGGTCCCATTTTGAACCATATGGGCGCAGTCGATTTTCAAATGTCGTAATAAAAAATTGTCAAAAAGTCAATTTTTTCAAATGGCACCTACTATTTTTTTTTCACACCATTCGAAAGAAAATTGAATTTTAGGGTGAGTTACTTAAGCATTCCCTATACCTAACTTCACCCCATATCGAGTTATTCAATAAAAATCAAGAAATACCTTATCTTGCCGAGAGATTCCTTACTTCATCAAGTATGCCATGGAAATAAAAGACAGTTGTAATAATTTTTAAAGAAAAATATGGATTCTTATTTAATTACACACAACACCAACAAATTATTATTAACGAACAAGTACAATGTTGACGAAATTCTGACGTAAATGTTCAATGTGACCACCATATTTTTGTTCAAATATTCTATTATTCTACTTTCAACAGATTGCGTAGCACATCTTTGCGCCTACCATTTTTGACGCCAGAAATCAATGCAAAATTGAATTTTAGGGCCACTTTTATTAACATTGTGTATGTCTATCGTTTTTGAGTTATTGGCATTTTTTGAAAAAAATATTGTTTTTTTTTTCTCAAGGGTAGTAGGCATTGGAAACAATCATTTCATTTTAATTTTTATTCAAAAATCGTATTGCAATAATAAATAATAACAACAAAATAACAACAAATAAACAGATTAACAAAATAATTATTTCAATACAAATGCTCAATGTGTCCACATTGTTCTTGTTCGGTAATAATAATTTGTTGGTGTTGTGTGTAATTAAATAAGAATCCATATTTTTCTTTAAAAATTATTAGAACTGTCTTTTGTTTCCATGGCATACTTGATGAAGGAATCTCTCGGCAAGATAAGGTATTTCTTGATTTTTATTGAATAACTCGATATGGGGTGAAGTTAGGTATAGGGAATGCTTAAGTAACTCACCCTAAAATTCAATTTTGTTTCGAATGGTGTGAAAAAAAGTAGTAGGTGCCATTTGAAAAAATTGACTTTTTGACAATTTTTGATTGCGACATTTGAAAATCGATTGCGCCCATATGGTACAAAATGGGACCACCGATGTGACTTCAAAAGTTAGCCTGGACTTCCAGCTAACTGCTTCACAAATTTGGTTTCATAATTTTGAAAGGTTTGCGAGATACAAATTTGTTCGTAAACTACTACAGCGGCAATTTTTTTCAAAAAATTGGACATATGTCAAAAATTGTTATAGATAAGTTAACATAACTTAGGTTCTCTAAACTCAGAATTAGAAGACCAATCGAACCATGTAAAGAAAAATATAGGTTTCCATTTAAAATAAGAAAGTTGGTACAAATTTTTGGCACACCCTGTATAGTTGGAGGACTGAAAATATTTTAGATAGAACGGGCATAATCGATTATGGCTGTATACCAAATTTCAAGTTTCTAATCCAACTGCAAGTTGAAAAACTTCTAATGAATGGCCTACGTGAATCACCCTGTATACTAATGATGTACACGGAAAATTCTCATTTTCTTTTAAATGAGTCAAAGGATAATTTTTGAACGAAATTTATAATTTACTTTAAATTATACTACAATAGTTGAAAGATCATGAAATGGCGACAATATTGCACATATTTTCTTGTTTAATATTTATTACTTAAGCTACTTATTTGTATATTCCAAATGAATATATAATATTTTCGGAGATAATTAACTACAAGTGCGATATTCCTTCTCCGACTACAAAAGCGAATTTTTGTATTATAAAGAAACAAACAACAAAAAAGTGAAAGGCAATTCTATTATCTACATAAATAAATGCATTAATGACATTTGTTGCTTTTATTTTGCTTCCTTCCCTGTGCTTGGTATCTATTTCTTATAAAACCAACTTAAATCGCACGGTTTTTCTCCCTGATTATATTTATATACCTTCAACATCTAGTGCACGATGATCGTTAGGGAAGTATAAGATAAATCCAAGTATAAAAAAAATGCACAACCCCATTAAGAGCCGGCGCGGTGCGTAAAAACCGTAATAATTTCCTATCTCGCCAGTTTGGTCCACCCTATAATATTAAATAGAAATGCACCACTTAGCCAAGAAGCTCTCGCTAACCTAAAATATTGCACTCCCCACTCCAAAAGCTCGCGAAAGCTCTCTCCCACCCCGCGCTCCACGAGGACGGTGGGAGAAGTGACGTAACACGCAGTGCGGAACAAAACACCATCGGGTCGTGAAGCAGTCTGACATCTAGTGTTCCACGGTCGAGATATGAACATTTTAGGTAAGCCATGGACTTGCCTACGGCCCCCCAATGAGTTTGGTTGATTTGGTACGACTGATTTTTTTGATAAATATTTTATGGTGTTGCTTGAATTTCTCTCTATCCTGTTGTACTATTTTTTTATGCTCGTGACTCTTACATCTGTGTCGTGCATGAACTTTTTTTTAACGAACTTTCACTACCTATATTGTTGTTGTGGGTTTACCGATTTGATGTTTAACTAAATGTTAGTGTTGAATTTAGATTTGATGTTTTGTGTCGAACGATAGTATTTTACTGCTATTTTTCGGTGTTGCTCACAAACTGTGAGAACTTATCTTTGTTTATTATTGACGAGATGTTATTGTAAATATTCGTTTGTAAAATTAATTACAGGTTAAACATGATAAAATGTCACTCCTAAATATTTTTAAAATTAAGTTGAGTGAAATATTGCAATATTAGTAAAATTGTCGGCAGCCATATGGTAGTTCATTTTTGCGTCAATGTGTTTGAAACTATATTATTAGTTGTTCTGATAATCGTATGTAATTTGTTAACTATGGAACTATGTCAATCACGATAATATTTTTATCGTTAAAAGTTTTCATTACTTTTCGGTCTATGAATTCCTGTTGTTTCTTATTCAAAGTTTTTTTAAAGTAACTAATGTAAACATTCGTCAAAGTAGAAACTCATCTTAGACATAGAACAAGTACTAATTGATTATATTTTAACTGCTTTTATGGGAGTAGATGGAACTAAATTTTATTATTTTTTTTTTTGGAAATTCCCTTCATATCCTCTGCTGAAAATAATGTCTAAAGAATCTACTAATTAATAGAAAAAGGGGAATATTAAGAGAACACAGCAATAAACATTTAGCTAATATTTACAGGAAAAATAAAACAAAGAAGAGATAATAAAATCACTTAAAAGTATGATACCAAAATAACGTAATAAGCACATCTTAAAATTGAATAAGCTATATTTTATCCTATATTAAAAAATGTAGATGGCGCTAGCAACTAACCTATGCGTTCTTTAAATTCTGCTGGATTCTTTTTACTGAAAATAACTATGAAAATCCTTAAATTGTTTATACAATTATTTCATTATCAGAATAAACACTTGTGAATATTTGAAAATCTCATGCACCAATACCATCTAAATTATTACAAAATAGCCACCAAATATCAAGACATTTAATTAGAATTTGGTTGTAGGTCTGCACAAGAATACTGGTTTCAGTCAAAGCTCGATTAATCCTCAGAATACACACCAATTTTTCTAACCACGAAGTACACTGTGGGTCAGCTTGACCCTACACTCTCTTTGAGTGTCTTCCATTTCACATTAACACATCTAAGCAGCTTGGAAAAATTGTGAGATATACCTACTATAAATATTGTAAATAAATTGGTATAGATAGAAAGTGTCGTTGGAATCATTAGCAAGTTTTAAAAAAATTCAATCCCAGAAGACATTTGTTAAACAAAATCATTTTCTAAATTTGACTTTCAGCCGTTTATCTTAAATATTCCTGGTTGGATATCTCGTATTGTAATGATAAAAATAATTCGTTATCAAATTGCAAACCAAACTAAAGTTATTCGAACTTTTTTGAACAATTTTTCAACTCGCAAAAAAACTATTCTTCGACAATTAATACAAATACTTATAATACTTTTACGAAGAAATACGTTGCTGGTTAGGAATTAAGTTATCAACACCTCTGGAGACGTAGTTTTCATAAGAACCAAAACTCTAGAATACAATACTCGACGCACGTTTCGCTAAACACGTTACCATCATCGGGAGATGATTAAAACTCTTTTAATCATATCCCGATGATGCTAATGCGGTTAGCGAAACGCGTGTCGAGTGTTGGTACTTGAGTGTTATATTCAAGAATTTTGTTGTTTGTGGAAATTACGCCTCCAGAGGCATTCTTACACCGAAAGTTCCAGCCACTTTTCGACGGTTCAGACACTTTTTGATAACATGTTTTATCTTTTTATTCTATTTCAATGATAAAATGATTGAATAAACTGCCACCAACTCAAGATTTTTAAAAAACGCATGTTTTTTTAATATAAATAATTGTTGATTGTTTACTTAAGCTTGTTTGTTGCGCTGCTCTCGTTACTGACGCGCCAAGGAATATTTGATATTAAAATATGTGCAGCAAATTGTCGATGACATACATGTGAAATAAATTAACTGTAAATGTCAAAATTTCTCTTCGCATTTTTAATAATTTTTTAACTGTAGGAGACAATTTTCGAAAAAAATGTTATTTGATTCTCTATTGCGAAATTCTTTTGCATTCTTGAAAGCAGAAATGGCATTTCACAATGAAGCATCAAGAATAATTATTGAATGAAATTCTTTTGTTGCAAAAGTACGATGATAAGTTTTGGATTAAATTTGAGTATTGTTTCATATATAGTTTAAACAATTTATATTGTGAAATAAAAATCTTCTGCTGTTTTACTTTTCTTATGGTTCACAATAATATTATACAGTATGTTTCACTTTTCATGGCTCTCATATCACAGCTCTTTTATTTACATTGCTATGTTTTTAAAATTTGAGTGGAAGGTACTTACCCATCAGGAGATTTTGTAACGGTGAAATATTTTAAAATCCACCAGTGGCGTTCGTCGTTGTGAAGAAAAATGTGCCTAACTTTTGAAAATGAGATATTAAGCGAAGCTTTAACTGTAAAACAATCTCATAATCTTATTCGCTGTTATCAAAAACTCACTGAAACCGAATTTTACTAACAGTGTACTTGGTGTTCACGTAATAGGAAAATAAAACTTCCCTTTTTAAATTACCAATTATTACAGAGATAACTTAATTTTCGGACGTAATTAAGAGTTAATTAAGCTAGAGGAAAGGAAGGCAGGCTTTCCGTTTAGAATTGATCACGTGACGTCAATCAGTTTACTTAATAGTCAAAATCAAACAATAATTCACTTGGAATTAAAAAGAAGTTCAATTTTAGACAAATTTGATTAATGAACACTTCAATAAATAATAAAATTTACATAGATAACTGAATCCCAGTTTGCTCAACGTATCACATGATTAATTCTAAATAAAACGACCGTCTTCCTTCAGCTTAATTAAGTCCGAAAATAAAGTTATGACTAATAATTGGTAATTTAAAAAGATTTTCTTTTCTCTTAGTATTGAAATTCGGTACTAGTGAGTTTCTGATAACAGCGAATAAGATTATGAGATTGTTTTACAGTTAAAACTTTGCCTAATATCTTTTTTTGGAAAATTAGGTATATCTTTCTTCATAACGATGAACCCCACTGGTGGATTTTAAAGTATGACATGACATAATCTCCTGATAGATAAGTACGTTCCTCCCAAATTAAAAAAAAAACTCATTGCAAATGAGAGAGGTGTGATGCGGGAGTCGTGAAAAGTGAGACATACGGTACACAAAACTAGACATAGAAATATTTCTTCATAATTTATCAATTTGTAAAACAATAAGAACTATTACAAATAACAATTTTTTTATATAATTGTCAAATATAATAACAAAAGTGGATGAAACTATGCTGTTTATTGAACTAAACCTTTCAAAATTAGTCGACTATAATTTAAGCACTGACTCGTAGAGAGACATTTTTTAAAATATAGGTTTTCACATGTATTTTGCTAAGAAGTTTGTTTAAACCGCGTTCTTGTGTTTGCTTATAATTTTTGAAATAACAGTTATAAGCAGATAAATGTTGAGCTTAAAGTAATTAACAGGTGACGAAAATTTAAATGGATTGCAAATTGGGGCAATTCAACAAATTCGTTATTTTATAGGTGGGGGAGGGAGTTGCCGAAAATGTTGGCAAACTGAACGCTGAAGGTGTTCACAAGAAGTGAACGTTCACGCAGAAAGAAATCATTTCAGAATAGCTATTCAATAATACAAGTTCGGGCTCTCATGACAAACTATTCAGTAAAATATTTATTTTCAAACAGTTTAATTTGTTTTCCTTAAATGTATGTGGGGGGGGGGGGTTGCTAACGAAAGTTCGTGTAACGTCTCATAAATGTTACAAAGAGTAACAAAAGGAGGAGTTAAAAATGACCCATGTTTGCAAACATATACTTAATACGATGTGCTAAATGGAAAGTTATATACACAATACCACAACATACTTAACAAATGCAAGTATTTATAGGTAATAATACCCACTCGCAAGGATTCCTTTTGTGGTTATTGCTTCATTTATATACTGTTAATTGTCAATATCGACACACTGCAAAATATGTGCTATTATATTAATGTTGTATGTAAATATATTGTATTGCTATTCTAATTTTTTCATAAATAAATATGATTATTATTATATTTGTTGAATGGCTCCTTACAACTCGTCAGTTAAAGGAAATAATTATTTTACTCTTTTGAAAACTTGCGGCGTAACAGTTATCAAAGTAATGGCAACAGATTACCACATGCAGATCCTAAACAATACAAATTTCCTGGTAAAATATATACAAAGGAGTTGAAGGATCAAGGAACTCTAGATATTGATTGATGATTCACTATATGCAGGTTGCATTCTATTCTCTGAAATGCTAATATGTATAAAATTTTAATTGGGTTGACTTATTAGATTATCTACTTAAATTGTTTTTTATATATCATGAGGCACGGGATAAAAATATAACGGCATACGTTACACATAATCATCCAATAAATTGATGTTTCAGGGTATGAGATAACAGTAAATCAAGACAGAATAGTGAAGTACTTTATTGATATTCATATACTATTACGTCAAAATACCGAAGGATAAAATAATGTCTTTAATTAAATAAGCTTCCTAGACCAAACAAAAGTTGAAGGCTGATCACCATTTTTATGTCTTAAACAGTGCCACTTTTGTCATCAGATATCTTTGTACACTTAACATGTATACCGTTAACATGAAAAAAAAGCTGTTTTAAAAGTCTTTCCTTTGATACTGCAGCATACAGGGTGTTCCATTTAAAAAAATGAGAGGAAGGAGACTTGTCGTTGTCTGACTTACCCGGTATAAAATAGCTGACTTTGGAAAACGGTGTCGTAAACTAGAACTCTTTTTATAATTTCTGGCACCAAAACATTCTACCAAAGTCAAAACTACGTCTGTGAATTGAGAGAACGTGTAATCACCCATGTTTAAATAATATTAACAAATAAACTGGAATTATTTCTGAGAAAACAATCAATGTCTAATAAATAACAGAAACGTCAAAATAATCTTTCAAACCATTCTTTATGTGTAAAAGAATTTGTTAATAAAATCTAAATGCACGTTGTTATTTAAATATAAATTACTCCTCAAGAACAGCTAGGTTTATCAAAATGCAATAAGAATACTTTTTTTTGTTTCTCATGATCTGAAAATTATTTTTTTATAATAACGTTCAGAAATTAGAAAATAATTGAAAAGTAATGAGGAAAATACTGACAATCACCCCCTAAAACTTTAAACCTTAAACAGAAGGGAGGCTTTGACTTCTACCATGTAAACTAGTGTCCATTACGACTAAGTTTAAAATATGAATTTGACATTTTAAGGACGTTGACAATTTTGGACTCTCTTGTATTTTAAGCGGACTACGGCTAGCTTAATTATTTTGAAACACAAACATATTATCTGGGGAGAATTTACCTTTATGAATGTACGCAATTTATGTTTCCACGCCAGAGTATTTACGAATATTTTAATTAAGTACTTTTATTTTTTTAAACTAAAATTGTTAAATAAATATTTATATAATACATAAAATAAAAGTCCATGTAATAATAAATGATGCTGGTTTAATATGTCATAATTATTTTCTTCTTAAAAAGTACAAATATGTGTATACAATTTTACTATAATATCTAAAGCCAATTACCGGAGCTTAAAAATTAATAAACTGCCAGAAACAACAGACAATCATTCTTTGTTTGTATAATTGTCACTTCGATAAACTACTGGATATACCAGTGACAGATTAATTTTGTGTAATATTGCTTAATTGGTATTGCCTTTCAAACAGTCGATTTTTAATTTAAACTCCTAGATGGATTGGTAGACAAGTTCAGTTCCACCGAGTGATTTGCAACCATCCGTTTTAATGGTCATTTTAGTAGCCTTCTGGTACTTATAGTTTTACAAGCTTTGTGATTTTACTGTTGAGCGGAGAGTCTATAATTTAATCAATATCATTGCTTTATACAGTGTGATCATCTTTGAATGGAAACGCCCCTGTAAGAAATGTGTTTATTTCCAGATTTTAATAGGACTATTTTTTTAAATATAGGCTATCAAGACTTTTACTTTGTGACAAAAATTTTGAGATTAATTTCAATTTCCAACGTCTACTACGATAATTCTTTTTAATGTCAAAAATGCACATGTTTGGCAAGCGATTTTTGCATTGAAAATCTAACTGTACCACTGGATTTAAAACCTCTAGCAAAAATATTGCATAATGACAGACTTATGTTAGAATTAATATAAGCAATATTTTATTATTGATTACTTTCATATATTTTTTTTTCTAAAAATTCAAAGTAGCACGTGAAAAATTAATTATGAAAAAGAAGGTAATAAAAAGTTAACTAATGATTGAGGCGGGATTCCCATTATACGAGCTCATATTAGACAAATCATTTTTAGACTTTCGAGATATATTTATTATACATTAAAGCAAGTACACTCAAATTTTAAGTGATTATAATGAAAATAGTGGCTTTGATGCCCCCTGGAGAGAGATGCCTCCCAAAATTTCTCGGTTGTTGGTTGACACAATTCCACCTCTCCAGATCATCTAAACCAAAAAATGAAATTTATTCTTACTTCTTGTAAACCTAGGACACTGCAAGGTATGAAAAAAATTCCTTTTTCTCCTAAAATGTCGTCACATTTTTGTCTTTTGTAAAGAAAGTTTTGCATGTTTTTTACTTTCCGACGTAACGGTTCTTGAGATATCACGTACGTGATATCTCAAGAACTATTAAGCCGATTGGCCTGAAATTTGGCACATATATCGAGAACACAACTGTCTTTCTCATAAACTCAGTTTTTCATAAAATAATCCTATTTTGTAAAAAGTATTGCATGTATTTACATGCAATACTTTTTTCTTTATCATAAAAAATGTAACAACATTTTAAGTAAAAAATTAATTTTTTTCATACATCACAATGTCCTCACTATTTTGAAAAAAGAAATTCTCCGCAGTTCATGCCATACCTATATTCACAAGAAGTAGAAAAAAATTTGATTTTTTTGTTTTAAATGATCTGGAAAGAAGGAATTGTGTCAGCCAGCAATCGAGAAATTTTAAAAGGTGTCTCACATCAAGGGGCGCCAAAGTCACAATTTTCATTATAATCACCAGACCCCGGCTCCGAGGTAGTTATGACGTAAAAGCCAGAGTCGGCTTTGCACAATATGAACTATATAAACATTTTCATGCGCAATTATACAATAATTTACCTTATAATTATATCTAGTGAATTCCGTAATATTTAAAAGTAAATGGCCCCGAAACGGTTATAAGTCATACTCTGATGCACTTATTGTTGGATGCACAAACACAAATGCCTAGTAACTATACCTTATTCGAATAATAAAAATATATTATTTGCACTTGTTCTAAATCGTCCGAAATAAAACTCCGGCGCTTGTCACTGAATATCCCACTTGGGTTGTGAAAAAGGATCGTTCAACCGTTCAACGTCTACCGATGTAATCGGCGCACATTTAAAATAAGTATAGTTTCTTATAGATGGCCGATTTATGTCCGGCATTGAACAGTCCACTGCATCATTTACTGTATACTGATCTGTTTCCGGCTTATGTTGAACGTTGCGTGTAGTTCAGACAAAACTTGTTTTAAAATGTTCGAATTGCATGTCCACGAAAATGGCACAGAAAAGTTCTACACCGTTAAACCGCAGTTCCAGAAAATCTTAAATCTACGAAAGTACTGTTTCATTTAATGGAAAGCCACTCTACGCCATAACAAATCACGACACATTTACTTCTATCAAATGTACTGACAATTGTTGACTCCAGAATGCGTATGTGCATATGAAACAATCTCACATGGCATTGGTCATTGTGTAATAAATTAATAATAATTGTTGGGCCTTTTTTATTTCAAATGCTTTCTGTATGTTTCAAGTCTTCTGCAAAATATAAAACGCAAACTGCTGTTTATTTTACTATTATTATTGTTTATCGTATCCTATTTGCTGTCGTAAAAAAGCAGAGAGTGACAAGCGTGGCGGTGACTTTGTGGTGTCGAAAATTCTCCTTATATTTTTTTAAATTATAGTGCCTTATATTATGTGCACAGATAAAAATATTTTAAATTGAAAATTGTTTAATATAATTGGGAAGAAACATATGGGAGATGTTTACATTTCCTTAACTGATATAAAAAGTTGAAGTGGCGTATGCCGTTTAAAGCGCCGAGTTTTTTGTTTTCAATCAGACAATCAGACCGATACGCGACGCTGCAGGTATATATAATGAGCGGTCGAAGTCTGGTGTTTTTTATCCACCAGTTTCAGTAAACATCTCTTACATCTACTTGCTCAACTATACCAAATAAATAATTTCTCTAAACCAATAATACATTATTTATTTATTATTTTATGAGTTTTATGCCATACTTTTTATTTCTTACCGTAAAAGTAGGTATTTGTTTCCTATAAATAATGTATTCATTTGCTTATGTGAATCATGCAAAACATTATATTTATCTGTGTGTGAAGACCGTCTCTGGCATAACTACTTTTGCGCCGGGCTCTGATAATCACATACAAATTTGAATGTTCCAACATCTAGACACGCGTCAAATAAGTTTTTTATTATAAATTATATTGTCGAAATTATAACATTTGTAATTTTTTATAAACTGTAAATAAATAAATGTGTAATAAATATATCTCCAAAGTTTGAAAATGATTTGTCGAATAGTTTTCCCAATAAAAATTCCTAAGAAACGCGATTTATCAGCTCGTGTAATGGGAATCCCCCCCTTAAATTTATGATGATTGAAATCACTAAAAAATAAATAATTTACGTTACACCGAGGATAACATCTAATACGGTGTCATAGAAAACAGTGTTTAAATTCAAGCGTCAAATCTATTAAATAGGCACATTATTATAGAAATTAATAAATTGAGTAATAATATTATCCAGTATTATTTTATTACTTATGGCTGATCAATTAAATTTACAAAAAAAAAATAACTTATGCGTCTTAGAGCGATAATGGCAGAACTGTGGGACAAGTGTGCGAAATATTTAAAAAGAGGCATACCAATTTGCCAAATAACACTGAAAATGTCGTTTATAGGATTAACAAAATATTTAATGAGTATTACGCTGTCACAAGACATATTGTAAAAACAGATAACATATGAAGATAAACCAGGTACGAGGAGACCGTTTTAAATTATTTTAATATCAATCCAAATGTCAGTATGAGAGTGGCTAACTTCGATTTAAATTTACGCTGAGAAAAGATTCACTGATACCTTAAAAAAAATAAATACATTTAAAACCTAAGTTTTACATACGTTGGAACCTAGTGATGATCAACGACGAATGGAATTTTGCAAGTTTGCATTTTACAGTTCCTAAAAAACGAATTTTGGAATATATTATATGAACTTTTAATGCAAGAAAAAATTAACGCTTTCAGTATCCATAATTCCATAGTGGTTACCGGATGATATAATGCTAACATTCGTAACCGATGGATAGGCCGATGCAGCTCGCTACTTAAATGGTCTCCCCAATTCCCCGACGTAACACCCCTGGACTTCCTTTCATAGGTATTAAAAAAGTCAAAAGTTTACAAGTCACGCCTGGGTACTAGATAAGTGCTGTGTGCAAGAATAAGACAAGATTGTGAAGAAATTACCCGGCAGCAATTACAGAATATCATAAAAAGTATTCTGTTTAATTAAATGTTTAATTAGCATCACTATTAATTCTTAAATTTACGTTTTTATGTTTAGTTTGATTAAGTTTGTTGAAAAGACATTATGTATTTTTATCAGGTTAACTTATTTCATGAACTACTTTAACTTTTGAGAAGGAGACATACAAAGGTAAGGATAAAATACTGCCTACATTAATTTTGTCATAAATCTATTATTATTAACTATTTTTTCAGGAAATTTGGCGGTATAATTAGTTTTTCAATAAAAAAAAGCACCAACCAAATTTGTCCATTTTTGAGATTAAAAAAATTCGTAGTAGGCCCTGAATTACTTAAATTAATTTCCAATTTTTTTTATAAGCAAAGGCATTGATATTCTACAGTTAAAAAATCCTTTGAAAAGCAGGCAATAAACACATTTTTTACAGGGGCGCTTCCATTCAAAGTGGGTTGCGCTGTATGTAGTTAGCATAAAGGTGTTTCAAATGTTACCGAACGACACACAATGTGGCTTTCCTTTAAATGTCGACGAACGAGAAGGAATTCTTAATCCAATAATAAATACCGTAACTAGAGTTGCAAAATGTTTTATTACGATTTTATTTCCTTACTTATTTAAAAGCACAGAGTCGTAAAAAAACCATATTGAGATTATAGCATTTTTATTTCCCTACCTATTTAAAAGCATAAGGTAGTAAAAGGGATATTGAGATTATAAAAAGAATATACAAGGTGTCCAACAGCCATGTATAATGGCAATCATACTTTTAACAAATAAATTCGTAAAAAACGTGCATACGGGGTGGTCAGGAGGCAAGTATCAAACTCCGCGTATTACTAAAGAACCCAATAGTGTCATCCGATGTTTATTTGTTTTCGAATTACCGCCATTATGATTAATAACAAGAAAATCAGGAAAGTTAAACTATAAAAGTTTAACCTACAATAAATTTTCCATAATATCTTCATGGACCTTCAGGCATCTTGTGGCTCATTTAGGAAGAGGAGTTCATCTTGATATACTTTTATCGTCGCAATCATCTACTTTTGATTTAAATACCATTTACACACATTTTTCATACCCACAAGTCTAGCGATGTGTCTTGGAACCTTGCAGGCCAACTAATAGAACCACCACTGTCAATCTAGCGTCCTGGAAAAGTTCTTTGAGCACAATGTGGTTTCTACGATTGCATACACTTGCAGTCAAACAGACCATTGATCAGAATTACGGGTATTATTGATATAAATGAATGATTAGCATTTATGTATTTGCTAGATTCGTGCGATTCATGTAGCATGGTCTGCCGGTTACAGATACTATACCCGCTGTAAGTGATATGGACATAGGTCCTATTCATTTACTATGCGGATCACTTTTATCAGGAATTTCAGGTTGGGCCGCCATTTCTTGTGAGCTTGTATTAAGGCCCTCTTTCACTAAATCAAAAATGTTTATCCACTTCTAAATCTTGTCTATAGACATGTGCACTCTCAGATGTTATGTGAACACTGGGAAATTTATCACTATTACACAATGTGTTGAAGACTGTAACAGAAACGTCTCTACTCAGAGCTCTGTGGTATGGAAATAGCTGTCGATATTCTTCAACTTCTCCACAAGCATTTTTATTGCAAAAACCATAAGTAAACACCAAATTTGCAGATTAGATATGCCTGTAGATGAAAGGCATTTTCCATCACTTTTATAAAATCGTAAGTAATCAATAAAAAAAGTACAAGTTAATGTTTGATCATTCTGAAGTGCTAGCCTACTTGATTAAACATATAAACAGCGATACGAGATTTTTTCCTAACAAGCGTTTAAGACTTAGTACCTCGAAAGTAAATGAAAATCGGATGGCAACTCCTGAGTTTTTCTCGTTATACATTCATGTGTAGGACTCCCGTAGTTTGGTGCTTTGCGTCTGACTCAACCTGTATATTGTACTTAGTTTTTGTTTGCCATTGTTTGATTGAATGGATATATAATAAATGAGATAACAAATTAAATTTGAACAATAATTACATATATTTATAATTATATAAATCACGAGAGATAAAACAGCAGTTAATTTATATAATAATTACAACATACTCATGCGTATTGAATTATGAAATATAATTAATCGTATAGATACGTAATGTATTGATGTTTATAATATAATTTCTGTTCCACTGGAATATGACTAACGAACCGCTAAGTGAATATGAGCAGTTACCTGTAATTTCCCAATTTCCAACTGAGTATTTAACTAACAAGTCTTGGTAAAGTAAAAATTTCTAACGTTTATATTCTGCCTTTCGTAAAACTAGTGAAGATAGGAATAACTTGCTCTTAATATCAAACATCCGATATCCTTTAATCAAACGGGAACAAATTTGCCTTTCACCTAAAAAAATTACGAATATTTGAAACTTCTCAAAAGTCGTACTACTAAACATACTTTTAACATTGGAAATATTTGTTTTCGTATATGGGGTAGAGTTACCAGTTTTTGTTCAAGGTCAAAAGACAGCGGTGTCGCGGTCGACTGAGATTATCGTATGCAACGGCTGATATACGCAAATGTAATATGGGTTGTATATATCACAGGAGGTCAAGTTATCAGTTTTCATTTAAGGTGGAAAGACAGCGGTGTAGTGGATCGTGCTATTTCCGGACGAGGTGAAGCCGAGTCCGGAAAAAGTTGAACAAGTGTATGTTTTATGTTTGTTGTTATCATTTCCAATGTCCCGATGATTGCAAACATTGCGAAATCTGTGAGTTTTTAATATGTTTTATGGGGACTTTTGTCCCGACCTCAATCTTTTGCGCTTGAGCTGCCATTTTGTCGTTTTGCTTTATATCTCATCTCCTTCGCATTTTTCGCCAGATGTGCCTTATTAGTTTTTTGTTCGTCATTGAATTATCTAAGAAATGAGACTGGTTTGAAGTCGCAAAGTTTTTTTTTTATTTGCAAATAGTGTTCAAAATTGAAAAAGTGCCTGTTTTTCAACATTAATTAACTCTGAAGCAGAAACACCTAGATCCCTGAAACTTTCTGAAATTGTTGCTTACACTGATATAAAAAAAAGTGTTCCTACTTTCAGCAAGATCAGTTTTTAATTTTTTAAGTAATAGAGAACTTTTTTTTAAGTCTTAATTGTTTAAACTATCCAAACCAAGCTAGACAATTCAAAAAACTATTTGAATTTAATATGCAGTTGGAACTTTCAGAAAATATAGATTTTGACCGATTTTATAGAGTGACCTTTTATTATGCGACTTATAATACAATATAAATATAACTTTTTTATTTTTCAATATAGATTTCCGAGTTGCTTAATGTCGAAGAAAAGGCATTATTCCAACTTTGAACACTATTTAGTATAGGCAATGAAGGCAAAATGTAAAACCTCGCAAAAATTAATAAAAGAATCATCTCTGGCATTTAAGTAGTTAATAACCTGTAGAATGGAATGATGCATTCTGTGCATTTCCAAGTTCCGGGAAAATTCAATAAAATTTGGAAAATCTTTTTAATTTTTGTTTTTTTTTGCTCTAACGGCTAAAATAATCAAAATACAGAAAAAAGTTTTCAACAAAATTTGTAGCTCGTCTCTTTCTCTACAAAATTGCTCTTTACCAATTTTATAGTTTTGAGCCGCTCCTAAATGCGCGGAAAATGAGAATTCTCTGGGAGTTTCGTACGACCGGACATATCGATCGATAATTATTACTATTCAGAGCCGCTAAAAAAAATGAAAGCAACTTGAAATATAGAGAAAAGTCTCAGCTTTAATGTGGAACTAATCACAAAATTCATACAAATTTTTATCATAGAGAAAAAAGTGTTAGAAAATGGCTTAGTAAATTTTATACAGTTGATTTATTCACATCTTTGAGTTTCATGCATCCTGCCTATTTCTCCCGTAACAATGGGTGCTTTTTCACTACATGGATTCAATTCCACGCACTAATCTATATTTTGTGAAAATTTCTTTGAAGTATGTTAAGAAACATATTTGTGTAAAACATATACAACTTATTAGTTGTATATGTTTTACTGTATAATTGTGCATTTTTTGAACGTGTATGAATAATTTTGACAAATTCAAAAAGTACTACGCGCATTTAAAAAACTCTAAAGTCATTCAAAAGAATATGTTTTATTGTACTTATAATCCAAAAATTAAGACTGTGCTATTATTATTACTTAAGATATAGCGAATTGAACTCCAAAATTTGGAGGTGATTGATCGATGAGAAATATACCCTCTACTTTGATCGCAAGGCATATTTGTCCAACAAAAGTAATTGCAATAAAATGTTAATTTGATTAATATATCATTATATAAGAATATATAAGCAAAATGAATTATTATTCTAACGACTCCCGACAAAGATATGAATAAATCCGTGGATCAATTGTACAAAGTTCACTAAGCCATCTTCTGACACTTTCTCTACTTGATAAAATTTTTTATGAATTTTGTGATAAGTTATACGTTAAAGCTGAGACTTTTCTCTACATTTTATGGTATTTTCATTTTTTTTAGGGGCTCTGAATAGTAAGCATTATCGATCGATGAGCCCGGTCGTACGAAACTCCTGGAGTATTCTTTTTCGCGCATTTCGAAATGGCTTAAAACTATAAGCGGAAAACTCGATTTATCTTCTAAACGGCTTAAGTAAGACAAAAATTTATAAAAACCTTTTTTGTACAGAAGAAGGCGAGCTATAACTTTTGTTGGGAACTTATTTCTATATTTTCATTATTTTGGCCGCTAGAGCAAAAAAATCGAAAATCATTTCCAATTTTTTTTCAATTTTCCCGGAACTTGAAAGTGCAAAGAATGCATCATCTCATTCTCCAGGTTATTACCTACTTAAATCCTAGAGATGATCCTTTTATTAATTTTTGTTACCCTAAATTGTTAATTTGCCTGTACTAATTTGCAAATTAAAAAAAAGTGCTTTTACCGACTTCAAACCAATCTCATTTTTTAGATAATTCAATGGGGAACAGAAAACTAATAAGGTACATATGGCGAAAAATGCGCAGAAGAAGAGATATAAAGCATAACATAAAAAAAGTCGTTTTTTTTTTAATTGTTAATTTAAAAAATAAGCACACGTTTTACGAAACACGCATAGTGATAATCGTGGTTAGCGGCAAAAAATACATAAGAATCAATAAAACATTGCTCTCGGCCCAAAATCGCCTTTGTCTCTGCCTACTGATCTAATAGTTCACAAGGACACTCTCTTCTCGTTCTTCACTGGAGTAAAAGATTGGAACTTATCTCGTCTTTCGACAAAACCTTGCTTTTTTCTCGATTTCATCTATATCTACAAACTGACTTAAACAATTTTCTACAGGTTTTTAGAAACAACTTTTTTCTAAAGCCTGTGAAAAGCAGAAACCGACGAAATACGAGATCATCTTTTAAATAAATCTAACCATTATTCCCGCCTACCTTAACAAAGATACAAAGGCGTTTCCTTTTACAAGAATTACCCGTAAATAGGTTTACGACATATATTCTCATATTTTTAAGTATTTTACTAGGTGCAGCTCCTTTTAAAGACCATTTCAAGAATAGTAAAATAAAAATGTTTTGTTGACTTTAGAAAATATGACATCAAAGAAAAATAAATTGCAATTACCTTTATTACTACAGAAGACTTTACAATAAGGAACGTCATAAAATACGCGCATAATGAGTGGCAGCAATTTAATTTGACCTAGATCAAAAGGAATTTAATTTTAAGATAATGAACTACGGCCTAATTGGCAGTTCAAACTAGCAGTTTATTTAGTTTAGGATCCGCTTTGTGAAAATTCAAAATTGGAAATATTTTTTATAATATATTATGATATGAAAGGGTCCTAGCTGTTATAAAATAAAATCCACGTGAAAGATTTAATATTTCAAATCTGTTTTATTAACTGTGAGGTAATTTCCTCGAACGCCAATACAAACACTCGACACTGGTTTCGTCAACTATGTTGAATTTATCAGGCGATTAGCATAACTTGATTTAGTGTTTAGCTGATACCATTTCCAACCTATTTTGGCAAAAAAAATTAGACAGATTGTTTACTTTACCAGTGGCGTAGATATGACTCATTCATGTACATGTTTTGTTCATAATTTCTTTATTACTCATGTTTTTGAAAAATTTGGGTAATCGTGTTTTCCAGATAATAATAATAATAATAATAATAATAATGATAAGAGAAGTACTCTTGTCAAATGTCGATAGCGGCGGCCATTTTCCTAGCAAATAAAAAAGAACGAATGAGTGGCTTAAAAACAATTGGTTTTATAGTTTCACTTATGGACATTACTGGCAACTGCAAGTATAAGATTATGCTAAAAATACAGACACCGATTCTACCATAAGAGTATATTAAACATTAGAACGAGTGGGCACCTAGTAGAAAGAAGACAAACGTATCGTTTGTTTTCATTTATTTTCTAGTTGGGGTACAGGAGCCGATAAAGGCCATAATATGAAATTGGCGTTCCGCCAGTACGAGTTGTCTTACACTGGCGTTGCACTAGATAGTATATTAAGTATATGATTTTTAATTACTTGAAACGTGAAACACTCATCGGTCGTAGATCGCATATCGCAGAAAATAAATAAATAACAATCGAAACAAATTGTGGAATTTGTGAAACCTGTACAACCGCACGTCCTTGAATATACTTTTTTGAACTGCTTATATGCCGGCTTATTCACGGAAAGCGGGTATTAGACGTTTCTTGGGATCTGTTCATTCATTTTGAAAATTGGTCTAATGGGGTTTCTGGAAATGGTGGATCTTACGAAAATATTTTCATGCATGTGTTATTTCCATTTACACAGGATGTGGTACTTATCTTTGTTATTTTAAACGGAACACACTATATTTTATTCTATTCAATTTTATTTTATTTACTTTAACGTCTTATTTATTTTAACGTCCTCCTAAAATTTTAGCTTGGGTTTATGTATATATACCTACAAGGTTTCGAGATAATTAATACTTTTGGAGATTTTTGACGTTTCCTACCCTTCCAAAAAAAATCGATATATTCCATCATGTGGTCGGTTTAGAGATTTTCTTTTCAAACTCGCAATTATCCTGTGATATAACCAAAAATTGTCTTATATTTTCACAATATTATACAGGGTGTTTTATTTTCAAAGTCGATCATTGTTTTAGTTCAATGGTTCAAGAGTAAATTTTTTAAAATGGAACCCCTGTATATTTTTGCATAATTCGTTTCTAATTTAATAGAGAATTAAATTCTGCATCAATTGATACCAGTATGCCCTAAACCTACCTCTCTTTGTTTCTTATTATGAACGATTTTTTGTAAGATGTACATACAAAGTCAACACTATTTGTTAGTAGCCAATACAAGTCATCCAACTTGTTTCTTTTTTATCACAAACGAGAATAATTAAGTAGATAATTGGTAATTATTTGTTTATTAGCAAGATAATGACATCAACAAAAAGAAATTATTTTATAGAATAAGGATTAAAAACACTTGGTATTACTGTTCCACAATTATTATTCAGATTTCTCTGACATGTGTTTCGGCCTTTCGACCATTATCAAAGAGTTATAACAACTAACCTAAAAGTGACCATTACAAGATATTTATAGGATTTGAGAGGTATAGATAACCTAATTAACATTTTATTACTTATTGCTAATATAGCTACTATTAGGAATTTTATTTAAATTTTAAATACTATTTTTGGGTATGTTTAATTTTAGTGTGGTGTCTATTATGGGGGTATTATGAAATTTAGTTTGTGTGTTAGTAACGTTTTTCTGTTTATTTAAGGCCTTCTTGATTTCCAAAATTTCAAGCATGTCTAACATATTTCCCTTATTGACATTGTGCAAAAGTTTAATACTACTACCGTTGAAAAAATGGTTTTTGTCTATACAATGTTCTGCGAAACCAGTTTATTTTTTATTCTTAAAAATAGACTTTTTGTGTTCATTTACCCGTACGTCTAAGCTTCGACCACTCTGACCTATATATATAGAACCGCAATCGTCACAATTTATTTCATATACTCCCGCTTTTTGTGAGTCTTCAGTTTTTTTTTTATTGTTAATCAACAAGCGGCCTAAGTTGTTTGTATTGGAGGAAATGGTATTAATATCAAGTTTACTTAACCTTTTACAAATTGAGTTGCTAATATGTTTTACAAAATTAATACTATGCCATTTTTTATTTTCTTTGGGTGCGCTATAATGTTTTTTCAACAGCTTTCTTTGTTTGTTCTTAATTACCTTGTCTATGAGAGATGTGTGATATCCATTATTTTTTGCTATTATTTTAAGTATTGTAACTTCTTTTTCAAAATTGACATGATTTAACTTTAATGATAACATTCTATGGACATAACTATGAAAAGCTGACATTTTTATCTTCCAGGATTGATTACTATTTGCATGTATGTGTCAGTAAAAGTGGGTTTTCTATAAATATCGATTTCTAAAATGGAACCTTTTCGTGTCAATGAAATATCTAAAAAAGTTTAAAGAACATTCTATCTCGATTTCTACTGTAAACTGAATTTTATTGTTTATAGAATTAATAAAATGAATGAACTGTGATAATTGCCTATCCGTACCAGTCCATATCCAAAACACATCATCCACGTATCTTGCCCAAAAGTGCACATATTTTAAAAGACTATTTTCTTTTCTATCAAAAAGGTTAGTCCGGAAATTGGCCATTAATATTTCGGCTAACAATGGGCTTAATGTACTACCCATTGGTAAACCATTTACTTGGGTGTAGAATTTATTATCGAATTTAAAATAATTTTGGTTGATCGAGATATTAATTAATGATAGTAGATCTTTTTGTTCCAATTGATTTAATTCGCTCTATTCGAGACGAGGTGTTACAATATACCTTTAAGTTCTTTAATAGGGATAGGAGTACACAAACTTTTACATCAAATGAAACTAGTTTGGCATTGGCGGGTACCGAAATATTTTCCAATTTTGTCATGAGTTCTAAAGAATTTTTGATATTATACGGAGATTTAAATTTAGTAAGTTATGGTATTATTGTGGGATTATTTTATATTCTGGAATTTACGGCACAATGGCTCAGTGAATGTATTTGCTGAAATTCAGTCCGTCCTCTATTCTTCATAACTTCTTTGGTAGTAACCGAGGTGGCATATACAATATTTTTGATATTACCCCAAATGGGATCAAATCAGGGAACCTTACTGACCATCTCCAATATCCTCGGTAGCCAAACGACCTAAATTCGACGATGCTACTAATTCGTCATACACTCATGCATTATGTGGACCGCAACCATATATTTGGTAATATCCAAAATTATAAATGGTTAAGGGCATGAGGCTTGTATGAGTTTGAAAAGAAAGTCTCTAAATCTGTCACATGATAGAAGATATCGATTTTTTTTCGGGGTGGGAACCGTGGAAAATCTCCTCAAATATTAATTATCTCGAAGACTGGTAGGTTTAAAAGTATATTATGGTACATAAACCCAAGCTAACATTTTATGAGGAATCCAAATATGAATTAAAGTATAGGGTGTTCCGTTTAAAATAACTAAGTTACATGCTACATCCGGTGTAAGCGGAAGTAACACATGCATGAAAATATTTTCGTTAGATCCGCCATATCCAAAAACCTCCTTACACCAATTTTTAAATTTCTAAACTTGACAGATCCCAACAAACGTGTAATACCCACTTTCCGTGAACGACCCTGTATACTTTAAGACTTTTTTACTTCTTGTGTTCCTTCGCGCTAACGTATTATCATGCAATATATCTGTACGTAGACGTTAGACTTGTATAAAAAATGTATGCATTGTTCCTACCGTCCTCATCCATATAAAATCTGGACTAAACTCTCCAAACAATCATCTAATACTTTATTGATAACGGCTTCTACACGAAAATTGATACCTTCTCAAACGTCAAGGCTTTAAATTCCGATGCAGACGTGGAGGAAAAACTATCACGGCACTTCTACGCTAGTTCTTACTACTTCAGACTCATTTGCAGTGAATTTCCCTGGCGCCTTCGCCCTATTTTTAATAACAATGGCATCTTTTCTCTTAGCGTCAAGTTGAATGCACAAGAGCCTTCGCTTCGTGCTTTGAGCATTGCATTTTTATATTGAAGTCGTGAAATAATTGCACTATCGAGATATGTCTAATGCTCATCGTGTTCACGTCAACGTAAAGTAACATTGACAAATCAGAGAATAAAGCAATCGTTTGATTAATATTTATGGAAGTACAAATCATATTTGTCGATGTTAAGATATTAACTGATATATAATATGTTTGAGTTATCGTCGTGCTGTTTGTAAGTTTAAAATTAATTGCATTAAAAAATGTAAAGAACAAATAGTTTTCCTATTTTTTTATAAGCTGTACAGGGCGTCCCATTTGAAATTCCATTTTTTCGACAACTAAAAGGGATATTTGAATTCTGTAAAGGGTATTTCCTAGAATACATAAATCTCCTCAGTTCTGAGTAAATATGATCTTTATATAAATTGAAGTATATATAGATGGCGCTGTAATACAAAGAAATTTTACGATCCCAGAAATCTTGAAAACAGATACATGTAATGAGATAATACATTTTAAGTAACTTTCATAATAGGAACAGTTTTCAGGAAATCACTAGTTTTCGATATATTTGATCTTCAATAAAAAACGGAATTTTAGACATCGAGTAGTTTGGAATATGTTTTAAAGTAATCAAATAAATTTATTTCAACTACTGATTTGATAGGAAATTAAAATATTATTTATTTTTGAATGGGGCGCTCTGGTACAGTTTCATAAAAAATTAAATAGAATGTTAATTTGAGAATTATTTCAAATTTTACAATTAATAATAAAAAAGATAATAAAACAATTGTGTAAATCATTGGTATTCTGTTAATTTAAAAAAAAGTTATGACGATTATTATTTTAAAAAGTTCTTTTTCGTTAACCAGTAATTTTATAAAAATTGCTTTTATCACAAAAATTGCTTAGAACGAAACGTCCAGGAATCATTACTTACGGCGAAAGTACCTTTTATTGCATTTAATTATAATATCATTTGTTTTTAACCAATTTAGGCCTTTTGTCCGTTGTGACTAAATAATCAAGGAATTTTGCAGAGTGATTTGAATCTTATTAGAAAAATTTTAAGGAGAGTTGCGTCCTTAAAATTGGAGTTTAAACCACACTAAGAGAAATTATAACACTTTTATAAAAGGTGTGTACAGAATGATTAAAATTCTTATATTGCTCAACGCTACTTATCTGAACGTCTGTAGATTAATCCGTTCATCACCATTTTATGATTTGGTATATATTACTTCCACATCCACGTAGTGGAGAGAAAGTGTAGTAATCATAAAGAAAGAATTCAACTTTTACTTCCCTCGCATACCGAAGGGAAGTATTGTATTCGAGAAAAAACCACCCTCCGAGATTTTTACGGATTCTGACGTTTCAGATCACGGAGATTACGAAAATATAGGTTTTTCAATTCCGTCAGTCTGTCTGTCTGTCTGTCTGTCTGTTGGTGCATTTACTAAAAAACTACTTGACGGAGAGCAGTCAAATTTGGTAGGTAGTTGACGCTACTGTCAGCGCAGAAATGGTTTCACTGGAAAATATACAGGGTTGGCCGTCTAAACGGAATAAATAGTGAAAAAAAATTTTTTTCGCTCAAATTTAAAATTTCCACGTTTCATGACGCGCTAAACCTATTTCTGAAAAAAAAAATTTTTGAAATTTTTTTTCACCATTTTTGAAAAAAATTTTACAACTAAAAAATTTTTTTTCTTTGTTCAAATTTAAAATTTCCGTTTCATGGCATTCTAAACCTATTTAAAAGAAAAAAATATTTGAAAATTTTTTACCATTTTTTAAAAAATTTTTACCAAGAAAAAAAAATTTTTTTGCTCAAGTTTAAAATTACACGCTTAACCTATTTCAGGAAAAAAAAAATTGAAAATTTTTTTCACCAATATCTTTGAAATTTTTTTTACCAAGACGAAAAAAATTTTTCTTTCTTCAAATTTAAAATTTCCACGATTCAAGGCATTCTAACCCTATTTAAAAAAAAATAAAAATTTAATTTTTTTACCAACATTTTTGAAAAAAATTTTACCACTAAAATTGATGGAAATTTTTTTTTCTTTGTTCAAATTTAAAATTTCCATGTTTCCATGGCATTCTAAGCCTATTTGAACAAAAACAAATTTAAATGTATTTTTGAAAAATTCAAAAAAAAATTTTTGAAAAGTTTTAATCTATTTATCACTATTATAGAATTAATGAAAAATTTGTTTATGCTCAAAATTAAAATTTCCATGTTTCCTGACATTCCAAACCTAGGTATTTCAGAAAAAACATTTTTGAAATTTTTTGTAATTATAGCAATAACTATATTCGGATTATTATTCTCAATGTCATTTCGTAATTATGAATTTTTTAGAGTGACCGCCTTGCACATGTAACGAGGGAAGTTCTGTGTAAATACCTTTACCGATTTTTTTTTTTGTTGAAATGGGCTTAGAATATCATATTACATAACATTGCTTTAGTTGTTTACAATATCTACTTGCAGATTATTGGACTTGTGATAATTTAGTATTTTATAGTGTTGCTTAAGTTAGAACAAAGGACTATTTTCTCTATCCTTAGTTTTCTCTGATTTCATAGTGTCAAATTTTATATGGCTGATTTCCATAGTTTTGCCAATAGTAAGATGAATATCGGTAATTTGTAATTACAAACTGAGAAAAATAGGTAAGCATTGTTCCACCATCCAACCATTTACATCATTCCGAAATGCTATTTAAAATAATAAAGTTAGAGCCATTTCTGTTTATGCTAGAAGTAACATTAAACATTTAACATTAGGTATGATCACAGATGGTTATATTGGTTATATTCGATACTCCAAATTTCATTCATTTAAAGCTGTACAGGGAAAATTGGGGTAGATACTTTTTGTGGCGCCCAGTACAACTGGCATAAAATAACCATAAAGGTAGTATAACTTACAGACAGAAAGACAAAAAACAAATAAATGTCCCTACCTTGTGTTGAAAATATTCTTATATGAGACCATAATTTTTAAATAAAATATAAAAACGATGATGAGACACATGGAAAATAATAATAGTCTTACTTAGAAACCGTTCTAACTTGCTTCCTTGAGTGATTATTTCGATGTATAGAAGATAATGACTACTGGAAAATATACCGAGAGGCGTAAAAGCTTGGGAATAGCAAGATAACGGATAACTGGAAAAATACGAATCTTGGAAAAATAGCTTTAAATACAAAAGATGCAGGAAATTTCCCTGGCTATCTGACGATGACCCTGAGTTTAACCTTGGCCGTGACCTTTAAGGTCACTTGAAAGTCAAGTCTTCAAATGGAACCTCCTACTTTTAACCCCGGAAATGAAACTAGCGGAATATTTTACGTTCGGGTATGATCTTCGGCACTTATAAAATTGACCTTTAAAGGTCATATTCACACCATAAGTGCCGAAGGTCATCTTCGAGCGTAACATTTTCCGCTTTTATTTCCGGGGTTAAAAGTAGGTGGTCCCATTTGAAATAATCGACTTGTCCTTCAAATGACCTTGAATTGTTCACTATTGACAGTTTGACGGTGAGCTAGACCGATATAAATATTATCAATTGTACCTCTAATCATTTCTGGTGTAATCTCAGCGCACACATCTGTTATGCGCTGTTGAAAAATTGAGCTTCAAGAGTAAAGTAAAAATGACCTTTAGAGGTCAATTTTGTAAGTGCCGAAGGTCATGTACGAACGTAAAAATTTTCCCACATTTCATTTCCCAGGTTAAGAGTAGAGGGTTCTATTTGAAACAATCAACTTGCCCTTCAAATGACCTAGAAGTCACAGACAGGGTCAAATCTACCGTCAGGTAGTCAGGGAAATGTCCTACAACTTTTGTATTTAAAGTTTTTTTGTAGGATTCGTAATTTTCAAGTTATCCTGCTGTTCCCATACTTTTATACCACCCGGTATAATGACGAGAATTATTTATCCATATACGCCATTTGATTAAGGAGACGACACTGTGCGCTAGCTATAGATGTTGAAGTGCAACCCGATACCTAGGAGATAAGGCACAACTTCTCTCTCAGTAGATTGTATAGAGTCAGTGAGTAGCCAGCATTCTTGTAATAAACATCCACATTTATTAAAAATAACTTTTAACAATTTAATAATAAAAAGAAGACTTTTAGGTATCAGATACTTGTCGGTAATCAATGCAAGAAATTCGCGTATTTTGTCTAAAGACTAGTGAAATTTCTTATTGTATAATTATAAATTATACTTAAATTTTTCGTGAAATAATGTGTAGCTAGGGCAACTTTCTCTTTAATTCTTGTTGCTTATTTTTCCTTTCATAATGTTTCATGCTCATTTAAGAAGAGAAAAATATTAAAATTTCAAAATGATCAAATAAACGTTATCTGTTCTTCAGTGCTTGTCTTCTGCCCTGATCTAAATAATATTTTATAAACGCAGTGTGAACATAATAATTAATTAAAGTGGCATATTGGAATTATATATTAAATAAAAATAATAATTAAATATCAACTAATATACTGATTATTATAGTTAAGTGGCTATTTCAATATGACTATCGAGTGACATCTTGCCTATGCCCCATCCAAGCTATAACTTATACTGAGAGTATCGCCTCTTTAGTTATAGTATTATGATAGGTATGTATGCGTGAAATGTCTGCTTCATGTAGACTAGAATCGTTTATTTAGTGGGTCTTAGACCCCTTTTATGCAGGCGTTTTGTGCCGTCGGTAACGCGACGGCAATTGCGGCCGCGTTTTGTAAATCACAGGGAACAAATAGATCATTTTGTGCATTGCCGTCCGTTTTACTTGCCGGTCGCGTATATAAAAACAACCGGCCTCATTTTGCGGTTAGGACACGGGCAGCACAAGAAGCCTGCATAAAACGCCTGCTCTTATGATCATCACCTATGTATGTGTAAGTAGGTAGAGCAAAATGTTGAGGTCACACTGATGTAATAAAATGGTATTTTTCTACATCCTCGAAAAATGGTCATTGAACAAGCGTAAATTCAATTATAAACAAATTCAGTATCAAATATTCAAATTCAATTTTTTAATATGTCTATATCTTTAATAATAAAAAGTATAAAACACAATTAATTGAGTGCAATTAGACATAAAAAGCAAAAAATCACGGATCCCAGTTATAATGAATGGATTTTTCATGATTTTTACTTCCCTCGCATACCGAAGGGAAGTATTGTATTCGAGAAAAAATCACCCTCCGAGATTTTTACGGATTCTGACGTTTCAGATCACGGAGATTACGAAAATATAGGTTTTTCAATTCCGTCAGTCTGTCTGTCTGTCTGTCTGTCGGTCTGTCTGTCTGTCTGTCTGTCTGTCTGTCTGTCTGTTGGTGCATTTACTAAAAAACTACTTGACGGAGAGCAGTCAAATTTGGCAGGTAGTTGACGCTGCTGTCAGCGCAGAAATGGTAGAAATTTCACTGGAAAATATACAGGGTGAACCGTCTAAACGGAATAAATAGTGAAAAAAATTTTTTTTCGCTCAAATTTAAAATTTCCACGTTTCATGACGCGCTAATCCTATTTCTGGAAAAAAATATTTTGAAAATTTTTTTCACCAACATTTTTGAAAAAAATTTTACCAAGATAAAAAAAAAATTTTTTTGTTCAAATTTAAAATTTCCAAGTTTCATGACACGCTAAACCTATTTCTGACAAAAAAAAATTTTTTTCACCAACATTTTTGAAAAATTTTTTACCAAGATGAAAAAATTTTTTTTTGCTCAAATTTAAAATTTCTACGTTTCATGGCATTCTAAAACTATAAAAAAAAAAAAAAATGTTACCATTTTTGAAAAAATTTTTTCTCTAAAATGTTAATTTTTTTATTTCTTCAAATTTAAAATTTACACGTTTCATAGCGTTCTAAATCTATTTAAAAGAAAAATTAGAAATTTTTCTTACTATTTTTAAAAATTTTTACCACTAAGATAGAATTTTTCTTTCTTTGTTCAGATTTTAACTATCCACTTTTCCATGACATCCTAAAACTATTCAAACAAATTTAAAAACATTTTTAATCCATTTATGTATCACTACTATAGAACAGACGAAAAAATTTGTTTTGCTCAAATTTAAAATTTCCATGTTTCATGATATTCCAAACCAATTTCGGAAAAAAAAATTTGCAACATTTTGTTACCAGTTTGGAAAAAAAATTAACACTAGAATGCTCAAATTTAAATGACATTCTAAACCTAGGTATTTCAGAAAAAAATGTTTGAACATTTTTTTCACCAACATCTTTCAAAAAGTTTTTACCACTAAAATAGTTCGAATTTTTTTTTATTTGCTCAAATTTAAAATTTTCACGTTTCATAGCATTCTAATATTCTAAACCTATTTAAAAAAAATATGTAATTTTTAATTTTTAAACTTTTTTTAGCACTACTATAGAATAGAAGGAAACTTTCCTTTTTGCTCTAATTTAAAATTTCTACGTTTGACATTTTAAACCTATTTCAGAAGAAAAAATTTTGAAAATTATTTTACCAACATCTTTTGAAAAATTTTTAAAAAAATTAAATTTTTTAACCACCACTATACTTCCACTCCATTACGTGAATGTTGCATTGAAAATGTGACAGATGGCAATAATATCTGGCATATGCACCTATTATACTTTTGTTGAAAAATGTACAGGGTGGTCATCCCAAGAAATAATTCAGTCATGGTGGACATTTGTAAAGGTATTTGCGCAAGCTTTCCATATTAGGCACCTGTTATTTAGTATTGAACTTTTGCTGTTGGATGAGCAATCTGTATATTTTTTTGACCAAAACTTATCAAGTTTTCTTTGTAATAATAGCAATAACTCTATTCCGATTATTATTCTCAATGTCATTTCGTAATTATTATTTTTTTAGAGTGACTGCCATGAACGAGGGAAGTTCTGTGTAAATACCTTTACCGATTTTTTGCATTGATTTCTAATACTGAGTACAAGAAAGTTTACCCTTTAAAATTGACAGTATTTATTTGGGGGAGGTTCTCTAGAGGGGTGGGCAGAAACGTAACATAGTAACCACCGAAGATCAAATTGTAAGAGTAAAAGATGGTTTACAATTTTTCTTGAAAATTTCTGTTATAACAATTTGAAGATTAAGATTTTAGCTTTACAGAATTGTTACCTTTAGTCTGTTCTTCGCTCGGTTTTTCGTAAATAAGTAAAAAATTTTACATTTATGGAAACATTGGTATGGTACAAAAAATAAGGCTATGATATTACAAGTATTTTATTTTTTGTTAATTTTTGATGATTAGTTCTAAAAATAGGATAATTTAAAAATGGCGCTTGAACGTTTATCAATAGAGATATAATATTTAAATCTCCTACCACATGTATTTTTTCTTTTTAAGCGGTTCTCGGGGAATCTACAAAATATCACAATTAACCAGTATGTTACTGGTAAATAACCTCTACGCCTGTGACTTTTACGTCAAAGGATCAGTTAGAGGTTGCTTTTCTTAAATAAATAACAGAAATAAGTATAAAAACTTGAAATTAAATATTTCGGCGATGTTTCGGAAATCTAATCTGTTTCCTCTTTCAAGGCTTTTTTGAAAAATCTTCTTTGCTGTCTATGGTAAACACACAGCTCTAAGAATGTTTGTTATATCCATAGATACTTACTATTTACATAGAACTGTTGATATATTTAACAGTTTTTTTTTAGTTTTTATACAATGTTAAGTTTGTGAAGTTTTTCTTTTAACATTGTCAACCAAGTTGTACAGACATCTACGAAACAACTCGACACGCATCTATCCTCATTCAATACTATTATCGCGGATTCTTTAATTTTTCTTTTTTTGCTATCTGCCTCTTTTATAAAAATTTTTGCCGAGTCCCAGTTTATTCTATGTCCGTTCTCCCAAGCGTGTTCGCAGATCTTGGACCTCTGAATTTCATTTTTTCCGATATAATTTTGATGTTCGCCCAATGTTACATTAAAAGGTCTAGATGACTCACCCACGTATTGTTTGTTGCACTCACACGGAATACTATAAATGCAGTTTTTTGAATTTTGCTCGTGGTTCTTCGGTTTCGTCTTTGTCAGAATAGATCTTAAAGTGTTGTTTGTTTGAGATACCGTCCTAATATCAAATCTATCACCGATGCGGCGCAACTTTTCGGATAATCCGCATACATAAGGAATTAACGCTGTGTAACGTTTTTCAGAATTTTGTCGTACCTGATTTGTTGTAAAATGTTTGTACGATAGGGCCAAAATCATTTCTTCTAATGATGAAATACTAAACAATGAGAAGCGGTTTATAAAAGAAGTTCTTATATATAACCAATACCCTGGGGGTTTTGTCGATAAAACGCTAATAAATATTGAAAACAACAATCAGGTACGACAAAAACCTGAAAAACGTTACACAGCGTTAATTGCAGAATTGAAAATAGGAAAAGTAATTCCAATCTACAAAAATAATGACCCTTATTTGATAGAGAATTATAGGCCTATCACTGTAGTTAGCGTCATATGTAAAATAATTGAACGCGCTATATATAATAAATAAAATACTTCCCTATTTAACAATATACCAAATAATTTCCAAATGTCAAAATGGATTTTACCCTGGCAGGTCAACCGAGACTGCGGCGACTGACTTCTTGGAATTTGTGTACAATCGTATGGATAACAAGAAGTATGTTGCTGCCCTTTTCGTTGACCTTTCCAAGACATTTGATTCTATAGAACCAACATTTGTGGCGGAAAAACATTTTGCGATGGGAATTAGGGGTAACTTTATTTCGTGGATAGTATCGTATCTCAGCTTTAGAAAACTTGTTGTAAAATTGGAAGAAACTAGTTCAGAGAAATATGACGTTAATCTTGGAGTTCCTCAGGGCTCTGTTCTGGGACCACTTATCTTCCTTTTGTTTATAAATGACTTACCACTTCATATTAGTACTGAGTGCGTTGTGATGTTCGCAGACGATATCTTCATAGCAGAAGAGGAACTGCAGGAAAAGCTCAATACTCTCTTTGAACAATTTACACATTGGTGCGGTATTAATAAATTAATTGTTAACACGAAAAAATTTGCATTAATGAAATTTTTTGGCAGAAGAAAATTTCACACTGACATGAATGTAACATTTAACCTATTAACACTTGTCCCAAGTGCAACAACAAAATTTCTTGGTATGAAAAATGGTATAAATGTTTATTATGCCCTCATTAATTCGGTACTGTCGTATAACGTCAGTTTGTGGTGGCGCTTCTGAGAGTGAGAGGGTTCTAATTACTCAAAAACGAGTCATTCGATTAATTCTCAGTCATGTAGAGTATTTTTTAAACAACATGCTATATTGACGTTTACTTGCGTGTATATATACAATTGTCTCATATATACAAAAAATACATTTTAGCAAGTATGAAACAACTTCTCAACCACATAATTACCCTACTAAATATGGTAATCTACTGAAAATACGGAGACGCAGAACAGCACTGTACGAAAAGTCTCCACTGCCGGCCGGAGTAAAATTTTTCAATTCCCTACCTCCCGAAATTAAATAAAAAGCTTCCTTATATTCTTTTAAAAAGGAATTGCTAAACTATTTAATAAATGGTTGTTATTATTCAGTCGACGAGTTTTTAAATAATAATTAGGTACCCATACACGTTTAACTACCTAAGAAAAATAACTGTTTTACGATATATTTGACTATCTATTTATCTCGATGTTATTTATGTATGTTGGTGCAATTATCGTCATGTATTATATTTTATATATTTTATTTATTATTATTGTTTTTTGTTTATGTATTGACATGTCCTATATCATTATACTATGATCTAAAGGATAAATAAATTATTATTGTTATTATTATGGATGATCTTTCTCTGAGAGATTCATTATTCTCTGCACTTTCCAAGCAAAGTATAGGCTGTATTTTAAAATAATAATAAACAGTTCCATTTATTATCATTTTTACATTAAATCATAGATTGTTAAATTACTCTAGATAACAATATTCGAGCTCGTTATAACGCGTATAATAAATTAGGTGTTAACGTGGTACAACGGTAGTTATTTAACTGACTATATCATTCGTAATAAAATAAATAGATTAGAGTGACGCGTTTTATGAGAACGTGTACGTACTAATGGTGTGGAATTTACGTTTTATGTAATATAACATTACGCTTATGTAATCACATAATGTGATTTATATGAAACTAGAGCTCAGCCGATGTGTGAAAGATAGAGCATTCTACATTGTTTACACTATTTAATCAACACTTTCATGGTATTAGAAGGTTCTACTTTCACTATAGAGTAGTATAGAGAATGTAACTTAAGCATAACTATGCTGGGCACTGATAGAAAGTGCTTTGAGCTTTAAGCACTAAGCACTGAAAGAAGGTGCTTGTAATCATGAGAACTTTAAATAACAATGTGCTTGCGATTACTGAGCACTTTTAGATAGTCATTTAAAATCACTAAGCAGAAAGTACTTTGATTCCAACTCTTTTTAAATTTAACTGAAGTGCCTTGCATTGCAATATTTTTGACCTCAGAGTCAGGAATCAAAACTTTAAATACCTAAAACGTAAATACACAAGTCATATAGAATCGTTTACACACTCGACTAATGGAAACCATACAATATTTTATCGGTATATTAATAGGGACATTTAGATGAATAATTTTTTAAAATACAAGTACAAATTTTAATTTTTCACATTTGTTGCTTAGAATTTCCTAGTTATAAACTTTTATTTACTTGCATCTCGTAATTTCCAACTATAAGGCGTATTGTGTCAAAAATGCAAATCAACCGGCTGCCAAAAATAGCTCTTAGTATCAGTATGCAAGGAAGAAGGCCAAAGGGGAGGCCGTGGAGACGATGGGGCGATGAGATGACGCAAGACGCACAAAACCTGATAGATACCGAAACTTGGAAGAGAACGGCTCCTGATCGGCAGGTGTGGGGGTGGAAGATAAAGCTTAATATGGATTGTAACGCCAGTGGAAATAGTAAATTAGAAATAGACCATTATAAAGTAGATTATTATTTATTCATATATATAATGAGTATAATGCATTTTACAGAAAAAACGGTTTAGCAAGGCAACGAAAATATGAGACAAGAATAAAGTAACAAATTTTAATCTGCCAGAAATTTTCATTAAGATGTTAAAGGTTATTTTATTCCGTTTAAAGAGATGTCCCAAAATAAAATATCACTTTTGGCATTTGTATCAAATAGCTATTATTTATGAATTCAAATTACTACGGTAGAATATTGAACATCAAATACTAATAGACAACAATTTAAATGTCAGCTGATGTCATAGTCAAAGCTAATGACTGTTATTACTTAAAATATAATAGCCAATATCTTAAATCGACGTTTTCACATCTGCTTCCAACAAAGTTATAGCGTGTAGGTTGGGCTAACAATTCTGGTAATGATGATAACACTTTTGTTGTAGGTGTGCTAATGGTTCAGCTCTTTTATGTGCCTTCAGCCTTTAAGAGTTCTTAGAGCACTGTTTAGTAAAGTAATTTAGACCTGTTCAGTATTTTTTTATGAAAATAAGTATGAAGTGTATATTGTTGAATTGGGAACAAATTATTACACACAATAGAAATAAAAATACAGGGTGGTTCAATAATTTTAAATAATTGAGCTGAATTTTAGCAAAATTTAAAGTCAAAAGTGAACCTGATTTCTTGAGAGTACAAATCATTCGAAGGGCCAAATCATTTTGAACCAAAATACAGGGAGACTTAGATCTTATCAGAGAAATATTAAAGGAATATGCGCCATTGACATTGGAGTTGACACCACCAAAAAAGTTATAATAAAAAGTTAATACTGTCCCGTGTTTACACCCATTAGAAAACGTCCCTTAAAAGTCCGTGGGCTCCAAAATTATAGCAAGAGATCAACACTAATATATTTTATTAAATAACTTTAGAGGCATTTCAGCAAAGATAATAACCTTCTCGTACGGCAATCTAAAATAATATAGTAATCTCGATCCATCAACAAGCTTCTAGAAAGCGTACTACTAGTGTCTCTGAGATGTCGCCCACTACGTGCTTTGATGGTATGGCAATTGCCTATCACTTTCTACAACTTAATCCCGGTTACTACTCAAGAGCTATTAACATCATCCCCTAGGGGGCATAAACTCTTAACAATTCATTACCTAAAATAACTAATCGCTACCATTTTGTAACTTGAAACATGTTAGTGTTTTTCCTGATTTATCAAAAATTTTAGAAAAAAAAATGTATTCGCAGAAATGTTCTTATATTAGTAAAAATGATAAACTGAATAAATTATTAGTTATACTTTCGGTCTGCTCAAAACATTTTTTCTGCCCTTTATTAAGTTACAGATGACATTATCCAGATTAAGGATAGAGGTATAATCACTTCTTAGGTGTGATCAGATTATTCCAAAATATTTGATAAAATTTACGGTTTTGATCAAATTGCGGTTAACTTTGTTAAATCTTACTTATGTAAATAAACGACAGATAGTTCGAATAGATGACTCATACTCAGCGCCCGCAGCGCTGGAGGATTTATCTTATAGTGTTTATTTCTTGTGTTATGCATAATGCAAATTCCAAAAAGGATTGAGCTGTTGTATCAGGCATACGCAGATGATACTCAATTATATGACAGTTTTCATAGAGTTTTCTTACACAGAATATAATAAATAACAATTTAGAGGCAATATATATCTCCTAAACATAATTTGTCTTCTAATTCTGATAGATGTGTTGTTTTAATGTTCGGTATTGTTCGGTGGCAGAAATGATAGTTAGATTTACCGATTTTGCTATAATCTTAAGGAAATGTTTTTTCGGAATTTCAAAGAAATTTGAGGGCTGAAACAACAAAAATGAAACTTGATTTTTGAGTCACCTTATTCAGCCGCAGAAAACATATTTCCATGTATATAACCTTCACGTCACTTTGAATGTTAGTCTAGACCATGTACTACTAGCTTCTCAATGCCGAACTTAATTCTACAGGATGTTCCTCATGATGATTCGAATTCTTACATTTTTGAACCATCAATACTCAAATTTTTTTCAAATGAACGCCCTGTACGTTTTTACTTAAAATGTTTCAGAAATTACCTACACCTCATACGCATAGTACTACTTTTTTACATAAATTTTTCAAAAACCGTTGAAATAAAGCGATCACTATAAGGCGTCAGCTTGTAGGTAATTAATTGCTGAAACGTTTTAAATAAAAACATACCGGGTGTTTTATTTGAAAAAATAAATAGTTTGAGAGTTTAAAAATGTAAGATTTTGAATAATCGTGCAGAACCGGTAAAATTAAATTCGATTTTGAAAGGTCTGAAAACTAGTACGTGGCATTGACTATCATTCAAAGCGAAATAACGATCAAATATATGAAAACACGTGTTTTACGAATTATACTTTTATTGCGGCAAATACATTCTTTAGCGAGAAAAGGTAAATAACATGGCACTGTCGCAGTGTAAAACCAAGAATGATATATAACTGGATAGGGTATTAAGAGTCTAATATAGATATATAAAAAAGATGGGTGTTCAATTAAAAAAAATGCAAGTATTAGTTTTCTTCTATATGAAACACCCTTTATATTGAAAAATTATTTTAAAATATGTCGCTCCTGATATCCTATAATTTTTATCTCAGACATTTTTTCATATTTCAAATAGTTGAGATTATTGACTATCCACGCACTAGTGATTCATCCTATACCGGGTGTAACAAGATCATGGTATACCGTTTTCTCCTTTAGCTTTGAAGATAATTGATTGGAATTTAGGATGTACTACATACATAATAAGCGGCACCTTTTGACATGCAATTGATTTTTTTTTCACTTCCAGTACCGCCGGAAGTTACACTAACTTTCGATTTTTAAATGGAACACCCTATATATTATTGCATTTTTGAATTCTGCATAATTTTCTGAATCCAATGATGCCAAATAAGTGACATTTCAAACATCAATTTTTTTTATAATGTAATTTTTAGTTTTCTATTTAAGTGTGCCATGACGGTTCCGATTTATTCTAAATGACACGTGTAATACAAAAATCTAAATCCCGTTAGAAACACTAAATTACGTGATTTATGAGCAAATGAAATTCGCCAAAATTGTTTTTGGGGCAAAACTCATTTTTGTCAGATAGAACCATATCGGTACCCTGGTACCATTTATTAGTACTATTAATGAAGAATTTATTCATATGTCGTATTAAAATTTGTGATAAATACAAACAAAATTACAGCTAAAAGAAAATAAGAAAATACAATTTTATTCTTCCTATAATGCCGTCCATTAACGTCAATGCATTTTTGAACTCGCATAGCTGTTTCTCGACGAACGTTCGCCAATTGCTGGGCCGTTATACTAGTAATTGCTCGTTTTACTCGTAGCTCCAGTGTTCACGGGTTGTAACGGCGGTTGCATAGACAATATTTTTTAAATGACACCAAACAAAGAAATCAAGGGGCGTTAAATCAGGTGACCTTGGAGGCCATCTCATAGGACCATTCGTCTAAATTACGTTTTCCCCGAATCTCCGTTGAAGGTAATCAATTACTATCCTTGAATTATGGGGAGGAGCACAATCTTGATGGAAATACACTATCTGTCCTAAATCTAAAGGTAACTCATCTAAAATGTCCTCAATTTTATTGTCCAGGAATCTCAATCTGGTACCAGTCAGAGGTCCTTGAAATATTATTGGACCAATGATTCTACTACCGATTATTCCAAGCCAAACATTGAAACCGAACCGCACTTGAAAGTCACGCTCCCGTAATAAATTTGGATTTTGTTGTGACCAATATTTTGTATTTTGTCGGTTAAATAATCCCAAATTTGTAAACCTTGACTCGTCCGAAAATAAAATCAGTCCCAAAAAATCATTGTTTGACTGCACGTTATTACACAAAATCCAATTGCAATATTTCGTCCTACGTTCGTAATCACTTTCGTACAAATACTGGTGGAATTGGTATTTTAAAGGTATATAGTGGTATTTGTGCAAAACTCGGCTTACTGTTTGGTGACTGATGTAAAATTGAAACCCAACTTACCTTAAAGAAATAGTCTTATTATCTTCTATTTGAACCAAAACATTAATTTATACATAACTAATTAATGAATTAATAATTAATTAATGAAGTTTTCTTCGGGATCATTGTTGGGCTCTCTTCGGAATTGGTTTTCAACACGTTTAAAATAATTTTTCGCTGGACACTGTCTATCAGGATATCGCCGGCCATAAAGGTCCGTAACTGCAATTGCATTTTTTTTTACTTTCCCCATAAATAATTAACATGTCCACTTTCTCATCTCTTGTATAAATTTGCGGCATTTTGAACACAACAAGAATTTTAAACAATTTTTTAAGACACAGTAAAAACACCGTTAATCCAACAAATGTTTGACAAGCTAAGTATTTCATTGTTTTCAAAGCCCCCTTAGTTACTTCTTAACATTTAATTAGAACAAAATTGTATTTTCTTATTTTCTTTTAGCTGTAATTTTGTTTGTATTTATCGCACATTTTAATACGATATACGAATAAATTCCTCATTAATAGTACTAATAAATGGTACCACGGTACCGATATGGTTCCATTTGAAAAAAATTGGGTTTTGCTCCGAGAACAATTTTGGTGAATTTTATTTGCTCATAAATCACGTAGTGTTTTTAGCGAGATTTCGATTTTTGTAGCATTACACGGGTCATTTAGAATAAATCGGAACCGTCATGGCACACTTAAATGGAAAGCTAAACATTATATTTAAAAAAAAAATTGATGTTTGAAATGTCACTTATTTGGCATCGTTGGATTCAGAAAATTATGCAGAATTCAAAAGAGCAATAATATACAGGGCGTTCCATTTAAAAATCGAAAGTTAGTGTTACTTCCGGCGAAGCCGGAAGTGAAAAAAAAATTATGTGTACAAAAATGCCGCTTATTATGTATGTAATATATCCTAAATTTCAATGAATTATCTTCAAAACTAAAGGAGAAAAGAGGGTATACCCTGATCCTGTTACACCCGGTATATACATACCCTAAAATATTTTTAACTGAATTGCTTTATTTAAAGTGCACCTATTTTATTAGATTAGCATTCTGTGATATAGTTTTATTTGAAAAAATGCAATATACACAGATTTTGAATTTTTAAAATATATAAAAAATTAATCTGTGAAATAAATGTGTTATTTTAGCTAATCCACCTTATCCTGCTTTTGCCACAGTTAATATGATACCCCATGGTATTATAGCAATATTAAATATGATATTTTCTTCAGTTCTCGGTATAACTTTTCTACTTGGATACGCACACAGAGCGACAGATAGACGTATGGAAGTACATACCATTGTCAGTAGCAAATTGGTCACCAAGGTTTCTGAGAAAATCAAAAATGTATCAGTTAAACTATCATAATCGAAAACGAATTATTATTATACCATCTTATTACGTATAAGAAAGTAAATATTCTAAAATTGATCTCGAGTCATGTTTATGTCCGTTTATATATTGGACGTATATATTCTATTTGCATAACAAGTCCTGTGAACACTAACTAACAACGTTGATTAATCAATTTAAACGCTGCGTTTGTTTACTATACGTGATTACCAGATATTTCTCCGAGTTAACTGAATAGCTTATTCCCGATTCAATTACAGAATTACTTACTTCGTCTTTATCCATACAAGAAAGCTTAAGCTGCCTTCTCGGCTTGACATAATAGTGAAAACTATGTTGCTGATAAATTGAATGGGAATAAACATGTGGGCTATCCAAAATGTAAATAGCTACAACCCGGTAAATGTTTAGTAAACTCTACAATTCTCCTCATAATTGAAAGTACACAGTTAATTAACAGAAGTTATCGTCTTTACAAGAAACAGTCCACACACACATGCATAAGCACACATACATATACAGGTAACTTTCTTTATTATTTGATGTATCAGTTCAGTATGTTATCAAATGGATGGAAAAGTTTTCTTGATATAAAAATTCTATAGCGAGGGTAAACTCGTTAGACAGCGTCACAAGATCTGAAATGCCTGGAGTGGGGGATATTGGAAGTGTAGTGAGGGGTGCCCTGCTTTGTTAGTTTGTATTTATTTATTTATTTTTTACTTAACAAAGTACATTACAGAATTAAAGATAATTCTAATTGGTACATTAGCAACTTATACCTAATTAAAAAAAAACTATATCTAACACACACGCGGTTCAAAGCACATTTATTTAATGACTCATGGCAGCTTTTTTAAGACTATATTATAAGCTGGTGCCAAACAGATCGTATTTAGCTGAATTATCGCTAAAGTTTGGAAGCCAACTTTAGTGATAATTTCGCTAAATACGTCTGCTTGGTACCAGTTTATATAGTCAAAAAAAAGTTGTCAAGAGACATTCTATGTCAAAAAGCTTGTTGTTCATAGTTAGTCCTATGAGGTCTGATAAAAAATAGTCTCCTGTGGCGGGTGTTGCAGGGGGCAAGGGAAAACATTACGCAGGTGAATCATCTAGACCTTTCAACGTAAGGCTTGCCGAACATAGAAATTACGCTAGAAGGGGAGAATTTGAAAAATCCAAAATTTGTGAACACGCGTGGGATAATAATCACAGGATTAAATGGGACTCGGCGAAGATTTTGGCAAAAGAGAGCAACGGAACTAAAAGAAAACTTAAAGAATCCGCGATTATTTTATTAAACGAGGATAGATGCGTTTCGAATTATTCAATAGATTTTTGTACTAGTTGGTTGCCCATCCTTAGAGACGAAGTAAGTAAAAATAAGACGAATATAATTTAATGTCTCACGTGACTATGGAAATACATAAACAAAGAACTGTCATGGTTGACGGCCAAAAAAGTTTTGAGGACGGAAGTAGCTTATCTTCCGAAACGTTAACTACCTATAGCTTTCAATTTCTGTTTCTAGTTTATAGCATCGTTCTAATTTATATATTTTTAGGTGTGAGACTTTTTGAAACAGTCAAGTACTCAAGAACCAACCTCTGTCTGATCCGTTTGGCGCAGAGGTTTTTTCATTAAAATTTTTAAATATTTTTCAGTAGTAAAATACCCAATAAAAAGTAAGAAAATCTGAATATGCCACAAATAAACAATTACAGACAATACATTGATTATTTTATGTAGAAAATGGAGAAAGGCAAGTTTCCTACGATCTTCTAGTGGCTTTAAACCCATTATCTCTAATCTTACGTGAGAATCAGAACCTTGTGTTTTTGTCATCGTCCAGTATTAGTGTGTCGTTAGCTTTCCAAAACCTATATTAGTTTGCTGCAAGACACTTTTATTATTGACTGTACTACGGTAAATGGCGATCCACAGTGACCTGAGAGATATATTAGCTTGCTCTAAGAGATTATTTTGTTATCTGTACCACGGTAAAAACGGTTTTTTTCATAGTTGCGAGTGAGATAGAGACCTGAGAAAATCTTTTGCACACCCCCTGTATTGCACCGTTCATGTTTTTGTAGTAAATAATTTCAATTCCCGTTTACTTTCAATTCCAGGTATTTTTCTGTTCAATTACTTGCCTTCTGTTTAACACTGTTTTGTTTTTGAAATTTGGTTATTAAGAAATTAATCAAAATTAGATTTATGAATTGATAAATTATGTTAATAAACCAAATTAATATAGCTTATATTTTGTTATCCCCTGGTACTATTGATCACTAGTTTATTTTCTTTCTTTGGGCTGGTTTCATACACTTTCTTTTGAATCACTGCACACAGAAATTTATTAAATATTTATTTCAACTTTCCAAATCAGTTTCAGTTGTAGTTTTAATACTCTTAAGTCACAACAGACCTAATATGTATATATTGCTTTACAAACACGTGTCACCCACTTGACGCTAAAAACACAGTATTGGACTTTCTTTACCAGTAACCATTTGAAGGGAGTCTTGTCTTAAGTAGGAGCCCTCTTTTTTCACACGCCTACTCACTTCAACAGCAAAACTAAGAATCTATTATTTTCATTGACAATAAAATAATGTTTCATTAATTTTCATCATACCTTTATAACCTATTTTATAATATTTACATAGAAGTTTCACTTCAATCGAGTCAGTTTTTTTTCTAAGATAATTATTAAAAATGAGCCCTGCTATAATATAACAATTAGGCGTAATAAGTAACTAAAACTTTTCCATTTCCTCTCCCACTTTAAAGTGTAATTTCCATCAAGCTCAATTTGCGCACTCCTGTATTACACTGTCAACATCTAAGGGAGACCATATGTGGTGTGTGTACTGTTCTGCGATCTATGTGAGTGAGCCCGTGTCACGGCTAAAGTTCATACCCGCAATTTGCGTGATTTAGAGCTCTTCAACTATGTTCGCTCCGGATTAAGGCTGTATTTAATTTATAACCGCTGCAGGCGCGACTTGTATTCATCAAGTGCTATGCAGAGATGCTAATAATGATCATGACAATTTAGTGATGTATAGCGTAATCTGTATATTATATCGATTTATGTAAGACAATGTTAATTTACGTTCTCTGGTTAGACAATGTATTATATGAATATGATTAATAGTCAAGGAGGATATGATTAAAAAAAATCAATGATAGATTTGTAAACATGAATATGTTCCTTATTTACTTGAAATTAAAGTAATTGGTTTTCAGTCTGTTAATATCCTTTGGTCACTAATAACACAACAGGTTACAATTTTACTGGATTAATCATCATTTACACAAAAAGCTGTCTAAGATGGGGCTGGAGCCTCTTGAATATTAATTCGCCGCCCATTTCGCCAACCACATTGACATCATCGGGATGTGATTAAACTTGAAATACAACTAAAAATGTGAGAATTCGACCATCATCATGATCATCATAACAAATTTTATTTAAATTAATAATATGCAAACATTGCCTCCCCGAATCGCGATTCGGAACCAACCAGACAACCACGTCGCGCAGCGTCGTGGTGTACGTAGGGTTGGGCGGATCACGACCGGTTTGGCTCAATAAAATTAATACAAAAAGTTAAAACTCCTGCCGCCGGCAGGATTTAAAACATTTAAAATTAACACTCTAGAAACTATTGGGGCACAAGGTACTAAGCACGATTAAATTTTGATTTCTGGCACGGGGGAAAAAACTCAACGAAAAAACCCGTTCGAAGCAATTGGACCCAACGGTCTACCCGCCGTCGGGAAGTTAGGGAAGACAAAGAATTAAGATTTTTTTAACAGTTACAATTTTTAAAAGGTTTTTCGGTCTAAAATGAATTTAGAACAAGAACGGACAAAATGACAAACAGTTGACAAACAGACAAGAGGGGGAAAGGATGGATAAATATATAAAGGTGTGAAGGGAAAGGTGTGTGATAGAGAAAAGTTATGGTTAAGGAAAGTGTGGCTATAGAGGTTGCCGAAAGATAGGCAACGCCTGGTATGGTAGGGGGTGTTTGATCTGGAATGGGGCATTATGCATCCTGATTCTGGTTATGTTGCGTGTTAGAGGAATGTCGTCCAGTTGAAAGGCATACAATTTCTGCGATGTTTCCCGGACGAAGTCCGCTAGTGGCGTTATGTCGTTGCAACGATCATATAAATTTCTGAGGGAGGTGTACCTGCTCGAATCTGAGATGAGGCGCATAAATTTATGTTCCAGGACCTGGAGTTTTTTCACTGTCGTGGCCGAGTTGCTGCACCACACCGGCGCCGCGTATGTGATGGCCGGCCTGATCACCATCGTATACAATAATGTTTTATTTCGTCTGTCCAGTCCGCTATTCCGAGAATTCGACCAATCATGTCATCTCTACCCCAACTCTGTCACGGTTCATTGAACCGAAACTTAATAACCAAAAAGGGGGATAATTTGGAATTGGCTTTGTCCACTATTCATACTACTTTTACGTTTTGCACTTTCTATGCTTTCAGGAGTATCCAGCTATCTATTATTTTTTACATTTCTAATTAACCTTAAGTTACTGGTATTTATTCTATTATTGTTATCAAAGGTGTGACGCACTTTCTTCCAGTTGCCCAGCGCATAGACAAGTGAAAGCGTCACTTTTGCGCTAAGCTCTATTTTGGTTATATTCGGTTTTCTCGAGCGCCATCTTTACAATTATTACATGGGATAAAAGTCCCACACTAGCATCTTAACACAGCCTGTTGTAGTAGGGCAGGGATAGCTACAGTGAAGAAACGGTTATGTCCAGAGGTGTGGACGGAAGATTACTATTGAATATTAATTCAATAGTAAAACTCTCAAGTCGGTAAATAACAAAGTTTATTAAATATAATAAAAAAAAAGTTTATTAAATATAATAAAATGGACAATAACAATAAAAAAGGTCAAGTACGAAAAGTACTCTTAAAAACTTAAGATATGTCATTCTATTTAATTTAATATTTGTGGCATACAAATCAACGGCCATAGTGTAAGTCTGAAGAACCTGAAAAAACTGTATAAGACTGATTACAAGTAAATAAAACGGTTTTCGGATTCGGTACGGTGTGTAACGTAAGTTACATTCTGATCGGGAAATAAAACGGTTTGTAATTGGTATCAGTTTACGACGGAGATTATTCTGTCTGGACGGACAGACAGAATAATCATAACGTGGTTATTTTGGTTCGGTATAAGAAATTTTATAGTTACATTAACATTTCATGATGTGTTTGCCAAGTGCCTCAAACCCCACAGCTAAGTTCTTTTAAAGTCACTTACTGGTGGATGGTTGTTGTGCACATGGCTGTTTTGGTCAGCTGTCGGAACGGAACGGTAATGCGACTCTGCTCTCGGTCTGGAAAGAGCTACCTGTGAAACGAATTCTGTTTAGAGAGGGGATGTGCGTCGACCCTGTCGGTCACGTGGTATTTTGTCAGAGTTGATACGAGAAATGCTAAGTATCAAAATATTAAGATAATTTTTCACGATTTCTAGTTTTTGCCGGACCATAACAACTTTCCAAAAAATTATTTAAAGTAACAGATTTAATTTTAATTCGTAAAAGTACGAAATAGTTAAAATAAAATGAACAAAAAAGAAACAGTTTCTACCCACCCGGTAAAACGACAGATATTATTTTAACTCATTAAATATGAACCACGGTCTAAGTTAAAATAAGAGAGAAAGAAAACAGCTTCATGGATATTCTCTCGAAATATCATTTATGTTCCTTTTCACGGTACGGGCCTAAGAAAGTTCTTTGAACACAGTTATTTTAATATAAAAATTTATATTTACTGTGAAATATACCTTGATAATTCGGAAATCGGCAATTATATTTTGATACATTAAATCGGAATTATTTTAAATTATCACTTTTATACACTTATTTCAGTAAAGTTATCTTATCTTGTAAATGTAAGAACTCTGACAACTCTTGCTATATTCGGCGTTCTTAAATCGGTATTTACGGACTGATTAACTGCGTGTTAATCTTATGGACAGTCGGAGTGGAACTAAATTCAAATCTGTTTCAATGGAATTGATTTGCGCTGGATTGGCCAACGCCGCTAGTGTCAAATTTTGTAATAATTGCAAGTAACCTTCTCACAGCCGGGTTTATTACATTTTCTACATAAAGTAGAATCCTACACCACTAGCTAAATTTTAATTCGGAGGAGTCTGTAGCAGTGGTTTAAAACATTTTTGAATGTTAGTGGAGCAAGTGACGAAGGATAATATTAATTTAAATGCATTTTGGCATCGGAGAGAACACTTCGTTACAAAGAAATGTTGGACAACGTTAGATTTTCAGTTTTCTAATTTTTGAAATCGATCATATGTTCTTTAAATCTGGTCATATTTGGATGTTTCGTTTGTCCAACGTATAAAATTACATTCCCTTAAATCTTTTGTCTTTAATTTGATTCAGCTTTATACTTTTGAATTGCCTGAAATATGTTGCAATTTATTTCTCAATAGATCAACAATTGTCATTACTAAGTTTTTGAAAATCCTGCTTAGTCCACAGGTAAATCGAGATTCATGTGAAATTGATACAGAATTAGAATTCCGACAACTTACAATTCATTGGTTCTAGCTATATCCTTATTTAAAGCTTTGTCTTTTGTAGACCTCTGATCATTTAGAGGGACATTTAGTACACGTGAATTAAAAAATTAAGACTATTTTGTATTGGGGCCAATTATGTATGTTATAATAATAATACTCTTTATTTAAGTAGACATGCATTGCATGTATATAAAAAACGCCAAAATAATATGATATAAAGATAATGGTTTTCAATAACTAGATGAAAACCTAGTCAAAACGTATGGGGAGCTACCAACAACAATATTATTGATAATCTAGTCGATCATAAAATCCCTGTAAACGTAATAATCATAAAATAGTAAAACACTTTTTTTAAAGAAAAGAGTAAGAAAACAACGACATACGAAAAGGAATAATATAAAACAGTAGTAATACAATATTTGTTACCTGTGTTAAAGGGTAATACTAAAAAATTCTTGCAGACAGTAAATTGCTTTTTGTAATAGTGTTTTTTTTAATTTTAATTTAAACAATTTAAAACCAGCTATTTCTTTCAAATAGTTAGATTTTAGATGGAGGAGTTGGCGATTGGCCTTGCCTACTGCGACCAGTATAGGTCTATTGTAGTACTCCATTTTATACCTTAGGGCTCCTTATCCAGACATGGTCCTCACAAGACTTCGAGTCTGTTGATAAGGAGCTCCTTGGTAAAGTTATCAGTCCTTGTTTTTATTGTCTCGCCAAGTCGTCTCAGTCCAGCCAAGGCTATTCAGCTCATGACATAGACTGACGTACCTGAATGAGAACTCACCCATCTATGCGCTGGACCCGACCGACGTAGCTTAACTTCGTCGATCGAGTGCCCGCACCTAAACCGGTGACAGTACAAGGAACTGTCTATCTATCTAAAAAAATCTCAAATAGTTAGGGAGATGGTTGTATATCTTAATAGGCATAACTGCCACACCATTGCTAGCAGCAGAGAGATTGAGTTTAGGCAGTAAAATGTCATTCGTGTGTCTTAAGCTATCTTGTATATTTCGATCGGAAAACTGGATAAACTGATTAATATTAGACTTAACAAACAAACAGCATGATAAAATATATAAAGCTGGCAGCGTTAGTATTCCAAGCAAAACAAACAAATCTCTACATGAATCGGTAGAACCTTTGAACAACATAGTCCTAATTATCTTTTTTTGTATAATGAATAGATGATTAACTCTACTGGAGTTGCCCCAGCAGAGAATGCCATAATTTAATAATGACTGCACCTGTGCAAAATAATAGGTTTTAAGTATTTCTAAACTTACGTAAGAACGAAGTTGCCAGATGATATAGCTTCTAACTGAAATTTTTTTGTTAAGTCTTCAGTATGTTGAAACCAGTTTAAATTACTATCAATAGTTTTACAGAGTGGCTGTTTTCTATAGATAAATTATTTATTTTTACTAATAAGCTATAATCAGGACTGTTATTGGCAAACATCAACATTTGAGTTTTTGTCCCATTAAGTTTTAGTCCAAATTTATCGCAATAACTATTCATAAGTGAGGTGCAGATGTTTGCATTACTTGACAACTCATGTACGTTGTCAGCTGTTGATGCAACTGCCACGTCATCAGCAAATTGAGTAACATGGAAGGCATTCGTTACTTTTAAGTGGCTTTGCAGATCATTTATAAAAATAAGAAAGAGAAGAGGTCCTAAGGTGCTACCTTGAGAAACCCCCGTTGATACCAGCTTATCATCTGATTGATACGACATGCTGCCGAGTTTCAATATGACTTTCTGATTAGGAATATGTATTAGAGTGCCGATGACTTTTATGTATACCGGGCGCCCACGAGACCAAGTATATCCCACTTTTTCTTAAATTTTCGAGACCAAAATATAAATTTTCACATAACCACATCTAGATTTACATTTACTTCTAGATCTACACCAGTTTAAGCGAAAGTACTAGTAATTTTTGTAATTTATACAACACTCTGTATGTCTCTAATCCCATCTCATAGAGGCATGAATAACCTTTACGGTAGTTGTCTTAAAATCATAATCGAAACAGAAATCTCCTTCAATTATACAATGCCAATTGTTAATTACTGACAAAAATAGTAAAACTTCTAGTGTCATCCTCAACTTCAAATTGTAGTTTAACGTCTATTTAAGAACCGATTTTAAATTTTAGAATTGCATTGAAAGAATAATTTAAAACTCTACCGAAATCATGTAAGAAATATATAGAGTGTAATTTTAACAACGTGCGTTTTGGATCGCTTATCTTTCATAAAATATTTATTTTTATAAAAACGCCATAAATTATTTAAATTGCCAAAACAATCATTTGTTCCTTTCGTTTAAATAATGTTGGTTTTCACTAGGTATTATGAACTTAAATATGAATTACATGCCCAATGAATAATTACTTTATTTAAGGTTATTCATGACGTTCTTTAAATTTTGAAAAAAGATCATTCAAATTTTTATTTAATAAGATTGAAAAATATATATCGTGCTATTTAAAATAACAAAGTAAGTAGTAATTTTGGTTAAACCGGAACATTTATCGTAATGTTCTTCTAACCGACCTCTTGTTAATATTATAATATAAGATCAGCTTAGGCACTGAAGTATGTGGTTCTTCTTGCAGGTTTAGAAGAATATTAATTTATATTTCTTCATTTGTTACCGATTTACTTCATATTTTGACTGATTTTCAACACTATTCGTATCAAAGAACTTTCGCATAATCTTTGAAACTGATGATTTTGCATTAGATCAATTTCTATAACGGATTATTCCATCAGTTTCGGTTTTAATTGAGCCGCCTTAGGCAAATCTGTCACTAAATATTAGTAAAAATGTGGTTCATTTCTTTTCAAATCATTTTTCATCCCTTTTGGTGTTTCAATTTCATGTAAATGATGGTTATGGAATTATGGCAGCCCTATTCGATTTGCCATTTTGAGTCTTTAACATTTATCATTAGATTCTGTATCAGCTACTCCGAACATACTAAAAACCATTTAACTCCAACTGGCGCCTCCGCCATAATTTTGCATGTTATCGAATAGATACTTTCTATACTTTCTTTTAGATTTTTGCTCGCTTTATACTAACCACAGGTCGATGAAGCCAATATGAGATCACCGTCGAATCATACTCTACAATTTTGGAGGGATTTAATAGAAAAAATGTTGTATAGATCTCAATCCACTTTGAAAAGTAACACTTTATTGAGAAGAGAAAAAACAGTAATTACACAGCATTGGGCGAAGTTTTTTTCCAGTGAAAACTGAGTATGTTACGTGTTGATTGTTATTACCAAATAAATATTACTATTATCTAAAAAAAAACATGGGCAAAGTCCCGGTTAGATAGATCATTTATAAAACAATTCGGATGACTCTCCTAAAATCCTAACCCGAGAGAATTTGAAATATAAATTTTAGTTTTCGTTGTTTCTTGGGTTTGTCCTTATTTTATAATCATTATTCTCTAGTCTGAACTTTCGTCGTGCACTTGTAGTTGTAACTTTTGTTCTGGTTCCTGTTACCATAAATATACTTTGAATAATGCATAGCAGGAAACACCGTTCGAAGTGGAAAACACGAAATTATCCGTAAAGTTACTGATGCGTGCGATTTGAAAGCAAGTCAGGGAGTTTTAGGTAATCCCTTACGTAAAATTACGAAACGTGTAATGCATTAAAAAAGATTGTCAGTGTGGGACAAAGCAGATGTAATGAGGGTGAAGAGCGAGCGCTAGGAGATTTGGTAAGTTATTGCAGGAATATAATGAATTGATTTATATGGAAAACCTATAGGAAGGCAAGTTTATTATTAGAAAACTGTATTTAAGGTGGCCATTCCCTAGAAAGAGACATCCTATAGGGAAATGTTTATTATTTTTGGCCATAACTTTTTTCCTTAGTACGTATATTTAAAAAAACTATAATAGTACCTAAGTAGAATCATAACAAGACTATTGCTATGAATTTTCACTTAATAATTTCTGTGGTTTGCAAAATAGCTCGAATTAAAACTAGGAAATAGGAAGATTAACATAATTTTTAAAATTAAATCGAGCTCTTTTGCAAACCACTGAAATTATTAAGTGAAAATTCATAGTAATAGTCTTGTTGTGGTTTTACTTAGGTACTCTTATAGTTTTTTTATATACGTACTAAGAAAAAAAAGTTATGGCCAAAATAATAGATATTTCCCTATCGGATATCTCTTTCTAGGGAATGGCCACCTTAAACTGGAAAATGATGAAAAACGCGAAAAGAAATTTAAAATATATTTATATATTGGGAATTAACAAATGAAAAATCCGCAGCTTAAGGAATCACTGCCACATCCAGATTTTCCATCCAAGTCTCTAAGTATCTTTGAAGGAAAACATCTTGACTCTATTTGTACTCTCGTATGTGAATATAAATTGGTCATAGAATTTTAATAATATTTGAGGCGGATGTCATAAAAACATACGAGTGGTTTCCAGCATATACGCCAAAAATGAAGTTTCTGGACTCTTATTAACTTCTAGCTATTTTTTCCAATTAACTCCCCCCCCCCCTTAACGGAATCGTGTCAATCAGATGTCTTTACTCTTCTGTTACACTATGTGATCTAAGTAAAGCTTTTGATTGCGTTTCTCACGAAATATTAATCCAGAAACTAGAATTTTATGGTATTAGAGGATTACCTTTGTCTTTATTTAGATCATATCTTGCAAACAGAAGACAGTGTGTGTCTCTTAATAATAAAAGCTCTGACATTAAAATCAATAAACATGGAGTTCCGCAAGGCTCCGTATTAGGCCCAATTTTTTTCATAGTCTATATTAATGATTTGCCTTCATTCCTTGACGTTATTAAATGTACGTTATTTGCTGATGATCTGACCCTAAATAACTCTTCTAAAAATATAAAAGAACTAGAAAATCAAGTAGCAGTATCTACAGAAAAAGCTGAACAATGGTTCTCTGCAAATAAATTAAAATTAAACAAAAGTAAAACTCAAAGTTTAGTTATAAGTACAGACTCGACTATTAATAAGGGTAACAGCGTTAAGTTATTGGGTATAACTATCGATGACGGTCTGAAATGGGATGTGCATATTGACCAGTTATGCAAAAAATTATCTAGCACAATCTTTGTCATCAGAAGATTGAGTAAACTTATTAATAGAGACACTCTACTAGCAGTATATTATGGCTTATTTCATTCACACTTAAACTACGGAGTGATACTCTGGGGTAACTCTAGTCATTCACAAAGAGTTTTCATACTTCAAAAAAGAATTGTTAGAATTCTTGCTGACGTTCCTTACCTTGAGCACTGTAAGCCATTGTTCATTAAATTAAAAATAATGTCACTGCCAAACTTGTACATTTACAATAGCTTACTAGAAATACATAGTAAAAAAAGTCAACTGCAGACATACTCCGATGTGCATTCTCATAATACTAGGTATAAAGATAATATATATATTCCTAAGTATAGGCTGTCCAAATCAAAGAGCAATTCTCTGGACATCAATTTATACAATAAATTACCTAGTGACTGGAAATTATTAAATAATATGAATTTTAAAACTAAAATTAAGTCTTTCTTATTGAGAAACTGTTTCTATTTCGTGGATGAATATCTTAATGCGAATGTAATGTGATGTTTTTAAACTATTGATATGCATTAATCGTGCTGTACTGAACTGTGCACATGCATGTGTACATGAACTTTGGTTGTATTGTTTTATTATGTTTGTATCATGTAATTATTTTATCTGTATATATTTCTGTTATATTTTTTATATTTATACTTTTATATCTTTATATTAGGTACCTGTACTAAGCTGTGACTTGCCACAAATGTATTAAATATGTATAGTGGTCAAATAAAAATCTATCTATCTATCTATCTATCTATCTATTACAATACCTACATGCATAAAATTTCAAGTGAATGTTTCAATTTAATTTTTTCTACTCCTATAATAATTGAGTGCGGAGTTGGTAGGGGGGCGTTGAAAAATATTATAGAGAAATATGTGGCTTTGGCTTGTAGTATACACCAAATCTCAAGTTTCTCTTACCAGCTTGCTTTACTCATTTTCCTATTCTTACCCCCCCACCCTTTCAACTGAATCATCTCAAAATATAATACAGATGTCGTCATAATACATACGTGTACCAAATTTCAAGTGAATATCTCAATTTTATTTTATCGACCCCTTTAATAGTGGAGTGGATATGGTGTGGGCGAGATGGAAATTATTATTAAAAAAATCTAAGGCCTTAGATTATAATATATGCACCAAATCCCAATTTTTTGTATTCTTACCAGCTTGCCTTATTTGCCCCCATTTATTTTAACGGTCAACCCTTTCCCGGATAAGTTAAAAAAACAATCCAGTTCCAGATCTCATTAAAATACATACTTACGTATAAAAAATTTCAACTCGTTATCTTAAACCGTTCCAGAGAAAATGTGCGCACAAAAAAACTTACAGACCGACAGACAAACCCAGTTTTATACAAAACCATTCTTCTACAGTAATGTAATGTACTGTTTATCAAGAAAAGGTTCGATTTCCACTATAAGCTGTAGCGTCAGGTCTTTTTTATTAAGATAAATCTATATCTACCAGATTTTGATAAGATGCAGACACATGTACTGTTGTTTACATTTGTGAACAAAAATATATGTAGAATTGATTAATTTGATCAACGATACATTTTGAGCTATAAAGTAATGCTTCACATTTTCATTCTTCTGGAGATTACACGAAAATAAAAATTAATATATATCTTATATTTAATATTCTGTGCTGTAACTCACCACCATTTGAACTTATATACGTATACTTTATAATATTTCTTGCTGTATATTGTAGATTTCCGATATATTTGCCGAATATAAATTGAGAATATACTCTGCACAAAGAGATGTTTTTCTTTATTTAAAAAAACGTAAGCTTCTTATTCAGCTGAACCATCATTCACAATACCGAAGCATGTATTTAATGGAAAAAATATTCTGAACAGTAACTTTATTTTCCGTTTTATATGCCATTATTCGACTCTTTATAAAGTTATTTTAAGGAATTATAGGAAATATACAACATATAAATACAAACATAAACTGATCTCAAGTAAAATACAGCATACAAATCCAAAGCCAAAGCTATCCGGATAGCGGTTACACTTCTGACAAAATATAAGCGCACACCCACCGATATTGCCAATGTTGAAGCTGAGAATCGAACCCAATACAACCTTTGGCTACTACAATTGACGTGCAACCGACATTGCAAGCCTGGCCTCGATGTTATTAACTGAAACTAGTTTTAGAGTACAGAGAAATTTGGCATGTCCATGATTATTTCGCTTATTAACATGATGGTCAATGAAAGGTCATTTTTAATATTACTGCATCCATAAAATACCGTTGCTGGGAGTAAAACAGCTAGATCGGCTTTTGACAGTGTGACCATATAGTTTTATCGCTGTAAAGGACTATATACAGTTTTTGCACTATGAAACACATTGTAGCAATTGACATGTTGTCATGTTTTATTTCGTGGTATATTTTCTGTAAATACCACTTGCGCTCTTAAATTTTATGTACAACTGATTTCTTGAATTTGTTATCCAAAGTTAACAAAACCCCGTGTAAATTGCAGTAATATGTGTCGAAGCAGACGGACGTATGCTTCCGCCATTTTCTTAAATACGCTCTTGGCGCCAACGACCGTGCTATATTTACGGAAGATTATTGGTCTCGACGCTTTCTAATATTTGCCAATATTTACGGAAGTAAAATGTTTTAAACATTAAGAAATTAAATAAAATGTTCGAAATGGCGTCATTCACTTCCAGACAAGCTGCTAATCGACGATTCATGAAAACAAAGACCCGTTAAAAAACTCCTGGCATGTTCCTGATAATTTCGCACCCCATTGCTACACGTTCACGTAACCTTTCAAGATTTGTCACAGAAGTTGAGTAAACAAGACTTTTCAAATAACCCCAGACAAAATAGTCAAGAGGATTTAGGTCGGGGGATTGGGGGGGTCAAGCTACTGGTCTGTTTCTGCCAATCCATCTATTGGGATAAACTGCATTTAAATAATTTCGAATAACTATCCTAAAATGGGGAGATGCACCATTGTGCATGAACCACATTGTCCTTCTGGTCTCATACGGCATGTTCTCCAAGAGATCTCTTAGATTGTTTTTTGAAAAATATAGATAATTTAACCTGCCTAAACGTTCATGAAAAATTTTTCTTGGTGCCTAGACTCGAAGAAAGCATGACTATTTTCTTCTGCCCTTATGTGATTCTTGTGAAAGTTGATAATATCATCTCGCGTAAACCCCGCCGCTTCGTCCGTAAACAAAATTATTTGAATAAATTCAGCATTTCTTTCACATTTTCGCACAAGCCATCGGCAAAAGGCCTCCGTTCTAGGTAGATCTTCTGGCTTGAGCGCTTCCACCCTTTGCATGTGGTAAGGATACAGTAATTGTTCATGTAACACCCTCCAAACAGATGATATTGACATACCTTCCTGTAACGTTAGCCTTCTCGTAGTGATTTGGGGATTCGCATTTACAGCATTTAATATTACTTCTTCTGTTTCTGGGGCCCTAACATAGCGATCTGGGTTAGAATTTGTCTTGGTTGAATATAACTTACCTCTTTCTGGTAACGAACGATTTACATTTACAAAAAAAGATACTCGGCCGTATAATAAATAAATATCGACCGGTTCTTCAATAGTGTAACTCATATTCAATAAAAATTGAAATTTTCTTATTAAAGACTGCGTAATGAGAAGCTTAACTTTTATGCCATTAATGACAATTCATTGTTGGAAATCAATAACGATCAATTAAGTACAGATCGAAAAATGACCTTCTGTCCATGGCACTTGTGAAAATGTGAGGAAAATGATGAATTCATTGAAAAAACTCTGTTTAAGCAAGAAGACTGGAAAAATTCCTTTAGGTTCAAATTTCTCTAAACTGGGTGTTCCTACGGCGTTACCTTTTATGTGTATTTATAGCCAAGGAATCATATTCCAATGACACAAACACAGAAAATTTACATACAAAAATTCGGGGGAGAAGTAAGTCATCCTTCCAATTCTGTGTACCCCTGGTGGAGTTTATCCTTGGTGGATAATCTTAGATAATGACCTTTATTGATATCGAATCAAGTGCAAAAACTAGTGACTGTAGCTCAAAGGGATCCTGACATATTAAATAAAATGTAAATGTTATCGGCCAATGGAAGCACCCCTGACAAAGGCATATGAAAAACTCTTGCTTTTTGGAAAAATGAAATAAATATAATATAAACGAGATATCCGTGGATACAACACAAGTCTTTTTGTTCATTAGGTCATTGGGCTCAAGTCAAGGTATGAATAGAATATATTGGGTTGTATATTTAGTAAACAATTATGAAACGATGTTACTTATGCCAAGTCCTGTATCCAATTTTAATATTTTTATCTTGAAAAAAAGGGATGAAAATGTGTCCTGTGGGCACCCGGTATACCAATTCAATATGTTTCATTGGAATGTGGGCAATTGCACGATAACTTTCATTCACTACCATTTAAAATAATTAATCCTAGTTAGCACGAATGGAGCCCCTTTGAACCTCCACTCCAACATTATTAGCACAGAATTGATTTGTGGTATAAAGCATCTAGATGAAGTCTAAAGGAGTTATTGAAGTTGTATTATTGGAAGTGGAAAAGGCATATTTTGCAGATGTTAATTCAGTTAGCACTCGAGTAGACATACGTGTCAATCTTAAATCTAATTGTAGATGCGATTCATCGTCTGTTTCGAATAAGATTAAGTCGTTCAGCTTAATTGTCGATGGATTCGAAGGGATTTATTAACGACGATCTTATTAAGTCAAAGAAAGTTCTAAAACGCTCGGGAAAGTTTAGTAATCCAATTTTTAAGATATAAGTAGATACAGTCGATGCAGTTGATGCTAATATAGCCCATTCTTAATGCATGATCCGTTCTTATGGGGAGTAACTTTAAATTGAAAACTGAGATGGCAAATGTTAACTTTGGTATTCATCTTCAACTTGGTATCAAAACACAATCAGAAGTTATGTTGGATTTTGAATTTGAATCAAATTTCCTTCTGGATGTAATACAATGACTCTTTGGCTCAAGTAGGTATTAAGATGAATGTGAAGACAATTTCCACAAAATTGTTTACAACTTTTCGGTTAAAATTGAAATTGCGTTCATACAATCAAAAGTATACACCTCGCAAATTATTATATACAATGCGTATTAGTTTATTAGTCAAATTAGGTCCACAAAACAAACCTGCAAGTCGTACTTGTGCAATTAGTATTCCGCACCATTAGTTGTCTTTAAATATAGATTTGATAGATTTATACAAATTATGCAGCAAAACAATGAAGAAGTGTCTAAAGTAACGCAATACTGATCATTTTCATGATGGAGATATGGTGATGAGTCAGAGATTTATAAGCGTTCTCTCGGAAAAGTGTTAAAAAAATTAATGAAAAACACAAATTATGCATTTTGATATCGTGCTTCAACAATAGGCAAGAAGGAAAAAAATGTTAAAAAATAAATTTTTGGCCCATAGGCGAGATTATTGTTGAAATCACTTTGTGTTAGGGTGTAGTTAAACAAATTAGTGAACCACTTGATTTTATAATTTACAATTAGTGAGTAGAATAAGCCCTTTTTCTATATTTCTTTAAATATCTCCGTTCCTGCTAACTTTTAGTATAAGATATGCATTATGAAAATTGTTCGTTGTGAAATTCTCTAAAAATATATAGAGAGGTCGCTAGGTGCAATTGTTATCTTGCAAATGGCTTCCAAAGCTTTCGAAATTCGTTATTTTCACTATTTCCTTACTCCAAAACAACTGCACATAGAGGACTAAATATTCTTGAAGATGGTGTCTATGTTGTCCAGATAATGTACAAAAAATTTCAGCAAAATCGGTTTGTTACATTTTGACTAATTAATGATCTATTTTTTTTTCTTAAATCCTTAATTAACAATTGTGTCATTTCTTGTAAAATCCATTTATAGTTGGGGAAAATTTAGAGAACAATTGAAAAATGATATCCCATTTTTATTTTTATCAATGAAACAATTGAATTCTGAACAACTTTCAAAATGTCCGTCTGTCCATCCGCCCGTTACATTTCTTTTAAGAAAGAAAAGTTCGATTGTATTAAAATTTAGACAGTATATTAGTATTAGCTGGACTAAGAACCTTATTGCTTTTAAACAAAATGAATAAGTAAATTAAGAAAATTATTATTAATCCTTATATCTTAAAAAAATATTTTCTTAATTTTTAAGTTTTGAAATTAAATGGAATCTTGTTATTTCCTATCTTTATCTATTGGTACATTTTGCTAATGTACATATACAAATATTATTGGGATATATTTCATGTAAAGAAGTTTCATATATCTTTTAAATCAACAAAGTTAAAGACTGATGTATAGTTACGGCATGTTATCTATTTCTCTACCCTAGTTTTTGTCCATTTTATTTAATTTAACTAGTATAATATATATTTCTTTATTTATTTATAAAACTAATTTTCCGACAGGTTAGTAGAATGCATAAACGCTGTAATCCATATTTAAAAGTAAATACAGCTAAAGGAAAAGTCGAATTAAAGCAAAATGGACTTTTTAATCCCATTTAGATTTGTAATTTAAATTCGATACTTCAAAATTGCTTGGAAGCATAGGCATCTCTCTTTTCATTTACAATAAACGAAATTTTTCAATTAAAGTTACATTAAACTTATATTAATATAAAAATTTAATTTGAAACTTTGTGCGTCTCAGTATTAAACTTCATTAAACTTAACAACATTAACAAATTTCCATTAGTATCTCACCAAGAGAGGATAATGATTAGAATATGCTTCGAGCATGTAGCAAAGTAAAGTAAATGGAATTTCAGAAATTCTCTCTATAACTTGATCAGAAATTCATTATGATTTATAATTGTATAATGATAATAGACGTCTCATTAAAATTATAATTAGAAATAACACTTTTTCAAGTTACTTTATGAACTAAATGGAATATCTGAAATAGATTATTATTAGCCATAAAAAATCGAAGTGACGCGACGCCGTGTACATAACTGAAGTATTCAAAAAGAAAAGAAAATTCAATATTTAGCTTAGCGCGCGATTAATAAGTGTTCTTCAGTTAGGATACTCATAATTATCACTATACGTAGAATTTAGATTTAATATGATTTATAATTATGTTGTTCCAAAACGTTTAAAATATTGGTTCGTGATACATCAAAATATCTGAAAACATCTACTATGGATCGAGAAGGAACTTTCTTGCAATATAACATCTTTATTTCCATTTCTTCAGTCACCTTGTTTTTATCTTTTTCCTACAACACACAATTAGTATTTCTAGCTCTGTTAAAAAAATAAGTACTACCGAATACAACAGAATTCCAGTATAATATCTAGCTATATAAAACAAAAGACAATATTGTTTTCTCTTCCCCGTACCGAGAAGATCTTAAAAGTGTCAGTATAACACCTAAGTTAAAATGAACTGAAATTAAGGAAAATGAGGAGGTCTTGAAAAAGGCACCACTGTGATTTTTCTCAATTGTTTCAAAAACACGAAACATGAAACATATTACATTTAAAAACGCCATTGAAATGCCCAAAAGATGTACCATACTTGAAATTTGAGTATGTCAAAAACTGTTTTCTCTTTACGATTGGTGTATTCGTTTTTAATGCATTAAAATTATATTTTTTCCTTGACGGCTCATCAAAAATGACACTAACATTTACTTTAGATAATTTCACAATATAATTTTCCGAGAAAATGTGTCGTTGTCGAATCAGAACAAAATAGTAATATTTACGTTACAAGACCGGAAAGAGGCGCTTTGCAGGTCGACCCAAGCTTGTGGTGACCTGCGAAACATTGTTTTTCGGTCATGTAATGTACAATTTTTTTTCAATCATTCTCTGTTTGTAACGCTTCAAAATCTGAATCCATATTTTCCACAACTTGCGAACTGACTTGAAAACTGGTAAAAGTTAAGTGTATTTATAGAAGTGTATTTCAGAAAGGTCATAATGTATTTCAAAATTTTCATCATTTAACCATCTTTCTATGGAGAGTAGTAACCGTCTATCTACTTGACACTTAACACAAGTTAGTGTTTCCATGGCAACAAGAAAGCAAAGCCACCTATACCAAAAATTGGCAGCATTTTTTACCTTCATGGATCGGAAAGAGAATAACAGGGATCGGAAAAGTTTTTGCCGATCTCTGATGCCCACTTTCCGGCCTAGGCCGGAAAATGTTACTTTCTGTCCAAAAACTTCGAGAAAGGGTGTATTTTTTGGTCGGTCGAAAGGAAAATCATTTGCGTTAACTTTCGTCCCCTTGTCTTGATGATAATTATGTTTCGATGGTTCATAAACAAGGCCATGATAAAGGTAGTTTATGTGAAATTTTAGACTGATATCTAAACTTGAACCATCCTCAACAAGTCTTGCATTAAGAGAACGCACAGTTTCAATTTATTTCATCGTTTAGCTTTTCTTCAAACTAGTATAGACATACGACTTCTTCCACTAGCACATAAAAAGTTTAGATCTGTCTCATTATTTATTTCAAACGTAAATTGAATTTTTGATTAGATGACTGAATAATGTAAGATTTCATTTAATTATCGTACTGTGTGCCTTTCCAATGCAAACAATTTCGTCTAGACAAACTCGACCTCTCCAGAAAAATAGATTTTCTGTTAAAACATTTATACAGATTGTTTTCGAAATTTCAGCGAGTAAGAAGAAGTAAGTAAATCCGTTGATCATGTATATAATTTTTTTTAGTTTCGATATACAGAACATTTTTGGATCGTCATTATGTAATGTGAAGACTTATACCACTTTTTATATTGATAAAAAATTAGACACACTAATCTTGACGCTCACGACGTAACAAAACTGAATTTATTACAGCGTTGCCAATGATCAAATTATATATAAAATTGAAAATGAACACACAAAAATGATATTTTATTTAGTCAAAGTAAGTACTCGAATGCAATCCACTATTATCAATATATATTGAGATCTTTTTAGCATGGATCCAATAACAACGCACTTTTGAAAACACTTTAGGCAGAAAGCCTTACTTCAGGATTTTCTACGACTGTGTTTAAAATTTGGGGTTCGGCAGTCATGATCGCTATCAGTAGCAATGGGTTTAAAATGTCCATACTCCTAAGTGTTGTACAGCCGACACAACGATTCGTGCATCGGGAACACGCGCATCAGGAAACGTACATAGTTGCCAGCCACATCATAAAAAAGAACAAAATTGTCCACCCATTATTTCTCCTTAATTATAAACTTAACAACGTAGTAAGTCACTATTACCAAGTATGCATAACAACCAGTTATTTTGATAGTAATAAACACTACACCATTTACCTTACTGTACTGTTGCATTTCTTTTCGCGCTTGGCACCGACGCACGTAGGTAAATTTTAACGTAAAAGCTGGCATCAACTAACACGTTATTTCCATAGTCTTCTAATCATGCTTAACATTTAAATACCATTAATTATTGATAAAAAACAATTTTACTTTAATAATATAGCATTTCATGCCATCAAAAGATAGTTGTTTAGATTATTCGATTATTAGAAATCTATCTCTAAAATGATGCACCTTACTATTGCTCTCTACATAGAAAGTTAGTGCTCCCCATTATATGGAGATCAGTGGTGGGAAGCATCAGACCACCCAAATTTTTGAATTATTCTCTTCTCAGCCTAACTATATTAGTTTCTACATATTATACGTAGTTAACTAATTTAAGAAAAATACAATGTGAGTAAATGTAAGAAACGATGCCACAAAAGAAATTTAGCAATAATTAATAAAAATGTTTTGGCTTTGGAAAATCAGTTACACTAGTGTTTGACATAGAAATATTCATACTTTTAATATACAATAGAACAATTTAGCCTAGCGCCAGAACCGACTAAAGAATTTAATACGCCATTTTTTACAATTTTGAATGTTCTCCTCTCATTATCGCAGTCAAAATAAGATTGTAGGCCATTGTTTTCTTGTTGTTTATGACCTAATTAACATTTCGTATAAATTTCATTGACGAGCAAATTATTTAAATTTTTGTATATCAAAAAATCGGTAAAGATATTTACACAGAACTTCCCTCTTTATTTGTGCATGGCGGCCACTCTAAAAAATTAATAATTACGAAATGACATTGAAAATAATAATCGGAATATAGTTATCACTATTATTGCAAAGAAAACCTGATAAGTTTTGGTCAAAAAAATATACAAAGTGTTCATCCAACAGCAAAAGTTCAATATTAAATAACAGGTGCCAAATATGGAAGGCTTGCGCAAATACCTTTACAAATGTCCACCATGACTGAATTATTTCTTGGGATGAGCACCCTGTACATTTTTCAATTAAAGTGTAATAGGTGCATATGCCAAATATTATTGCCGCCTGTCACATTTTCAATTCCACATTCACGTAGTGGAGTGGAAGTATAGTGGTGGTTAATTTTTTTTTTAAATTTTCAATTTTTTTTTCTTTTGAAATAGGTTAGAATGCCATGAAACGTGAAAATTTTAAAATCGAGCAAAAAAGGAAAGTTTCCTTCTATTCTATAGTAGTGTTTTTTTTAATAGGTAAGGAAAAAAAAATTTCCATCTATTTTAGTGGTAAAATTTTTTTCAAGAATGGTGAAAAAATGTTCAAACATCTTTTTTCTGAAATAGGTTAAGAATGTCATGCAAAAAAAAAATCCATCTACTCTAGTGGTAAATTCTTTTTCCAAAATGGTAAAAATATGTTGCAATTTTTTTTTCCGAAATAAGTTTGGAATGTCATGAAACGTGGAAATTTTAAATTTGAGCAAAAAAAATTTTTCGTCTATTCTATAGTTAGTAGTGATAAATTGAAAAAAAATTTCAAGAAAATATAAAAATATTGAATTTGTCTGAATAGGTTTAGAATGCCATGGAAACGTGGACATTTAAAATTTGAACAAAGGAAAAAAATTCTATCTTGTTTTAGTGGTAAATTTTGTTCAAAAATGATTAAAAAAATTCTAAAATTTTTTTTACGTAGGTTTAGAACGCTATGAAACGTGGAAATTTTAAATTTGCACAAAGAAAAAAATTGTTCCATCTGTTTTAGTGGCAAAAAATTTTTCAAAAATGTTGGTAAAAAAAATTCAATTTTTTTTTTAATAGGTTTAGAATGCCTTGAAACGTGGAAGTTAGTTTTAAATTTGAACAAAGAAAAAACATTTTCATCTATTTTAGTGGTACAAATTTTTTCAAAAATGTTGGTGTAAAACATTTCCAAAATTTTTTTTACTGAAATAGGTTTAGCGTGTCATGAAACGTGGAAATTTTAAGTTTGAGCAAAATTTGTTTTTTCATTATTTGTTCCCTTTAGACGGTCCACCCTGTATGTTTCCAGTGAAAGTTTAACCATTTCTTCGTTGACAGTAGAGTCAACTACCTGCCAAATTTGACTGCTCTCCGTCAAGTAGTTTTTTAGTTAATGCACCAACAGACAGACAGACAGACTGACGGAATTGAAAACCTATATTTTCGTAATCTACGTGATCTGAAACGTCAGAACCCGAAAAAATCTCGAAGGGTGATTTTTTCTCGAATACAATACTTTCCTTCGGTATGCGAGGGAAGTAAAATTGAAAAAAAAACTCATTACTGCAGGGACATATACGTCTGGAGATGAGATTTATCTGTCTTGTAAGTTTAAAACAGTGCCAGACGCGGGCAAATGATTTAGGGACACTTGTTATATGTTTACTTACTTATTAATTAATAATGCAGCGATAATGGATTGGCAGAAGTTGTCATTAGTGGTTTTTGTAATCAAAACTTCACTATTTTCAAGTTATGCCACACGGGCAAATGACTTAAACATTTATACTACCATCTCCATAGCTATTACTAAGTATATCCATTACATTGTCGCAATTTATAAATTCAGTTTACAATGAACTTCCCAAACGTCTCTCGAATTATTCAAGAGGAATCCGTTATATGCATTATATAAACATTTGTTTTTATATTGCCAATTTTAGATATTTTACCACGGTAACATAACCATTTCAATCTTAATAAAACGTTATTAAAACAGATGCTCCAGAAAACTTTACAATATAAAACAAAATTTTGTCAAGTTATCTCAAAAGTTTCAACCAAAACAAGTTTATTCTAAACAGATACAGTCCCATTTAAGTGTCGCATTCTGCGAGAATCACTCCGAGGAATATGACCTAATTCCCCGGTGTCATTTACAATTTGCATTCAAGAATACCCACCATTATATTACTTTTGGGTTGTTTTCATTCCGTTGCGCTGAGAGGCGTTAGGTAATGAAGAGTGAGCCTTGCAGCTCGTATTTTTGTTCTTGGCGAGATTAAATTAGACGTTTTCAGTTACTTTTACTACTGGTGCATATAGGTCAAGTCGTTATGAGGATCTAAAGTTGTGGGAAAGCACTATGCCCGACGATCTTAGAAATTCTTCTGTTTTGTGCATTGGAAATAAGACAGAGAGTAAAATGGCTGACGCAGGGCGCAGGGTCGAAAATTATTACAGAACGTTTTTGTTTTTCATTTTAGATCATGATTTACCTTGGAGCGAATCTTAAAAAGCCAATGCTTGAATCAAAATTTAGGAAACCACTGGAAAAGAGAATGTCTGAAAAAATTCGGATTTATCCAAAATGTTCACACAAACAAAAGAAAAGTCACCTTTAGATATTATCAATAGGTAGAAGGGTATACCAGAATTCATATCCGGAAACAAAAAGTACGGTTATATAGAAAAATAGTCGGTAAAGGTATTTACACAGAACTTCCCTCTTTATTCATACAAGACCCTCACTTTAATAAATTATTAATTAAGAGATGACATGAGAACTATAATCGCCATGTATTTAGCACTATTAATACAGAGAAAACCTGATAACTTTTTTCTATCATCTACTGTATGGTGGTGTGGTAAAATTTTTAAATTTTTTTTAATTTTCAAAACAACTTTTTATTGAGGTGGGTTTAGAATATAATGAAACGTGGAGATTTTAAAATTGAAGGAAACATTTTTTTCCTTCATGTATTCTATTGTGGTGGTAAAATTTTTTTAAAACAAATGTGTGTTTTAAAATATGTTTAGAATGTCATGCAACGTGGAAATTTCAAATTTGAGCAAAAAGAATTTTTTTCCATCACCCATTTTATAAATTTTTTTTTTAAATTTTCTAAAAAATTTTTTTTCAAATATGTTTTGAATGTCATAAAACGTGAAAATTTTAAATTTGAGTTAAAATTTGTTGTCTTCATCATCCATTTTATACAAAATGTTCGAAATTTCAAATTTTTTTTTTATTTTAAATTTTCATAAAAAATTTTTTGTAGGTTTAGAATGCCGAGAAACGTGGAAATTTTAAATTTGAGCAAACAATTTTTTTTTCCATCATCCATTTTATATAAAATAATTTCAAAATTTTAAATTTTTTACTATTTAAGTAAAATTAGAAAAAAAAAATTATGTTTAGAATGTCGCGAAACGTGGCAATTTAAAATTTGAGCGATACATTTTTTTTTCATTATCTATTCCCTTTAGACGGTTCACCCTGTATATTTTCCAGTTAAAGTCTAACTAACCATTTCTTCGGTGGCAGTGGCGTCAGCTACCTGCCAAATATGACTGTTCTCCGTCAAGTAGTTTTTTTAGTTAATTCACCAACAGACAGGCCGGCAAACAGACAGACTGACGGAATTAAAAAACCTGTATTTTCGTAATCTACATGATCTGAAACGTGAAAATCCGGAAAAATCTCGGAGAGTGATTTTTTGTCGAATACAATACTTCTCTTGGGTATGCGAGGGAAGTAAAAATTCTAAGAGAGATTTGTGTTTCGACGGACGCGATCTGAAGTGATGAACTTGAAAAGTTGAAAAAAACAATTTTTCGTGAATAAAAAAGAAACTATGACTCTAATCGAATGGGAAAGTTGTAGGTGCTAAAATAGTATATTCTATAACAAGTTATGGAATGGCCCATATTCCACACGAGCGAAAAGTTTGTAGGCCGAGCCGAAGGCGAGGACTACGGTTCGCGAGTGTGCAATATGCCATTCCAAACGTGTTGTAGACTATACTTTCTCTAACAAGATTTTAGAAAAACAAAAAAAACTTTAAAACTGTTCAAAACGTCAAATGCGACGCTACCTTTTGTTCGACGTAACCATAGCAACCGAACCACTAACAGCTTCTGATTCGTCGAAAGCCGTGCGGTATCATACCATAACAGTAACGATCTCGGGCTCATTTTCTTTGTAAACAGTTATACTATCATTCTGTAAAATAATTGTAATGGTTTTATGAATTTTAAGGGTAAATACTTGGCTTTAAAATAATTGCATTTTTTTGGTTATGTTTTTTTAAATAATGTTGCTAATTTCAATTTTACAGAAATGACTTACACGGGAATCGATTACTGAAATTACGAATTTACAAAAAAAAAATTGTCCTACGACTTCCTGAAGCCCAGATAGTTTTTTTTTAATTGTAGAGGGCGGAACTTGCAGCTATATTTCTAATTGCTGAAACAATTAAGTAATTGCCAAAAAAATCGGCAACGAGAATAATTGCAATATGCTTGTTAAGCAAAGAAAGTTAAGATATTGCAAGGGCAGTACTGTTGTAATTATACTTAATTATTGTTATGCCGAAAAATGTAAGAAAATTCCAAGTTAAAAAAAAACAAAATTTTCCGGAAGTATTGTATGCTTGTAAGGTGAATGTAACTAGAATATTCGCATTTACCTCGTCGAGCTACCACATATTAAGTACAATAAAATTATGGTACGTAATCCGGGAGCCGAAATATCAAAGATTTTGTAAGCGCAAGCGCGAAAGTCGTAGGACAAATATTTTTTTATAAATTCGTTAAAAATTGTCAGTAATCGATTCCCGTATAAGTCATGCCTGTAAAATTAAAATTGGCAAAATTATTTTTAAAAAACATGACCTAAAAAATGTAATTATTTTAAAGCCATTTATTTACCTTTAAAATTAATCAAACTTACAATTCTTTTACAGCATGATAGTACAACTCTTTATAGGGAAAATGGGCCGCAACCGTTACTCGTTGAGCAAATCTAGCCGATTTTAGAGAACGTTTTTTCGAGAAATCAATATATGTCGAAAAATAAAAGTTATTTTGAAAGTTTTAAAAACGAACTTTTTCGTCTTGCCGTGAGCTATACTTATGGTTGATAGTAAGTATTTGAACTTAAATTTGAAAAAGATACAGCGAAAACAAGAAAAGCCTATTTTTGATGGTTTTTTAGATATATAAAAATGTTATCGTAATTAATACTTAAAAAAATCGCAATCGAATGATGTTTTTAGCATCTACAACTTTTTCATTCAATTCTTTTCGGTTAGAATCATAGTTTCTTATTAATTTACTTTTCAAATTTTTTAGGTTAAGTTCGCTACTTTAAAGTGTGTTCATCGAAACACAAATCTTTGTTTTTTTTCTATACAACCGTATTTTTTCTTTCCGTATGAATTTTGGTAAATTTAACATTAGGTTGTGACAGGTTGATTGGGCTAAAGAACTGTTATAATAAGTTACGGTAAACAGTGCGGAGTATAAGTTAAATTAAATTCGTTATATTTGCAGCTCTTTCCTGATCTTGTGGCTTTCTTCAGGTTGATCTCATTAATCCCCAATGATGGACGGCATCTTGGCATATATTTTGTATTCCATGATTCTGGTTGGTCTCCCTTCCTGCATGGTACGTTTGACAGCATCATATCATCATCGGGTTTCTCCATAAAACGCTCGCCGTCAACAAATCTAATTCCCCTCAGGTACTTGATAACACAAGGTCAACGTTTCGGAAAATGTCCTCTTCGCTCCTTACCATCTGATTTCATCTGAACTATCTACTTTTCTATATTGTCCTCTCTCAGGTTGGTGTGGCCACGAAATGAGAGTGTTCGGGAGAATACGTATTTCTATAGTATTTTATTTAGATTATGCATAGTTCATTATTAAAACAGTATTGTAGATATATCGCCAACAGACAAACAGGCACCAGACAGAGAGACTGCTTGGCTTGCGAATTTAAAGACCTTGATTTTTGCAATCTATATAATTTAAAGCATGAAAAGCCGAATAGATCTAGATAAATGATTTTTTACCCATAACATGCTATATGCTTCCCTTCTCTCTCCCTTATCTTACGAGGATTAATAAATAAATTAAAAGAATTAAAACAAGTGAAATAAGTGTTCTTTTTCTTCCGAACGAAATAAATTTTACTACATTTAAGGCATGTCATATCCGCCCAGTTATCAATTACGTTAGGAATATATGCGGGTGAAATATGAAATTGTATTTTAAAACTATCATAAACTATTCACGATGCATGTCATGGAAATATATCTCAAAGAAAAAAAATATCCCTACTTTATAAGCGGTTGTAATAAATTCAGCTCGTGGCATATCTTCATCCTTTCCTTTATTGATTTTTTAGAAAAAGCATTACTGGATATCAGCCAACCTATTAAAGGTCTTTTAAATAGTCCCTATCTAGTAAAATAATGGTTGAAATATTACGTCTACATTTTACCCACTGTTTAATAAAAAAGAATCACGTTGTACGAACATTATAAGTGAAATTCGTTACCTTTCTTAGGCCAATAGATCTTTCATGCATCGAATTATGGATGCCTAATGAATAAAAGCCAATAGAATATTGAACGTTACAATTTCCAACCCATATAAAAATAGCATATACCGTTACAAAATTATTTTCGTCATATTCACAACATTCTTGAAGACGTTTTGTGACCATTATTTTAGTTGGCCTTCCTTGGATGTATGGCACGTCTAACAGCATCGCGCCATTTGTCACGGCTGCCATTTAGGAGCACGGCCTTACCAAAGCTCTTTCCCATGAGTTCATTAGTGACATCAACACAACGTTTCGGAGGGCGTTTCTTTTTGCCGTGGGAGTTTTTCCAAACTATCAACCATTTTATATTATCCTATCTGCGGTTGATGTAACGGAAAACTGAGAGAATTGGGAACAAAACGACGCTGGAGAGTCACTTTGGAGAATCGAGCTGTTGGTGCAATGGAATTCGTAGGGAATTCGTAGAAAACGTCTTCAGACAAACACCTCGAAAATGTCAAGATGTCGTCTCTCCACGGTCTATATCTCAGAAATGTAAAGAAAGAAGGAGAAAACTAGACCGTTAGCTAGTCTGATTTTGGTGCGTCTTGTGAAATTACTACTACGGTAAATGTTACCCATCTGTGTTCTGTGGATTATCTAATGAATATAAACCTAATTTCGTTTAAAAATCTCAAACCTTTTAACAATGTGTTTAAAAGTCAAATATTTTTTTAACGGTCTGTATCTCATTCGCGATGTACTTCCAGACCCATATTTGTTTAAATTTCTTATTTTATTTTCATGAAAAAATTCGTCCCACTACAAGAAGCTAATCGTTTTTCAAAAAACCGCTGCCAAGGAATCACTACTTCCACAACCAAGATTTACCATCCAAGTCTCTTTAAAATCTCTTTACTATATTTGCACTCTAGTATGTGGAAATAATTAGTAATAGAACATGATATTAAAGGCAGATGTCATAAAGAAATTTTAGTGGTTGGCTTCTGGCATATACGCCGAAAATGAAATTAACTTGCTTTATTTATTTCTCTTATTTACCCCCACCACCATCCTTTCAACGGAATCATCTCAATCAGATATCATTACACTACATACGTGTACCAAATTTCAAGTGAATATCTCAATTTTATTTTATCAACCCCTTTAATAATAGAATGGAGCTGGTGGGGGAGTTGAAAAATATTAATAAAGAAATCTGAGCCCTTAACTTACTCTCTTACCAGTTTGCTTTACTTATTTTCTCTTAATAACCCCTACTTACCCTCACCCCTTCAACGGAATCATCTTTAAATATAATCTAGTTCCAGATGTCGTTATGATACATACGTGTACCAAATTTCAAGTGAAAATCTCAATTTTATATTATTAAATATTTTGGTGGTGGAGGGGTGGAAAATGTTCTATAAAAATCTGAGGCCTTGGCTTCTAGTATACAGGCTGATTTACCACAACATGCGGAAAATTTATAAATAAGTTGTCCCCACCGAATGGAGGTAAAAAATGAAAAGTTAAAAAATATGACAATAAGCATTACCTTCTTTTTTGTAGAAATGCGCCGCCTATGACTTTAACCAATCTGACGTAACGCGGTGCAACCATATCACTTGCCCTCCCCCTTCATCAGACTTGGGGCTGACAGCGAGGCTGGCGGGGTTAGAAGTGACTTTTAATCGCACAATAAAAATAGCAACAATTAAAATAAGTTTTGTAGAACACAGCACACCAGAAAACTTAAAAGTAACGAAAAGTCAAAGAAAATGTTCGAATGTTTGACCATTGACACTCAACGTACTGTTCAAAGATAATATTTTCGTATATGCGACCACATTTTTTGTCTCTGAAAACGAATTGGATTCGAGGCATTGTCAATGGCTTGTTGTAACTGTTCTAGGGAGTCTATTGACTTAGCGTACACCAAACTGTTCATGTAACCCCACAAAAAAAATCCATAGGGGTGATATCTGGGCTCATTGTTCTTTCATTTGGCACACGCCTGCCGAGAAATTTTCTCTCATATTCTCGTATAGCGGCTGGAAGATTTTCATTCACTGTACTATAAGTTAAAGTCATATCGTAGTATTCATGCGATGTAAACGCTGGCATATTGACTGGTATCGATCTACGAATACAATTTTCAAAACGTAAAAATCCAAACGGAAGCCGCAAAGAAACTGACCATACGTAGACAACTTCTGATCGCTTGAAAGACACAAAGCGGCGCACGCGTAAATACACGCAAACAATTGAAGCATTTAAGGGTAGCCAAATTCCATAGTTCAGTAGCGTATCATTACAAATTTTAATGCAGAAAAATCTACTAAATTATTTCGGATCGCTCTAAAATTTTGCAGGGGATTTCCCACATAGAAAACTAGTGCACAATTATATTTTCCGCATGTTGTGGTAAATCACCCTGTATACACGAAATTCCAAGTTTCTGTACCCTTACTAACTTGATTTACTTATTTTCCCCCTCTTTACCTCTATTTAACCCCCAACCTTTCAACGGAACCATCTCAAAATATAATCTAATCCCAGATTCGTTATAATACATATATGTACCAAATTTCAAGTGAATATTTCAATTTTATTGTATCAACTCTTTTAATAATGGAATGGGGTGGCGGAGGGGGGGTTGAAAAATATTATTAAAAAATACGAGACCTTGGTTTCTAGTATATACACCAAATTCCAAGTTTCTGTACTTGTATCACTTGCGTTACATATTTTCCCTATTTACCCCTATTTAACCCCCAACCCTTCACCGGAATTAGCGCAATATATAATCTAGTTCCAGATCTAGTCTTGATATATATGTGTACCAAATTTCAAGTCAATATCTTAAACCGTTCCTGAAGAAGCGTGTGCACAAAAGTTACAAACATACCGACAGACAGAGAATTTTTTGTTTCACTCAAATTTACAATTTCGACGTTTTGTGACATTCTAAGCCTATTTCAACAAAGAAAAAAAATTGAATTTTTTTTTTTTTACGATTAGTATACTTCACTACCACTCAAACGTGGGTGTGGAAGTAATTAGAATCATTAATTTTTGTAAAGTTACATATGATATGGGTGCAGTTCATTTTTGTTTAAAATGATTTGTGCTCATATTATAGCCAATTAACGGAATAATTCTATAGATGGAGAGCGGGCTGTATAGATTTCCTATGAGTAAGATACCTGAAAAACTTTATGTGAGTGAGTAAGTACTACTACAGACATACAGGGAGCCACTTTTCATTTTTGCAAATTTTGCCCGCGTCATGGAATTCTGACGTCACTCCCTGTCAAGATTTTTTGTATCATCGAATTCATGAATAAAACTTTGTCAAAACGTCAACGTCAAACGTCAACGTCAAAATATAGGTTTTGAGGTAGGACACCCTCGATTAAAGTTAAATTTTCTTAAGGGTACATGAATTTTTGTTTGCAAAGTTAAAGTACAAGCCTTCTAGTTATTAAAAAAAAAAACAGTCTGTCTCTTCTTATTTGCCCGAATCCTCTCATTTTGATGTCTTTTCCGATAAAATTCCATGACGCGGGCGAAATTTACTTATATGAAAAGTGGCTCCCTGTAGGTCTGTGGTAGTACTTACTCACTCATACAAAGTTCTAAACATGCGGTCTCGGATGATAAGGGGTCGAGCTTGAGCTCTTTGCCCCAATCATCGCTGTAGACCTGAACCGACCTCGTAAGGGGTGGGCCTGCTTTTTCGCCTATCCCCCCCCCCCCGCAAATGCGGATGGTATTGGCGATGTTAGCAAACCTCCCCTTGTTCTGGCTGTTGGAAGATCCTCTACACCACTTAGATAATTTTTTATCTCCACTCAAACAGTTTGGTTCGTTGTGTTTCATCACACATTGCCAGTTTCTTGATATCGCTTCATTAATTTTGTAAATTTTTTTGTTTCATTTATTATATTTGATACATTATATTCTTGTTGCTAGCGTAATTATCTTTGTCAAGTGCATCAATTATATCTATCAGTTCTTCTTTAGGGCTCCTTAGCATTGCGCCACCGGCTCGGTGGCGCAATGCTAAGGCGTTTGGCTTGCGACCACGGGGTCCCGGGTTCGAATCCTGGCCAGGGTATGGATGTTTAGTGGCGTTTTCATGTGTTACCGAGATGGTAGCAGTATACTAGACCGCTGTTGGGTGGCACAACATGTCTAGTCGCTGATATCTCTCCTGAGTTCGAGTCTCAGCTGGGGTAGATGGCCAATATCGCAGGGAATGGTCGTTGTGTTGATGTCTATGTGTACGTGTCCTGGTTGAGTGGTGGAATAGCATTAGCTAAACTCCGCCAAGACGTTAATATAAATAAGACGATTAAATAAAATAAATAAATAAAATAAATATTAATTTTCGTAAGAAAAATTAATTTTAAATCACAATCAACATGTAATTTGAAAGATTGCTACAGATTTCAACTATTTTCACTTGGAAATATCCACCTATATTATAAAAGCCTATTATGTATCGATAAATAGTAGTCTCTATGAATAGTAATTTGTAGCACATGATATATTTAATAAAAGTTGAGGCTCACCAAAAATAATTGAAATTGCATTATGAAAGAAGCTGTTTCATTTGAAAAATCTATATAAATTATGTTTGAATACACTCTGTATACCTGAAACTATTTTTAAAATGTAGGCCTATTAGTTTTCTACAACTTCTGCATTTTTGTAAAAGTTATAGAATTTTTACATTCTATTGGGCCACCCTGTGTGTGCAGATTCAGGTGCTTCTTTTAATCGACTTGTAACTTTTTTTTAATGATCTTTCTATACTCTTCGCAAATACAATCGAGTACTTTTATTGCATTCTAAAACCGGTTATATCGCTGGTTGGGAAAATAATTTCATAGTCCGTCCGCCTGATTGTCCATCTGTCTGTCTATCCGACCTTCACGGCTTTTGTATGCAGGATAACTTAAGAACGAAAAGTCCAATTGCATTGGTATTTGGAGAGTAGGTTAGCGTTATATTGAGGAACAGCCCTTTTTGAACAAAATCGATCAATAAATAAAAAATTCACAGATTTCGCATTCCTTGTAATCATCGGGACATTGGAAATTATAGCAGCATACATAAAACGTAAAGTTTCTCAACTTTTACAACTTAGCACGATCCACTACACCGCTGTATTTCCACCTTAAATGAAAACTGGTAACTTAACCCCCTGTGATATATGCAACCCATGTTACATTTGCGTATATCAGCCGTTGCATATACGCAGTTTCACTCGACCGCGAAACCGCTGTATTTCCACCTTAAATGAAAACTGGTAACTTGAGCCCCTGTGATATATGCAACCCATATTACATTTGCGTATATCAGTCGTTGCATATGGTAGTCTCAGTCGACCGCGACACATTACTTTGAAATATAGAGATATTATTATTGTCACTCAAGTTGTACAACAGTCAACCTATATCAGTTAGTTGCACTTCTAACACATCATTTATTTGCAAGCAGGCACCTATTTGTAGCAAGCTGTACCCTTTTGTATTCTACCGTCAGCATCGCTGTACAACTTTTAGGTAATCTCCCGACACGGTAGGTAGAGGTATTTCAGAATCTTATGAACCGCAAGATGCGCAAAAGGCAAAGTTTGTTCTGGGTTTATAACTGTATTTTGAAAACACTGACAGCTGCCTTGCTGCATACATAAACAAGAGCTCGGGATAAATTGTAATCAATGAATCTAATATTTTTGAGAAGTGTAACTGAGTCCACGAGCGGGATTTTGCCTCTGCGCATATGAAGGTCACAGCTCATGAGATTTTGAAACACCTCTAATGTAATTGGCAAGCGCAGCAGCATAATCGTTAGTAGCGCGGCCTTTTCGGCAGCCGTGTACAAATTTTTGCTCGAATAATATAAAGTCATACATTTTCACTCTGTGACGTCAGACGCGGATGATATGTAATAATTTTAAGTAAAGGCAGGTCAAATTTTAATTCACTACTTATTGATTAATCAGTAAACATTAAATTCAATCGCAAAATAAATCATCTGCCAAGGATATCTTCGAACAAAAATAATTTAATGTTATTGTAAGTGTTGGCCAGTTAATTAGCATTTTCTACATCGAGCAATGTATATGTAGATGAGCGTACAAATATCGGATGCGCAGTGGATTCATAAAACATAAAATCGATTACAATAAATCTCAAGAGTAAGTGAGCCTACTGGTCTTATCTATACTGTGCCGCGACACCGCTGTCTTTTGACCTTGAAAAGAAACTGGTAACTCTGTCCCATATACAAAAATATAAACATTTCCAATGTTAAAAGTTATTAATTATTTAAATTGTTTTAATTTATGTATTTATATTATACAAAACCGATTAATTAGGCAATAGTCCCTAATTTTTATCAACTTAACAGCAGTAAAGTTGTCACAAATGCCATAAGATTATGGACCAAGCTTGGCGGCTTTCACTCATCTCGCAGTTAGACCAGGCAGTCACTCGCTAACACAAATTAACATAATTTTTTATTTACGATAAAAATTCGGAGAGTATTCCATAGAATAATGTTCCACAATTATATGAAAAGTGAAGTAAATCGTCGAATGGTTAGATTGTTAAAGTATTTGTATTGGGTGGTTCAATTTTTTCAATTTTCTTTAATACTTCAGTTCAGTTAAAAAAATATTTTTATCCTTTTAAATCGTTACATGTATATGACTAAATTGTATGTTAATTATTGTGGTATTTTGTGGGATCATGGATTTAATTATTAACAAATAAAAAATTAATTGCACGAGAGGACCCTCGGCATGGAATGGATTTAATGATTTTATGAAATAACGCATTAAAAAGACTAATTAATGAAACAGTAAAATAATAATTTTATGAGGAATAGGATGCCTAACGGTAATATTTCGTTGTCATTATTATGAAGATTCATAAAATAAATTAAATCTCCCAGAGCAAAAAATATTACTACAGAAACTCACAATCTTTTCCTATATTTTATTGCCTTATTCCAGGGGATAAATTTCGCTGTCCGGCTCGTTGGACGATACTGATAAAAATAATAGCTGACGTATATTTGACATTAGTACTCCTAAACATCTAGTAAACATCTTAAGATGATATCAAACATATTGTGACGTCGAACAGCTGTCTTCTCAGACCCAGTTGCCTGGCAACCTATCCTCGACTCCGGGACTCCAGCACACATTTATAATATTGAGACAAACGCTCGGATATAGGATATGTTTTCGTGCCTGAAGATCTTTTATACAACTAATATATTCCTATTGTTTTTTATTTTTTGAGTGTATGGGAAATTCTGTACGGTTTACATATCGATACACAGGGTAGGGTGTCCCAGATCTATCTAGAAAAGCTTTATCTGGAAAACGGCGATACTGAAAGAAATGTTAAATGGAGCAGTTATTCTGCTTAAAAATATGCATTTAATAAGTCTATTTTCAAATGTACAAGACGTCTTAAAAAGTCGGCACGTTATGCACCTTTACTTTTTCAAATGGAATGCCGTGTATATTTTTATATTTTTGGATTCTTCTTTTATTTCCGAACAAATTTTATTAACTAAGTCCTATATCTACCATTAACCATAAGATATTAGCAGTTAAATGTTTGGGATAACATTTTTTTTATTAACGTAATCATAAGGAATAATACAATACACAAAACAGTAACTAATATGGTTATTATAAAAGGAGCTCAAATTGTCGCGCTTAGTCTATTTGATACAACTCATACCTTCTTAAAAGTTCTATATATGATCTCAATTGGGACAGCATAAAAACGAAAACTCGGAGTGAAGTCTGCATCTCCTTTATGGGACATAGGCAGCGGCGGTAGAAATGGAAAATTGCTTTAAATACTAAGTAATTATATTTTAATTGTTAAAGAAAGGGATTTCTATAATACCTTAATTTAATAGAAGTGGTTAATAAAAAAATATGTTTATCACATTTGATAAGTCACATAAATGATATATTAAGACTACGTCTATTGTCTAGTGACCTACCTCTCGTTCTATCTTCTAGCGGCAAAGTTATGTAATCTTAGGCGGGAGTTGCATAAATGGTATACAATCCTTCCGAATGGGTGTAAAGCAGCGACTGTCTTGTTTATTAAATGGTAGGCCACGATACTATGAACTTTGCAGTATCATGATGTTAGGCAGGTAGAAAATTTCTACTATTCTATAAAGGAAAAACTCGGTAAAATTTTTTAAACGGGGAATTCGTTTCCTGGCATCGGTAATTGGTCTCAGTAACGGAAATAGGTCGACGTTAAATAAATAAATTTCAAAAAAGCTTTGTCTATGAACTGTAAATAAACAAAATTTCATTCGTCACTATCCGAGTTTTCAGAACTTGAATCGGTATTTACATTAATAATAATAATTGGATTGATAGGTGCTAATATAGAACATTCATTTTCCTTTTTTAGCACATGAGATACACACTTCCTCCATATATCGCGTTTGCCTATTTCGTCTACTGTTATCTTTATATTCTTTAAGATAGACTCACTTAATTATGGGGATTGATTATATTGACGTAGTCCTGTATTTACATCAGCCCACACTATTTCAATGGGGTTGAAAACGCAATAATATGGAGGCAGACGTAAAATAGTTAATCGTGTGCTTCAAAAATGTTTTCAAAGGCATATTCCTTTTTAAAATTTTGCTTTTCCATCAGTTCTAATAAAGTTTTTTTGTGTTTTTTTCTGGTATTTCCGCCTTCACCTTTCAAAAATTCAATGATATTGCTTTTTCTTGTGTTGGTATTCGATTTTTTGTGTGTTGCCTCGAATGGTATGACACATTGTCCATAACAATTAGAGAATTTGGTGGGATAATTGGTAACAGCTGTTTCTTTCCCACTTCTCAAATAATTCGGTCATATCGTTGTGGTAGTCGGCAGAGAATTGCTTGATATTTTTAGCAGACAACAACAACGCTTTTAGAATAATTTTCCCCTAGAATATTGAGCACTTAAATGGTATTGAACTATATCATGGATGTCAAACCATGTTTCGTCAAAATGAATTATGTCTTTATTTGCATCTCGGTATTCTTTTATTTTAAGTAGGTACTCGTGTCTATGATGAACGATGCTGGCTGATTCCATAAATACCATTCGTTTGTGCAATATTTTGTACCTAAAACCGCAATCGAGCAAAACGTTTCGCAAGGTATCTAATGATTTATAGTTATAATCTGAATAGTAGCGTAACTTATCCCTAATTATTTCTAATGTGGGCACCTTCTGTTCATTGTAAAAGCCATACACAAATCGACGAATGACGTCTTTGGACGCGTTATCAAGTTTTTTAAGTTTTTGTCCAACTCTTTTCCGTTTAAAAGAATGATCAACTACATCCCGAGCCCAACCCTATAAATTGTAGTATGGCTAAATTTGGTTAATTTACAAATCCTCTTTACAATTTGATTATGTGAAGAATCAATATTTTTTCCTTTTAAGCACGAGTAAATATTCAAAATAATCCTTTGAGTTTGAACGTGTAAGTCTTTATTTTCTAATTCCGCTTGTATAGGCTCTGTAACAAAATCGCCCGTTTCATTGTCACTACTGTCGAAAGGCCTCCAAATTGCCACTTTAAACAATTAATTGCAAAAAATCGTTCAAACGCAGTAATGAAACTAATAATTTGTCCAAATATTGACTAGAATTAAATAATTTATAACGCTGCCTGGCTGTACTGCACTGCCTCGTACATATCATACTGTTATGAATTACACCCCCTTGGAAAAGGAGATGGTACGCCTATGCCTACTGATTGTGACTGGAAGCCAAGAGAATAAAACGGACTTTTCTGGAATGTTGTTGGAGAAGATTCTTGAATGTTTCTAGATGGATCTAGAGAGTCAAATTCGGGGTATATAAGGCGCGATTACCAGCGCGGAAAGTTTTATGAAGAAAGCAGTTTATAAAAGTGAACAAGTGAAAAGTGAGGTTAGATAAATAGTAAATAAAGTGAATTTGAAGTATTGTAGTCAGTAAATAGTTAAATAAAGTGTGTGTGTGTGTGTTTCAGGTTTGTTGACTACGGTTACAAAGACCATTCGCCAAGTTTCCTAGTATAATAATTATTTTTTTAAATTTTATTTCTTATCACATTATTCCTTGGTTACCAATGTGTACACTTTTTTTTAACTACATATTTTTCTATTGTATATAACAGGCATTTAAGTATTTACGTAAACGAATAAGTACAAACATACAAACATATATCTTTTTTTTTGTGATATTTTTTTCAGTTTTTTTTTTTTTAATATGTATTCCTTTTTTTTTAATATATGTATTTTTTTTTTCAATTTTTTTTCGTGTATTTTTTTTTATTTCATTTAATAATTTTTTATCTTTTGTTTTTCTTTTTTTTTTCAACTTATAATTGGGAACTGACAGTGATACAGGTACGTCTATGGGTCCGTATAGACGATTTTCACACATACTGACTAGACCTCGGATAACATGGATTAACATTGAAGGAAAGACGATAGGAAACTTATTTCTAAATACAAGTTACAAATACATACATATTTATTATATTTTTAATTTTATTTTTTTTATATGGTATACTAAATGGTTATATATAAAAATGTTTCTTGATGCTAGCAATTGCATCAAATTAAACGGACATGGTACAAGATTTGATTTATAAATTACATCCAAAAAATGTTTATTATTATCTTCGTTCAATTTACATTCTAAAATCATATGTACCGTATCCCCTACTTCTCCACAATCACATAACGCATTATCTTTCTTATTAATTCTAAATAGATATGATGGTACCAGTGCATGATTGAATCTTAGTCTACATATTTTACTGATTGTATTTTTTGAATAGCAGTTTTTGTACCAGTGCTCTTTTGAAGGCAATGGCTCAATACACTTATAATAAGCCCCTTTTTCGGAATTTTGATATAAGTTGTTCCATTCTCGTAAAAACATTTTTTTTGTTATAGAAGTTAAATCTTCAAATGGGCAAAGGTATTCAGTCACCTCCCCCAAATTTACGGCCTGTTTCGCCATGTTGTCAACTATTTCATTGCCTAAGATACCACAATGAGCCTTGACCCATGCTAAATGTACAATTTTGTTTTGTTTTTGTATTTCAATTATTAAATTTATTATATTAGATATTATATAGTTGCAACTAGAGAAACTTTTTATATTTTTTAATTTATCTAACGAGCTTTTGCTATCAGAAAAAATTACAAATTTTTGTTGTTGTAAATTTCTAACCTGTAGTAATGCTTGCCATATAGCAATGAGTTCCGCAGAGTAGTTAGATAAATTATCATTTAGTGCAAACATAAATTGAGTGTTAGTATTCGAGTAAAAGAAAGCACACGCTGTATTTTCTTCGTTTTTGGATCCATCAGTAAATATAAAATGATAATCGGGGAAGAGCTCGTTTGTGTCATGTATAAACATTTTGTTTCTAATTTTTTCGGGAAATAATGAGTAATCTCTTAAGAGGTATATTGAAATGTTATTGTATTCAGTGAAATTAATGTTGTATATAGGGTTAATATTATCTTGATATAAGTCCTTGACTGTATTTAATGATTTACTGTAACATTCTGTTAATATTAGAGATTTCTTTTTTGCCCAATACTTGTTTGTTAGATCTTCGATGAAAAGTTGGTGAATTTTTTCTATAACTGGACTATTTTTTGACTGGAGTTTTAATATGAATCTATTACAGAGTAATTTTCTTCTAATATATAATGGGAATTCGGTACACTCTGATAGTAGGTTATAAATTGGTGTACTGTTTAATGCTCCGAGACATAGTCTTAGGCATTTGTTGGAAATTACGTCTAATTTGTTTAAATGTGTTTTCGCTGCTTGATCGTAGAAAATAGAACCATAATCCAGTACTGACCGAATTAAAGTTTTGTAGAAAAGTAGTGATACATTAGCGTCCGCGCCCCATGATATGTGTGTTACAGATCTCAATATATTTATACCTCTCTCTGCTTTTTTTATAATTGATTCAATATGCTCCTTCCATAACAATTTACGATCTAGAATAATGCCCAAAAACCTTACAGTGATTTGTACTGGATATGTTGTTGACCCTAGTTTGAGTTGATTCGGTACATTTTTTCTTTTCTTTGTAAAAATGCATACTTGAGATTTTGTATGGGAGATGTTTAATCCTATATTATTAACGTTGGTATTTAATGTATTGTATGCTAAACTTATTTTTTTTATACCTGATTCTATTTCGCAATTCGATACGTATATACATATATCATCAGCAAATTCTAACATGTGTGCTTCACTAATATTTACGTCAAAAGTATATAATAAATACAAAATTGGACTCAATATTCCGCCTTGTGGGAGGCCTTTATTAGTAATTCTAGGGCCAATAATGTTATTATTTATTCGTATGAAAATATTCCTGTTTTGGTATAGTTTTATAACTTTTCTCGAGAATTCCTCTGGTAATCCTATACCTTTCATTTTGTTAAACAGGATGTTTAGGCAGACATTATCATATGCTCCTACTATATCAATGAAGATGGCAATAACTGATTTGTTGTTTGAAAAAGAGATATTAATATCAGATACTAAGTTAGCAATATTTTCTGTAGTCGAAAAACCTTTTCGGAATCCAAATTGATTTTTAGGAAGTTTATTGTTTATTTCCAGCCACGGTTCAAGGCGGTTTTTGATCATTCTCTCCAAGGTTTTTAATACACACGATGCTAACGATATTCCACGATATGAAGTAGAAATACTTGGGTCTTTTTTTTGTTTCAAAATTGGAACAATTTCATATTCTTTCCATGTTTCAGGGTATTCTTCAGATGACCAAATTCGTTTTAGTATTTCCAGTAGTAAAATTTTACTACTAGGACCTAAATTATACAACATTATGTAATGAATGTTATCAACACCAGGAGCCGTGTTTTTTTTGTTATTTAATGCTCTTTCTAGTTCAAACATACTGAATTTATTTAATAATGGGTTATCACTGTTATTTGTATTAGATGTAATAAAATTTTGTTCCGACCAAGGTGGAGCTATATTATTAATAAAATCCTCAACCCAATCTCCTTCTATAACTTTATTTGTTGGTTCCTTGTATACGTTTTTAATTTTTTTTGTATAATTCCAAACGTCTTGGATTGGCGTGTTTTTATTTAGTTTTTCACAAAAATCTTTCCAAGCTTTTCTTTTACTAGCGAGAATTATTTTTTTTGCCTTTGCTACTGATTTTTGATAAAGTATATAATTATTTAAATTTGATACATTTTTATATGTTTTTAGAGCTTTTTTCTGATTAGCAATAGCTGTTTCGCATTCCTGGTTCCACCATATTTTACTAAATTTAGGGTTGTGCACTTTTTTCTTTATTGGAACAGATTTTTCGTTACTACTATTTATTTGATTTATAAACTCAGTGTAACTAATGTTTAGAGAATTTTTATCATATGAAAATTGTTCCATAAGTTCCGAAAAAAGTGCCCAATTTGCCTTATCTAGGTTCCATATTTTCTTTTCAGTGGTAGGGTTTACTAGTATATTATTGTCATTGCCTAAATTAACATTAATAATAATGCCAAAATGATCAGATCCCAAGGAATAATCTAATACTTTCCAGTCACATGCATATGCTAGATCTGGTGAGCAAATAGTGATATCGATGGCAGATTTATTTTTGCTAAAAGGTTTAGGTATAAGAGTTTCTTCTCCATTATTAAGAAATGTCAATTGACAGTTCTCAATTGCTGCTAATAAATTTGCCCCATTTTTATCTGTCCAGCTACAACCCCATGCCAAATTATGCATATTAAAATCCCCTCCTAGGATAAATGGCCTTTGTAAACTATTGATAAACTTTAACCATTCATTTTCTGAAATTCTTAAATTTGGTTTGACGTATATGGAGTATAAATTAATATTTTTTTTATTTTTCAAATTTACAACCCTTGACACACACATAACATCTTTTATGTTATAAAAACTTTTTGTATTTTTAAATAAAAATTCTTTTTTGAGAAGTATGGCTACTCCTCCTTTTCCATCTATTCTATCTTGTCTAAACAAGTTATATCCACTAAAATTAACTGTACTATTATTTTTAAACCAAGTTTCACTCAATAAAGCAATTTTAATATTTTCATCATAAAGATATTTTTCAAGACTACCCTTGTTTGAAATAGCCGACCTACAATTTAACTGTAACAATTTTATACTATCCATTATTTGCGAGAATTTGAGAAATATTGATTTTTAAATTTTCCATTAGGTTTGTATCTATTACCGTTTTGCTTGTACCCTGTATTATATTACTAATAAGATTCATTATTAACTGACATGTGTTATTATTTCTTTCAAAATTTGTATTATGATAATGGGGAACATTTGTGTATGAATTGTATACAGGCTGTGATCTGACCACAGGCTGCTTTAAAATGTCTCTATGCGCATCTAATAATGGATTATTTGGTACCATGGGTTCCGCTATTCTTTTACGCTTAGGGCTCATAATTTCCAAATTGTTGTAATTAACTTTTTGTATTCTAGTATTAATATTTACATTTTTAACAGCTGTGGAATAATTTTGTTGATATTTTATTTTCGCTTCATGATATGATAAGCGTTCATTTTGCATTAGATTACGAATTTCATTTTGCTTACTATATTCCGGACATACCTTTCTATCTGTTGCCGAATGAGCTCCTTCGCAGAGTGCACAATATAACTCGCTACCCGCTTGACATTCTTGAATATTATGCTCTTTACCGCAATTCTTACACCGTTCTTTACCCCTGCACTGAGTGCTGAAGTGTCCGTATCTTAAGCATTTTAAACATTGGACGGTTCTTTGGACATACGGTTCAACCTCGAAGACCATTTTTTCTATTATTACATGACTTGGGATATTTTTACCTTTAAAACTTACTATTATTGTTGATGTAGGGATCCATTTAGTTTCTGTCTCTGTTACTACTTTTCTGTTCATTCTTTTAATGTTTATAATTTCAAAGAAATTTCCTAATTTAGGTTTTATAATTTTTGATAGTTCTGATTCAGAAATATCCGAGTCTACGTGTTTAATTACACCTTTCTTGTGCGTAAAAGAGGCTGGTATATACGCTTCATAATTTTTATTTTTTAAAACTTCAGATGTAACTAATTTGTTTGCGCTATTTGCCGAATCTAATTCCACTTTTACCCTATTTATACCTATGATAGAAATGTTTATAACATTATTTTGTAATTCTGGAGTACATTGTAAAATTAGTCTTGCTGTACCTATCTTATGAAATTTGCCTATATTTCCAATTTTATTTTGTATGTATACTATATATGGTCCTTGTACTTTATTATCGTACAGTATACACGGTCGAGGTTTACTGCCGTTATCTGCTAAAGTTTTTGTGCCGTTGCTATCACTAGCCATACCTATTTGTTTATTTACATCTCGCATCATTTCTGAATTAATTGTATTTACATTATCAAGTTTATTTAATGACATTATTCCACTTACCTGTTTATCCTGATTATATGTATTTTTTTCTGTACTATTTCTAATACTACCTCTACTTGTTCCGCCAGCTATTAAAATTTGATCTATGTCCATATCGATATCTAATATTTGATTTTTTCCTCGATCAGGTGGTTCATATTTTTTATTTGTATCACCCATATTTTATTTCTAACGCTATTTATCTGATTTGCTAGGTTTATAAATCGTACTACACGTCCGTTCGCTATCAGACTCACCGCACGAATGGTTAAATAAAGTGTTAATGGTGTTTATCTCTTGTTGAAATTATTTAGAACCCACGGATTCATACAGGGTGTTCCCAAAAAGGTGGAAATCCGTAACAATACGATACAAATCAAAGAGTTTAATAAATAGAGAAGACAAGCTGTTGATTTGCCGGGAGTCGCGGTTTGGTTGCCATGAAGACGATAGGCTGTTCGTCCTTGTCGCACCCCTCGTACCCTCTCTCTCCACTCTGTTTTACAAAGCAACACAGCCTTGCCCGGCGTGTTTTGATTTGACAAATATCGTCAATTTTGAATCTTTGTTTTGAATAGCGTTCTGCTTTATTTACAATTACACGTGTTTTCTCAAATTTTCCTTCTGTTTGTAAATTTTAATCTGTTTATAACGTTTAATTTGTATACTAATTATTAATTTTTTTTGTGACAATGGTTTATACTTGTAAAGTTTGTAGAAAAACTAAGTCACCCATAAGTCCCAGGTTAGTATACGCATCTATTGTTATCTGTCATACTGTCATTGTATATTGCAATCGTCACCACCCCTCATGTACTGTGCGACAAAGAGAGAACGAACTGTGTGAGAAGGATGATAGGCCTAACAGCCTACGGCTGCTTATACATTACGCTTATGGAGCTTGTCTCCTCTATTTGTTAATATCTTTGATACAAATAGTTCATACGTATTTTTTGTTTTATATATATTGTGGCATGCAAAAACTCTGAGCAAGGTTGGTGTTGACAAATCAAATTCGTAAGCATCTAAACCCACCTATATTTCTATGTGACAGGCGGATCAAGTCCACGTGGACTGTAGACGAGGAATGGTGAATATAAATCTGTAAAATTCTGTGCTCTCTCATTGAATGTGAAGCGATATATTGACAATACCCCTCCTCTTTTTTCAAAATAAAAACTTTTTCTTAAAAATATGTTTTTATATATTTTTTCGACATAAGCGCACTTCACTCTTGAACGATTTTTGTATTTTTTGCCTTACCCTGTATATTATTAAAGCCATTTTAAGCGCACCGGAAATGGTTACTGGACATTCAATAACTTTTGGCGGTATTTAAACTTCAGTTGTGGAACTAAAGAAAAAAAATTCCATTTGTTGCACACTTAATCGACCACACTGTATATACTGGGTATAGAATCAGGTCTACAATGAAAATGCATTGTCATCGAAACTGAATCAACTGTGTAGAATTTCAACTCCGTAGGATAAGAGGAAGTGGTTCTAATTCAGCTTGCAAGAATTGACCTAAACCAACTAACACTAACATTGCAAGTGAAATAAAAGCTTTTAAAGATAGTAATCAGTAATATTTAAAATTTGTCCGTAGATATTAACTTGAACGAAAATATATTTTTCATCGTTTGTTAGCATCTTATAGCCGCCATATTGATTCCGTCATCTTGCAGATTGGTACACGACAATTTGGATATCAGATTCGTGATGAGCGACCTCGGAAGCTCCCGAGTTCTGTAAGATTTTTATTTAAAAAAATGGCCATTTAAACACAATAACCGTCTTCAGGTTTTCATATTTCAGAAATCGGCCATGAAAGATTTCTTCGTAATTAAGTCACGAATGTTTAAAAAATATATCCGAATCGGTTG